>JAYKKI010000003.1:50637000-51860500 GCA_039881145.1 Druceiella hillmani
GTTTGTTTATGACAGTTATCGTTATAATAAATATTTTATTTAAAAAATCGGTTAATTGCACGCTACACTTGCAAAATTAGTGGTCCGTACCATGAACACCCCCTTAAATTATTAATAGTAATGCCGTCCGACATCCTATCATATCGCGTATTTACGGAGCTGAGTGGGGAGTGCAAATTAAATATTTTGAAAGAAGTGAAGGTTAAAGGAAACGAACAATTAAGTTGTTTATAAACACAATTAATTGTGATTAGATTTATTCAGTCCTAATAATTTGGCTTCAATCTATACCTAATTCTCAATGGTCTTTTTTTCTTAATTTTATCTTAACGAACGTTTTAAGCCTTTTCACGAAAAATGTTTTAACAGGTTCATAAAAATACGTTATATGTATTGTTGAATTCATGCTTCAATAAATTTTCATTTGGGAGTCAAATGAAACTATGATACGCGATCACTTTAAAATGTTTTTGAAGCGAAAACTTTTTTACGCACACCTGCGCAGTTTTCTTAATTTCCCAATTCACCATATTGCTAGAATGAAATATGAACTTTTTATTCGTCACATCTATATTTGGGTAACCATACTCTATCTTTTTGCTAAATTTCAAATCATTATGCCAGACGGACACCGAAGTGGGTTCCGAAGGTGTTCCATTTTGACAATTTTTCCACGGAACACTAAAAACATTGTGAAAATGGTCGCAGAGAAGCTTGTTTTAGACTTTAATCAAAACCGAAAACACTGGTTATTTTCAGTTTTGTAGGTTAGTAGGATCATGTTCTGAAAACTGGCTAAGAAAAGAAACTTTTAAATCAAGAAATTGCAAACCTACTCTAACTATATAACGCAAAAACATATTCACTAAAAATATTTGAATGAACTATCATGTAAATATTTTATCTTAGATCTCTTCTCTGTATCTGATGATGTCATTTTATACGACGAAGAGCTTAATGTGTACTCATTAAATGGCCAATGGCTTAAATGTTTAACCTCATAATTTGATAAAAGTAGATTCATAAATTTTCTTATTGTATACGCGGGAAATATTTGAAATCACTTTATTATCTGGATAATGTTTTCCCTTTTGCAAACACCCCTTCCTGTTGGGAAATTTTATATTTCAGTACCATTGGTTGACTGAACATATTTGTGGTTAATTAAGTAGTAAAGGGTGAGAGCTTCGTGAAATACTATTCCCATCAGCTAGCTACAGCAGAAAATTATGTACCGACTGGTCGGACTTGGTAATTTTGGTAGTAATGAATAATTAGATATTTTTAAGTTCGTAAAATATTTTTGAAATTTATTTCAGTCCACTCACAATTCATAATGTGGTTATGTCCTGTTTTTAATATATTTCTTTGATTCATTGTTTTTTATTGAAGTTTTTTTTATATCTTCCGTTAATTATTATTTTAAATTGGCCATTGCTTTGAACTGGCTGTATCCTATACCTATAACCATTATTTCAACTAATTAATTTAAAAACTATAACGAACTTACCAACGATTGGCGATTCGTAAATCAACGCCTATGTGTTTTTGGGTCGGCACCTTTTAGAAAAGCCAAGTTCATGGGTTTGGGTCGTTTTAACAAGTCGTTTCGAGCACTCGCCCGATATGGTTGATGTGGGTCCCCCCATTCAATGGTACCTGGTACCCATTAAACATTCCGGTCGATGGTTGTAGTGCGTGTTTGGAATCGGTAAAAATGACTCGCGTTTGTTAGTGTTGCCGTTAACCCATCCGGTCTCACATTTAAAAAGTAAAAAATATAATTTTGGAAATTTTTTTAATAACAATTAATAATTTATTTTAATTAAAAATAATGTTGTTTCTTAACATGTTTTATTTTGTAACACAATTTTGGTACGTTATATATTTTTTACACAAAACGTTATGAAGTAATATGAAAAATAGCTTTTTTTAAATGTCGCAGAAGTTAGTCAATATCCGAAAGTTTCCAGATTGTGTCTCTCTATATATAAATTAAGAAAATTGGAATCGAATTCAAATTCAATTGAAACTGCTCCTTTGAAGTTTCAATAAATATACGTTTTTGTTAACAATCGTACAAAAACCGTCCAAAAGTTCTATTTTCGTTGTAACCGAAAATTGTAATTCGACACAAGTCTCTTATATCTAGTAGGTGCTTAATTGATAAGTGTTAACACAAATATGAACTATTCACTTTTCACCTTCCATGAAAATCAGAGATTTCACGAATGTCACGAAGCGGTACAGACACAAGCTTCCTTCTTTAAAACGAGACAAGACGTCGATATGTCTAATTTTTATCCAATTTATTGTAGTTTAAAATTACATCTACAAAAAGTGCCGCCAGTTTAGGCGCGATTGGCTCTCCACATCCGGCAACAATTTTGAAAAGGTTTTCACGTTAAGAAATAGTTAGCAAAAATGAATAAGAAAGCGAAAATTCTATCAAGTAATCTATCCGAAGCCTGTTTCTGCTGTTATTCCAAGATCTTGTTTTTTTTTAAATACGCCAATTAATTATTTTTCCAGTCATTTTGAGAAGCATTTATTACCGCATCCCACGACAGGCAATGTGGTCTAATAATAACTCAACATGAATATCCACATTATGACAGGAAATTTATACCTTTACTCATTAAAATCTCATATTACGAACATTGCGGCATTAAATATCGTAATAATATGCAAATGTGCGCCCGAGCGGGTTAACGAACATGAAATCAAGGTCTCAAGACGGTGTGGAACAAGTTATTCGGCTAGTAGAGTCGGCGGGCTGCGCTCGTAGGGATGGGCGTAAAAGACTTAATTATGTGTCAAAATTAAATTGGATAAGCCAATCTAAGTTCGTGACCAGGTAATTGATCCAATTAAGTAATAAAGTCTTATTACGTTAGTTTGTTACTATGGGCTTATTACCAAATAATCACTGAAAAAACGAATCAATCTGGATGGAAATTATAAGTAGGAATAAATAACGAAATTGATAAATATTTCGGGAATAATATGATTGTTTGGTTTGAAAAAAAAAACAATTTTTAAATAAAAATTGTTTTTTTTTCATATCGCATGTAATCCGAAGAAGCCTTAAATTCATATTTTAGAACATTACAAAGAACTTATTCTTAATAAAAGTAAAATAATTCTCAAAATGAGATGGCGGATTTATTATTTGCTACTTAATAATACATAAAAATTTATCTAAGCATTGAATCGAGCAATCTGTTTGAGCTGGCTAAAAGTTATAAAAATTGTACTGGAAAATTTCATAGAAGCACGTCAAACTCCTTTGTCATATTTTTTTTGGAAAATTCATTACATGATAAGAAATAGTGATGGTTCAATAATAGACGATATATTTTATTATTCCATTAGCATTTCTGAAAAATTAAATCTACAGTGGTCTGCTCATCCCACTCAATGTTGGGAAAAGGTCCCAAATAAATGACAGAATTCAACTTCATCCATGGGTAGTTCAACCGCGTTATACTACACGTTATAAACATAAAAAAACCTGCCACTTATAATCGTACTTTACTAGCACTGCCCAGAGGCCCGTGCAAAGTTGACAGCGTCTGGACAATTCCGACTCTTCACACCCTGCCAGCTTTGCTCGCAACATAATACAGTAATGACCATTATTGTCTATATGAGCCACGAACAATTTAAATAAAATCGAAGACCTCTAGATACATTTTTCGATTTGATATTAATAATATTGCATAGGAGACACATTTATTCAGTTTTAAACTATCTCAGTCCCAAGATATTTCTAAAAAATTATCGTATAATATGACACTGTTCGAGCAATTTCAATTTTTGTTTCAATTTGTTTCATAGTTATTCTTTATATACCTTCAAACACTGTTTCAATTTTTTTCATAGTTATCCTAATTCAAATAATAACAATCATAGTTATCCTAATTCATTAGTGGAAAATTCCCAATAATATAACTAAAAAATACGCCAAAAAGTTGCCACACCAAATAAATAAACCTAATCCTCTTTTCGCCACAGTTATAATATATGTGTATAGCATCGGCTCAGTATCCATCGATAATCGAAATCTTATTAACTTTTAGAATTTAGCTAAAAGTTAATAAGATTTCGATAAAAATAATAATAGTATTATTTTTATAGAAATCTTATTAACTTTTAGCTAAATTCGGCGAATCAACGTCGAAATGCGAATTAATTCGCCCCATCACTAGTGTTGGTGATCGGCACGAGTTCGTTTACTCGGCTCGGCGTGTCCGGCGTGGTGTCCTTGAGCGATTAGCGAGCAAGCTCTTGACATTGCGCCGCGTTCACGGACACACCGCACTTACATTGTTTTAAGGCGTTCACGATGCCATTTGTCGCGGATGCGAACACCAGTTCTGTCAAAATAGAGTGGCAAAAACGAAGTCAATAGAGTCGTTGGCCGATGACTAACTGACGTACTCCGCTAACCGAGTGCTAGGATCTATTCCCGGCTTGGACTTTTTGTTTTTTTTTTACTTTCTATCCGACATTGAAGCTATTAAAATGTACAATGGTTAAAAAATCTACTTCCGCTGGATTAATAATTTTTTTACGCACACTGAATAAACTCAAATTTACATTTTTAATGAACGTTTATTAAGATTATTTAATTATGGATCTCACTGAATCATATAGGCATTTCATTCTTTAACTTATATTTTTTTTAATAATTACATTGCATTAAAATAAATATGTTTTATGAACTTCAATTTTTTTAGCGTTTTGTCTATAGTCCAATTTAAGTTTTAATGGCGTTGACCTTTTGTTAAATCAAATTAACGACGATAAAAAAATTGTTTATTAACATTACTTCAATTACATATAATTGCATAGTAATAACTAATACGTTACGTTACCGCATGCATTCAAGGTGTTGTTCGTTAATTTATTTCTGTCTACCTCGACCTTAACATTTTATTTTGCTTCTTCAAACCTGTTCATCGTGCTTAACGCTAAACTCTATGAACGTAGATCTCTTGGCTTCATGTTGTCATGAAGCTGCCCTGCAATCTTATTAGCTGTAGTGCTAATAACAACTGCTGAAATATTGAAAGGCTTATGTTGATTAAGAATCTTTTGATGTAGTCTCATTCAATTGACTGGAATTCACTAATTTCACGACTTGAGATTATAAATAAAAGGAACCATTTATCACAATTTTAATCCATGGACTGTGATGATATAAACAGGTTCAACGTCCACCTACTAAATGATATCTCAACTTACCACTTAAAACTACTTAGTTTGCTTTCTTACCTACCGCTTGAAAACCATTTTCAATCTAGAATTTTTTTTCTTTAGAAGTTGTAATCACACTAGGGTTCTCATCTGTTTACTAAGTGATAAGTGACAGCTCTACTTATCACTAGAAAACTATTTTGTTTACATATCTACCTACCACTCGAAAATTAAATATTTTCTTTCTAGAACAGTGGCTTGAAGACTATATAATATATATATAATATATATAAGTATGCTACCCATCTGCTACTTACTAGATATCAGATTATCAACTTAACAACTTACGAACCATTTTCGCTCGAGAACAGCGGTAACAAGACCACAGTAGACATCCCGCTGTTAGGTGACAGCCCTACTTAACGCCCGAAAAATATATTGTTTACCAACAATAAACCATTTTCACCTGAAAATATTGGTAACAAAATCACATCCGCTTACTAAATAACAACTCTCTACTTCCAACTTGAAAACTATTTTTTTGTCACTTTCTTTTACGTTCTGGTTTCCATCGTAAATTTCAACGAACGTATTTTAATTTCTAACGCTATGGTTAACTAAAACAAATCACTCTCCAGTTCCTAACTAAAATATGACTTACGCTTTCAAATACTAAACGCGTTCCGCCATCAATCGTTGCGTGCAAAGAAGCATTAAATGTTTAATGGCCAAATTAGCATATGTAGCAAGGAAGCATACCGCGGTTTATGTGTCACTGCTATTGTCGAAATTAGAGTAAAACTCGTTACAATTCTTTGTGTAATGCGACATTTACGGAATATTAATGGGGTCCGTCCGTTTGGGGTCATTCGCGTCGTGCACTCGAAGTCACGTATGCCGACTTGTTTAATAAATAGAGACGGGCGAACGGCGGAGGTATTAGTCGGAAAAATCGACTAATTTTTCCTCTAGCCATCAATCGCCTACTACTCTATAAAATTTATCGAGTAGTCGGATTCAAAAATATAAAAACTTTGTTAAAATCGTTTAAATAAGTTCATTTTTATACTGCACCGTGGTGGTGGTTTTTATACTGCACCATGGCTTCGTTACCATTACTCTTGGATGAAAATGGTAAACGATTTTTTCCAGTTCCCAACATGGGCATGAGAATTGGCTAATTAATGTAATGTGTATTCGAAGAAATTTATTTCTTAAAAACTTCCACAGTTCGATCAGTTGTTTTTACTGTCAGGAACTATTAAAACCCATAAAAATAAATTATTTCTTTCTTACTTATAGTTCGGGTAAGTACAGGCTGTAAAAAATCGCAAGGTAATGAATGTCATTTTAACTTAATCTACTTGAATGCTTTCTCGCACTAATTACAGATAATTTTGTTATAATTAAAAAATAAAAATAAACATAGTTACAGCATTAACTTAGTTAATTAAAAATAAAACTGCTTATGTTAAATTTAAAATGAACTGTGAGAACAAAATTTACTTCATAGTTTAATAGACTTGCAAATTTAAATGAAAAATTCCATCTATATTAATTACTCAGCTTTAAAAGATAAGTATAATTTTATAAGACATTACTTCACCATCATCACGCCTGCTTAGTGTAGTGCGATCAACGTAAAAGATGGAACAGTTACCTCGCTTGAACAAAAATTTTACTGTTTAATCTTTTGCAGCTTTAAAAAGTATTATGAGGATAAACGCGAAAATATAAATAAATACGTTCGTAAATTCCAGTGAGACAAAGTTAAAACTAGGAATTTAAATGCTAATATTTTTATATATATTTATAAATATAATTTAAAGCACAGCAGCTCCTCTTTATTTGTGAGGGGCGTTTCATCCCCTCAAGTGCGACGTTCTTCATTAATATGAGTATACCGCTATAAATACTAATTTATGCACAGATTTTTAGGGTTCTGTAACCAAAGGGGAAAAAAAACAGAACTCCTGTAATTTCGTGCTGTCCTCTATCTCTTCGTATGTTACAGCATTTGAATAGTAGTGGAATTACGAAAAAAAAATTATATTAGATATGGCACTCCATATATGTAACTGAGGGATGAAAGAAAAATCCAGTGCACATAGGGCGTATATATAGGGTATAGTTAGATAGGTCTTGAAAAATGTTTGAGATTCCACAATAAGTTTTTTATTTAAGTCAATACTTAATGAGACGTGCGTTTTTAAATTCTTAAAAATTCTTTAAACTCTAAAGTTCTTAATTTTACCATTTCGTTGTATAGCGGTTCATAGAATGCACATACCACCCAAATTTCATCTATAGAGTGCCAATAGACTCCGAATAAAATAACTGTGCCCTACGGACAGATGGACAGGACGAAATTATAAGGTTTCTTTTTTTGTCATTTGGATACTGAAGCTTAAATATGATATGGTGGTTCCAAAATAACTTTTATATTTAAGTACTCTTCTGAAGTTATAAAACGTATCCCCAATCTCTAACTTTTCAACTAACGTATGTAGAATTCTGAAAAAAAGATTAAGGTAGTAGTACTTAAAATAAACTTTCAAAGAAAATTGCTTTGAATAAGATATGTTATGTAGTTTTTGAGATATGGGATATTTTCGGTGCCGACCGCAGCAATAACTTTATTTTTCACAATGTCTTGGAGTAATACAAGCTTATACATTTAACATTGTTTGGTGCTACGGAACTCTTCAAGCGCGAGTCCGACTCGCACTTGGACGGTTTTTTATATTTATTCGACACGTCATTTCAGGCATGCAGTGGCCGAATACGTGTCTCGTCGCGTTTCCTAGACAATTTATAAACTCAATACGATGTGATTCTGTCGTTTTGATACTGTGAAATCCATGAGGGTGAGAAAATCGAAATTGTCTTTTTTTCTTAAAGAATGTTTTCTAGTACTAGTTGTGAACACATGAGAGGAAACCTGATGGTTTTTGTATTACTGGTAACCTACTAACAACAATACTCAGTAATTTTGCCACCCGACAAGCGGTGATAACACACAGTTAAAAGTGAACCTAGATTTCAAACAACGCGTTAAAATTTCTAAGGAGTGAAAAGTTCTGATTTTCTTCTCATTGCGAGATGAGATGTATGCTTTTAAAGTGATCGTATCAACAATTTGTCGACGATCAAGTTAAAAACGTGTAAGTCACACGCTTTTTTCCTCATCGTCAATAATTTAGTAATAACCAATAACACGCCCTCTACACTACTCGCAAAGTTACCTCGACGAAGTTCTCGTCGAATTGTACAGTCTGTAGTACGCACATAGCGAGTCGAAGTACCTCTCTACACTATTCTCTTCGCTTAACTTCGATCAACTTCCCTACTAGTGTAGTACAGGTTTAAGCGTAACGCGGTACAAAACAACGCATAAGACTCACTACATGTCTTACATATTATATTGATATATAGTGGTAGATGATTTGACGAGTTCGCTCGTATTATTTCCAATGTACCTGGTGTATTAAGGTCTGATCAGATACAGCTTGTTCCACATTCGTAAAATAGCCTATCGCCAAAGGTTTAGGCATTACCAAATCTATCTTCATGCAACCTTAAATGTACTTATGTCAAACTACCTTTACTATTCATCCTAATGAAGTGACACTGACCGATACATTGTATAAATCATATAATTTTATAACAACGTCAAATGGTACCAATGAGAATCATCGCTACCGTTCTAATTACTTTATCGTGACAATTTGTCGTGACAACACGTCAGTAAGATTGCATCAACGATCAGCTGATCAGATTCGCAGCAGACGCCGCAAAGCGCCACGGTCGTGCGGCGGGCGTGTCTCCCGTCAAAACATGAACTGCCGTTTGATCGATGCCGCCATGAGCCAGTGCAGTGTCCGCAGAATCGATGGATTGAAAAAAAAACGCATTGTCATCCTTCTGCGAGCAGCGAGGCGTTTAAAATTGTCTTTCGACACGATCGTACTTTATAGCTAGACCTGTCTGGAGATGCACTATTTCGTATTTGATAGAAGTTCGCTATTTTCTTAGTATTTACTAATAGATTTGCATAATATTTTTAGCTAGGAATTTATCTGCAAAGTTTAGACTCATGTCCACTGTTGTCCCATGTTGTGTGTGGATCTAACTGCTCGGGGTCTGTTATACATTCCAAAAGAGAATATTTGTAAACAAATCAAAATAACAGTTCAGGTATTGTAAACATTTTTTACTCGATTCTTGTTATTAATAAAGTAACATTGACTTTAAAGTTTTTTCCAATGTTATTTTTTTTTAAAATAAATATATCAACATTAAAAATAGTCAACGAAAATATACAATGAAATAAAAAAAAAAACTATTATTAAAGATACTGACGTGTAATGTAATGTAAAGTGTGTGTTTTACATTGCAAAATAATACCAACACTTATTTGATAATAATAATTATTTGATAATGATAATAATAATAACATATCACGTTTTTTTCACTTTTATTACCCCAAATACCCTTTATTGGGGGTAATAAAATATACATAATTTTTAATATAGCATTAGTGTTCTGTCTCATTTACTTTTTCTGCCTGCTTAAGCGCCGTGCTAGAAAGACAGGTCAATATTATTTATGACAAATTGAAACTGATTCCATGCAGATATTTCACTTCAATATATTGTAAAGTAAATAGTGGGTAATAAATAACATATATATTGTAGATATGGACTCCATACTTATCGGAATATTGAATATTTTTCCAAAATGTTTTACACTTCTGAGTTTTGTGTGATTGACAGCAAGGGTTGTCCATTCTTTTCCTCTAAATTTCCCGATTCATATTAGTAAAATAAGGGTGTTATATTGATATTAACAATTAGGGAGACAGTTTATTAAGTTAATATTGTGATTATAGTATATTGTTTAATAATATCATGGATGAAATACAATGAGTTTTATAAATAGATGTTGACAGATTAAATTTATATTTCTACCAACTATACTTTAACTGTCAAATTTATTTGTTTACAAACATTGTCTTTTGAAATAGAATGCAGTGTAGATGAAAAGCACTTCTATTGCACTCTAGAGTCTAAACCAGAGCCAAAATGGTCCAGGTGAACCTCCAGGGATCCACGGGGGACTCGACGGGGTCTACTTTGACGTGAAAAAAAGTTTGGGTTTGACAATATGGTAGAAATGTAGCAGCAGGGGGAGTCCACCGAAACCAGTAAATTTTGAAAGTGGTATACGAGGAAAACAGTTTGGAAATTTCTGGTCTAAACGATGAATACACAATATGCTGCTTGGTTTGACTTAATTTTTCTCAATAATTTTCCATTCCTTGACAGATTAGCTTATCATCTTCTTCATATAGCATTTAATGTATACTTTATACCTGTCATCACGATGATATATTTATACGTAAATGTTAACATTCGTTGTTTCTATCAACTCTAATTGCCAATAAAAAATTCGATTTAAAAATAACTCCCAATTACCGCCTACCTCAGTTATGTTTTATGAAAATTTTCAACTAATTTTTACAAAAATAGTTCAACTTATTGTAAATATTATATTTATCCGCGACCTGTCAGTTTGACATTTCAGTTGATTAACGATTAAGCCATTTTAAATACAGAACACGGTGTCATGGAAAAAACCTACATGGATTGGAACCGTGATTAATGTGATAATTAATTTCCCGTCTTTCGTGTTTATATTTAATTTATATAAAGTGTAAAATCTATATATCTGTACACTTGTAAGTTTGGATGTATGGGATGAAATTTAATGAGTTTCCTTTTAGTTTTGGAGTTTAGTTTTTTTTGCATTCATTATAAGTTAGAATGAAAGTTGATAAACACCGATTAATAAAGTTATGACACGATCTTATTACGGATAGGTAATGATTATTATAGAGTCAATGTTATTACATAAAATTCTGTAAGATCATTCATTAATCGCGTTATTAATGTTTATTTATGACTTTGATATGGTTTTAAAAGCGCTGTGTAATCTTAAATAATTGCTTTTTTTCTCTAACTTGAAGACAATATTTTTTTTTCAATGTTATGTTTTCATTCGTTAATATCTTAAACGTAATTTTTAAATTTTTGTGTATCATTAGCGGCGAATATTGAGTAATCTAAGTGTTGTGAAACAAGTGATCCCGTAATTTGTTACTAAGAGCTTAATTTCACATTCTACACGACGTCGAAGAGCGTCAAATTTGAAACGCTTCCAAGTACAAGGAGTGACTACAGCATTAGTTCTGAAATAGATCATTCTGAATAGTTTCAGTGCAATATATTTGTCTTGTTCTTATTTATCACATTCGTTCCGCGCTGTTCACCTGTCTGTATATTTTTGTCGTGCTATAAATAAATGGATCCCTCCATAAACTAAGCTCTCCTGCTCGCGTTGTAACGGGAACACATGCATACACAAGTCCTACTGTATTTAAATAATTCAGGCAATTTAAAGTTTATGCCGCTACTGAGTAGTAGAGCGTTGTAAAAGTACGTGTAACGCCATCTATCGGATCTTTTATAAAAACATTTTAATTACTATATATTACAAACGTTTTCCTATCTATTAGCAAATTTGTTACTAACGTGATAGTTAAAATTAGCTTCGTGATTTACAAAATTAGTTATATATTCAGAATTAATTGATAGTACTATAAAAAAATAATAACAATAAACAGAAAAACTATCTTTACAATTGTTATTATCAGTTTAGATTATCATACCTTATTCCATCAGATTAAGTCTTTACGCCCTTTCAATCATTCCTCAATCAGGTTTCAAAAATTCCCCTCAAATATTAAGATAAACTCTGCATAAATTACCACCTTTTTTGTTCAATGCAGCGGAAGTGTTTTTCCAGTTATATCGCTTAGCTTAAACTTTGAGGTAAGTAACTGTGATATTTTTGACAATTTAACTTCATCAAGTCTTGAGGCAGCGCATTTGGTTTTTACTACAAGCGCGCTAATTGAATTTTAAAACCTATTAGGGTATATTCAATCGGAATAAAATGTATATTAAAGTTATAACGTTTTTTAAAGTATTCGGTGACATATGTTTAATGTATTTTGTATCATAAGCTCTTTAAAGTTTTCAGTATCATATTATTTTTTAAGGTATTCAATATCACATGTTCTTTAAATTATTCAGTATCACATGTTATTTAAATTATTCAGTATCATATGTGCTATTTCCACCTATTATAGTCAGTCGACTGCGTTGCGTATTAAACATTTTCCTTTTTAGGGTTCCGTAGCCAAATGGTAAAAAGAGAAACCTCATAGTATCTACGCTTCCCTAGAATATTCATGCATTTTGCAAGCTGCTGCTCCTATAGGAATCTCTATTGACATATAATAAAATCTTAAAGGAAAAGCGCGATTTTTCTCACACACCATCGAGTGGTATAATACAATTGGATAAGTCTTTCAAAATAAAATGAAGTTCCATTTACCATTTTTCATTTTCAAGTTCCGTTTGTGAATTATTTATCTTTAGAATGATGTGCAAAGTATCACCTCCTCTAATTTTTCAATCGTGGGTTTGAAAAACCTGAGAAAATTTTTAATTTCTAATCAAATGCTAGTGGCCTTTTGATTAGTTTGTTTACCGTTTTCCCATTTTCCAATGTTTAAATTGTATTTAAAAATCTTAGTGCAGTCCCCGTGCTATGGTACGATTTCACTCATCCATTATTCTAATAAAGTAGGACCCCACTACCTATCTGTAAAACAATACGCTGGGATATTATAACAAATTATTTCTTGTACCAATTTCTCTAAGTTTTTATTTAAGACATTTTTTACGTGTTTAAAATGAAATAAAAATATATAAAACGTTAAATGAAACAAGGTAACCTTGATGTTAGAAATTATGAAGATGCCAAACCAATGTGGCGAATTTAATGCTTTTAATACTTTGCCATTAATAAATGTTATAAACCATGACGTAACACGAACTTTATGATTTTCCGATAATCGACCCGGGTATTCCACCGCAGCGCTAAAACGCGCCATCGCTTCCCGCAAACCACTAACGATACGCACTATAATTAGACCCGTGCGCGCATATCACTTAAGAAAAAAAAAACGGACGCCACTGGCCTTCAGCACTAATTTTGTGATAATGTTTTCGCCAGCCAATTTAGCAAACTCTTCAAGATGTTGTCAATGCGGGCCGCTGGCGGCGAGGGCAATGGGGGAGCAGCGCGCAGCAACCGGCACTCGCGTTTTGCGGCCAAGTACGGCGCCGCCGTAAATCATTGCGATTGCGCCGGCCTCAGTCGCGGCCGGATCCAGTAATAGCTCTTACGCGACACATGCTTATTAGAATGTAATGCTAGAAGTATTCTCATTCTTCGTAACCGACAGTTTCCTGCTTCCGTCTAGAACGTAATTATATCGCAAACATTCCGCTATTTAAAATTGCGTAACCTTCAAAATTTTGTCGTAACCTTGTTATACATTCGAATTATGATAATATTATCGATCAAGAGAACAGTTATTAGCATGCTAATTTACGTTACTTTCCTGATATATGTTTTCCGTGCCATATAAACTGTAATTAAAATATAGAAATAAAATCCTGAATGTCACTGCGGTATCTAGTACGCTTAAAGAAAAAATTAAAAAATTACCTTGGATACTTCAAGTACTTGCCGTAGAATTGAGTCTCATAGGTTTCTTAAGGATTTGCTCTAATTGTATATAAATTAATAAAACCATTGCATTACATAAGTAATATAACCTACGCATCTTTAGCGCATAATATATTAGTTATCATTACGTGATTTTTTGGACAAAATGTTGAGAAAATATTTTAAAATTATATTTGAAAGATAATCCTCAAAACGTCCATTGAAAATGTGGAAAAAATTCGGATCAAAATATAATCCAGAGATATATTTAAAATAGAATAATGTTCAATAACTTTGTTTACAAAGAAAGCAATACTGTGTTTCAGATCTTACAAGAAAATTATTTGTGAAAAAAAATTCAGTCTCAGTGTATTTAGTTAAGTTTATTAAATGTGTTTTTAGTTTTTTTTAGAACCATTTAGCATACAAAACAATACTGTGTTTCAGATCTTACAAGAAAATTATTTGTGAAAAAAAATTCAGTCTCAATGTATTTAGTTAAGTTTATTAAATGTGTTTTTAGTTTTTTTTTTGGAACCATTTAGCATACAAAGCAATACTGTGTTTCAGATCTCACAAGAAAATTATTTGTGAAAAAAAATTCAGTCTCAGTGTATTTAGTTAAGTTTATTAAATGTGTTTTTAGTTTTTTTTTTGGAAGCATTTAGCATACAAAATATACAGCCAAATACAGATGTGAAATAGCGGGTGTGTAATATCATATCTAATCTAAATGCAACAAAAAATGTATAATAACTAAAACCGATTCATTAGTTTTAAGATTCAAACAAACATGCTAACGAATTTTGTATACATATACATATATCATCTTGGAGCGGTCAATGACCGCCGTCAAATTTTATAGTTCAATAACTTGAGACAATTAACGTATGCAATAGACAAAGGTCGGTACACGCTGCGCTGACACAATTACTTAGGAAGAATAACGATTATGAGTTCATAATTAATATTTAAACGTTTCACTCGCCAATATTTGTTGGAGCTATCTTAAACACCTTCGGACAGTTAGCGAGAGTTAACGTAATAAGTATAAGGACAGTAAGCGAGAGTTAACATAATAAGCATAATAAGCGAGAGTTAACATAATAAGTAATGAACTTGATAGGTTAAAACAATTATCCCAAATTAACATAGTTTTTTGGAAACTAATACTTAAAGTGTGGGAAAACAATGTAACAAATAAGTATAAATTTATAGTTGAGCACAAATGCCTCAACTGCTCAACCATTATAGTGTAATCAAATTTGTGAAACACTATCATATGTATTTGTTTTATATGAAATTAACTAATTGATTGCATAATGCCCATTCGATTTTAGCCTGGTAATGTGTGCTTCCGTTTTATTTTTTTTTTCAATTTAATGGTTGAGCACATACATATCAAGTATTCAACCATTATATTATGACACATATTTTAGTCTTTACCGCACTGCCATGTGTAACGTACACATGACAATGCGGTATTATTGTATATTGAGTTATCTAGCCGTTGCATTATGCCCAACGTCGATTGTAGTCTGGCGATAAGTGCTTTTGTTTATCTTATGGCGTATTATCGATTCATATGACGGCGCGTGTGACCCGGTTGCGATTAAGTAAGTGTGCGAGCCACATTGTAGTTTATTGTGTCATATTGGATTTTTAAATAGCAAGTTGTTTAAGCAACAACAGCATGGGCGTTATGAAACGTGCGAGTTGTTTAAGTAACAACGATATGAGATCATCTTTGAACTAGAAAGTTTACTTTGATTTCAAAGAAAAATATAATATAAGTGAGTATACAATCGTATATACAAAAAATTGACTGCGCAATCCGTATCATCTATAGGCTCAAATATAAGAGATAAAGCAATTGTCCACGAATATCCATATATCTTAAATATATGGATATTCGTGGACAAAGTGGAAGAGATACAATATTCATAGAGAATCGCTGACTCTCTCATTTTCGAGCCTTCAGAGGGATTGAATGCACAGAAGGATAGACTCTCCAAAAATTTGTCTATTATAGACGTCGATATGTGTTATCGATATACTATCGATATTTTTTTTATTCTATACGCAAAACGAACTAAAACAATCGAATATCGTGTGGAAAAGTTGCACTACTGTTAACTAATTGATTAAAACATATTAAGAAATAAATACCGGTATAGAACCTGTCGGAGCATCCAAAAATAAGGATTCGCCTCGTTTCTCAAAAGAAATTTGTCAACGAGACATGACCGAAATAATTTTAAATAAACGCTAAACGAAACTTGCAAGAATTTTTTCACATAATTTTCTTCGGTACTGAAAATTCGGAGATTTTCCAAACACGTGGTAAACACTTAAAATTTCGTAAACAAGACCTCACAATAAAAAATAGATTTAAAAACTTCAATTTTAAAACATATGTCCGTCCAATGACACCAAAGTATATTTTGCTTTTTTGATTTATATCATCTACTTGTAAAGCACCATCTGAAGCACCTACTTGTAAAGTTTCATGTCGTAGGTCGAAAACTTTAGAAAATATAAGGCTGCGTCAAACGGACAGGCATGACAAAACTTTCCTGATTTCGTGTTTCATTATGAAACCCTAAACAGAGTTGATAGCAATCAACCCCAAGTTCTAAGTACTTTTTCCAAGCGGAACTTTTCCCAATTTTCAATTTTTCTTTCAAACTTTATTTTGCACAGCTTTTCCTTAAATTAAACTTACTTTTCAAGCAAATATATCTTCACTCTGTATCTCAGATAAGTACTAAGTTAAAAGTAGAGTCAAAATAAACTCGGTACGGTCAACGTATTGCACGACGTACGTATAACATTTTTTTTCCCAACCACATTATAACCAATAATGTTTTACTTTAATATACCTGTAATTAGCACTCTAAAAAGTGGCCCTTAAAAGTTGACATAACTCATCTTATCTTCAATAACATTAACGTCTTTATTTACGCATTTTCTTTGATTCTCTATCTCTGTCATCATAGTTTGCGTCATATTATAGTTTTGTCATCATGGCGCTATTTGAGGTCACATTTTTTGTTCGTTTTCTATAAGTGTAATATGTCTAATGAGAGTAACGTCATTGTTTATAGCTTTATAATGCGCGTTAAATCGTTTTAAATGTTAATACACCGCCGTAATTATATTTCAGTGTGTGTGATTCGTTACATCTGACCATAAGAAATCACCAGTATGATAACATTATATACAGAATCCACAGTTCACAGAACAATATTTATTAGAGGTTGTTTTGATAATGGTCTGACTACGATAACCATCTATGTATGTACTTGTCATGTAACAATCACTTATTAAATATCAAGACACGTTGTATGATTCGATGTACGTGATATTGAATAGATCTTATTCATATTATATGCCAACTGTAATTTTTATATATGCATTACAAAAAATAAACATGAATTGCGAAAATGATAGCCGTTAAAACGTCACGTTAGGAAATCGCTTATATCGTCGATGTAAAATACCAATTTGTATTAGGCAATACCACCCGAACAAAACGCAGACGATAAGGAACGAAAGTAAAATCGTCCCAAATAACTAGCACGCAGCTGCGAGTAGTCGTTCTGACCAGTAGAACTGGTCGAACCACTGGACTGTCGGTCTGTGTTCGGTTACGAATTGCTATGCAAGACTTTGTCAGCAACATTTTCTTATAGGCAGATGTCAATGTCACTTTGGAATGACATACAATGAAATTCCGTTATAGCTTGGAGCATTTATGAACTTCCTTATCAGGATGCAAAGGAATTAATTCATTTAATTAACAACAAGAAAATAAAAAGAATAACGTTTGGAAAATGACAGCTTATGGAGAGTAGTATGACCTGTTCCTGGTTATGACATATTTGTATTAAAAATGGTAAATAGACGTAATGTACGTGATTGTGAACTCTCTCAGTTTAATTAAATTATATTAAAACTAAATGTTGCTTCAAATTTGGCCTAATATTTTTGTAAAAACTCCATCTGAATTGGGTAAAATGCGTACACAAACATAAACAAAACTTCAAGTTTTTACGTACTGCGTACACAAACATAGACAAAAAATTCAAGTCTTTACGTAATGCGTACACAAACACAGACAAAAAATTCAAAAAATGATCTTAATGCATTATGTCATTTATCCTTTATCCCCCAATTACTTTTTTGCAAATATTTTAAATATACAGACACCAAAAATTTACAATTTTATTACTTATACAGATAAAGACTTAATTTTGCAAGTTTGTTTGTGTGTAAGGCATTCTTTCAGAAATTAACAGATCAGTAGTCCAGAGTAAGATGAGACACAACTTTCTTCTGGTTTAATGAATCATCGGTTGATGCATTCCTTAAAATCCTATAAAAGCCAAAGTTCGTATTATAATTTAATTATCTCTATCTGCTCGTCTGTCCGTCCCTATCTCACAGCATCATAACTCTTTCAATATACGTCCAATCGTAATTAAATTTTACGGGGACATATAGAATTCGCCAATAATAAACACATCAGGGGCAATATTTACCCCCAATACATGAATATAGAAATTACAATTTTTAACTGATTTTTATGGTCTGCCCTTAACATTCTGGAAGGAAAACGTTTTTCGCGGACTCTGTCGAGTGTAGTGTAATAGAAAACCTCATTCAAAATGCAATAGAAAATGTGATATACACTTTCTTGTTACGGTGTCATCGTTACGAGATATAAGTCTCCAAAATGTCAAAAAGTTTTTTCACCCACTCCATCTTAATTAAGCATGTGAAAAATTTTAAAAATCCTTGTAGCGGAATTTAGTAACCCTGCGAAACAAATTTTTTAACTAATAATACACATTAATAAAGAGATGAAAACAATCTAATAAAATATAAAAAAAAACAAGACTATTTTACATTAATAAAGAGATGCAAACAATCAAGTTATTTTAATTATCTATACTAAGCATTATATTTACCTAATTAAAAATAATATTAATATGTTTAATAGTTTAATCAAATTCGTATGCACCCTTAATTGTATAAACTTTCACGTGTACATACTCGTAAATGGATACGAATCCACCGTACTATAATACAAAATTTTAAAAAATATTTATTAATTTCTCTAAAATATTTTTTTTTCAATTAATTTCTTCAAAGAACTTATGTAATATAAAATTGAACATAAGTCTTTAAAGTAATGAAATGTCTATTTGAATCGTGTTTAACGTTTACAGATCTAATCGTAAATTTTGTCAAATATCGAATTCGTCCGTACATTTAAATGAAATACTTTGCATGTATGTGTCAAATTAGCTACCCGTTTCATACTGATTCATACGTCGTTTGGCGTTGATGGCACAATGCGATTAAGTGTCCTACACCGCCCGAGTGTTTCCTGTACCTACACATTCCGTTAATACTTATACAGAATCAATTACCATACATGCGACATTGGGTTATACCGATAATTGTTTGAACACCAACCACCGATACCTACAAAACAGTTGTTAGTAATAGACGACTTGCACGCTGTGGGTCTCCTATTTATATCTATTTACATCAAAATCACACAGCGCCATCTGTTGGCAATGTCCGGTGTGAATATGTCGTGTCACTTATTTTTATCAATTTCTCCAAAACTTGTTTAATAAAAGAATAAATTTAAATAATACTATCATAGTGAAATTGAGATATTTAGCTTGTAGCTAATAATTTGTTTGTTAATCGTAACTACACTACAAAAAAAAACTAAAAATAAAGGACTTATTTAAGTGAAGCGAATAGATTTCGAAATCTTCAGTTGCATATCCCTAAAAATACTATAAGACGATATTGAATATTCGTAAGCGAAGTGGCATATCTGAACAAAATAAAATCTGTTGAAAACTGGAATTGAAGAATTTACGTCAATCAGTTTATTATAACAGAACCGAACTCGCAATACGGTGGTCTCGTACACACTCAAGCACGTATATAACTTTAATAGTGCATAGTAATTCTATTAAACTATTTATAAATATTAGCATTATTTTTCCCCACGATAATATATTGCCTCGTGTATCTTTCGCAGACATAAATCATTGCTATGCTTTTCCGGAAATCTTCTAGTAACGAGGATTTTTTTTTTAAATGTTTACTTTAACAGTTTCAGAGATGGGATGGGGGAATATATATCTTTTGTGTACATTTTCCACAATATCTCTACGACTGTCTTACATAAAATTGTAAAACGTTTCACTCGCATATGAAATTTAAAAAAATAATATTTTCATTACTTACAATATACGTGAAAATTTCAAGTGTCTTAAGTCAAACAGTTTCTGAGGGAAACCATTTTGTCAGACGAACGAGACTTGAGTTCCTTTTTTAAAGTACTTATTAAGTAAGTCTTACTTCACTTAATTCAAATTAAGAACAAAATTACTTAAAATAAAGTTATACGTACAATAATTTAAAAAACCGTAGTTCATTGAACTCGACGCTTAATAATTGTTGGTAAAATAAAATAAAAATCCTCAAACAAACTTTTTTTAATTACTCCTTTGATGTCTACTCGTAAACTTAAATTACCTGAAACATTATAATACAAACGCTCTCTCAAATGTACGGTCCACGTAAAAGGAGTGTTTTTAATACGCAGCAGGTTGTTCTGTTAAAAGCGAGTGCTTTCAATGATAATAAAACGACTCCCCGTCTGGTCCGTGTAGGGTGAACGCACTCTGGGTGCGGTCGGTGCGTGCTACGCGTCAGGTGGAGGTCTGGAGGTGCTGCTTACGTAGAGTCAAAATTTGGAAGAACTGAGTTATGGTAATCGATTCTATTATTCAGATAGGTTAAAAGAGTCCCTGGCTGAATATTAAGGAAAAAAGACAGTTCTATGTTTGTTCCTGAACCACATTTTAACAAATGAATCGATTTCGACAGAGTTTTCACTGTCGCAGATTATTTATTTCACTTGTTCTTTGGTTTTTTTTTCTTACTGTCTCAGTTTTAAATGATAATAAGAAAAAAAACCAAAGAACAAGATTGCATTTAAATTTTTATGTGTCGCTTATCTAGAATCAACATTTTGAAGCACATATTTATCAAAAAATTATAAAATCTAAATGCGACAAGTCAGTTGTATGGTTATTTCTGAACCACCCTCTGTAGATTTCGATGGAATTACGTATTTACCATAAATTTCTAAATTCTAAATATTAAAGCGATAAGTCAGTTGTATGGTTGTTTCTGACCCAACCTGTAACTAATGAATAGAATTTCTACTGTTGCAAAAGTTATTTGTTTCAGAAGTTTTAAATGACAGTAGGAAAAAATTAAGGAATCATATTATATCTCAGTTTGGAGAGCAATTGAAACGGGTTAACAAAAGCTAATTAAAAATAAAAATCACAGAAAGATCAGGTATAAACAAAAACAAAACGCTGCCGTCCGCAAAAAAAACCATCCGCTTCTATAAGGGGACGATTTTTTCTATATTAATTTGATCTAATTTAGAGTAATAATATACTAGATAAATTAAAATTAAAACTATTGTTTAGAAATATATATATAAAATTATGAAGAGAATTCGATGCTTATTTTATGTTGAACGCAGCTTTATCTTTTGGAAAATAATATTTCGTCGGAGTTTCTAAATTCTACAAAAAATATTTCAACATTTTTTTTATTCATTGCCCAATGAGCAGATTAATTACCTCTAATTTCGAAATAAAATTTGGTGTTGAAACGTTATCTTAAGATGTACAGTAAATACGTATATTTAATTGTTGGTAATTGCACTTGCAACAAAATTGACTCATTAAAATGATATACATAACTACGTCGTAACTAATTCGCCAACCTCATTTTTCCTTAAGACACTTTCATAGATTTTCGCCTTTCTACTTTTGCGACAGTGAAAATTTACCAATCAAAGTCTTCTTCTCCTGATTGGTAAATAAAAAAAACAGAGCCAGAATATTTTTAAAATAATTACAGAGATGGAATAATTTAAAAATATTCCAAAAAGAACAATTCTCCAAAGTCAAATATCGCATAAAATAAACTAGGTCACACGTCACCATTTCACCTTAAAAAATTCAACGCAACCAGAAGTCACGTATCCACTCACGTCACTTCATTCCAGTCCTTTGTTTGGTAGTTATCGAACAACATGCTAGATCTGTTGGTGACGAACCTCCGTTTCCGTTAATTTACAGTCCATTTACTACGTTGTGCGGTTGATACGATGAGACGTTTAGTGTTAATCAAATGTTAACGGGTTATTTTTCGTTTTAACATTTGTGGTCGCTAAACGACTATTGCTTACCTAATCGACTTTGTTGTTTAATAGGTTGAAAAACCTTTCGTGAGGCAATAACAAATTGGTATTTCTATAAATTAAAAACAATAAAGAAATCACGAAACACTTCATAAAAATGTTCAATTATGAACCACTGTTGAACACTACTCCACTAGTCTTCACAGTGGCTAGAAAGTTATATTGGACACTTCGAAAAATATTATAGGATTCTCCGCAACCATTGGGACACACGCACGCAATTACATAACTAACACATCTATATGATAAATAACTCAAAATTCCTTTAAATATTTAGGACACAATGCGCCATTAAAATATTTTCCAAAAATGTTAAACTTGTCTTATATATCAACGGGTACATACTAACACAATTAAAATGTACAACATAAAGTGGTAATTAAATAATGTTTTCCTTGTTTCAGGTAATGTTACACATCTCATCTTCGACTGAGACCTGAGTCTTCAATTTATGAGTTGCTGAGTAAGTTTAAGTTACATTAGAAAGTTAAAGTCGCATTAACTTAATTTGTTGTTAAGACAACTTCATAACGGTTTCCCATAAATTAAAATTGCACATAACCTTTGAAACGTTGTAATAAAACTTTAATACAGAAACATTTTACTAATTAAATACAAAAACTTTGTATTTAGGTTAGAGGTAATTTTGTATCTTATTTAAACTCTTTCAAACAAAGAATACACCTATTCAGATAATTAAGTCTAATGTATTAAAAACAACAGATTGCGAAATAATTTTCACTTAGGCTAAGAGATAATGAATGCGTTCTCATTTTCAAATTTCAGCATAATGTCTTTCCTTATCCCCTGAACGCTTCATTGTAATGAATAATAGTCATAAATGGAAGGGTGAAATAGTCCCTACATCAGCTCTACCTAGAACAAACAAATGCACATTTCCCCCAAACTCCCTTACAACAAAGCAGTTGTTTTTAACTCAAAGGACACCCACTGGCCCCTCCCTCCTTAACACGTGTCGTCCTAATAAAAGTAAAGTGCAGTACACAGGGGAGCGCCGCTTGCGTGACACGACTTCGTTACGACTCGCGATTACGGCTTAGTGCATTGCTGCTTAAATGCGCATGCACAACGGAAGCAAGGGCGTGGCTCCTGCGCCATAACGACAGGTGCCCTGTGTGTTATTAGTTAAATAGTTTGCTCCGTGGTTTAACAGCTTCTTGAAGTATCGTTTATAACCTACATCATCTGCCAATTTGAACAGACAGGACAAAATGCTTCCATTACGCATGTCGACTGCAATAATTGTCTATATTCTAAGATTTTGCAAGTACAACTTGATGTATTTAGCAATAACTTAGTATAATATCAAGTAAATTAAACTTGCCCTCTTTATGACAGACACAATTCTAGCTCACAAGGAACCAAACGTACATCAAGGGTCGTGTTAATAATATGTTACTAGCGTGACCCGTGCGAAGTCTTCGCATTATTTATTCCATTATGAAGCTCAGATGACAGATCAAACAAATATTTTACTAAAATTGACATATAGAGGCGCAAGTATCAAAAGCATTGAGCTAAAGCGCCACTTTATTTATACGTGAGTGGATTTGAAATTAAATAAAAATTTTACCGACCGTCAATCATATTGACGTTGAGCCGTTAGATTGATCGTTGAGCATTGCTGTTTTGTGTATATAATTTTAATAATTAATTAATTTGCAAAAACAATAGCAATAATACATTTTTTAGTTGTGGATGCCGGTAGAGCAAGCAATTATCTATAAAATGATATATAATTTATGTGGATTAGTTGTGAGATTTTTTCTAAAAAGGGAGTGTAACATCTTAACCTTAGCGTATTAATATATATGATGATGATGATGATGATGATGATATAATTGATTACTTACATTTCACTCTATTCGCTTCGTCTATCATAGCCAACAAATATGAATTAAACTAGTGAAATTGTAAATTAACAGAGACTTAGTTTGTGAGTTTGTACGTCTTTGGTTTAGCACAATGCTTAAATGTGAATTTTAATTGATTTTCGCGACTTATTTAGGATAACCACTCGTTTATTTTCCTAAACGCCTGAACATCTTAATAAATATGTCGTCATAGTTGATTTAATAGTATAAATCGTTTCATATAAATGTATAACAATTAATACTGTATAACAATTAATACTGTATAACAATTAATACTGTATAACAATTAATACTGTCTAACAATTAATACTGTAGTGTTAACAATTATTACTGTAACACAATTATACAGTTAGTACTGTACATTGTACAATTAATACTGTAGTGTTTAAAATTTTCTTTCAACCTAAAACTGCATTAATCTAAACCTCGGAGAGACTCGGTACTTCATAACGACATTTTGTGGATAACTTATCGCATAACTGTAAGTATAGTAGAAAATAATATACGCATAAATTAAAGCCTTTTATGCCGCCCGTTATTATCTTTCAAATCGATAAACAGGATTAGCGAATTCATATTCACATAAATTCGTTAAACATTTCACATTCTGTTCCATATATAATACATCCGGTGCAACAACGTCGTAAATCCAAAAAAAAATTAAAAAATTAATTATAACTCATAAAATATGTGCAATAGACCTGTGCATCCGGTGAAGCAATGTCTCTAATCAAATTCGTCGAATTATAAATGTATGACGCTCTATGAAGTTGGGAATCTGCACCCGATATGAAATATGTATGTCCGTGAGTCACAAACAATTAAGTGCTAACAAGATTTTTGAGTTCAATTTTAAAACTATATAAGGTTTATTAAAACAACTTAGTTTATTAAAAAATTGGAATTCACTTTTATAAAAACAAACTAGTTTCATCAAAGCATTTCATTTCGAGTGCGCTGACCGATAAAAGAATAAACTTCGTGAACGTTTTACGTAATGCGAGGTAACAACGTAACTTAGAAAATGAGTACGATTGGGCGTACCTCATTTTCTAAGTTACGTTGTTTAACATAAAAATAAATACTTTAAATGAAACTAAATTGATTATGACTAAGTTACAAACAAGAAAAAACCATGAAGAAGTTTTTTTTTCAAAAAGCAATTACAATAATAGCATTATTATCAATTAACAATGAAGATTGAAATATATGTATCTAGATTACAAATGTTGAATGACACTAAATTTTAACAGAATTAAGTATTAGTCACCATTGCTACGCTGTGTGTTTCCAATTCTTGACAAGTATGACCAATGATCAATATTGACTTATTCCATTATCGATAGAGATCCGTAACAAGACGTCGTTCGAATTTTAAATTCGCCGAGAAATTGGTCTATGGTCTGCACAAGATCTATCCGGTGTTGCCACTCCCATAGCTACTACGTGTTTATTTCAAGTGCGTTATTTTTAGAATTTCACATTTACACCTGTGATACACTGTTTTGTTTATTTAAACTGGAAATTTTTGTACCACACAATCTTTACGCTAAGAGAAATTTTAATGGGACTTTTCTGCTCTTAGATAAAACAAAATACCATATATAAAGAGCATGTAATATAAATACTCTTAAACCTGTAGCCCTTATAAGATTCAATCGAAAAATAAAATGAACAAAAATTGTGTGAAAAGGGTAGGTATATTTTTAATAACTTTGTATACATCCTTCCCAAATAGTATTAGCTAATAGTAATGTATCCATAACTAGTAAAAAAGATGGATAGATCGATTTGTTTCTAAATCGTTTATTCTGTTCTACGTCTGTTCTGGTTAATGTTTGTGCTAAGAATCGATACTTATTGCTCTCTAATAATGTAACTTTAAATGTGTATGAATTAGACTGGTGAAACTCTAAATTAACTGAGACTTAGTTTGTGAGTTTGTACGTGTTTGGTTTAGCACAGTGCTTAAATGTTAATTTTAATTTATTTTCGTGACTCATTTAGGATAACTAATCGTTTCTTTTCCTAAACGCCTGAACACCTTAATAAATATCTCGTCGTAGTTGGTTGAATAGTATAAATCGTTTCATGTAAATATATAACAATTAATACTGTAGTGTTAACAATTAATATTATACTGCTAACAATTAATATTGTAGTGTTTAAAATTTTGTTTCACCCTAAAACTGCATTAATATAAACCTTGGAAAGATTGGGGGAGTTTTTGTTTACAAACAGTTCAGCTTATAATATGGCGATTCTTTATAATATGGAAACTACGTATTTTATACGTAGAAAGTAATAACAAACAGCGTGGTTCCTTCTATCTATCTACTTCGAAAGTATACGAAAATATCCCGCACTTTGAGCACTCATACCTTCGATACTAATAATCATAGAGTAATAATATATATATATATATATATATATATATATATATATATATATATATATATATAATATGATAATAATAGAGTAATAATAATAATTATGTCGTTACATAGATCGTACAGTTAAATTGGTAATAGATATGATGCTCAAAAATATGTCACACTTGGAGTGCTCAGCAACCTCTGAAACTCGTAGAATAAAAAATATACCATTACGTAAATTGCACGATCAACTTTATAATAAGAAAAATTTCAAGTGTCTAAATCAAACAGTTTCTGTTTGAAATAGACACTTGAAATTTTTATACTCGAAAATATGCAACACTTTGAGCGCTCAACCTTCGACACTAATAAGCGTAGAGTAATGAAAATATATCGTTACGTAGATTGCATACTAAAATTTATAATAAATATAATGCTCGAAAATATGCCACAGTTTAAGCGCTCATGCCCTCGAAACTAATAAATAAAAAGTAATGAAAAATATATCACTACGTAGATTTTATATTTAAATATATATTAAATACGATGTTCGAGAATATCCTATGCAGAGTAATTAAAAATATATCATTACATAGATTGTATAGTTAAAATTTATAATAAATGCGGTGCTCGGAAATATGCCATAATTTTAGAGTTCATACCTTCGAAACTAATGATCGTAGGGTAATAAATAAACGAGTGTGCTTTAGACCACACGACGGAAGTAAAACTTCAAATTCACAAAATATGAACTTTAAAATGAATTTACAATTTTATTCACTTTAAACGTAGAATATTTAATGTATTGAACAAAATAATAATTTATAAAATTTTTCAAGAACGAAATGAAATTACAAAATAATCAAAAAATCACCGTTCGCGTAACGCTAACAAACGCGCATATATATATATATATATATATATATATATATACACATGTATATATATATATATATATATATATATATATATATTATGCACTGGCTATGAGAGGAAGAGAGAAAGAAAATGTGCGCGCGCACTGCTTTGTCTTGCTCCTACATTGTGATACAGACACTGTGTCTTAGATATACGAAACATGTGTGCTCGCACCTTTCTCTCTTGTCCCTACAGTAATATACGAAACGTAACTCACTCTTTCTGTCTTCACTAACTTATATCTCCATCTCAACTTCCGTTTGCCTCGCCCGATCACACTTTTCGTAACGCTCTCGTCACTCATTCACCAGCTTACTCCCCAAGTCAAACGTGCGTAAAGAAGTTTTACTTCAAAAATAAGTCGTTACTTAAATTGTACAATCAAATTTGAACTCTTCACTTTTTAACACTAAGTACAGTAGTATTACAAAGTTTAGTGATAGATACAATTTTTTATGCTACGTTCTCCTGTAAAAGAAACAGGCAATTGTCAGGAACTGTATCTTTCTGATATTGCTCGGACGAGTTTATATTACAAATAGGATTTCAGTTTGGCAAACTTTATTGCTTTTTTAAAAGTAAACGTAAGGCGATGACGTTACAGCATATACACGTGTCACGTAACATGTTAAATTTAACGTACGCATAATGAGTGTTATTTAAAGCAATATCAAGGAGTCCTTATCATTGAACTTCTTTTAAATTTGCGAATTTCAATCTATTATTCAGAATTTAAAAATTTCTATACCCGTGTACATCAGATGCTATCGCATTATACAGAAGTTATTTTCCAGGACTAATATTAATAACGCATATATTTCTATCGGTTGTTTACTTTAACCCTGCGGAGCGCCAGTCACGAGCAAAGTAAACCAGAGACGACTTCCTCGTCCTTTATAAATAGGAAAGTTTACAAGGTGAATGTCACGTATGCATTTCAAAACAAATTCATCTACCGCTAACATGCATTATGTTAGGGTTGCCACAACTGGATATTTCATGCAAATCGGAAGTAAATAATTTTTGATACTCGAATAAAAATATGTAATCAGATTGCTTATAACAGGATAGCGTTAGCCTATAATTTTTGAGAATATACTCATACGAAATTTTTAATTAACGAAACAGAAAACTCCTTTGAAAGTAAAGTTTGCTTACAATACAAGATCTATTACAATATTCGACGTCAATAAAGGCTTTTAGCTATCTTTTAATTACAGCTTGACATTATATATAGAATATCTGTATATATACGATATAAACGAATACATTACGTCAAAAGAAAGTAGCTGGGGAAGATAAAATATTACGCCGGCAAAGCCCCGGGCAAAAGCTAGCACGAAAATAAATTTGCCTATAATTCATAACATCCACCTTTCTGTCTCTCCGTTAGAGCCAATCTTGGAAATGTTTGCAAAAGTTTTTCATTGAATTTTCATCATAATACAGAAAGTTTGTTCCTGGAGGCCTTAAGCTTTTTTTAAGCGCCTTAAGCATTACATTTGAAATGTTTACTTTTTTTTAATAAATATACCTTTCATATTTCTCTAACTATATATCCAGAAATGTATGCGGGCTACTACTTTTTATTGTTCCGTTACAAAACAAGGAGTCCTTATAACCTACATGTATATAAATGAAATCTTGAAAATACGTGCTTTAGATGAGGATATTAATTAATATGTGACAAAATAAAAACAATATTTTAATATAATATATATGTAAAGTAGTAAATATAATATATCATATTAATGCAAACAATTTGTTTTTCGCCTACCCCTGCGAGTGGCGTATCATTGGACACTTCTTTTAAATGAAATTCCATTTATCAATTTTCGTTTTTCCAATTTTATTTTGCCTAATATTAAGTTTCGAATTAATGTATTATATGTCCCTCATCTGATTTTTCAACCACAGATTATGACAAATCTTAGGAACTAGCATTTGATTACAACTTTCTAATAAAATATTGCGTATCCGCACGCATTTGATCGTTTTGTATAACTTTGCAAACTGGTGTTTTAATTAATCTCCATAGACTGATCATGACAAATGGTTATTTTTCATATTTACGTTTGTTATAATTATTTGTTGTAATTTTGGCTATTTATGTTATGTGTCCTTATCTAACTTTTCAACCACAGATTTTGAAAATTTTAGGAACTGGCATTTTATTACAACTTTCTAATAATATATTACGCATTGAATATATTTGGCGTTAATTTTGTAGAAATTCATTATTCACAATTAAATGAAACTACGTGATGTAGTATTATTTCTACTAACTTTAATTTAAGATTAATGAATCTTTGCTAATATCCCACCTGAAGATGTTGTAATACAACGAAACCTAGGTCGTGGTAAAGAAATTAAAGATAGTAGAAATAATACTACATCACGTAGTTTCATTTAATTGTGAATATACTGCGTGTTTCGACACGTATTTGATCGTTTTGTATAACTTTTCAGTCTGACGTTTTAAGGAATCTTCATTCTCTGATCTTGAAAGTGGTTCTTTTTCTTTATATTTATGTTTGTTATAATTATGTGTTGTAATTTTGGCTATTTTAACATATATTGCTAAACCCTTCAAAACGCAAACGGAAGGAGTAATAATTTTATTGTGGCAATCAGTCCGCATGGCAGCTGCCAACCCTACTCTACGTGGGGCGTATCAAATTGCGACCACCTCAAGTTTGAATGTGAGTAACGCTGTGGTCACGTGCCACGTCTATAACGATAACTGATTTTCGATAACAACGCGTGTAAGTTGCCCACTCGCGGTAGGTATTCACATCCGTTGCAGAAATTGTTTACTATTATGAAACATAACACTTGTGTACGTTTGTTCGTCGCAATTAGTACTTTTAGCAATAATTATTCAGCAACATTATTAATAGTCAAAAAAAATCTACTATCGCTTAAATGCAATTTATATTTTGACTTCTTTCGCCTAAATAAAAAGACGTGTTACAGAAAATATGTTTTTCTAGTATTATTATACTATTGTTTTATTAGTATATTTATTATTTTTATTAACAGTATATTTACATAGTTACTTTGTTTTGATAAAGCGTTTATAATGTAATAATTGCCAACGTGAATCAATTATTGCCACCTAGAACCTAGATAAATAAAAAAACTGGAATATTGTTATAATGTGTTCACTAAATGAAGAACAAAATTAACATCACTTTAAAAATTGTCAAACACGAGTGGAACTCGCACTACGATGGTTACTTTCGTGCACATTTAGGTATTTATAAACATTTAATTGTATATAATATACCTGTTAAACTATTTACAGAATTTTAATTTTTAGAACGAAAATATATTGCCTGTTAAAGATATAGTAATATATTTCACAGGCGCATTTTTTATCGCAGGAATTTTTCTTCGTCAATTACAATATAAGTTACATTGTAGGAATTTTTCTTTGTCAATTACAATATAAGTTACATTGTAGGAATTTTTCTTTGTCAATTACAATATAAGTTACATTGTAGGAATTTTTCTTCGTCAATTACAATATAAGTTACATTGTAGGAATTTTTCTTCGTCAATTACAATATAAGTTACATTGTAGGAATTTTTCTTCGTCAATTACAATATAAGTTACATTGTAGGAATTTTTCTTTGTCAATTACAATATAAGTTACATTGTAGGAATTTTTCTTCGTCAATTACAATATAAGTTACATTGTAGGAATTTTTCTTCGTCAATTACAATATAAGTTACATTGTAGGAATTTTGAATTGAGAGTGTTACCGGAGATTTAATTATTTCATTAAATTTTTTGGAAAACAATTTACAAAAATCACTACACGATTGCCCTTAATTATGAAGCGAATATCGATAATTATTAGTAATAATTTATTAGTTCTTTAATTACTTTTGACTTAGTTATATTGAGTACATTTATTAAATTTTAAACAAAGTAATTACTTTATACCCGCCGAGTATTAATAATATTAAGGTTACCAGTTAAGTTGATTAATGATACGTAGGTTGGTTGAGTAGCGTATAGATTTTATCCAATTACATGTTTCATCTCGGTGTATAAATGAACTGTTCTGACTTAAAGATTCATTGAATCAATTAATTTTACAGTATCGAAAAGCTACGGTTACCGTGCAGATACGTGGTGGTGTGATAAAAAAATACGGTGAATAAATTTTTATAGCAGCAACTTCTGATTCTATATCCATTTAAACGAACAAGTCCGGAAGCCTTATCATTTAGGATAGCCAATGTCACGTTTCAACAAGTTGTGACTTGTCAGTTGACTTCCACGTCTGGAAAGGTCGTGTTTACCGTTTTTGTCGCGTATCATAAATTTCGAACAACGCATGAACATTAAATTTGCTTTCAAATCGCGAAAGGAGTGTCAGAGAAGCTCGTGGAATGTCAAAAGTGGTTTATGTAGATAATTGTTTGACTCTGAAGACTGCTTACAAGTGGTATGAGCGATTTAAAAATGAAAATAAGTCGGTTCAAGGCGACCAAAGGTTTCGACCTCGAAAACCGACGAAAACGTGCAAGAAAGTAGTGGGATAAAGGGTTTATTAAAATAGGCGGTAGACAATTCGAGAGTTTTCTGAAGATCTGTACAAAGCATTTTCACTAATAATTTGCAAATGAGACGAGTGAGTGCGAAATTTGCTTCAAACAGACGAACAGAAAGAAAATCGTGTGTCAGGTTGCACGAAATTGAAGCATCATCTTGCAGCAGATCTGGACTTCATGAAAAAAATTATAACTCGAGATGAAAGTTGGATGTATGGACATCACTCTGAGATAAAAACTGGGTTGAAAGGATAACGTTTTGATACCATTCCTGGCATTGAAAGGGCCACGACAGAGCAGCTGAAGGCCCTTCCGAAAGAAGACTTCCAGGACTGCTTCTAATCATGGAACCGCCGTTAAGATAAGTGTCGCTAGCCAACGAGAGTACTTTGAAGGAAATAAGGTTAAGTTTATTGTAAAGTTTGTTTGTTATAAAATTATTCACCGTATTTTTTTATCACTCCTGGTATCATTGAACTTTACTTGTTTTTATTAGTTTTTATTAGTAACAGCAATTAATTGTATGACACTGTTTATCAATTCAGAATGTAAACACGTTATTAAACGATTTATTAACTATCGACTGGTACACGGTATTGTCCGAGTTGATTTCAGAATAATAATTCGAAGTAGATAGTAAGTAATAAACAAACTGGCATTAGTTTGCATATGTAAAGTTGGTAATCTCTCACAGAAAAATGGGAATTTTCATAGACCGAAATTTTCATTCCTAAAAATGGCGCTTTCATATCTTATTTTAATCTATACATATTTTACGATTTAATCAGTAGACGCGAGACATTTTCTTTTCTGCCTTTTAATATATTCTTTTTAACTGCTCAGTTTTTCTTTTTAGATATGTTATCCATACATATACACATACAGGTAATCCATTCGTAACGATAAGGAATTTACGGTTTAACAAAATTCTAAAACGTTATATTAAACATCAATACAAAAGTACATAAGAACTACAAAATATAACGACGATACATTTTAATAAATTTACTATCACTCATCATAAACAAATTACACTCTGGCACAACCGCGATCAGGAGGTGGAGCAGTTGAATACTGTGGGAAACTGGAGAGTTTCGATATAATTCGTTTCTGGAGGACGATATAGCAAAAAGGAGGTGCACATTGCAGGAGCGCAGGAAATTGTCAGGTACGAAGAATGGAAGTATACTCGGATAGAAGAAAGGAAGTATACTGAATTATTCCTTTTAATAGCTAAAAGATAAATTTCATAAGTGCAACATCTCTTTAAGAAATGGAAATCTAGCATACCATAAGAGGAAGTCGGTAGCAAATAGAAAGGGGAAGTGAGCATACTGTCTTATATACAGATATTAGAGGAACGTCTTTCGCACACGTTCATTCATCAAGCTGTCCTTGGCTTCGTGTGGACTCCAAATAATGGAGCCAGATTCTAATCAGCTCTCCAGTAATGAAGCGTACAGCAGGCGAATTGATGACATAGATTGAAAATCCTTTGAAAACTTTCCAAAACATTTTTTATATCTGTCATATACCCATGAAACGTCAATCGCGAATCAAATTTGACTCCCAAATTAACCTCATCCAGACACTGCAGTGGGATCCGCTGACGGGATATTCGTATTTAATAGGAACGTGTGCTCGGCTGTAAATATACATATAGTAACTATAACATGCTATAACCATTCCGTTTAAGATATACGTCTGTATCCTCTATTTTTATCTATACATTACACGTTACCAATGAGCAACAACCAAATAGTAATATAAGACAATAATATCGGAAAACATTCTCATTCACTACAAGTATATAAAACACAGATATCATACTAAGAAGAAACGAAAGCCATACTACGGCGTAGTGAGGTGCCCCCATGTGGAGTAGTTCGAGATGAACTGGAAAAAATTGTGTTTAAGAATTATTATGTACTTAGAATATACAAAGATATTTAAGATACTGTGTACTAAGGTATTATGATATTTAAGATAAAATACATAATGATATAATGTAGATATAATTATGTACATCAATAAGAAAATCAAAATAAAATGACGTTATATCGCTTGCAAACTTGAGCGAATAGATATTCCATAAAGATGTCTCAGTTCAAAGAGGCAATTACCATACATAGACAGTCTACACTCTATAGAAAATTTAAAAGAAACTGTTAAATTCGCATACTTTCTTTCTTGGAAACGGTATACTGTCTTTAGGAACCCACACGAGAATTTATTTACCAGTTATTTCAGGGAGCATTCAGATTATTAGATATAATAAAATAAGACTACGTGATGTAGTATTATTTCTACTTTCTTTAAGTTCTTTACCACGACCTAGGTTTCGTTGTATTACATCTTTGCTAATAGCCCACCTGAAGATGTTGTAATACAACGAAACCTCTTCAGGTGGGCTATTAGCAAAGATGGAGTACCATTTCTACTTAAAGAAAGTAGAAATAATACTACATCACGTAGTTTCATTTAATGTGAAACTACGTGATGTAGTATTTCACAATTCATGTCATGTAATAATTCCCAATTAACGCCAAACATATTCAACATATAATAAAATATTTATGGTTTTATACTAATACCCTAAAATTACAACGACTGTGATACACAGACATTCAAATATTTTAATTCTTAAATATTTTTGCTGTAATTTTATGAGATTTGGCGGATCATGTTGAGTGAAAATATAGATTAAATCGTCATAAACTGTATTTAATTTTGTTTGCTACCACAAACAAACAATTGAAAATCATAATATTACTTTCACTCAGGGTTTCCCAACCTTTTTTTTTGTTGAGGCTCCCCGGACTATAAATTATATTTTCATGCCATGCAATGGGGAGGGGGCATTACTTTTTCATGCCCCCCCCCCCCTTACTTCTTCATGTCCCCCCGTTGATTTAGTAAATTAAATAAAAATGTTAACTGAAGTTGGTAAATACACAAACTTACCTTTTAACAGGGAGACACAATAATTTTACACACTCAAACTGATTTCTCAACAAAAAATGTATACCAAAACGTCAAATTTTTCGCAAGTTTGTGGTAATAATAGTGAATATGATATTTAATTTCATTAATTTTATGCATGTAAATTAAACATTACATTGTAATGTTATTTGTTAATGTTGTTTGTATATTTTTTGTTTTTTTTTCTTTCTAAAATGCAAACGTTTTCCACCCCCTTGACATCTCTCTATGTCCCCCTTGGGAGGCGCGTCCCCCTGGTTGAGAACTCCTGCTTTAACTCGTTCAAATGCAATTCAAATTTATGTTGAACATAAAAATATGAATAAAATGATCTTAAAATGTCTTGAATCGGTTCAAGGTCGTAAATTACGTACGATCTTAATTCCGCGACATATATTTAGATAGACGTTCCCCCTCTTTTGTATGATATACAACGGCACTTGCAATAAGTGTAAATGTACAGTTGACCGCACTCGAGGCACTTCCTACGCGGCCATCGCGTAAATCAAACGCCCTGAGGCTTGCCAAAACGTAGTTTTATTCCTAGACTCGGCTTGAACGTTTATAAATACGAAGTACTTGGCAAAAATATACATTTGCCAACCCGAAAATAAGATCGGTATCTATGTAACAACAACGTACACGCATATTTGGAGTGGCGTCTTTTAATAATAATAATAATAAGTCACAACGCGATTTGATTTATTATTAAAAGTACTAGTGTAAAAATAACGACGTATTTTATTACCTAGTATTATATTAAGGTGTTACTTTACAAATTTTAAATGACTGATTATTTATAGAGAATTTAATTAATTTTAAAGATTTAAGTCCAATTTTTTATATAAAAAGATTATATACCCCTATTTCGAGTGGCATCTTTTAATAATAATAATTCACGGCGCGATTTAATTTATTATTAAAAGTACTAATATAAAAATAGCAACGTCTTTTCTTACCCAGTATTATATTAAGGAAAAGTAACATACATTTTAAATGACTCTTTATTTATAAAGAATTTAATAAATTTCAAAAAATTAAGTGCAAGTTTTTCGTTTTTTTTCTAACAAGAATATATTCGCATATTTCGAGTGGCGTCTCCTAATAACAATCATAAGTCAGAGAGCGATTTTATTTATTAGTACTGATTCTAATATAAAAATAATATATAGAGAATTTTTAATTATTTCCAAATAATTAAGTGCAAATTTTTCTTCTTTTTTTTAACAAGTATATATGATTATTGTTTTTTTTTCACTTTTTTTCATACATTTAATATATGCACTCGAATTAAAATAAAAGCAAGAGGGCTTAGAGCTATTGTTTTTCTTCAATATCTCTAGTGTTTCTCGACTGTGTTGGACATATTTAACTTATTTTGTAGACACTGTTTACCTATTGAGCACATATTTTTTATATCTTGGTATCATTAAATTACGTACGTAAGAAGTTCCAAAGAAATTATTAAAATCACATTATGCAAAAATGACTAACAACAATTTTATAGTTTGTCTACATCAAATACAAATATACTAACATAATGCTCTCAACATATCCGTAGCTTCTTTTAACATATCAGGATCTCTTTCTGTAAACTAGCAATTATTAAACATTTCCGACTTCTACATTTGAACTTGACATTTCCTTAATCTAGTTTCATATCAGCGCCGTCTTTAAAACCACCGTATATTACCTTTTATGGAATAAATCAATGAAATCTATGCGTTAAACGGATCAAATAAATCCATATTATAAGACATCGTGGGTTTGCTCATCGCATGACATATTATTTGTGACAGTCAACATCATGGCTCACGCGAAATTCGTAAAATAATAGAATCCGTATTTGATATCGATTCAATATCATTATCTTTTATCTAATTTATTTAAAGCTTCTGCGCTAATTATTGACAACTGATTGCACTTTGTCCTATTTTCTCCCTATAAAACCTTCTAGAAGTTTCAAGATTCTAGAAAAATTCCGAAATTGTGGCTAAAAAATTACTAGCCAACCTAAAATATATATATATATATATATATATATATATATATATATATATATATATATATATATGAATGTGCGTATGTGTGTGTTTATATATATATTAATAAACTTATCAAGATTTATTATTAAAAGGGTAGCACAACAATTTGTATGATCTCGTTATTTTGAAACCCTCGCACAATGTTGTTGGAAACAAAAAGTATTTAAGTTGCTGGTGGGTGCCCCAGAATCAACTTTAGCTTCTCGAATCAAAATATTTATACTTCACATCTATGTATGATTTATTCCTTTATTGTGATTATACCAAATAATAGCCGCTTACGTCAAACAGCTTCTAAGAAAAAGTCTGTGACCGACCACAATTGATTCCACAAGTGTTCCATTTTTTATTCTTTAATTTTTATACCGGATCGAAGAGAAAATGGTGGGAGAGTTACCAATGGGAATTACGAAAGCATTTCTTTTGCAGACGACCCTTGCCTGCATAAAATCATGGCGCATTCCAGATCTTACTTATATCGCAGTTTGGCAGCATATACAGTGAAATAATATTTGTAGAAGAAGGTATCAGTTTGGAGATCGGTAAAGTGAGAAGATTTTCATAGAGAAGTCTAAGATCATGTTCATGTAAGGCTGAGAATCTAGACCTAAACAAGTCCACATTACAAGATCAAATTTATAGAACAAAATTAAAAACATTTAGTAACGTCAGGCTAAGAAGTTAAAATTAAAAGAGACTTTTTATTTTGTAAGATCGAAGAAACAAAATATTCACACATAATGACATTTGATTATTACATCTTGATAGTAAACTATGTGTGTCACACTCCGTCATTGCGATTACGCTATAAAATGCCAAATTAACATATCGATATCTAACTCTAAAGGTTACACTTTTTAACGCTCTGAACGTTACGATCAGAACCTAACAGTTACACTTTTTTAACGCTCTGAACTTCTGATTTTACTCTTCATAAACTTCATACCGGGCGCTATATATATTCTTAAAGACTAAACTCCAAAAACTTCTGACTATATTATTATTCTGAAGCAGAAAATGGGTAATAATATAGTAAAAACAAGAAAATGTTATTGATTGCAAGCCTGAGACTTCTGCCACAGAAGTGTAAATTTGTATCTTGAGAAACTGAATAAGGCTTTATTCAAGATCTGCTATGTGTTTAATTTTTCCTTAAAGTTTCAAGAAGTTTCAGTTTAAATATACAATTATATTTGGCAATGTGTATGTATATACCTACCATCTTGCAACTCTTGTGGTATTTTCAAACATTTTGGTTATTAAATACATTTGCAGTATATTATGAGCACTTAACCGTTTATTATAAATAAGTCAGTCCCAAATAATTAATAGTTTCCTACGAAAATAAGAGATTATTTCGAAACTTATAAATAGAATTTGCCGTCTATAAAATTCCGAAATACCCATATGAGTATACTTGTCTAATACACACTGAACAACTTGTATTTATATGGAAAACGGTCACAATGCATCTTAAATGTCTTCAGATAATAGTCAGAGGCGTGGGTACGGCGTTGGTGAGCGATTATTTATGACACTGTGCGGGGGATTAAACACCGGTTAAATAATGATCGTGTGTATACACGACCCACTTATCGCGATCGAACAACAATCGACGATATCATGATTCCTTTCATATTCAGTAGCAATTACATCATGGTAACGAATAATATTATTGTACGAGTACAAAGTGGAAAATGATTTAAGTAACAGTGAATCCTGATATCATACCATTGTGAATTCCGTTAATTTATGACACGACAAGGAACTTGGTAATACAACGATATATACTGTTATAGTGTGAGTGGTTTCTTCATTGTTGGCAGTCCCTCACCTTAAAAGGTAAACCTTGACAAGTCATCACGTTCGTGTAAGCTGTTCCTAAATCTTTCAATTTTACATATATGTATTTTACATATACATCTTTGCGAGTTAGCAGACGTACTGGTAACTCGCAAAGATGCTTTTAATTAAATTTAAACAAAAAAAAGATTTTGTTTTCAGAGCAACAGTCCATTTTTTAACTACGATACAAGATATCAAACTATATATAATACTCGCACATTGTTTCAATGTATTTTAAGAAAATTGTTATGGAAGTAAATTACTAAAAACTTTTTGGTCAGCAAAATTTAAAACAGGTCTTACGAAATGATACGCAAATATTACAGGAAAATTGTTGCTACGTCTTCATTACTCTTATTTTTTTTATTCCAAATATTAAAGTGTAAATTAATAATAAGCGTCTTGACATTTAGATAGGTGGATACTGACAGTGGATGTGTATTTTTAACAAACTGTAAAATTTATCTTATTTAGGAGGAATAAGTACATAAATAACCAAATTTATGACATCCAGTTGAAAAAAACATCAGAAATATCAGTTAGCTACTTTTATTAATCTTAACTTAAACTAAAGGCAAGTCCCATTGAATTCTTATTTTACATAATATAAGACGTCAAAAAGAATTGCAAATACCCGTAGAAAAGTCACATTCAACCTTTATCATTTCTACCCAGCGCTTCAAGTCTACCAATTTTTCCTTGAATTAATTGATTACAAAATAATGGTACCTGCATTTCGCGCGAGACCCAAACAGAGCTTTACGTACCCTTTATAATCGTGATACGCAAATACTAAAGTACTAACTTCCGAAGAACGTTTGATCGGATCTGAGTTTTTTTTGGAACATTTTTTTCTGTCACGTGCCTATCGGCACTACCATCAGTAACAACAGGGTCTGAATATTAATTATTCTACAAACATGAATATGATAAACCAGCTGTTTTCGTAAGGAGGCACAAATCGTGATATTAGTGATGGGTAAATATTAGGACATTCAATCTTCGATCCCGAAATCTCGGGATTTTTTCAATATTTTGGGAATTAATTTTAATTTAAATTCTTGTAGCTCTGATTTTAATACTGAGATTAGGATTAAGAACTTAACTAGAATATGATAAACCAGCTGTTTTCGAAAGGTGGCACAAATCGTGGGTAAATATTATAATATTCCGAAATCCCGAGATTTTTTTCAATATTTTGGCATCGACATTAAATTCTTGTAGCTCTGATTTTAATATTGAGATCAGGGTTAAGACCTTAACCAGAATATGATAAACCAGTTGTTTCCCCAAGATTCCACAAATCGTAGTATTAGTGATGGGAAAATATTTTGGCATCCAATCTTCGATCCCGAAATCTCGGGATTTTTTCTATATTTTGGGATCGGCATTAATTTCTTGTAGCTCTGATTTTAATATTGAGATCAGGGTTAAGACGTTAACCAGAATATTATAAACCAGTTGTTTTCCAAAGATTGCACAAATCGTAGTATTAGTGATGGGAAAATATTGGGGCATTCAATCTTCGATCCCGAAATCTCGGGATTTTTTCAATATTTTGGGATCGGCATTAATTTTTTGTAGCTCTGATTTTAATATTGAGATCAGGGTTAAGACCTTAACTAGAATATGATAAACCAGTTGTTTTCCAAAGATTGCACAAATCGTAGTATTAGTGATGGGAAAATATTAGGGCATCCAATTTTCGATCCCGAAATCTCGGGATTTTTTCTATATTTTGGGATCGGCATTAAATTCTTGTAGCTCTGATTTTAATATTGAGATCAGGGTTAAGAACTTAACCAGAATATGATAAACCAGTTGTTTTCCAAAGGTTGCACAAATCGTAGTATTAGTAATGGGAAAATATTGGGGCATCCAATCTTCGATCCCGAACTCGGGGGATTTTTTCAATATTTTGGGATCAGCATTAAATTCTTGTAGCTCTGATTTTAATATTGAGATCAGGGTTAAGACCTTAACCAGAATATGATAAACTAGTTGTTTTCCAAATGTTGCACAAATCGTAGTATTAGTGATGGGAAAATATTGGGGCATCCAATCTTCGATCCCGAAATCTCGGGATTTTTTCTATATTTTGGGATCGGCATTAAATTCTTGTAGCTCTGATTTTAATATTGAGATCAGGATTAAGAACTTAAGTATTACAATATGTACGACTTTATTATTATTATCACTGCGCGATTTGCGCCGCGTCTTGTTACGATCTTCCCTCACCGTACACTTGTTTCTTCTTTCAATACAGCTTTTGTATAAAGCTATATTACTTATTACATTTAACACTAAAATTATTATAGTAAGACTTATTCAGTAAGTAATGCATTTATATTAACTCTCATTAAGTAATCTAAGTTATGAAAAAATGTTTGTTTTTCGTGAAATGTACTATTTTTATGGCAGTTTCTGTGTCTGTGAGTGGTCCTAAATATAACGACTTTAAAAACAGAAAAATTTTCTTAAATGTATATTGTTGGAAGTATTTAATTTCACAACATATAATATCAATTTTTTTTAGTTCTAGGCCTTAATGTCCTAGCAAATGTCAATTTCACATTCATGATTTAACCAGTTTTGTTTTGAACGCTTACACATTTTACTGTAATTGCTACAAGTGCGGAAATTAAACATCGATTGACTATATTTATATAATTATGTTTTGGTTTAGTTCTTTGCCGGCACTCGAATCGGCCTTGCCTCCACGCCTCATTTATCAATCTCTATATGACTAGGTCATAACTTATTAACAAACAATCGATTAGATTGGACCACTTCATACGCACGAAATAAAGGCCGACGCACATTCGGAGCAATTAAAAACGACTTAACCAAAGGACAGCTGTTAAAGTCTAACGCCGCGTCGCGACGTGTGGTCAGCCGCACGAGCGGCGAGAACCTTAACAAAGTTTAATGTGATCATCGTCATTGAATCTAATAAGAGACAAGGTTTCGCAATTGCTTCCTAGTGACCCTCGGTTATTTCATTATTGTGAACTTATTATGATTGTACTCAGTTATTGTGTTGACAAATTTCTGGTTACTGATGACGATATCGCAAGCTGGCTAACATGAAATCTTGCCTTCTGATTATAATTGGCTGTTACCAACGTGAACAACTGTTTACAGGAATATTATGTCATTCAGTCGAGGACACAGATGTATTTTTTTATTTGAGTGAATCACACGTGACGTACAGGATAAATCAGCATGGAGAATCACCATAGATGAAGAGATACAAATTGTTATTGTTTGTAAATACGAAAGGTTTCAGATCATTTGATATACATTAGCGCTCGGTTAATAGCACCTGACTTCCAGGACCGGAGTGATGCTTCTAGTTAGTACAAAAGTAGTATACGCAATATTGGACATTAAATATAAATACGTTTTACAATATTTTATAATATGCAGTGTGTGTGAGTATTGTGGACACATTATGAGTAAGTGTATTGCAATACGGCTAGAAAACTAAATATTTAGTTCGCCAAAATCTTAAAAAAGCTGTTATAGAATTTGATGGATTGACACTGTTTGTACATTGAAGATTTATGATTATTTCCTAGGTCTCCGAATCCAAAATATCTTAGACTTTTTGCCTGATTTTCCTTTGTTCGGGAATCAAGCAAAAATTAACAAATGGATTTTGACCAATTTTTTTACTGTTTAGAAGCTTAGAGCCCATCTTAAAAACGGAGATATGTTTTAAAATAAACAAGCGGCTCACGTAGATTAAAAAAAGCGAAATCAAAAAAGTCACAGTAGCAATTGTGCCTCAACTTTTTCAACGTAAAATGCACCGCTATAGCATCCCTTTTAATAGAGTTTATTTTTTCAAATTAGCAACAGATGGCGTTAATTGCTTACTATTTTTGTATAATAATGCGAACGACATTAGATAGATGGGGTTAACGACTCAGTTAGTTTCTTCTAATGCAGGACATGGCATACTAAATCTTGTTAAATTCGATTAAATTTTAATGCTTAGTATAACATTAAAAAATAAAAACTGTAGATAGGACGTGTAGCTTCTATCTAATGATTTGCGTATTATTATTGCTCTACAATTGTTAGTTTGGGAAATGTAAGCATTCAAATTGCGGGGTATTTTGTGTGTTTCATTCAATTAGTTTAACTTAAATAATTTTATTAAATTTTGACTTTGAACATCACGTACAATCCTGGGATTTTCCTGGGGCCTCCTTTCGAAGTGACCCATGTCTAATCCCGAAAAATTCTACCTCAAACTTTAATAAAATTATTTAAGTTATGCTAAATTGAATGTAGGCGAAACAGCTAGTAAAGGACAGTTAATTACAAAATATGAAGAAATTTTTGCAATATCACTTTCGAAAAATTACTAACATTTATTGTTTCGAATGTGACGTTAACATTACACTTTATGATTGTCAGTTATTTTTTTTAATGTGATGTTGCAAAAATTTGTTTAGTACTTTCGCGTCGTTAATACCCTATTGACGTTCGGCTCGATTGCGGATTGCTGATTTTGCAAAGAGCCAATCATTCTTGGACATCGTCCAACACTATTATAGTCAGACATGATGAGAATACCACGCCTTAAAAGACTTCCTATTCCAGACCTCTTAAGCAATAAAGTTAATATTTAAACTTTGTGTTTCGCAATGTGTTATGTGGTTTAAAATCAGAGTGTAATATATAGAATTTGTTTAAAGTAAATACCACTAAAGTGTAGTTTTAAACATTACTTCTTACAAACACACAAATAAACAAAATCACAAACCAAACCGCTCATAATGTTATCGTTAATTTAACGTTTGGTGTAGATTGTTAAAATAGTAAACGAAACGTTAAACGATCGTTAAGGCCGAAACTTAAATCAAAAATACTATCTTCGGAACGTTAATATTATTTGTAATTAATGATCGCTTTGAGGTTATTGCCTTCTTGCTAATGATATTAGTTATCACTTACTTAAATTAATTTGCAATGTTATGCTTATTTATTTCGTTTCCTTTAGCTGATAATTACGTTAATTAAATTGAAGGTGTCGGGATTTTATGATTTAGTGTATTTACCCTAATGTGATGATTTCTGTGGTATTTTTATGTATTTAGAGTTTCTAAACATACTAAATAGGTTTAATTACTGCAGTTAAAATGAGATATAATTGCAGACACCATAATAGAAAATGAAGGAAGTAAGAATGAGATGGTGCTATGGACAAGTTGATGATCAGGTAAATTCGAAACTAAATCGATAACCCTCAGGTCGATGAACTGGTAAATAATTTTTCATCGAATAATACCAACTTTTCTTTTCGACTGATTGTATATTTGACCGATTTCCTCCATTGAATATTTTCAAGAAGACACCTTAATGAGAAAGTGCTTCCAGGGTCGGAGTACCACTTCTAGATAGAGAAAAACTGGGATGTCCAATTGTCCTACTACACTTTAAATATAAATATGTATTACAATATATTATAAAGTGTCGTGTGTGTGAATAGTGTTGACGCATAATGAATAAGTAGATCGGTCTTATTTATAACGCTTGAGTAATAACTCCTCCAATTAGAACCAGCTGTGCACACTCTGGAAATTTGATGTCGGGGCCACCGATATAAGAAGCGCACAATCATAGATGGTGACAAACTTACTGGCAAAGATAATGTCTCTTTCTTCCATCACTTTGACGATCTCCAGGATCTTTTTGCTGTCAAGAATTAGATAGATAGAAAATTAAGTAAGATTTACTCTTATAATAAAGTAAAATAGAGGCTATTTTTATATAAATAATTTTTCACGAAAAATACACTACCTTAATAAATACACTAATTATTGTATAGTTATTATATGAACACAAATTTCTATTACAAAATAAACAACATTTATGATGGTATACATAAGAAAGTGATGAAGTACAGCCTTCTATAGGCGAGCACGAGTTCTTCGGTTTGGTTTATCCAGAAATTTTAAAAAATCTAATATTTTTAATAAGCCTAAACATATTTTTTGCCGTTTAACTTTTAGCAAAAAACAACTCGATTTGTAAACAACCGCGCTTTAGTGAAATATTTCCTAATTAAGCGTCTTCAAAATTGTATAATATACACAATAAAAACGGGTACGCTTAAAGTTGCAAAACGATTGCGAATAAAAAAATCGTCAGTTCTAAAAAGTTGTTTCAAGAAAAACACGACATTTTAATAGGCACATTAAAGTATAAGCATTAATAGTTACGATAAAGTATGCACATTAATTAATAGGCACATTGATGTATACATATTAATAGGTACGTTGAAGTATAAAAATTTATAGGTATGTTAAAATATACGTATTAATAGTTACGTTAAAGTACACACAGTAATAGGTACGTTTAAGTATACACAATTAATAGGTACGTTAAATGATACATTCACTTACTTATTGCGGAGCTACATAAAAAGGGCTCGACAACAGAATGAGCCGGTCGGTCGGTCGATAGATTCTACTTCTGCTACAAATGTTACAAATTCGTAATAATTTCTGGGAATTTTAAGATATTTTTTAATGGTCTTGAAGGCTTTTTACCCGTAACACCTTATTAAAAAGTATTACTTATCTACCTTAATATGTGATAAGAACCATATCAAAAAACTTTCGTCGGTCAGAAAGAAACTGAACGAAATATATTAGCGAAACAAGTGTCATAAATGTATCATAACCGCATCAAAACAATGTATTCTTTTACCGATAAAAATAGTAATCTTAAAATGATAATTTTTAATCTAATACTTTCCCATTTTTATTGGCGATTAGATCGATTCAATGGTGCGATGGGCCCATTTTTATTGGCGATTGGATCGATTCAATGGTGCCATGGGCCCATTTTTATTGGCGATTGGATCGATTCAATGGTTCAATGGTGCCATGGGCGAGTGGCCATGGCCATCTTGTGAAATGTAAAAATAACAAATCGAACTCGCGAATTGACGGATTGGTGAACCCGCTCTGATAGCCGCAGACTTGGCAGACCGAAGGCGCGTTGGTCAGACGATTGAAAATTCTGGTGCACTCGTCAGATTGCACGTGCATTAAACTAATTTAGAGAAGACCCATATCAATACTGAATGAGGAGAGGTTGCCAAATAATAATCTGCTTTTCTGATATTTTAGCACTGAATGTCATGCTGTGAATATCATGATAATTACACTGACGTGCCAAATTATTTTTTGCCAAATCTTTTCAACGCAGACATTGCTCAAAGTTACCAAAAAAAAATAATTTTTCAGGGAAATCCTACAATTTTAACAACGTAAATATATAAATTCGTTACATTCCTTTTAATTACAGTCTGTTAATGATTTCCCTTGATCACGATCTTCAAAGTCATTAATAAAAAAATCTATAAACTTATACAGTATTGAAAATACCATAGACTTTATTTTTTTCATTTTTAACACTATCTCATGCTTATGCATTATATTATAAAAATTAATGTCGCATGTTATAATTCCCCATAGACCACAAATTTATGATTTTCGTATTACATTTCAAGATTTTAGGTCAATGGGAAGTTTCCTGTGAAAAATTGGAAGTTTGATGTGAAAGACGTTATAATTTTTTGCAATTAGTTGGAAGCTTGATTTATCCTTGCCTCTGACCGTTCTGATACCTCTGGCCGTTCCTGAGAAAAAACAAGCAGTAAGAAAAGCAGACAGACGAACAACAACGTTAGGCTATAGCGGTTCTGTTATTATTTTGAGGGTAGAACCAAGAAAATAGAAAGAAAAAAAAATTAAAAATTAATTTTAAAGAGACTAAGTTACTTATTAAATCTTTGAAAGTAGCGGGCAAATAGTAGACGGTCAGTTACCTTTTCTCTCTCAGAAAGAAAAAAACATTTAGTTCTTGATTTTTTTTTCCTCGGTCCGACCACGGCGCTGTCTACTGTACTATTTATTAAGTGTTCAAATAAATTATTTATAAGTTTTCCAGAAAGATAATAGGGTTAAGATGCCCTTGAACCTTTATAATTATCCCCCTTGAGGCTAGCAAAATTGACCTCCAGTACCAAAGTGGAAAATTAAGTTCTGTACGTGAGTATGTAAAAATATTTCTTATTGAAACCCTCAAAAAAGCATCTCTGCTTCTAGCTTTTTCCTGATCAAAGACTAATCAAAATATAAACATATTTATGTCGACAGAAATGCGAACAATCTTGTAATTCATGAAATTACATTATCGCATGATAGACATTTTCATACACATCATGAACGTTAGGAATTTGGCAATATTCCCAATCATACGTTATTTCTCGAATAATTTAGTTTATAACTTACAAGAAGAAAAACAATTTAGATAACATTGGTGACAGACGATAATCGACTACGTCACCTTATTTAATATCACGCTTAAATTGAACTTGATCCAGTTACTTATTCCTCGTCTTTCAGGTATTAACCATTAAGGCCTTCCCATTTTAAGATCTTCTACAGAGAAAAAGAACTTATATAAAAATGCCATAGACCCGATAGGGATAATGTATGTTCGTGAAAGTTATGATATAGGACAGCTCATTTAGTTGCATAATGTTCAACTTACTAAAACGTTGCACAACGCTACAATATAACACAGTGTTACAATAAAAAAGTGATAAGAAATGTTTTAATTCCTTATGCAAGAAATTGATATCATGGAAAGTAGCTTAATATCGAAATGATAAGCCAATGCTCAATGCTCAAAACATGAGTTATTTATGTATTAAGTGAATGCTTCTTTAACCTGCTTATTAGTGATGTGTTGTTCTCTCTCGGTGGAAAATATTAAGTTTAAAACATGCGGTTTCAATTTATAACTATTTTCATGGGTTATTTTATTAAGACGCTGATATAAAAATATGCTAGTTAACATCTTGGAATAATCTGCCTAAACGATTTTCAATCTGAAGACACTATACATAGTGTTCCCTTTAAACAGTCTAATCCAATATCATATACTCTTGTTTCGTAGAGACGTAAAATATCTTCCATGAGAAAAGCGCTTCAAAAAGATATCATAATACTATTATTACGTCTATACGTAGATAAATACCTTCTAAAAAAACATCTTCATTACGAGATTTATAATTATCTATTTCAATTTACCAATCTGAAGACACTATACATAGTCTTCCTTTAAATAGTCTAATCCAATATCATATACTCTTGTTTCGTAGAGACGTAAAATATCTTCCATGAGAAAAGCGCTTCAAAAAGGTAGCATAATACTATTATTACGTCTATATGTAGATAAATACCTTCTAAAACATCTTCAATACGAGATTTATAATTACCAATTGCCCTTAAATACGCGTTCCCCGTTATCATCCTTAACTTACGCGGATAAATTAACTGCGCATCAGACAATAACATAAGCAAGCCGAGTACAATGTGTACGCTGAAATAAACGTGCAGAACCGAACGTCTATTATTATGAGTGTTAGCAGAATAACCGGCGCAATAATTATCTTTCTCGGTCAAGTGGACATAATATCGGAAGCAGGTCAGTCTGTGCGTAAACCTATTTCCGATTTAGTTTAGTGCGTTACGCGCTTATGCGCAGTTGCACTCTAGCAAGGCACGTTGGTTTGCAGATTTCGTATTGTTGTATTAATCGCTCTAACTCAACTTTTGTTTTTACGATTAATACTTTTAATACTAATCTAATTAATACTTTTATAATATTTTCGAAAAAAAAAAAACTGTTACATCAAACGGAGACAGTAAGAAACAATTATCCTTTGTATTCTTTATAACTCTCGATTCAAAATAGTTTTTCTCGTAATTACTGCTATCAAATTCTCTTACCGTCACTTGATACTGGCGACGTCTTGCTAGCAACTACAGTCACTACACAGACTACTACTACAGTTACTCGATATGAGCGTAGTCTAATCGTAACTTCCTAAAAAATACTACAACAACTTGACATCAGCGTAGTCTTTCAAGTGACTGCAGCTACTAGTTTTACTACTATTGCATCTACTAAATAGTAACGGTATTCAAGTTGTGTTACAAGTAATTTCTATCGCTCGACTCGCTCGAGATAAACCCCACAAGCTGCCACATTACTCGTACATATATACTAACTACTTATATTCACTACTGTAAAACAGCTGGTGATAAACCACTGGGCCCCAGAATGCGATGAGGCAATCAATTTCAATACATATATACACATACACACACACACACATATATGTATATATATATATATATATATATATATATATATATATATATGTATATATATATATATATATGTGTATATATATATATATATGTGTATATATATATATATATATAAATAATAAAGTATTGTTACGATGTATGCGGGACCTGCTAATAGCGCCCTTGAATTAGAATTTTTGTCTGGCAGTATTTTATTGAAAATATTAAATTTTTTAAAAATATACTACTAAGTATATAATAATGTAAACATTCTGAATTTTAGTATATTCATGGCATTCAGAATTGACAAGAAACAAAGGACGCTCGAATCGTCTTGACCACAGGATTGCGTCTTCTCAATTAGGTCCTCTCAAACAAAGTCAGAACGACAAATTCGAGGAACGGATTCTTTAAAAGTACTGAATGTATTTACGAAATATTCTTAATATATTTCTTAGTTGATGGAAAATTCAGCTCGTCAAAATTGAAACGAAGTACTAAACATTTGTCTGATATTTTTAGCCTTTCTATTTATTTTTTGGCCATTCCAGTCTAATTATTAATAACCAACAAAATCATCATTTTACTATGTTGTTGGACTTTGAAATGCAACCACTTCCGTCGAGAATACTTGAACTAATGACGTGTTGTTGGTATCAAAAAGCGATAGAAGAAACCGATTAGTTATTAATTTGTCGCCCTCGAGTTAACATATCCATGTTTTGTAATCATTTTTAATCCTTAAGTCGTAATCTACCATCTATTGATCGCTAGATATATTTTACAAAACTTAAGTCAGAAGGCCGTTATCTCTGATAAACAAATAAATCGTGAAGACTTACTGCCATGGGCAACACAAATACATTTTAAAAGAATAGACTAATATTTCAACATTAAGCAGTTTTCTGATAACCAGTATCGAAACTGGCTTCCACTTCAGTCACCTTAATATCATCTTTATAATTCTATGATCTCACATCTGCGCCCCTCATGTTCTCGTTACTATCAGAAACATGAGCAAAACAGGACTTAGAACTTGGAATGAATCATTAACGCCACATGACGAAGCCGAGACCGGTTTTTATCAATTAATTTTGTTGAAAAGGATGCACCAATATCATTGAAAAAATATTCCAATACATAAAATATCGACGAAATTTATTTTGATGCCATTCGTCAAAGTACCTTCCTGAAAACGAGTAATATTGTTTATAAGACTATTCGTGTAAACGCAGCAATAAAATAATGGAGGTTTATGTTCTTGCCTATTGGGAAGCGAACGGGTCGTCCGCCATCTGCCAAGCGAGGGGATCATTAAACGCCCACCCCTTCACTAGCAGTTGACAGAACGTGCGAGCCAATCGTCGACACTGGTGGAGCCAATCGATAACTGGTGTTTGAATACGACGCGATCTTGACACGCACCGGTTAATAAAAAGCGATGCCCTTGGATGGATACCGATGTCCTGTTTTGGGGCTATGTTATATACGAGCATGAACACATACGAAGGATTTTGTTCCATTGTCAACTGAAATGTTTTTTCTAAGTTGAAAGGATATTCATTATTTGGAAGAACGTTTAGAGAAAACTATTAGTGATTTGGATATGTAATTTATTTTTCAATGTCAGTACTCATATTGAATACCGCGAAACATGAAGTTCATTCGCATTACTCTAAACTTGAGGTTCGTTTGACCTGGTAGATTCAAGTTCATAACAAATATCTTCAGGTTGAATACAATATTAACATAGCTGTACTAAAATTATATATATTCATCCGTTTTCCAATTACTAAAGTTAAGCAACATTGTGTACAGACAGTACTTTACTGACAAAATGGAAATACTGCATGACATTTTATAAAGTTTCACATAGTTGCACTTTGCTTGCACAATTTTTTTTAATGTAAATTGATATTCACCTACCTGAAACTTGCTTTTGTTGACAATTTCACTGACATGTATGTCGGTTTCCGCATTTCGTAAATTGCCATACAAAACGACCCTAAATTTTTAACCCACAATTTTCGTTATCGAAAAGTTTTACTATGTGTCCTATTAATTAGTATCGATTGATAGTTTGTTATACTTCAGTATAACAAAGTATCAATTCATATCAATTAATCAGAGAAACTTGAAAGGAGATTAACCCATAGAAGTCGGCTTGCTTTACTTGAGTATAGGGGCTTCTTGGAAAAAAAAATAAAATGATTATAACAATAAAATTGTTCCATAACTTATCGCGTTCTCCATATATACTATGTCAACGGTAAAAGAAGGGTTAAGCGTCCTGCAGTGCACGTACACCGGTCACCGCGCAGCATTATCAGCGGTGTAGATCGATTGTTTATAGCTGACGCGTTCACAGTAATAACCCAAATGCTTTTGTAGTATACAGGTTGTTGAAAAGAAAAATTAAATATTCATTAACACTTACCATACTGGGTCATAAAAACATCGAATAAATCGAAGGCTTGCCGTTGCTGATTTTTGCAAATAATATTACTAAATAATTAGCTTCTGGTTTAAAAAAAAACCAATGAAATTTTGAAAGCTGCTTTCAGCAAACTTTTTTAAATTTAGCTCTTTATTGGCTATTATTTTATACATATGCTAGTTGGTCCATGTGGAAATAAGTAAATGAAAGGTATTTTATTAAACAGTTAAGGTAGACTGGTGCATCGATGGTTCCGAGACCTGTTTAAAGTTAAATTGTTTTATTTGCCATAAATCATTACTAACATATAGTGCAATAAATATGTAATAATACTTAAAATAATTAAATAAGGGGAAAATATATAATATATAGTTGAACAGATTGTCAAGAGATGGCGCTGTTTACAATATAAACATCTTTGAGAAATAATATACAGAGATACTTTTATCTATATACTAACTGTTAATTTTGTACTCTGCGACTTGTACTTTTTTTACCTAAACGCTGACGTGTCGTTATCGAAATAACCTACTCTTATTATGATGCTATCAGTGTAATTATCAACTTTTGGTTCGAGATCGATATGTTTTTGTTCATATCGTCTCGTCTTACCCCAAACGTTTCCAAAATCAACAGTGATAAATTCCGTTATTTTTTAAATGACTTCAAAAATCTTTAAGTTAAATTTAATACTTCGTGAAGTAATATTAACATTAATAATACCTGATAATAATTCTAGAGGGTTTAGTTCTAGTTGGTAGGACGGTAATCGCAGTAGATTTGGTCCGTAATTTTCCAGGATTTTATTAGTACATATTGTATGTGTTTTGGCTTATTCCTTTTTATTGCGTCATATAAAACTGGTTTAGCGTTTTTCTCTGAATAGAATAAATTTATCTTGTGTAGCCAAGCTAATATGACACAGGACATACGAAAAAGTTAAAAACGTTATATACAATTTCACAATCTTTTAAAAAACATGTTAGTCCAAATCAACTCTAAGCCAAGTACACAGTATAAACGCGTCACATCAATCCGTGTCCGTTAATCGTCAACTAACTGACCATTCCAAATGATTCAAATAAATAAAACATGCTGTATTCTATATCGCTAGCAATAAATATTGCAATAGTAGTCTCTGTCACGCTCATAAGAATGTCAACGTGCGAGAGAGACGGAGAGTGTTTTCATAATGCGTATACGACGTAACGTCATGCCCAAATGCTGGTGCATCTATTATAGGGTTGTATACAAACGCAGTGTGCATGCCACCTTTGAGTAACCGACGCGACGCATGGAACATCTTGCCTGGAGTAAAGAGAAAAATACGTTATTCTGGTAATTCAGTACTTGAGTTTTTTATACATTGATGTTTTGTTTAATGTTAGAAACGTTTAAATGTAATCATAATGGAAAAAATGTGGAAGATAACAAATATTTTTTCTAGAAAAATAAATTGTTATCCTTAATGAAGGTCTAAATAAAAAAATGTTACAGATTATTTTCCTCTTATATTTTCGAGAGGTATTCGAAAAAAGTCTGTCATGCCAATTAACCAACACCTGTACAATCAATCGATAATTGACCATGACTATACAGGTTTCAGTAGACCGGATACTATTTTCTTAATTTTCCAGCTTATGTTAGGAAGCTAAGAAATAAAGAAAAATGTCAAGATGAAACATCAGTTTCTTTCCTAGCATTTAATAGTAAATACCATAGTGAAACCACCATCTGGATTTGCTAAGTAACTTTTACAGGATGTGAGTCAAGCAGTAAAACAGACAATTTCAAAAACACTTTACAAATACCTTCTTTATAACTTATTACTTTTTTAGACATAATTCTTGCAGGTACTTTTTGTTATCTTATACATTTTGGACTCTGTTTATTAATCTGATGCGTATGTTACGAATACAAAACGATACGTATATTTCATCGACTCGTATAATTATAATAGTTTTGATAACCTGTGATATTGCATAAATGCATCGATGAAGGTTCTACTCTATACAGATGACCCCAAATTTAAAAATAAACATAAAACATTTATTTAAACTTTTATTTAAGGATAGATCTGACAGTAAACGGAAGGAAATGAAAAAAAATCCAATGTTCAAGATTACAATTCCAAAGAATGAACGATTTCCATTCGTATCATTTTTGACAGTAATATTGTTCTGAGTCCCAAGAGGCTGACTCACCGGTAATAATAGCTTTATTACAAGTTGCTATTAACAATTATTTACACGCAATTCGAGTTGCATTAAATAATTTATTATCGACACGTGCATTTTCTTATCATTGACGTCATTCTCTGACGTCGATTATGAAAACAATTCGCATTTAAGACTTAGTTTCTTCATGACAGGAAATGATCTTGTATTTTCTTTAACCATTTCTGCTTTGTTTGCCTCAGTACATGTACAAATTTTACGTAAAACATAAATTTATCACAGTGCACATACTTTTCCAAAATTTACTTGGAAAAATCGGTAATACTTGGGATTTCTGATTCTTCAATTAATTTATTACGTATATATAGTACTATGCTTTTATTGCCAAGTAAGTTATCAGCTTAATAATTGGAATCCGCGCCAAACTTGATGAAAGAACGTGTCCAAAACGTTCCTTCAATATTTGTAAATTTACTTCGATCGTTAGTAGGACTGTTATAAAATTTCGATTTTTTTTGTCGTTCAGAAAATTGGTATTCTAAAAATACGACGTTCATTACTAAAACTTATTCTAAGCATTCACATAGCAAGAAGAACCCCATCGAAATCTTTAAACAGTTTTACTAAACGACTTTTGTTTATTTATTTCTTGAAAACTCCATGCCCAACTTGCGGTATTACCTACCCAAAGCGCTGGGCATATGGAAAAACATATGACAAATAGTTATAAAACAATGACGAATAAGGACAATACACTCACAGAGCAATTCTATACAATGCAAAAAGAAATACACAGTAATTTGAACGAATATCATTTAGAAATCAGTAGTCATTTCTGAAGCGGTCAATGGAGCAGAAAAATGTCTAGACTGGGGTATATCTCGCAATACTGCGAGAGAAATGAGAGCGCACAAAAAATAGGTGAACGCTGCAGAATATTGGTTCGCGATCTAGGCAGGTAAAATAGACAATGACTTCAGGATCGAGGGGAGCAGGAGACATATCTGACTCCAATAATTTCACTACTAGAATATCATTGTCGACTCGGTGAAATACCTTTTTTAAATCAAAATAGGTTACATCAACTTGACGGCCTTGATCCAATTCTCCCGCCACATAAACCACAAAATTATTGAGATTAGTGACGGTGGCACGCTTTGGACGGAAACCGTGCTGGCAATGCGTTAACTGAGTTGGATATGCATATAAATACGGTGATGCGAAACGGTTTCGAATACTTTTGCGAATTAAGATAAGACAGTTATAGGTCGATAATTTTTACACCATACCTATAACCAGATTTAAAAACAGGAGTTACACGGGAAGTTTTACAAACAGATGGATAAATTTCAGAATATAATGAAAGATTTATTATAAATCTAAGTAGTTTGGCAAATATGTCAGAACAGGCCTTGATTACGTATGGAGGTAAACCATCAGGACCGGGAATATGTTTAGATTGGAGTTGTTCCAACGCAAGACTGAATTAAAATACTGAGCAAAAGACGTTCGCAGCGGCTTTACCCGAGTACAAGACTCCGTTACGTGGCATAGTTGTGGGAAGCTGCCTGTCTGAGCACTATATCTCACGTACGTCCAAAATGTTTTTGGCTTCATCCTTAATGTCAGCTTCAACATTCCGAACGTACGCGCTATGCAAGGCTCTCGTGTGATATTTCACTTGTTTGCGCCAAAACCTAAACATTTCACAATCATAACTGATACCGTACTTTTTAAATCCTTTATTGTAATAGGTGTTAAACCAAATCGGGTAATGATACCGATGGTTCACATTGATCCGCTTTTTATTAGGAACAAGTCAGTTAAAACATCGTTTCTTGAGGTGTACAAAAAATTTACAGCTTGGTTAGGGTCGTTAGTTTTATAAACATTGTCCCACGACAAAGTTTTAAATTTCGAAAATAATTTTAAAAAATCGGTCTTACGAAAATTCCACTCGATACCAGTGCTACCATGCCGGAGCATCACGTAGTTGATACTCCGGCATCGCTTCACGAGTTGGCAGATTTGTACCCACTTCGAGCGGGGGGTGGTATCGGTCTGGACGTACTAACCCCCTCCGGTGCTGGTAGTACACTCACATATGCCCTAGCATCATTAAATGAGCACATCACCATATCCAGTCTCTTTCCGCTTCAAATAACCATCTCTTCGCATTCTTGCAAGTTACAATAGGATATTGAGCAAGATTTTGATAGGGTTTTTATTACTTCAAAGCTTAAAGCCTAGCATAAAAACTAAGATATGTATTCGTTCATATGTCTTTAAATAGTCAGTAAATTCTGGAAATTTTTTAAACTACAACGTTCTGCGACTAGATCTAACTAGTAATGTAATGATGCGAAAATAAATTTGTATGTTTGTCTGGATTTCACGCTTCAACTATGCAACCGATCTCCGTGATGATTTCAGCATAAATATATATTAAATTATGGAATCGAACATAGGATACTTTATATTCCGGAATAATTTTTTTTTATAATTAATTACATCACCCCGTTAGAGATAAGTGGGTGAATATAAGTATATATGTATGTAATAGACAGCATATATCGAACAAATGGATAATTTCGTCATAGTTTTACAAATCGTAACGGCTATCTACTACATAACACATATTTCTTTTTTTTCACACCATTTCTTCGATTCTATACTTTCCAAACTGCTTAGCCGTTTCTAATGCTAAGAGCCAATATTTTAACAAGGAAATTATTTCTGAATACACCAAAATTTTTCTTCCGTTTCCCTGCAGTTGAAAGCATTACTGTATTTTAAGAAAACGTTCAAAAAAGATAATGCCAATTTCGTCGTCTATTAAAGAGGCGAAAGGAATACATTACAAAATAAGACATATTGTGACAAACATACACGTAGATATAACTCATTATTTACTGGTCATATCTGAATACAATAGCTAGTTGGCTAGTTAATAAATAAATTAATATTTAATCTCTAACACAAATGCGGAAGCTCACTTTGACATACACAGTGCCTTGTCAAAACACACACGCCTTCTCATAACCAATCCCGCGCCACGCGCTCTCGGCTTGCTACCACACCTGAATAGATGACGACGCGTATACGCATAATGCCACCATTATGCCGTTAGATGCACAATGGACTAATCAAAGCCAGAAAGGACAGCTATTATATGTAACTACTATCTGCTGCTGCACCTCGTTCCGTTCAGTGTGCGAACGTTTTGAATGCGCGCAAATGTTACACGATGCTAGCGAACGGCGTATCGGGTTCGCCGTTTCAACTAATAGTATGTAGGCTTACCTTTATACTATTCCTATAAAGTATATTTAACCGCATACTATTTTAGTTATTCACAACACGCAGCTTATAAGAGCTGTATTATAAGCTGCGTGTTGTGAATAACTAAAATAGTTAGTGAATAACTAAAATAGTTTAATAGATAACTAAAATAGTTTAAGAGCGGTCACAATTCGAGTAAGTGGGGATCCATAACGAATGCAATCTCCATCTTTTTGCTTTTTAGGGTACTGTGCGCGAAAAGGAGGAATTGAACTCTTATGATACCACCCACGTGTCCGTCTATCATAGCAGAAAGCTGGATGTAGTAAAAACATTGAAATTTTGCATAGTAATAAAGCGTTGTTAGCTTGCTCATATCTCAATAGTTGACATGCAAAAATATTTAAATGGATTTTTTTTGGAATCGCGGGGTGCCAATTAAATGCTCTTTATAATTCCAAATATTGCAAATATTGTGTCGGATATGTTTGAAGGGGCTAGTTATAAGGGTCTTAAATATTTATTTTATAATTTTAGGTAGTATATCCTAAAATTATCCAGATATATACTGAAGATATTTTCTCTAGAGATATACTGAAAAACATGGAAACAAATAGACAGTCACCCCCCGTCATCCCTTTTTCTAAACTACTGAACCTAAAATTATAAAAAACTACATTTTTAGAAACCTACGCTAGATCGTAGGAAAGCTATAGCAATAATTCCAAATATTATAATTTTTAAGATCAGTCCCGCACTTGGCCGCTTATATGTATATATATTTAACATTCTTAATAATCCTCGCTCTCCGTATTTCCGCTTAATATTCTATGGTCTAGAATTGCGTTTCAAAGATCTGAACTTGATCTGAACCAAAACTTTATTGTGAATCTTTCACTGTCCTTGTAACCGAACTAAGAAAATAACTTGACACAAATAAATATATAGGACGACTGCAGTGACTTGGGGTGACTTAGTTCATCTTTTCCGTTTATGTAATTGATGGTAAATTGATAATAAACCTTGCATTGGATAGGACCACTAATATTTTATTTAAAAAAAATCGACATAACTTTTATTCCATACAAATTGCTTTCGAAATAAATTCTTTGTTATTTTTAATAAACGCTTAATATATAAATAAGAATAGAAATTGTCAAATATTAAACATTAAAAATAATAAAAAGATGTAATAACTGACAAAATCGCGTAGAAATGTTTGAAATTTGACAATCATTTGTCATTACCAAAAGCATATTTTGAATCGATTTTTTTACTACATTTGTAATAAACTGGCTTTATAATTATGGAAACGCATTATTTTTTGTTTATCCTTTGATTGAATCAATAAAATTGTTTGACTGTTTGTATTTAATAAATTTATTAGTTCTTTTTAATAGTTTACTTGATTTTTTTTTCAATACGTATTGCCAATTTTAGCGTGTGAGTATGAATAATTTTGGGATCTGAATAGGAGACACGCCATTGAAAAAACTATATTTACATTTTATATACTTTTTTATTTTTAGAATCGTAAAGAATTAAATTAAAATTAAATCGGTCTCAGAAAATATGGAGATTTAGGTATAATTTAAAAAAATATAGTATAAATAAATGTGGTAATATTTGAAGTTACGAAGTAACAAATCCTATCTGAATTTATTTTCAATCTACATATAAAATGTTAAGGAAGTACCCGGCTACCTTACTCATCATACTAAACTATATCTTTCTGTTTTTAAAGGATCGGACGAACCGCGTTCCGAAAAGGGTCTGCCCTTGTGGGTCACTACCTGATTAGTGGCACGCGTGTATGGGAAATGAGAAGCGACGACACCATTCCGAATTAGCGTACACCGGCGCCATTGTATGCGCGCAACCACCGGCTCTTCGCTGATGATCCCGCTCATCATTCGGCGGGTATACCCAAAGAGGAAAGGTGTCCTCTTTGGGTATACCCGCCGAATGATTTATGCACCATCGTATCGTACTTCATTTTGATGGTGCCTGATCTGTTTTTGGGAAACGGGAAATGTAATGCAAATATTTCACATTTACTTTTGACATCCAGTTTTAAAATAAAGGTATTACTGTGTAGAATGTATTGGCTGTATTTCATATTGAATGGAAAAACAGGATCAGCGCATTGTCACTTATTTCATGCTTTCTTTTCAATATTTTGAGGAATCCTCGTAGGCCATAATATGATATTCTAGGTACAAAGCGCTTGTGTCAAATAATAGAGGAGAATAATAAAGAATCTGCGATTTTTCTACAAAAACGTAATTCAAAATAACTGAAAAAAATGAAAATGTAATCAGAAAGTGTTGTAAAAAATGTGAATAAAAACGGCCAAATGAAATAGTAGCATGACTAAATTTTCCATCAATTTTGTGAGCGCTTTTTCTTCACTTGGCATATTATTTACAATAAAAAACTTTTTTTTTGCACATTTTTGGATAAAAGTAAAAAATTATGCGGCTTAAAAGTAAAACTTTTCAAAATACAGAACTTTCGGACTTCATTTTGAATAAAAATAAATGTAGTTGCAATCTTTTTCATCCTGGTATAAATCCAAACAGGCAAGTTAAATAACTCTACCATACTTCAAATGGATAACAGTAGTCGTTACTGAGCAAATCGGCCGTGACATACAAACAGACAAACACTGAAGTCTCAGGTTAAAAGGCTTTCAGGCATGAAAAACCAAAAACGATCACAACAAAATCACATAGCATAAACAACGATTTACATTAGAACAATACGCGAAGTTACCACTAGGTGACGTTATGGAATACGTCCAATCAATCGCATGCTTATTGTCGAGCCATTCAAAAGTTTCCAAACTAAAATGACATTGACAATCGCGAATCGATGTTCTAAACATTGTATTGCCACTTCACTAATCAAAAGACGTCACTAAACGTCGGCGGCCGCCTTATCGATCGACGCGCCGCCAATTATTTTTAATCAATCATACAAACAACAAAGTACTCAGGTATGTGTCTAATTAAAATTATCGATAAAATCGAATCGTATCTTTCAATTTATCTGTGTGTTACCACCGAAGTCGGCCATAGACAAAAGAGCTATTAGCGCCTGACGATTGGCGCCGATCGAACTGCGAATTGGCAAATTGACATGAATGCAATTATCGTTACCAACTAATTATGCATTGTTTTAATTCATCAACTGGTAGCATCGCTCAGTTTATCTCAATAATCATTGATTGAAGATGATACTTATATACGCAAATATACCGTTTATATACCCGCTTAAGTACATTATATAATATCAATAGACTATTAATTTTTATTTGCGGCGATTTATTATACTATTTACTTACGATTTATTACACTAATTAGACTGCTTTCCCATTGCCGAAGTCTGTGATAGACTTTACGATCCTTAAATCTATTTTTAAAACCTAAATATTTCTTTATCCATTTATTTTTAAAATTTAGGTGAGGCTTTCGTGAAGAAGTCCGAAGTCATGAGCTCCTAAGATCATAAACCTCGGAACTAACGATTTTTAGAATTATTTATGTCATTTTAGTGGAGATTGTAGATTGCACCAATCGATCGGTTATAATCGGAAACTTGATTTCATTTTGTGAAGCTCGAAATATGTTTTACGAGAGAGTGTTTTACGAGAGAGATATGTTTTAGTAGAGACTTCTATTCGGATTGCTGCGGTCAATTATACCATATATACTATTATAATATATCTAAAGGCAGGTTAGTTATACCATATATACCATTACAATAATTATACGATTATAATAAATATAAAGGCAGAGAAGTAAATTGTACATCTATCCCGGTCTAACCCTTGTTATTATACTGATTCAGAATTTGAATACTTGTATGTCGCGATCTTTTTGGTTTATATAACTGCAATTTGGTTTATATAACTGTCAAGAACCATCGAGCCCTGAGTTAAAGAAGATAAAAGTAATATCTAAAGGCAGAGAAGTAAATTGTACATCTATCCCGGTCTAACCCTTGTTATTATACTGATTCAGAATTTGAATACTTGAATGTCACGATCTTTTTGGTTTATATAACTGCAATTTGGTTTATATAACTGTCAAGAACCATCGAGCCCTGAGTTAAAGAAGATAAAAGTAATATCTAAAGGCAGAGAAGTAAATTGTACATCTATCCCGGTCTAACCCTTGTTATTATACTGATTCAGAATTTGAATACTTGAATGTCACAATCTTTTTGGTTTATATAACTGCAATTTGGTTTATATAACTGTTAATTACCATCGCGCCCTGAGTTAAAAAGTATAAAAGTATGTGTGAGTAATTCTAAAGTAACTAAAAATAAAAATTCCATTTTTAAACCTCACAAAAAAGAATATCAGTATAAAAATAGATAAAGCTTTCACATAAAATGTATAATTCATATATATTTCAATATATATACAATATATATTTCACATAGAAATTTCACATAAAATGGATATTATAAAATATAGTAAAAGTTTAGTACGCGGATGAAAAAAACTAGAGCCTGCTTAGGAATATAAGTTCTGATCCTGACTGTCTATAGATTGATGCTTATAGATAAATTTCAATGCTACCTACTTCGCTTCTGCAATAAATGCTGATTGTCTCTATCGACCGATAGATATGGCATTGTTTCATCGCAATTTAATATGCTTGGTAATAAATGGCACAATGATATAGACAGCTAGATGAAATCGCAAGAATACTTACTTATAGGCAGTTATTTTGTAAACAAGACATTTCGAAGTTATAACTTTTACGAAGTTTTAATTTTAGTAAACTTCTGGCATTTGAATTCCAAGCTTATGAAGAAAGTTTCTTTGTTTTTTTAATTGACAAAAACTACATGCCAAACTTACGGCATAATTAATTTAATGGTATAAAAATTAGAATATCAAATACTGTCAGCAATGCATATCTATAGGTTTCAATCCCATTATTGAATTCAATTTTTTTCTTTAACACGTCCAGATATAGCTGGAAGATAATTTATTTCTTTATTGAATGATTTAGCATAGATCAATTATTCTATCGTGGCTTACAATTTTATATTACTTATATTACTTACAATTTTATAATTATGTGCACATTGAGATTTTATATTTTTTTTTTATTTTGATTTTGAGATTGAGATTGTATAATTATGTCCAGAGCAAAACACGACCATAGTCCCATCAATGACAATGTTATTCAATATAACCAAATAAATTTAAAGGACGTTAAGAATAGACTTGATCAAATTTATTAACTACAACTACATACGACAACAATTAATCTCGTTAAGAACTGGTACTAAAACTTTTAAACACATGTGTTTTGACTTTAATTTTAATTTTAAAACAACTTTTTTAAAAATATTTATAAACCATTTAAGTAAATCAACTTCACCATTAAATGCAACTACGCGATGTAGTATTATTTCTACTTTCTTTAATTTCTTTACCACGACCTACGTTTCGTTGTATTACAACATCTTCAGGTGGGATATTAGCAAAGGTGTAATACAACGAAACCTAGGTCGTGGTAAAGAAATTAAAGAAAGTAGAAATAATACTACACGCAGTTTCATTTAATTGTAAATAATGAATTTCTACAAAATTAACGCCAAATATATTCATCGGTAAATCAACTTGTTTCAAATACAACTACGCAGTGGTACTAATAATATTTCCTCCTCTAATGACGTCAGCATCGTTTCATCTATTTAATATAATAAATATGACATAATGTGATCATATGTCATCAGAGATAAATCTAACATGTCAGATTATTAAAAATATCGCCATTGAATTCACTGGCTCTTATTACGTTGTTGCAATAAAATAATAAGTAACTTTGACCTTCTCTATGACTGTTGTCTGCAAGCTGTGTGGTGCTTGAAGTTGACCTTGAGTTATATGAAAAGTTGTATGGAATTTAAGCAAAAAGTTATTCCCTCCGTACAAATGAGGGTAAATTTACTGAAAATAATACTGCCGAATCGATATAAGCAGATATCAAACTTGTAAGCGGAGTCATAAACGGAGATCAAACTTGTAAGCGTAGTCACATAAGCGGATATCAAATTTGTAAGCGGAGTCACATAAGCCGATATCAAACTTGTAAACGGAGTCATATAAGCGGATATCACACTCGTAAGCGGAGTCACATAAGCGAATATAAAAATTGTAAGCCACACCTATATATCCTAAAGCATAAACCATAGCATATTTCAGTAGATCTATTCTGATGATAAAAAAAATCGGCTAAGTAGCGCAATATATGATATATCCTAAAGCATAAACCATAGCAAATTTCAGTAGATATATTCTGTTGATAAACAAAAAAATCGGCTAATTAGCGCAATATATGATATATCCTAAAGCATAAACCATAGCAAATTTCAGTAGATCTATTCTGTTGATGAACAAAAAAATCGGCTAAATAGCGCAATATATGATATATCCTAAATCATAAACCATAGCAAATTTCAGTAGATCTATTCTGTTGATAAACAAAAAAAATCGGCTAAGTAGCGCAATATATGATATATCCTAAAGCATAAACCATAGCAAATTTCAGTAGATCTATTTTGTTGATAAATATAAAAATAAATATTTCGAGAATTGAAATGATATAGCACCTTCAAAAGTGGACTCTAATCTATATTTAACTTTTATTCCCGTGCAAAATCGGAAATTATTATTGTCTTTAAAAATGTTTTATCTGTCTGTATAACCTAAATAAATAAAAGTACAGTGTGAGTAAAGTGTTTGAAAAAGATATAATATTAGTTATTACATTCCTGTCCCTATATCTTAATGACATTACACCGCTATCATATAGATAAAGTTCTCTATAAAATATAAAGTTTCATCCAAATTAAACCAGTATTTCTGAAAATAATTTAGAGTATATAATCACACGACAGGTTCGTGTGACGATTATACGATGATTATATATATATATATATATATATATATATATATATATATATATATATATATATATGGTGATTATGTACAATTGTTATATTGAGAAGAATTATTTTCCTTTTTTAGTTCGTTAAAAACAGGACTGAAAAAGAAAATTACTCTGAAAATAAACGGTTTACACATAACCCTTTTAAGATTGCTGATGTAACACACAAAAAATTGGCCAATAAACGATTAGCTGAAAAGTTAAATTGAATTAACATGCATGTCGATAGCAGATTGAAAATGTAAAAAGATTGAAGTTTTAACGATAAGTATTTTTTGTAAGTTAACGAAAACGCATCTGACGAAAGGAATAAATTAAAAAAACCGGCCAAGTGCAAGTCGAACTGGTCTGGTTGGGATTTCTCAGACACTGGAAAATAAAGTTATTGCTGCGGTCGGCACCGAAAATATCCCATATCTCAAAAACTACACAACATATATTATACAAACAAATTTTCGTTTAAAGTTTATTTAAAGCTCTACTAGCTTAATTTTTTTTTCAGAATTTTACACATGTTAGTTGAAAAGTTAAAGGGGGAGGTACTTTTCAAGTAGAAACGCATATCTCACCAACTATTTACTTAAATAAAAGTTATTTTTGAACCTCTATATAATTTTTAAGACCCATTTAACGAAACCCCACACGATCTATATGCTCTGGATATTTTTCATAGTTTCACTATTTCATTATATAGCGATTCATATGACCATTACCTACCTCCAAGTTTCAACTATATAATGCCAATAGTATCCGAATAAAATGGCTCTGACATACGAACAGACAAGCAGACGGACGTGACGAAGTTATAAGGATTCCGTTTCGGCCATTTGGCTACGGAACTTTAAAAACAACAACCATTCATGTCGGTAGGAGATAGCTCGAAATATCCATAAATGAATATTGACTTTAAAGTAAACAATTTACATTTAGTAAATACTATTTATGAATAAACGAAGCAGCAAAAATCGATACGACTTACTAAACATGTTTTAATTAAATACTTATAACGAAAAGTTAACTGTAATTAAATATGGTATTCGGGCGGTTAAAGAAAGATGGTCAAGGTTTCCTCACCGTTTCAGTGTACGAGTAACCTATGTATATAAATGTGACACTCTATTAAAGTCATATCCAACAAGATCCAGAAGTCGTATCTTATTAAATGGAACCAGTTTGGGCAGTAACCGTTTCGTGGAATTCTTGTCCCCAACGACAAAGTAGTTATTTATAAATACCATCGTTTTTATGGCGACACCAAAAATATATTCAGATAGTCATTACCAATGACGTCAAAGAAATTAACGGCAAGATTTATTCTCGTACAATAATAAAAAACCATAATTGAACTATGTCTGTATTACGTGTATCGTTACAAGTAATAAAAAACCATAATAAAACTATGTCTGTATTATACCAGAAATTATTATTGAAAATTTATTATTTCGAGTTTTATTCAGACGATTTAGATTTTTTCAAAATTGTTGTGCATTAACATGCCATAAAAGATTACTGTTTTTTTAGTTTTAGGGGAATTATCATAGATTATTAGTGTTAAAATATTAGGTTATGGTCGATCACCCATTCCTCTGTAATCCTTATAGTCTATAGCGGAGGGTATAAAACCGCGACCGTTCATTGTACTTCCTCCTTCTGCACAGTGACATCAAGAGTTGCAGCGACTATTGGTCCGGGATCCTCATCAAGAAATATATTAAGAATTACCCAAGTATCTTTCACATATTTAATGATTTAATAGTAGGTTTAGAATTCAAAATAAAATATAGTAATGTTGTCAACTGGAAAGAAAAATTGTTATTTGCCTGAAAATTCTTCGAGAAAACTTATGTCCAACTTAAATTACCATTGATTAAGATTAAATCGTAAGTTTGAACCCTAGAAATGAAAAAAGAACGGGTAATTGAATCAATTCTTCCAGAGAATCGGAATTACTGAAATAGTGAGGTCATTACTATTAATAGAAAAATATTGGTGTGTAATATGACCACACGATAGAAATGAAAACTAAAATAAAAAATACAATAACATACGCGTATTATATTAAACTAATTTGAAATAAAATATTATAACACTTACCATATACACATGAAATATTACACTGTTATACATATATAATAACATACGCGTAGTAAATATATTAAATTATACTCAATTAAAATATAAATAAAAAATAAAACGTAATTCTTGAAACGATGCACTGCTTGTTAGACAGTGAACTCGCTTGGCCAATGCTGAAGAGAGCAGAGTTTATCCGAATAGAAACTCGCTTGGCCGATGCCGACGAGAGCCGCGTTTACCCGATGCAGCGTCACCGACCCGAGCGTGACGGCTCAGTTTCGTTCAAAACTCCAAATTGCTTTAAAAATTAATTAACTCACTTGAAACATTCTTGTAATAAATACACAAATATGTATATAATTACGAGCACATATTAAGGTTATATGTATTTCTATAGATTGGAACAAGTCGATAAATATACGTACATACATACGTACGACTATGTCTGGATATGTGCGTGTTGTTTATGGATTAAATCACACAATAGGAAGCTCGATGACGTCCGCTGACGTGCTAAAATAAAATCGCCCACACAAGTAAGTCGTATTTGTTTGCACTGAATCCAACAATAGGACAATAATATTATGCTGTCACGAAAATGCTCAGCTTTCTTCTGTTTACAAAACATTTAAAATTGCCGATGATGAGAGATCGGTTTGAAGCTGTAATATTCGCTTTCATATTAGGCGTTAAGTATATTTTATCAATATGTTGACCAGACCGGTTCTGCCTGTGGTCTGCTAGTAAGGTAACTCCCATCATAAACGCACAATTAATAAAAAATACTTGTGTACCAGGAATACATTTGTGCTAGACTCCATATCACAGCCCTTTAAGGGCTCCTTCAGAATCATTTTCCATTACGTTCCTTGGCTTTATTAATGGTAAACTTTAATTTTAGCTATTGTGAACCGGCTAAAAATTTGTTTTTGGGTATATTGAAGGTATGATCATGAAAAAAAAGCTTGTAATTAAAAATATTTTTTCACTTAAATTAATTTTTGTAAATTAAAATCATTCATCGCACCGTCCCACCACCTTCTTCTAAGAGGTCTAGATCAATCCAAAGATCTAAGCCGGGAGTTAGCTTGTATTAAAAGTTTTTTTTACATTTTTTGACCCACAGCAAAAAAATCTACATAATAAAATTAAAATCTTGTCTATAAAGCAGTTCAGTATTTTTTTTCACATTAATAAAATTGAAACAGAGAACAAAAACTAGTGATTTATATGATTATTATACCTACAATTTTTATGTGTATGCATTTTCGCGCTGTCGACACAACCGTTTCAGAATCGTTGAGAAATTCCAATAGACAAAATTAAACACATTTGTAAAACTTGATAGACAACTTTTTTTATAATGGGAGGCAAAACCTTTCGTGTATATCATCGTGAACATTCATTGTAAATTACTTAGTAAATAATGCGGCACTTAATGAAAGAAGATATTTATGTACCCGGAGATGACTAAACACGATAGATGATTTAATAAAAGCAACACAGCTGAGTCAAATCTCTCTGACTAACACTCATATGCACCACACACGGTCAAGACTGTCAGTCGAACATACTGACAGTTACAAATGTATTTTTGCTTCTCATTAACTGTCAATCGAGTCGGAACAAGAATCTACTTTACCGACTGTACTCTATTGCACGATCCAATTCCTAAAGTATCCATACAAAATACGTTTTTAACTCTCAGTAAATCCGACTGAGAGTCTTGACGGTAGTGTAGTGCATATGGACGTAAGTAACTTTTCTGTCCGTTTCTCCACTATGTCGGTTATAACACGGCAACTTGTATCGTACAACTGTGACCTCTACGTTGCAATATACATAGTTTGTTTATAATATCTTTGCACGTACAAACATATGTAAGACTATTTATGTTATTAAAACGAGTGCGCGTTAGAAGTGAAGCTTAGTTGTGACTCGCGATTTTACCCGTATAAAATTTATCTTAATTATGATGTTCTCCCTCCGCCAAATTCCTAATTCACCAAACGACATCAGTCGTCGAGATCGAGGGTATATCGGAGGTAGTACTCTGCATGATGAGTAAGTAAATAAACCGGTCTCTATCCTGCATCGTTTAGACCTACAATGTTGAATGTCAGAAATCACGAATTTGATGTCAAAATTCAGAAATTCAAAATGGCGGCGCCAATATGGCGGATGAATTTTGACTATTGTGATCCGATTCGGGTAATAATTGGTATTTGGATGTATTTAGGGTAAGATTCTGGCTTTTTCATCGGTGCTCTTCTCCTATCAATCGTGGCGTGATGATATAAACTATAACCTAAATTTGGGCTTTCTAATACAAAACATATTTTTGAGATTGGACGTGTAGAGATAAGCGCAAACAAAAAACATTTACGCTTTATCACTTCTCTGGCCCTATGATGACTCCTAGCATGAGTTATAACGAAATGTTTGCATAACTTTTAAAGTAATTTTTGAAATAGGACCTATAGTTCCAGAAATTAGCGCAACCAAACAAATAAATAACAACTAACACAACAATTTCGACCATTTGAAAGGACGAGTTATAGGGATTCTAAAACAATTCTTTTTAGAAAAATAATTTTGAAACGTCTGTTGGCAACTCTATTTCTGAAAGTGCTTGAGTTATAACTATGAAAAAAAAAACAGGGTTACCAGAAGTTTAACTAAAGTTTACCGGGAAACTATAGCTATCACTTTACGTTTTATAATTTTTTTTTGAGAAAACGTAATTTTCTTGCGCCTATGATGCGCTGAGCCCAATATATTTACTTGATGAAAAACAATAATATTCCTAAATAATTCAGTAAAAGTACCATATGTGCCTTCAATGTTTACATTTTGCATGGAGGTCATTTTCACGTATCTGAAGTATGTACGGATCAAGTTCATACTGCAGTTTCCAGCAGCTTTCTTAGGCATCTTTAGGATAATGTCGTCTGTCATTCATAACCTCGCAGCTCTAATAGTCTACATCTTATTGCGATTACACTTATATGATGCAACGCCAAATTCGTAAAAACTAACCCCCCCCCCGCCCGTATACAATCCAATAACGAATAAAAAATTTAATCACGTACAGAGTAGGGAGTGAACGTTAACAATCCTGTTAAACGCATTACGAAGCTAAAAATTTTTCATTATCATATCAAATAACTAAACTGGATAAACATTACTTAAGGTTACATAAAAATAAATTTAAATAAAGAAATCTTCTTAGTTATAAGCTCTTATTTTTTGCCACCATCATATCTTCAATATACCCAAATAACAATTTTTAACCAAATCCTAACGCAATAACCGAAATCCACACTCGACATTGGCAAAGGCTCTCTACGGAGAGAACGAACGCCATATAATCAAAGACAAAGATAACCGAAATTAATCCGACATATTTTTTAGTCGGATAGCCAAAATTCATCCGCTATATTGGAGCCGCCATTTTGAATTTCTAAACTTTACCTCCAAGTTCGTTATTTGGGACCTTAAAATCCCTTCATACCGAATTTCAGTCGAATCGGAATGCAAATGACAATAATTGTCCGACATATTGGCGTTGCCATCTTGAATTTTTTGTCATAAAAATAGTATCAAATTATAATGTCATGAGAACTAATTACATATTTTAGCTCGATCGATTGATACGAAGTAGGTTAAAATGTGAGTAAACATTTTGAACCGGAAATACATACGAAGCAAATTAAATAAAAGCTTGTAATAACTAGCAGTCGAATACGATCGATCACTCGAAGCACGCCGCAAAACCGCCCCCCTCACACTCATGTTTACGCGGAGCAGGCCATCAATGGCGTCGACGCTCGCCATTTATATTTACGTAAACTTATCGATTTGGAAAACAAAATGTCATACATAAGTAGGAAATAGTCGAGCAATTCATTGTTGTGCGGCAACAGTTCGGGAAGGACGCTGACATTGGACGGTATTATTAGAATTTCGTGATGTTGCTATTAATACGACAATGATTTTCGCAACTGCAGCCACTCGCCCACTCACTTCTCACAGGCGAATCATTTTATTTTCTGTGTTCATTGACGCATTCTGTGCTATAATCAGTTGCAAAGTTGATTGCGCGTTTTAAAAGTTGCGTATTTAATTTTTCCTTCTTAAAACACGAACGAACGAGTAAAATTAAAAAAAAGGGTGCGTGTACTTACGTACACGCGTGAGAAGTTATACTTCTTTGACATCATTAAATAATACATACGGATAGATAACCTCAATTATATTGGAGCACTTGAAAAAGTCTATAAACACAATTTTTTCACTAATATTTACGAATAGTAAATATATTAATCATAATATTGAATTTAAATCACTACTGAATATAATTTATCAGCAAATATATAAATCGCACTTATATGAAACTAAAACACGTGTGTGAATGTAGACACTAGAAACATGTGGATAAATACTATGAATATGAAAACAGTGAACAGAGGCGACGATGGTGCCAATAGCTTTTGTTTCGAGACTGCAACCGCTGCAACTTCATACTGTAACTTTTGTGTGACGAATCTTAAAATTTCACTCTCATCATTTTTTCATAACGAGCCTAAAGAAGTATAACTTCAAAAAATAGCAGTGCGTAATTTGCCGCCTATAAAATTTCCATATAAATATTTTTGTATGTTAACTGTTGAGATACATGTGTATTAATGTACTTCATCAAAATGTTGAGATACATGTGTATTAATATGCTTCATTTTTCGAGATTCAAACTCGAGTGGTTTCTGAAAAAAAAAACAGCTGTGACAGACAGACGTTCCATTTTTTAGGTAAAAAACTCTAAAAAACGTTCATACGACTATGACAAATTTCAAGTTTCTACGTCGAACGGTTAATGAACAAAACCTGATATGATTAATTAATAACATTAAAATGTAGAATAAATTTGGCAATAACGCACCAGAACGTGGTTCATTGTTATATTTTTCGGGAATGCAACGAACTGAGAAAAAATATAATATATATCTATCTCTTTTCACTCGGTTCGCCGTTTTAAAAACGAGATATGTTGCCTTCATGTTCTATCTCTCTCGTTTTTGTAGAGAGTTGTTAATTTATTATATTGGGATATACAAGTGGCGGCGTTAATTATTATGCGTGGATAGGTTTATACACGTATTATATACAATCGACGCCATATTGCCCTAATCAGAGTTGTTCGAAAGTATTATAGGGTGTTAAGTTAATGGATTTACAAAGATTAGGAAATGTAATTACACAATATATAGTGTGCTTTATTTGAACTTTCAATCCTTTGTAATCTTCATTCCTCCATTAAGATTGTATCCTGACCGACAGGATACATTTGTATACGCTTCTGTGCGCGCAGCCTAAATTATTTGCAGATTTTTGTTATACAATTCAACAAATTGGATTCTGCAGCTATTCTATTGATATTCTAAAACATTATTTGGTGTCTAACTCGTTGTTTTTGTATGCCAAGGCATGATAGAGTATAAATTGATATTCTAAAAAAATTATTTGCTGTCTAACTCGTTGTTTTTGTATGCCAAGGCATGACAGAGTATAAAACGATAAATGATAAAGTGTTATGATATTCTAAAAAATTGCAGATTTTTGTTATACCATTCAACAAATTGGATTCTGCAGCTATTCTATTGATATTCTAAAAAATTATTTGCTGTCTAACTCGTTGTTTTTGTATGCCAAGGCATGATAGAGTATAAAACGATAAATGATAAAGTGTTATGATTTTCTAATTACGGTTAAAGCTTTTTTATCAATAATTTTTGTTCAACTAGATCCTTGTGCGATTCATAGCTCAGCGTCAATGTGTTGATTAAATCATATTATAATGAAAAAAAAAACATATTATATTAAAGACAATAAAGAAAAAAAATGGCTATCGATAATGCATCATATGTTATAAATTATGTTAGTCGATATTTCTTAGTACATTTCTTATTTAAGAATTTCATTCCTAATTTCTTATATATTCTTAAAATATTACCCAAGTAATGAATTGGTCTTCTTGATTCCGTAAGCATCATCTCGAATCATATTTGGCATGAATGGGCCAGTGCCATCCGCTGAAACATCTTTCAAGACGAGCCATCTTAAATCGTTTACGCACCATTCATCGTGCACGACCAGTAAAAAGAAATGCTGCTATAAGAAAAAACGACGACATACTATGTGTTATGTCTATCTCACTTTCTTTTATGGTAGCGTCTGTCTCTCTTGGACGTGCAAGATGGATGTTATGTAAAGCGCTATAGGCCCATGTTCAGCGTTTTTAAACCAATGCAATATTACAAAAATCTCATTCCACTGAAACAACTTAGTGAAATGCAACCTCCACCTTACGTTCCATAACCAATTGTTTTCGCCCATTCGGTTAATACATATATACACGCCCGGTTAATTCTACTAACTTTAACAAGTATGATGATATAAGGGTTTGGAAACATTACAAATTTCAAAATACGTCTTCTCCATTGGTCTTTCTCTTTAATTCTGCAAAACTTCTACTCATAACTTCGAAAAGCAAAAATGTCTACATGCCAGTAAGAATGAAAACGGAAGACCTTCGTAATAAGGTAGACAATAATGAAGACCTTCGTAGGAAGGGCCCCCACTCGACTCTGACCATTCTCCCACAAAGCGAGTGTTAATAGTGGGACTAATCGAGTTCAAAAGCCACTCGTGAATCATAATAGTTCAATGTCGTATAATTGCATTAAATAATTAGCTCCGCTTCGAGTGCGCGCAAATAAAGGCTAGTCTACACATACCTACCATATAGCAAATTAATAAAAAAAGCCGCTGTAAATTTGTCTAATAACTAAAATGCTAGCTCCTTATATAAATATGCAATTTACTCAATTGTAAATTTATTTGTTTGTAAAAAACAATGTTATTGTTATTTAAAAAATGTAGCGTTAATAAAACACGACGACTTGTTTTTATAAAACTTTGCCTTTTTAAAAATTATTGTTTGGTATATATGTGGAATATATATAATATTATACCTATACATTAAAAAAATACTGAGGAACAAATAGAGTAACGCCCAGTTTCAGTCACTGTCCTTATAAATATAGAATTAATAACTGAAAATATTTTTTTGTATCTATAATCGCTGTGAAAAGATTTTTCAAAATGCTTATCATTAAAATTATGAAAGGAAACTTATAGATTTTCCATAGCTTTAATAGTAGTTCCATCTTCTTCTGTGATTTGTGGATTGCTCGAGAGAGAGCTCACGTAACAATCCGTATATCTATTACCAAAGATATTGTGAAAATATAGGTTAATTAAAAATCAGTAGTGAAAAGATATAAAAATTGATTGAAAAATAAGCGTGTTATGAGTTTCTATATTTAATAGTAGAAACAGAGTATAATACAAATATCTCCCTGTCTCATGCGCGCTCGTAGAATACAATGAGCATCATTAAAAATGACGTCACAATTCAGTATTGCCATCTTTATCTATACTTTGTTTAAATCTTTATAAATTGGCGAGAGATAATTTTGTTGAAAAATAAAGTGAAATAAAATCAAGTAAGAAAATAAATACGCGAATTTGGATTCAAAGTAGCTGCTAGAACACTAATATAATATACTAAATAAATCTTGCTTTGCAGCAAGGTCATGCGTTTTCATTACTCACTTCATATTAAATGATTACGGATGGATTGGCGGACGTGTCAGTTGCTTACGTGAAAAGCATTCTTTAGGAGAATTATTTTACCTTGTGATTTAATCCTTGTTACGAATTACCTAACCCGCAATAAATATCTGAAATAGACAGAGTTTAGAATAAATATAGTTTAAATTGTTTTTTTATAACCATACTAACCATATTGGCATCAAATCTTCGCCTCTGAAAGCAACAAAGGAGACCGGCAAAGGTGGATATAGTGTTGGGCTCAAGTGTTGCTACAATAAAAATATCACCCCTAAATAAGAAAAATGCATAAATAAACCTTTATTTTCTTTATTATTTCTAGGGGTGATTAAATTTATAACTATTTAAAATTGTCAAATTATTATTTTTTCCTAATAAAACGGTTATTTTATTATTTTTTCCTAATAATACGGTAAGTATTTGAACCATTAAGATGAAACACAGCGCATATTGTGTCTCGTCATATACTTCTTATACAGATGTAACATACTAACCATAAAACTCGCAGGTTCGACCACGTAGTCACATACAATTCGAAAAGATCCAAAAAGACATTCATTTTGGCAACGTATATCGAATGTATTGGCATTCGTTCTGTCAGTTAACAGTTAACGTTCGATTAATTTAGATCAATAGCTACATATTAATAAAAAGCAATCAGTATTGATTTTTTTTATAATCTGTTCTAAAAAGTCGTTTACGTACTTCATTAAAATTTTATCCTAAATTTTGTTTCTTATTAATAATTTTTGGTACGTTAAAATATTGGATATGCGCGTTAATGATGAACATAGCTTTATTATCATCATCATCGTCATATATATTAATACGCTAAGGTTAAGATGTTACTCTCCCTTTTTAGAAAAAACCTCACAACTAATCCACATAAATTATATATCATTTTATAGATAATTGCTTGCTCTACCGGCATCCACAACTAAAAAATTTATTATTGCTATTGTTTTTGCAAATTAATTAATTATTAAAATTATATACACAAAACAGCAATGCTGCCATCTAACGGCTCAACGTCAATATGATTGACGGTCGGTAAAATTTTTGTTTAATTTCAAATCCACTCACGTATAAATAAAGTGGCGCTTTAGCTCAATGCTTTTGATACTTGCGCCTCTATATGTCAATTTTAGTAAAATATTTGTTTGATCTGTCATTTGAGCTTCATAATGAAATAAATAATGCGAAGACTTCGCACGGGTCACGCTAGTTATTTAGTATTAATGTTACAGACTATATTATTTAAACGGTTATTTCTGACAATCAGGAAGGACAAAATCTTTCCTGATTGTCAATCACTGAAATATTTAAGTCTTCATATTCTAAAAAATATTAGCTTTTTAAATAATTTTATTCTAGTTCCGTAACGCCAGGCCCCTTTCATTCTTCTTTAAAACAACATATATCATTTATTCTTATCTTATATATTTGTTTATGACAAACGTCACTCGCATATAAAATGTAACTGCCTAGCCGGTCTACACGCAGCTTAATGCTCTCCGACCGCGGCCACTCGAAGTGTGCTAAATGCCTGGAGTCCGATAGGCACGTAATCGTCGTGTGACGCGCTCGAAAACTGGTTCCGAGTCCAGTCAGCTGCCGCATAAGGCAGTTGCATTCGCTGACGCAACGACTGCATAGCCGCCGTGCTCTTGTAATACGTGAGCGTAATACTATTTATTTATGTCGCATTCTAGAGTTCTCACCGTGCTTTGTCCTCGCATGGCGTTAAAGAACTGAAACTGGAATGAACTAACATTTTTTTTGTAATCCGCTCAGAATTAGGTGCTTTCTTAGACTAATTGTTTCTTTGTTACTATTTCGTGTAATGTTAGTTCTTTTTTCAAAAATATATGTTGTTATGGTTATATTACTGACTGATCTAAGAATTTAAATCACTGGCATTCATTGTTAAACAAACTCTTTCGTCCTATAAAGCATTAAATAGTTATTGACAGCCCTAGTAATGACGTATCACTAATTAGGGTTGTCAAAACTGTCATTATTTGTATTTTATATTCTTGAAACTGTCAATATTTGATATTCTAATCTTACAGTAGAGACACTTAAGACATAAGCAGCTGTATATTAAAAAAGGAAATAATCGAAATTCGGACGAAAAGCAAGAGAAATATTTAATATTGAAATTACAAATTTAAATCGACTCTAATTTAAACTACTTATTCACGTAAATTCTTAGACCATCACATTTACTAATATTCATTGATAATATCCTCATTCCCTTTTATACCAAAGTAAACGTACGAAGGAACAAACACATACAGAATGCAAATTCATATCCAAATGGTATAGCGACTATGTTAGAATTTTAATATACCGGAAAAATAGGTACCTACTAAATATATATCGGCCAGTAAATTTTGTCGGTACTTGGCTGCGTGACTTATATTCCAATTTGAAAGTTAATTAACAATATGATTTAACATAATTCTATTCTTATCTCCATAGATAAAAATCCTTTGACCCGAGGTGAAGAAGCAAATAAGCGAATAAGACGCGATTTTGGTTAGTAGGCAACCGCTTTTTCCTCTATTACTCAACTCCCTAAAGATGACGCCATATGGCGTAAGACACTGTTATACAAATTCGTTTAGAAGTTCCGTTACAAGCAGAAATACAATTATATATATAAAAATATATAAAAAATACTTGACAACTTGAGCGATTCATTTTACTTGTTATTACCTTTAGATGATTATTTCTTATATTAATAATTTATTGGTTGTTATATACAAAAAAAGTGTATACAAAAAAAGAGTAAACTTCGCGTGTTTGCACATTGAAATTTTTTAAAAAAGTAATTGGGGGTGAAGTATAAATAACATAATGCACAAAGATAATTTTTAATTTTTTGTCTGTAAGTATGTTTGTTTCTGCAGGCACAAGGTAAAAATTACCGGCCCAATTGGGATGGAGTTTGTTTTTAACTTGAATTGATATTTAGTTTTTTCATCGGAACTGTTTCACTCATTTCGAAGACATGCTTATTTAATATTTTCAAAAATTCATTTGCATTACTATACAACGACAAAGTGGTATCTAGCTACTTGAAGCGTTGCAATTACGCAATGTATAGTGTGCTTATGTACATCGATAGATGGCGTTACGTATATTTTAAATCACGCAATGAAGTTTTCCACCCGAAAATACATTAACAAAATGAGCGTGGCTAGAAGTAAAGTGCGGAGATATACTTATAAAAAACGACATCGATATGTTTTTCAATGAAGTCGCAGTACAGTTAATGTTACTTGCTTGCGAATACGTTACATTATTGAAAGGTAGATTTGAGGCACGGAAAAATGTCGCGTATGATTTAGAAGACAATATTATGTCGTTAAATACTTAAATCGGAACCATATTATTAGTGAACATCCATCCTATTATAATATTGAAATTGGGGTGTGTCTGCACATTGAAAATATTTCATAAAGTGTTTGTAATCAACTATTTTCTTTTTTTTTATTATTCAGCGACCCTCAATGTTTCAAGACCTCTGAATTAAATTTTTTTTATTTGTCTAATTCTCTGTTACGGCATTACGCAAAACTACTAAATTTTGAAATTTTGGGGTTCAAATCTAAAAATTGAGGTATTTGTGATAAAAAGCTGATGATTAAAATTGTAATATTTAACCAAAACATGGGCAAATTCTAGCTGTTATAAAATCGACTACGCACATACGTTATCGTTAAAATATGTCCTTGCGAATATTTAAAGCTGGATCAGGTTCCCAACTTGAACTTGAACACTTGAACGGAGGTATCGATCTTTTTAAAGGCGTATCAAAATTTTCTGACGGGAAATAATGGACAAGCACACACCCTTGAATAATTTTATATAATATTACCGACAAAATATAGATAGGATTATAATAATTTTTTAAAAGACTGTAACAGATATCTACCTTCACATTATAGCTAAAATGTGTCCTTGCAAATATTTAAAACTGGATCAGGTTCCCAACTTGAACTTGAACACTTGAATGGAGGTATAGATCTTTTTAATGGGCGTATTGAAATTTTCTGAAATGAAATTTTTATTTAAGGGTGAGTCCATTACTCACCCTAAATAATTATATGTAATATTACCGATAAAATGTCGATAGGTGTATTATTCTTTTTTAAAAGACTGTAATAGATATCTAGCTTCGAACTTCATTCTTGCTACTTTATTTGGGAATTGCACTAACTGCCTCCTCTGAATCGCACATTGTGCAGTGCTATTACGCAAGTACAGCTGTTTGCGTTCAGAACACTATGTATTTTGCCATCTATATGCTCTGTGTACGGAAACAGTTGTTAAGCCATAAGAGGCTACAAATGCGTCAGTGTGTTTACAGGTTTCTGTTTGCTTATTTAAGATACTCTGGTAAGAGCTGAGTGAATGAGTATTCACCACTTTATATATTCATCCTAATATTTCCAAGAATCTGAATGATCATTTTGTGTATGCGACCATCAGTTAGTGATGAATCAGCGTTCAAAGTTTGTGTGTAACGGTAATGCCGAATGGTTTGTAAAATTGTATATTAAAAAAACTATTTAACACGAATCACATAAATCGTATCATAATATTATAATACAATCAAATAAGTGTTAAACTTCTTATATTATAGTACAGTCAAATTTGGTATAGTACAGTCAAATAGGAAATGAAAGGTGGAAAGCTGGCTCCACAGTTCTTTATCCTATAAACGGATGCACGCTTCCCGCTCTCCGCGGTATGTTTTGAAAACGGTTAGTCAATCAAAAAATATATAAACCAAACTTTTGAAGAATTGTGTGCTCGAATTTATTTTTAAGCCTCTAATAGCATGCCAGGCATAGGAAGCGAGATATTAGCGATTTTCGTGACCCTTGATCTTTGATATCTTGACTAGCGAACACGATATCTTTTGGGACTTTTCAGCTCATCTTTATACAAAGGTCTATGTAAATTTTCAGTTTTCTCCTTTCATACCGTGGTATAGCCTTTGTTTCGTCTTAATTGGCTGGGCTATTAGACGAATCTGCCATTCGGCCAGCGCTAAATAAACAAGTGTTTCCAAAATAATTTTACAGGTGTAAATGTTTAAATCGGTCTTTTTTCGCGTGTGCACCTCCCCAAACCTTGTTGGCAACACTATTTTTAATTTTTATCAACTCCACTAAGATGGGAATCATAAATAAACCTATTTGTTATAATTTTCTCTCTGGCGGTCAATGCTGAAAAAGAACAGAGAAGGCAAATATAAAAGGTATGACCGTTTATATTTGCCTTCTCATTTAATGGTCAAATAAGCTATCAAATTATTTTTATTTTACTCAATCACTGATTTACTCCAGATCTTACTTTCTGCCGCTGTTTCTCTGGTCCTTGTAATAATAAGATTCGGTGCCCATGTACAGAGTAAACAGTACATAAGTTTGATCTAAAAGTCTATACAACTGTTATATAGAAATGAGTTGAAACGATATGGTTATATTGGACCTGCTGACGTTTTTGATTACACGGGAAGTATAATAAAAAAAAATCGCCGGCAGAACCCTCTTAAGACATTCTTGTTTATTTCCGCGTAGAACGGTTTTGACGTCAGGCCCTTAAATATGGCTTGCGGTCTTGGCAACTATCAATGTGTTAAGTCGAAAACGTTATTATTGAAATCTGAATTCCATCAAGAACGTTATTATCACCCATCTTCAAAATATTTATGTCAGAAGAATATACTCGTATATCTGTATTCCAACTACGATACATTGTTTTCATGTAACTAAAGTGTTGGCTTCCAGCATAAGAGCTTTTCCCGTTTGTTAAGCTATCTCTCCAACGCCTTCGAAAATTGTATAAAACCGATTCTATTGTGTGGAAAATGAAAAAAAAGCGATATAGTAGTTCTACCAGGTCTTTCTTTATTTGAAGGAAAAAATAAGAACATCTGAAAGCGTATACGCATTTGAGTGAAAGTAAAAGAAATATATCAGATTAAAGATGAAAACATTCGTTTACCGCTGCTCATTCTGCTTAGTGGCAGACAGCTGAATTAATGTGATAGTTGACAAATAGATGAAGTCGTTCTGATAGATCTCCATTAAACTTCTTTGTAGAACTACTAATTCCATTTAATTATCAAATTTGCAAACTGAATATCAACTGACTGCGATAAATATAGCCAGACTGAGAGTTGGTAACGCAGATGTTTAAAAAACCTACAAAAAATTAAAAACTGGCTGGATACAGAATTAACAACGGTTCCCATTTTCGGCAGTGCGGATATCGATAGTCAAACATCGATAATTCTCCAAAGATACAGTTATATAGCGAAAAGACCATGCAGTTTGCCAGGTCTGTGATATCCGTCTATGTCTCTAAGTCAACAGCACATGATGAAATCCACATCATCATCTGAGGACGTGTCATCAGCTCAGTTTTAGCACCAGATCGGTTTTCAAAAGTTAATCGCTGAAATGTTTAATAGTTCATCAAGTAGTTTTTTCTTAGTTAACAAAATTTCATTTTCATTAGAATTTTTAATATAGACGCAGAGAATTTTTTCCGATTCCATACGCTAAATTTCTTAGTGACACCACATCCGTGTTGGCGACATATCTTAAATTCGAAATACAACAGCGTAAGCAAAAGACCTCGTGTATATCCCTCTTTATTTTTATCAGACGTCACAATTCCCACTCTGATCTCGGCGAAGTAAATATTATGTTGCTCACAAGCTTCTAAAACGATAAATTTAAACTTTATAATGTTCCGCGTTTGTAGCATTACGATATCAAAGAGTTGCGCCGACATCTATCGTCTGCATCGTTATTAATGTGACTAATGAATGCGTGTCGTATTAAAATGCCATATGAGACATATTCCATGCCCCCACCCCCTGTAATTACCAGAAACACATTGCGGATACATAAAACAACTGATTCAAAATAAGATATTAATATCTGTATACGTAATAGACTAGTGAATACACACACAGATGCAAGTGTAACTTACATCGAATTTCCTTTATGTCTACTAATGTTATTACTCATAATAATATTAATGAAGCCGTTTATCCCATAACCACAATATAAAGTATAATATTAACAAATTAATGAATTTAGTTAGGAACCCATTCGGGCATAGATCTCCCCCAGTACTTATTTGAAGAAAATTTGGCTCAGAGGCGTTATCTAATATACATAAGAACATGGCAAAGTGAATTATAATTTAATTCTTTATTACAATTATCAAGAACTCACCCGCGCTTGTCTGTTTCCCGTTGAAATTATGAGATGATACAATATAACAATGTAGAAAGTAACACGACATTTGTCTCTAATCTGCAGTCGAATACTGGCAATTATAAGTGCAAACGTAATCCTGTAGCAATTATTAAATTATTTAACCTCTACAATACGTCGATATTGTCACCGTTGTGAACGGTTGCTCGGAGTGAAGCATAGATAAACAAGTCTATTGATAAACTACTGGCAACAAGGTGCACAGCCATGAGACCAATTCCGTTGTGCTATAAAGTTGTTCTATTACTAACGGAAATCAGCGAGCATAAATGGCGCTTAAACTCAATTGTGTTGCCCTCCGTAGTGTCACAATGACAGATAACCTGACGTATCGCTCAGTGCAAGGTGAAAACGACAGTAAGATGGATGGCTTGAATCGAATCGGGTTAATCGAATGCCGTAGTTGTAATATTGCAAAATTTAGTGGACGTAAGATATTGCATATCTATCGTTGTGAATTCAGTTTTATAATATAACCATGTCGTTTAACAAATTAACGTTTAATTAATTTTGTAAATTTATTATGATATACCAACAATTTTAAAATTTAGTGGACGCAGTTTTATTATGATAGCGGAAATTAACGTGTATTCAGCGTTTATGGTCTAACTGCATCAAAAAGCGATGAATAAAATATATACAAATTAATGTGAAAAATAAACTTGTTGGTAATAACTAAATACTAGGTGTTAATAAATATTATAACGTCATGATGACTGGTATGAGATAACAACATACATATAAAATAGTAACAGATGATAAACTTGTAGATATGTTATAGCGAAACATTTCGGAGTCAGTCGTTAGAATTAAATGAATCTACAGTTTGACGTCATTTGCTGCACTTTCAACCAATGATATTATATTTACACATATAAACATGTCATTAGCGCTCTGCAAGTGGTCCTCAAAAGTTGAAGTATTCTATACATATACATGCTTTTATAGACACATATCTTTAGTCATAGTTCGCGCGTGGATCTAGTTGGGGTTGTATTTTGTGTATAACGTGCTATATACATATAAAGTTATTGCGTTCAAAATTGTTCACCTTCGTCTCCGAGAAACTGAAATTAGAAATAAAAATGTTTATCAAAATAGCGTCATAAAGTAGGTAGGCACTTACTGTACCAAATGGTTTGAAAATTCGATATAATCGTAAAAATGGCATACTTAAATAAAACATTTAACTTTAATCTCAATGTATGTCTGTTACTTATTTTTTTCAGTTTGAAGACAAAAAGTCCAGGGGACATTTAATTTTAGTAACACGGAGAAAAGTATGATACAATATGCTTGACTACAAACCAAATCGCTTGGTGGCCAGTTCTCGTTCGTTATTTTCGTGATGGTATATTTAGATTTATATCTTGAAGCCATTTAAAATTTTGGCAGTGGCTAGTAGCAACACTGTAATTTATATTAAGCGCTCATATTGATTGGGAAAAAATAATATCGCGCTTCATAAAATGATGAAGTATATTTGAAATCTACGCACAAAGAATACAACCACGATAAAACGCGTTTCTTACGCAATAGATTATCTATAAACTATTTCAAGATTTTCATAATGTATATTTATTGCGCGTAAATTGTAATCAATCACAACTCTCACACATCATTTTGTATATAGTAACAACGTATTTAGTGGTATGTTGCTTATTTATAGAAAAAGATGACATATTTTAGATCACTAAAGTATTTCCCCTATTGTATTATTTATATAATTTATAAACATAGCTTTATCCAGTTTCTAAGTTTGTCACATATTCAATCTATATAGAAAGCTTAATTAATTTTTTAAACACGTAGATTTCAAATTTCGAAGTTGGGAAGGGAACAAAAATAGAAAATGGCGAAATTTATGACAGCGCGCGTGATCTCACAATAAAAAGGTTACGTACGATTATATTTACCATTGTTTATTTTGGTTTCGTATACCGTGTGCAATCTTTGACAACTAAACGTGCCGTATTTTCTCCCATGTTTAATAGTAATTTATGAAGGTTTATTATTGAAAGATACGTTACAAAAATTTACTTGACATCTTTTCCAATTGTATATTGGTTCTGTCATCAGAGTGCAAATTCAAAATTGACATTGTTTTCGTTTACTTTCAGATCCTAACCTGCCTTATTCGGCAGCATCACCATGGTTGACTACTACCGAACATTGGGTGTAAATCGAGCCGCTACAGATGTTGAAATAAAAAAAGCGTAAGTGGCATGTTTGAAAATTTATTTGTAATAAGCAAATATTGATTACTACGTGCATTAGATATTTGGTGACGTTTCTGACGGAGTTTTTATATTTAGGGTAGTTAAGAATGAATGTATATATATGTGTGTGTGTGTGTATATATATATATATATATATATATATATATACACACACACATTATATACGTATATATATATATATATATATATATATATATATATATATATATATATATATATATATATATATATATGTGTGTGTGTGTGTGTGTGATAAATATTGAGTCTTGTGATTACCAAATTATTTCAGTACAAAAATTGTCCATCTGGAGAAATACTTGTTTACCTCTCGATTAAATATAAATTAACATTTATTAACTAAATTATAAATCATAATTTAATTAAAAAAAGTTCCTAGTTTCAAGATGTATTTTGTGTTTTTGGTTCTAAATAATGGAATAAATTGTTTATGCGTAGATTTGCTAACATTCTCACATAGAAATGTTGTGCACTGAAGACCTCATGAATGAATGGTTTTGATACATACAGACTTTATATATCCCAACTATTTAAAATCATATATTTAAATGTAGAAACTATGATGTCATGGTCCATACAATCTTTTGTTATACAATGGCAACAATGCAATAAAATTTATGTGACAGTTTTTTTTCTTTAACGTTTACAGATATCGTAAATTAGCCTTGAAATGGCATCCAGACAAAAATCCCAACAATCCAGAAGAAGCAAACCGTCGGTTTAAGGAAATTTCAGAGGCTTATGAAGTTCTATCTGATGGTAAGTTGTATCTTAATTTTTTAAGTTATATGTACTATATTCAAATACTCCAATAGTCAAATGGGAAATAGTTGCAGAAGTAAATAACCTAAACCTTCATTAGTTAAATGCAATATTCCCTACCGTCATTAGTTCACATTAAACAGACAATTTCATTTAATCAAATATACTAAATATGTAAGAAAATTTAATAGAAATAAGATTTTAGAGAGTCGCCTTAAATTACAATACCAATCAACAGACATTTGGTATCTATGCTATTGGAGTTAATGCACTGTTAACTTGAGGTAATGTGCATTTGTTGTATCTGGGTGTCTATGGGTCAATGTAAATAATTCTTAACTAAATTGGTGGCAAGAGCTTTATTTATTAATTTTGCCAAAAGAGGTGTAAAATCCACAGTTTTAATTTATGATATTTTATTTGTTAATTCTTTTATCATATCTATCTTATTCTCATAATGATTTATTTACATAACTAATTGAATTAATTCAAGTCGCATTTTGACATCCCGAGAAAAGTTGAGTAATAAAATTAAACATGGAACGAGCAAAAATTTTATTTCCATAAAACTATTTGAGACTTTGTGTTTTCTGGCATCGATATACACATCTAAACAAATAGATTGTTAATAATTGTCTAATTGAAAATTTTAGAAAATGACAGACAAAAATGAATAATGTTTTAATTTCCAATATCCAGTGTACATAATACAATGTCACAGAATTTAATAGTTATACCTTAGGTTATTATTTTGAAATTAGTAAGCCAAATAAGATTTGCTGCTTCAAACCGCCTCATTTTTGTCTCTCAAAGATGTTATATTGCCATAATTTTATGGCTTAGAATATTAAAAACATTTTTTTAAGAAAATATATAAAGAAAATTAATTACGAATACGAGAATGGAACTACACCAATGGGTTTATATATTGCCGGTATTGCCGACACTTTTTTGCCCATGTAGAGAGCAAGCGGAAGATTTATGATGCACGCGGTTCCACACATCATCAGGGTCACAGATATCACAGCAAGAACGGCGTGAATGGCCATCGGCACTTTAGCTTCAAGGGGTTCTTTGGCGAGACACCATTTCATCGTTTCTTTGGTAGAATCAGTATACCTACTCCTGTCAGTTGATTAAATCCCTCAAGTAACAGAGGAGTGTGTAGCCCATAACCTGCTGTTTTCAACTGCTCCCATTTTCAGCCGGATTAACAAATTTTAATTCATTTACATATATTAACATTCTTATAAAATTCTTCATTTTGCTTTGTTTGATTTTTTGTTTCAGAGTTTTGTTTTTAGGTCCTATCATGGACAAAAAATACCATAACAGTTTTCTTTTTTGATTTTGATCTAACCAACATATCTGTATGTGCGACTAATACTTCCTCGTTGTTTAGTTGATGGATGTTGGCTTCATTTATTTATGTCCTTTGCTCATTATATATATTTAAGTATTATGTTTATTTCCATTATAATAACAACAAACAAACAAACAATACACTATACTATCTCACTGTACCATAAACCAATAAGAAAGACTTCATAAAAAAATATTTTATGAGACCTGTTCATAAGAAGATTCTCTATGCGTACAGATATCAATACTCAATTGACATGTCTATATATTATTTTTTGTAAGAACAGCTCTTTGAAACTTTTTTGTATTTATTAAATAAAAAACATTTTCTTGAAAATATTCTAAATACAATATTATATTATCATTTGTGTATTGCAACTAATCAATTTAGTCCAGAAAAAAACTGATATTAAATATTTCTACTAGTAATGGAAAAGATATACAAATTTACAAATTGTTACTTTAATAAAATAGCTAATATATATGCAAATTTATATTAATAAAACACTTAATTTTCTTAACTAATTGTGTAACTGTGGAAACACTACTTGAAAAGAAGTTATAAACGTCTTGCACATAATATTTATTTTCATAAGACTCATGATATTTATTTGTGTATTGCGACTAATAAATGAGTTACATAGGTGGATGAATATCGTAATTCTGCACAAATAATAAATTGTAATAACATCTATTTATTTTTAGAAAGGAAAAGACGAACCTATGACCAGTATGGCAAAGAAGGGCTAAGCAATGGTCGAAACCGACGTTCCGCTCCTGATGACGATTATGACTACGGCTACGGTCCATTCACCTTCCGCGACCCAGAAGACGTTTTCAGAGAATTCTTCGGCGGTTCAGTGTTTGATGACCTATTTGCTGGTAAGTAACGTTTCCTAATATAACAATAATACGTATAAAATAGATTGCAGTTTTTATTTTATAATTCACATTGATGGCATCTACTAAATATTTCTTTCAAAATTCTGGCTTGTGTCCATAAAGAAATGACGTTTGGGTGTAGCATGTGATTTAGGTGGCAGGTAAAGAAATTATAACACAGGTAATAAGAATGCGTTGGGAATGCTAAGGTCAACAACAGATGAAAATAGATACGTGGGATGAGAAAACTCGACACCGGATGCATGCAAATTGGCAAAAATGTGAAGTGACACAATCAATACATAGTTATTAATCCTTACTCTTTTATCTATAAATGTTGTGTTCAGTCATTGGTATGACTCTTCTGAAAAATTAGCAGGAATTTTTTTTTACAATCTGCTACAAATTTTATAATCTGTATTTCACCTGATTCCCAATGTGGTAGAGACTTGAAACTTGGAACACACATACTTGTTTTGCAGTGACAACATATGATGATGGTGATACTTAAAAGTGAATAGTAGAACTATCACTATTGCTTCACTTTTCTTTATAAGTTCTTAGTATTTCTTACTTTTTAATACATTTAAAGCATGAAGGCTTTTTTTTAGAAAAACTTATTAAATATTTTTATAAATGTAAGGTATTCTTCAAGTTATACCTACTTTTATAACATTAAAATTATTTAGTTACACAGGAAAGTTTAAATTTCATAACGAAATAATGTAAAAATAAGTATTAAGTACCCAATGGAATAAAAATTAATCAAATTTATAAATACACATGATCAGACCTCCGTATGGTAAACTTTATTATTAAATTTGATTAAAATATGGTAAACTTTATTATTAAATTTGATTAAAAAAAAATTAATATCTTCATCCTCTTTTTTTTCAGAACTAAATGGTCATCACAACCACCGCAATGGGCGTAGTCGCCACCAGCATCCCGTTTCCACATCGCTCACCTCCTCCCTCTTTAACCCTTTCGGCATGGGGCTCGGCCTGCGTGGACTGGACGATATTTTTGCACACGCCTCCGCCAACGGAAATGGGTTTACTTCTTTCTCCAGTTACAATAGTTCTTTAGCTGGAGGAACAGGCGGAGCCAACGTTAAGAGAACAACTACATCTACCCGATATATTAATGGCAAAAAAATTACTACTAAGAAGTGAGTAAAATTTATTACTTTAAATTAAAATAACACTTCGGAATATTAAACTACAAATTATAGCATTTTTATAGTAAAGTTAGCCAGTGTCACCAGTTGTCTGGTAAGAAATTTCTTTTACATGGATTTGATTTGACAAATGTACTTTTTATAAATAAAATAATTTATATTTTATAATACAAAATGTACTATTTAGCACAGTTTATAATATAAAATGTACTATTTAGCACAGTTATGTTACAATAAGACTCAAAATGGAAAAGTCCTTCAGAAGTTTTTAAAACGATTGCTATAAACTCATCCCTTAGTATGGGTACTTTGTTTATTTTAATAAAGTTATTTTCAAATGAAATATGCTAGGGGACGGGGTTTATGTCAAATTTATAGTCACATTGTTAATATCCTACCTCATAAGGATTATAGGATGAAAACGAGGGACTGATGCTCAAAGTTTGTTTTATAAATTATTATTTTATTTCCCTTTTCTTAAATATTTTTTAAGGGTTCTTTCCTTATAGAATCACTTTGTTGTCCGTCTATCGGTCTGTCCAGTTCCTTTTTTTCAGTAACGCTTAGTGGTATCAAGTTGAAATTGATATCAAATACTTAGGTCTATGGTCCCTTGGAGCTGGAAAAAAACCAAGTTTCTAAGTCAAAACTATCAAAAAGAAACCTAAAAATACAGCCATTTATGCCACATATTTTGACACTCACAAATAACTCAAAACCTATAGAGTACTTCCCGTTGACATAGAAGAATCATGAAATTTGCAAAGAAGCAAGGTCTCACAGCACAAGTAAAGGAAAAAATTCAAAAATCGTTAATTTGTAGTTATACCACATAAAAAGAAATTTTTTTACTATATGCCTATGACAGATATAGTGGGCAATATATTTTTTTTCTAAAAAATTAAAAAGTTTAATTATAATATTAAATAGGTTAATTATAATTAAATAAGTAAATAGTTTAATAGGAATATTATGTACAATTAAACGTTTATAAATGCCTAAGTGTATACGGAACCCTCGTAGTGCGAGTTCCCCTTGTGCTTGACACGTTTTTTTATTTAATATTATATGCTTACACAATTATTAAATCGATTTATATAAGCCATACTATATAAAATCCTTAGGAACAAATACCCTAATGAATAGTAAAGATTCAATGAAAATCCAGTCAGTACTTCTGGAAGTTAGTCTGAATTAACAGACAGATATTATTCTATATATGTAGAGGTGATCATTTATATATTAATACAAATGTCAACGAATAACATTAACTTTCATCTAAATATGTACTTTTGATAACCATGATAATGCTTTTGGGAGTCAGTTTACTAAATTATGATGATAGAAGCTATAAAAATTGTACCTTTAGTATTTCTATAAATTTTCAAAATATTTCATTGTCAATGTATATGTGTCAAAATAAAACATGAAATTCTCGGAGTAATTTTGCAATGAATATTAATTTAGTAAACGAATTTTGGAATTGTTTAAGAAATCCAAAAGATAAAAATTGGTCCATATTATTGTCTAACAAAATTAAAAATGGATTTTAATACTTTGTAAATAAATATTTTTGTCTAAAGAAAGATTATAATGATCATCTGTAAAACAATGGCATACACTTACTTTTGGTAGGTTAGGTTTGTTGATTCTGCTCTAAAATTATTTTTCCCAAAAATCATATTCAAAAACATTTTTGAAATTTTTATTTCAGAGTAATGGAAAATGGTCACGAGACTGTGATGTCATACGAAAATGACGTTCTGAAATCAAAGACTGTAAATGGAGTACCTCAATCGATCACCTACAGTTAAGTTGTTAATTAAATGGCGGGCATGCAGCCCTTCGGCAAACCAAATTATTGTTTACTCATCATATTACACTTTGCGGACAAACTCTCATTTGAAAAGGAGGATACATACCAGTTGCTCATGTGTTTTTATTTAATGAAATAGTTTGGTTTTAAGTTGCATTACTGATTGTGTATTAAATTACCGTATTCATACACTTGATTCATACAGTTAGAATAACATTTTCTGTTATATTACTTTAATTGTGTTCATATTCTTAACGCCTTTTACGTTTCGCGCGAGAGTAAATGACGTTCGTTGAAAGTTTTTATTGCTGTGAGTGTTGTATGGTTGAAAGAAAAGTTTACCGAGATAACTATTAACTCTGCTTATCTTAATAAAGTGATTTTCACACAGGATGAAAGAGGGGTTGTTAAATTTTTAGTCACATTGTGAATATCCATTCCCATAAGAGTGTAGGGGAAAAATGAGGGACCGAAGCTCGAAGTATGTTTTATAAGTTATGATTAGTTTTTATTCTATTTTTCTTTTGTTAATTATTTTCATTAATATTCATATTACAATTTGTATCGACCGAGTTAACACTATTGTAATGATGTCGCGCTTTAGCTTGCTCTTAAAATGTTTATAATACTTTGCGACATGCTTCGTAGAAAGTATGTTTTGTCAAAATCATAAAGTATATATAACTATTTATATTTTGGTTTAATTCCTTATGTGTTAGTCTTAACCGAGGCAATGGATCTTTTAAAGAAGCAGCTATGCCTTGATATTGCTATTAATCCTTTAATGTGTAATACCCAAGACAAAAATCCCAATTATAAATACCCGCAGAGGCATTAAGGTAAGTTTAGAGTTTTTTTTCAATACGTGTATTCATATAACATTATTCAATTGTTGTCTATATTTACACAGATGCCCTGATTAATTATGTAAGATATAAGGGCGTTTTGAGAGAAGTTTGGCCAATATGAATGATAAAATCTTAAGCTACTGGTTGGCTCGATTGTTGAAAAAAAGTCAAGATTGATTTTGTGAATGTTAATTATTTAAGAAGATTAGCGTAAGTTATTTTGCTAAATTAACTGTCATTTTTCATAGCAAATTTCTGGAATAATTCAAATTTATCGACTACACTATTTAATAGTATTATCAAATTTTGTGTGTTGCTATTAAGGTAGGTGAAAAATAAATGTATTTTCAATGTATACTTAATCTACAAACAGTGTTAGCTTTCATTGAGCTTTGTTGTCAAACATTTTATAGTTTCTTAAAGTCAAAAGGCCAACATTAAAAATCAAATTTGCTACGAAATACATCAATCTGTTCTTATTATACCATTAATATAATTTTCAAAAAGTGATAGAAAATACAGCGCTCATATCCAAATATGTTTTACAAAGTATTTTATTTATGTGTATCGAGTGCCATCACAATTTATCTTATGTACTATTCACTACTTCTTATATAATTATAGAATAGCATTAAACTCACCAAATTTTGTGTCACTTACGTGATTTTATTGCTAGGAATATGTACATATATCATAATATGTAGACGCTGATAATTTTATTTATCAAAACAAAAGATCTCGCCTGCCTCGTAACTTTGTTTATGTATAAAATTTATGGTATCTGTAAGAGGTTACTTAAAATAAAATTATTAATTAATAATGTGTTTTTCTTTTTCCCATTAAGAATTCTATGACGTTTAGAAATTTAACATTATTTAATTGTAAATTAATCTAATAGTGATTCAGTTCTTCAGATAGACTATTTTGTTTCACAGAGATTTGATTTTTTTTATGAGGTTTTAGACTGTACTTCAAGAGACATCCCAATAGTACCGATGAATAAAAAATAAACAACATTAAGATATATATATTTCTTCAGATGTAATTCTTGATGTAATTGTGACGCCACGAGTATTGATACTATAATAACATAAATATAAAAAGCTTTATGCCAAAGGTTTGTATTAACAAAATACTGACTTTAATTTATTTTAAAAAATGTGAGAAATCTGGCAGTCAAGGAATTTAACATTGGGAAAAAAAATAATAGGAAAAGTGTAGTAATTATCTTGAGTTAATGTAGGCTTGCAAATCTATACTTTTATTTCTGCTTTTTAGCATGACTGTAATTTAACAAGGTCCTGAAGTACCAACCATGAAAAAGCATATTAAGGATTTCTCCTTACAGTGATGGTTCAAAAAGTCGTCTACACAACTTTTTTTACGACCAAATAAAAAATGTAAAAAGCATTTACTTATTTAGTACAAATATTATTATTGTTAAGCATTCTTTTTTTTGTATTCTGTTAGACAAGTTGCTATTTTGTATAATGTTATGGGGTGTATTTACAATATTAAGGTTAATTAATATTAATTATTTTCAATATTGTAACTTATTGTATAAAGAAATGCAATTTATACAAAATTCCGTATGATTATGAAAATTTTCCTAAAGAATTTTGCCTAATTGAACTATAATCGAGCTGTTACGAGAAGACTATAGTAGAAAGTTTCCTTTATGAAAAATTAATTTCAGTTATGCCTTCCCAGTTTCAAAAAGGTATTCTCTCCCTCGTTGCTGTCATCAGTCCTCCAATTTTGTGTAAGCACTAATATTTGTCCACAATAAACTTAACAAACCTTAATATTGTAAATGCACTACATAACTTTATACAAAATAGCAACTTGTCTACTATAAGCGAACTAATTGAAAAGATATTCAACTTACTTCCTAAGTATCACTTTAAAGAATGGATGACTAATAATAAAACACCTATAACTGTCATTTCTTAAAATTTTAGCATAATTTAGATCAGAATATTGTCAAATGTTAATGCTAAAACTACTATATTTGGAAATGGGGGAAACATTTTTTAGTTGTGAAGAAAAATGATTCCATTTTTAATGTTTCTTGGAAGAAAATTTGCTTTCTTAATACACATAGCTTGATTGCTTTACTTATAATATTAAATATCTATATAACAATGTTCCCATTGAACCAAACTAAACGAATATATATCCTAATAACCATATTATCAACAAAATGTATTGTTTAGTTGTTATTTAATTATCAGGGAAAAGTTAGTATTGTTGAAACATACTATTCATAAAAAATTGTAAATTGATACAAAAATTATTATTTTTAAATTTTAAACCAACAATTTAAATAGACAAACCTTTCAAATTAAAAATGAAGCTAGGTTAAAGTATCACTGATAGTAAAATAATAAAAAAAAAGGACTGAAAGTAAAAAAATGAAGAAAATGCTATAGATTTCAAAAATTTACATTAAACTTTAAACTCTACCAATTTACTGCTCAATGTAAAACTGTAAGCTCCTTAAAAGTTCATTCTTAGTGATACCATTTTTCAGAAACACTGGAAGCTAAATAAAACAAAAAGATACACAGTCTATTATAAACCTGAATAGTACTTACCATTAGGGCTTTTGGAGCCTCATGTAACATTGATATATAAAAAATCATAACTTGATTTGACATGTAGGCTGATGAATTTGGCACATACTGTGGTACAATAACACAAGCCATTTTAGGGAAGATGTCATAACCACGTTCAAAAATATAAATCAACATTCTATTATGGAATTATCAAAAAATATATATTTTTCATATAAGCTACTAATTACAGTAAAACTTTCACTAAGCAGTTTCATTTTCAATTTGCTCCATGAGTAGTTTATGATGTTTCTTCAATGCTTTCAATCTTAAAGCGTTGTGAATGTTGCGAGCCACTAAAGTTTCAAGCATAGGCCTCGATGTCTGCAAGAAATTATTTTATCACTCATAAAAAAGGAACAAACACACAAAACAATATTATGACAACTAATATTTAATCTTGAAAAATTTGTTCTTTTAACAGACTAGACTTATGAAAGTTTCAAAATACCCATGCCTATTTATCTTTGTTATTCCACAAAATGAATTCAATACAGTTAAAGCTCTGGGCAGTAATGAATATATTATTACATATAACATATAAAAGCAAGAATAAGCAGTAAGTATACATGTCATAGGCCACTTAAATAATATATTTTCTAAATCCACCACAAACAAATGTGGGAAAAAGGGGCAAAATTCAGTACAACAAACAAGTGAGTTTGTTGGCTTCGTCGATAAAAGAATTGAGATCTATGAAGATTTCAAATTTCTACTAAATTTCCTTTAAAGTTAACTACAGAATATATAACATTGTTTAAAAAGAAAAATCTCTACAACTTCTTGCGTAGGCAAGTGGCGTTGCATTCAATAAAAAGTATCCAAGGTACAGTTTGGCAAACTCACATTCTTTTTAGTAACTAAAATTTGGCATCCTGGCCTTAAACCATTATTTAAGAAACAATGGTTTAATATGTAAAATATCACCCTAGGGAGCCAAGCAGTAAGTTGATGGTATTTAATGGTTATTTTCATGAAAACTAAAATATCTATACACTTACTTAAAAAATTTACTCTCTAGGTTTGCATTAGAATGAAGATGGTTTGTTCCTAAATTCAATGAGAATTTTGTGCAAAGACCGTTTAAGGGCGGGGTAAAGTTTAAAAATTTTTTTGATGTGAAACATCTATATATACCGGATCGTTGGCGTGGCGACGGGTCGCCATGCTATACTAAGGTATATATATATAGTCTATATGTAGTAGAGTGTACGGTATGGCGACGTGTCGCCATACGCAACCAACTACGCGACCCCCTCCTCACTCAGTTCGACACTGTTGTTTACTACAGTACACATAACCTGTGCTTTATTATTTTTGTATTAATTGTAAATAAATGTTTATTAAATAAATTCACCATTTTCTGTAAGAAATTCGTAATACTTTTTTCATTATGCTATATTTAGTTCCTGTAATAATCTTGTCTTTTATGCATATTACTTGTACAAACATGATGTTTCACATCTGCCAGGCGTTCTGTGACGGCTCACTGTTTTTTTCATTTATTTTTTAAAATGAATGTATAACATCTCAAGAATATTATTTCAATTCACTCAAGAATATTGTGTTATTTCAAGTCAATTGGAACAAAATTAACGAAGTTTAAAAAATTAGTGAAGTGTGTAAAGTGTGATGGAAATATTTTCTTTTCAATCATGCAAAAAAGAAGGTCTTGGATACAGTATCAAAGTTACATGTGAAAATTGTAAACAGCTTAAAGATGTTAATTCTGTAGTGAAGCGATTTCAATATGAAACTATTACCGAAAAATTAGCATTATTATACTAAACTTAATTTCAGAAAGTTTAATCATGGAATTTCAGAAAGCTGAAATGAAATTTTGTACTGTCAAAAAATATTAATACCAGCTATATTTAAAATAAATGAATGTAGGTTTTTTATAAATATTCTAACACTGACTCACAGGTGATTTAGCCACAAAAGTAACAAAAAATTAACTACCTCCCAATAACCCCCCTCTCGGGAGGGGGATTGTTGGGTGGGATACACAAATTATTAAATATTAAATATTAAAAAATTTATCAGTTGTAATTGATCTTTCTAAAATAAATTCAGCCAAAAAACGGTAATAATTATTATTGTTTTTTTGAACATTATTATTTTTGTATTTAAGAACAATAATATTTCTATCCGTCTATAAGAATCCTATTTTTACAAAGTGAATACTATTAGAAAACAAGAGTGTTGGAGACTTTCAATGCTTTTCAATGCTTGACTATCAATGCTTGGGGGACTAATACCAAAAACAGTTTAGAAATACAGAAAGTTTAGAACAATTCTTCAAAAATGTTTGAAATATAATACAAACTTTATTAGAAGTTTAGTCAATTTGGTAGATGTTTATATATTGAAAAAATTTATATGCAAATATACAACTAAACATAATTTATATGCAAATATACAACTAAACAAATTGTTATAAAACCTTAAGAATACAATTCCATTACCTTTTCTACTATATGGCCAATAGCAATGGTACGAACAGCACAGTTGTGTTGTTTTATAACAATGTCGTTTGAATCTCCATAATCACCCGTCTCTGCTATAAATGTTTCATCTTCCTCTTCTTTCAAAATAATTGGTAACTGTATTAGTGTCTAAAAAATATTTTAAATGAATCAATAGGCAAAATTAAAAATATTAAGTGTTGCTACCCTAGTAAATATTATTAATATGAAACCTAAAATCAAACTACATTTATCAATCTCAACAAAATTAATTTCCGCAATTTAAATTGTTATTAAAGTGTAAATGGTTATTGGTACAAAATTTTATTTTCAAATAAACTACACAGTGTAAAATCTATATAATGACACTCTTTTTAACTCTATAACATAAACACTGCTTGATCTTGGTTGGTTTGCCTTCTAACCCATACACTGATTCACCTTTGTAACGAATCCGCCATTCTCTATTACAAACGACAAGAGTTTGTTTAGGTGATAAAAGTTGTTTATTCTCATTAAGTATTTATTACCCAATAGGCTAACATAGACTCCGAAATTATCTTTACAAATGCCAACAATTCTACGAATGAACAGACACAGTTTTATTGCTGTTATTGTGTACAGTTATTACTAGTCTTCACTAGGCACAAGTGTTTATTGGGTAAAGTTGACCCTTAACATATTACCGCTTTCGTATAATCACTTGATCAGTTGTAAGCTGGATTTTAAAGAGCAAACATAGCTACAAAGTTTGTGTGTAGATCAGAAAGTGGTTTTAATATGTGCGATAGAGCAAGGAGAAAAGTGATATTGGGAGATGTTTTGGTGGCTCAACTTCCTCCCAAGATATAAACAGAAAACCTTACTGTATATAAGAAAATACAAAATAGCTATTGGTATAGTAAACAAATTCAATTAAAGTTCATGAATTATTTTAAAAAATTATTTTAAAATGTAAGAAACCAATGTAGGCTGTAACAATAAGGGCACAGATTAAATTTCACTGTAAATAAAACCGAATAAACAATTTGAAATCTTAAAAAACATGTATTTTATTTACAAACTCCATAAAGCGAATGCTCTCTATAGTGAAAGAAATTAATCGGTACCGTAAGTTTCATTACAAAGAGTTTATACTGTATTATAATACTTATATAAAAGTTACTTACGTATTATATAATATTCTCTAAAATTTCACTAAACTACAAAATGTTAACTCACCTCAAAACTCTTATTTAACATGGCATCCACAGAATTGACTACTTCTAAATTTATTTCCCTTCGACTTTGGTTAGACCCTTCCCCGACAGATTGAAAGCAGGTCATTTGAACCTAAAGTATTTAAGGTTGTTTAATTTTATCTCTATAAAGCATATTAACTAGTTGGTATCTCAACTTTACAAAATGCAGTGTAGACTTTTGTTCTAATATTTCTATTTTTTGGGTTTGATCTTTGAAAATTATATTTCTAGAACTCCACAATAAAATAACCTTCAAACGAAATTTCAAAAATATAGTATAAAAGTTCAAAATATATGAAGCTAGAATATCGTAAGTTCCATTTTACTATATTTGTCTATTAAAGTATAGAACTCCAGAATTAGATATAAATTGACTGAATAAAACCGTTAACTCTATAATTTTAAAATATTTTAAACAGTGTTTTATTATAAATAACGCGACTATAAATAGATGAATTTACACTCGAGATGCATATGCACTTAACAATATTTTGAAGTATTAATCTCAAAATTACTTACCGAATGTGCCTTTGTGTTTTGTTCTGTTAAAAATACAGCAAATATTAAACCAACAAAGCTTGGATCCATTCTTTGATACATTGATTGTGTGCTTAAATCTTGAAGGAAAGAAAAACATTATCAAAAAAGTGATTTGTACACAAGTTGGAAAAAAGTGGTTTGGACCATTTGAACATTTTTAGTAAAAAATATTCTAAATAGTATACTATATAAATATACTGTCGTATAATGAATTAAATGCGACATGATAACTGAATTCAATAAAATATGAAACAAAAGTATGAGAGAAATTGTATTAATTACCGACATGAGATGGCCAGACAGTAATGTGCGGATGTGAATGATACCACCCTACAACTCTCAAAGGTCTGCCAACTTCTGTAGCTAACTCTTCTGCTCGTACGGTTGCCTGTACTAGTTGCTCCTCTGATATTTCCACTCTGTCCGGTTTTTTATCCGACCTTCGTAAAATGACAGATGAATTGATGGATACAACAGCTCCATTATTATGTACCTAAAGTTAAATTAATAATAAAAAAGCAAGAAATACAGTTTTAGAAAAACAATATCAATAAAATATTTTTATTGTGAAAATGACTCAAGATTATAAAACCTTAAATGTTAGCAGTGATCGTATTCATTACAATAAAAAAGAACTATATTCGTACTTCTCCAATTAGAAGGCCCATGATTTCTTCCTTTTCCGTTGATAGAGCATGTTGCACACAAACCAATGCGACATCGCTTGATAATAAAACTTTGTTTAACATATTTATTAACATATAACAGAATTTATGTTCTAAGAGACTAAATTTTCCGTAAACCTATTTGTTTGACGGAAAATGACACTCCAAAGTGTTTTGACAGCACGATTAACCATAAATATTTTTATCTTTGATTATATGACGTTCGTTCTCTCGACATTAAAACTTTGCCAATGTCAAGTATGGAAAAAAGGCTATGTAACACCGATTGAATCATATTTCGGATATCCATCATTGTTGCTTGTTAGCAAAAAAAACTATATAATAAAACAAAACTTAAGTAAGAAGTTAGAAGAAGGCTACAATTAAAGAAAATGAAAAAAATGGGATTACAATATATGGGGGAGTACAAAATAAGCACAAACAAACATACCAAAAATAAACAAGAATATGAAAGATTCTATATTTTGATGTCGTTCTTTCTTATGCACTGTATAATTAATCTTAGAATGGGTTTGTGGGCAATAGATAAAAATGATCTTGTGTTAATGGGTAATTGAATTTTATATTGAATATATTTGGCGTTAATTTTGTAGAAATTCATTATTCACAATTAAATGAAACTATGTGATGTAGTATTATTTCTACTTTCTTTAATTTCTTTACCACGGCCTAGGTTTCATTGTATTACAACATGTTCAGGTGGGATATTAGCAAAGATAATATCCCACTTGAACATGTAATACAACAAAACCTAGGTCGTGGTAAAGACATTAAAGAAAGTAGAAATAATACTACATCATGTAGTTTCATTTAATTGTGAATTTTATATCTTAATAATTTGTAAATAAATGCAGGAAATTTATTATTAATGAGTGGCCTTCTCCAAGCCCACAGTTGCAAATTGGAGATTTTCTGACACGCAGCCTAGGCTAATGAGTAGGAATAGAACAATGACCCAAACGCATACGAGATACCATAGATGAATACTTTCGAGAAAAGTGAACTTTGAGAACCAAAGCTTTGCAAGTATAATAGATTAGATCTGGCAATAACCCGCACCCGTAATCTGGGATGATCTTTTTCACACCCTATGTCAGTAAGATGTCATCCAGAAACGAATCATGGGGAGGAGATATCAGGAAGCCACAGTTCGAAGAAAATGGATTAGCGAGAAGGGACTGTAAACAACTTAAGGAGTCAAAGAAGATAAGGAGCCTGCAAATCTTGTTGAGTAGAGCATAGTTAAAGGCCTCCACAATAGTACAGCATCATCATCATATTTGGCACGACAGCCCAGGGTGGGCCAAGGCCTTCTGTTGGAGATTCTTCCAGGAGGTTCTACTCTTCGCCTGGGTTTTCCAGTTCTTTATCCTGAGAATGTTAAAATCTTCTTCCACTGAATCGATCCATCGTAATTTTGGTCTACCTCTTCTACGAGTTGTTAGAGGTTTTGCGATGAAAACTGTCTTTATTGGATTTTCATCTTTCATTCTAGATACGGGGGCAGCTCAGTTCATTCTTTTAATTTTGATGGTTTTTTATGACATCAGGTTCACCAAACAACCTATAGATTTCTCAGTTAAGACGATTCGCCAAATACCATTTTCCTTGACACCCCCAAAAATTCTCCTCAGAACCCTTCTTTCAAACGCTACTATTTTATTCTCTCCAGTTCCAGTCAAAGGCCAGGTTTCTGAACCATATGCTAGAACTGGCCTAATAAGAGTTTTATATACTAGTAATTTTGTTTTTCTTGTAAGAAAAGAAGATTTAAGGATGGAGCGTAGTTCAAAAAATGCTTTATTGGCCGATGCTATGCTATTCTGAATTTCAGAGATAGTGTCATTCTTATTGTTAACACAAGATCCAAGGTAAGTAAAGCAGTCAACCGTTTCAAATGTATGTGAGCCAATCTCCAAACGATTACGTGCATTATTTGGTGGAGATTTTTGTATAGCCATATACTTAGTCTTGGAGTCGTTTATTGCCAGACCCATTTGATTTGCAACTATCTCCAAAGACAGAAAGGCCTCTCTCAAAGCTGGTAGGTTTCAAGCAATTATATAAATATCATCAGCATACGCTAGGATCTGAACTGATTTGTAAAAGATGGTACCCCTACTGTTAATATCTGAATCCCGAATAGCTTTTTCTAGTGCAATATTAAAAAGCTGATACGAGAGTGAATCGCCTTATCGAACACCATTATTGACACTGAAATATTCAGAGAGGGCACCATTGCATTTTAATTTACATTTTGTCATCTCCATAGAACACATTACAAGTCTAATTAACTTGCTCGGATTTTTTAATTCATACAATGCTGATTTAAAGTCTACAAACAAGTGATGAGTATCAATATCATACTCGGTTGATTTTTCAATAATTTGACGTAAACAAAAAATTTGATCAACAGTAGGTTTTCCTAGCTGCCAATTTCAGAATCAACGAATGGTTTTAGTCTCATAAACAGAATGTTTATAGCTTGTGCATAATAAGCTAATGCCTCTATAATTGGAGCAAACCAATGGGTCTCCTTTCTTATGAACAGGGCACAAAACACTAATGTTCCATTCTGAACGAAGCTTTTCAGAGTTCCAAATATTCACAATTAACTTTTGCAGGTGATCATATAGCCGAGGTCATCCATTTTTTAGCAGTTGTGCAGTTATAAGATCATGTCCTGGTGATTTATTATTCTTTAGCTTATTAATTGCTAATTGAATCTCATCTCTCTTTGGGATGGGAATTATTTCATCATTATTTACATTTACTAAGTTGTGTCTATTATTCTCCTGTGAATTTTCTGAGTTTAGAAGATTGTTAAAATGTTCAAACCATCTTGAAAGAATTTCTTGTTTGTTAGCCAACATTTCCCCTTGCTAATTTCAACAAAGAGTAGAACTTGGTTTAAAGTCAGAGCGACTACGATTAACTCTTTGGTAGAATGCTCTACATTCATTTAGGATTTTAAGATTTTAAATTTTTTTAGGTTTTCCTTTTCAAAAGTTCTTTTCTTTGTTTTGTGAAATCTTTTTTCCTCTTTTCGGCCCTTTTATATTCTTCTGTATTGTTTCTGGTATTTCTATTTAGCATCTTTTTATATGCTTCATTCTTTTTCTTGGTAAGTTCGGTACATTCATCATCCTACCACTTTTTATCTTTATTGTGTTTACTATTGCCTACTGTAGATTTAGCTACATGACAAACACTTTCCTTTATTTCCCTCCATTGGTCGTCTATGGAATCACAGTCCTTTATTTTCATCAAATTATTATTCAAAAACTCACCATGTTCCTTTCGTAATTTTTGGTTTTTAAGTTTCTCACAATCAAAGGTCTTAAGTGGCTCAACACGTTCTTTCTTGGAATTAGATAGCCTTGCTCTGATTTTAACAATAATTAGATAATGATCTGAGTCTGTGTTAGCACCTCTATATGTTCTACCATCGAGTAAGTCTGAACAGTGTCTAGAATCAATCAAGACGTGGTCTATTTGATTTGAACATACACCACTTGGTGCTTTCCAAGTTTCTTTATGAATCAGTTTGTGACAAAATAGAGTTCTTTCAATAATCATGCCATGTTCTATCGCAAAATCAATCAGCCTACAGCCATTGTCATTTGATTGATCATGCAGGCTAAATCTACCAATCGCTGTATTGTATTCAGGTTCTTTCCCGACTTTAGCATTAAAGTCCCCGATAAGCAGTTTAACATCATTTCTTGGGCATCCCTCATATATTCTAGATAGATCCTCATAAAAAGTCTCGTTTCCTCATCTGATTTCTTCTCCGTGGGAGCATGGCAACAAACTATACTTTAGTTAAAGAACCTTCCCCTTATTCTCAACTTGCACAGTCTCGGGGAAATTGCATGAAAATCCATAATTAGGTGTTCTATTCTCTTATTTGCAACAAATCCAGTACCTTCTACATGTTTTTTTGCATTGCAACTATAGATATAGAAGATATATAAGATATAGAAGACTAGATAGTTTTTGCTGCTAATAGTACCACTACCGGTCCATCTCATTTCCTGAAGCGTGCATATATCAATGTTATATTGTTCTAGTTGTTGCATTAGTCGCAATAGCGCTTTACTTTTGTGTAAAGACAGTACATTCCAGTTTCCAATTCTCAAGTCCAAAGTCCGTTTTCCAGGTCGTTTTCGTATATCGTCCGGTTATTTTCTCCATTAGATTTCGAAACAAGTATTTTTTTCCGGGGTGGGGTAGTCAACCCCACGCCCCCACTTCGTTTCATGTCGTTATTGAAATCTGTTCGTAATTACGAGAAAAGGCAATAGAATTGAACTATGCGCCCTGATCATTGTTAATAATTACCCAAATTAGGGTAACCTATTTAACATTATTTGTTTATCGTTAACTATATTTTCAATCGAATGAAAACAGAGAAAAAATAATTTTCTAAGAAAGTATAGATAATAAGCGGTATATTTTAATAAGTACCCCAAAACTATTTGTTAAACATTTAAAACTATTAAAGATTTATAGATATCTAATACTTCCAGAGCACATCCCTTTTCTATTTGATTTATTCATATATATTACTTTATATTTACTTATATATTATTTTATATTTATATTTATTTATTTATAAAATATTCTACCTTTAAATAAATGTTGTTTACATTAAAGGAAAATAAACTATTTTTTTTCCTTCACCGTACTGCATTTAACTACAATTATTTGTTATAATATATATTTCATTATTAAAATACAATTCTACAAGGTGGTACATACCATTTTTTTCCTTAACACTTAATGAAACAAATTTATATAATATGATAAATGTTGATTAAATATACGCCACTTATTTTTAATTAGGTGGGTGCGTGACATCAGCGCCGCCTATAGTCAGCAGCTTTATAGACGCTTCAATTTTATCAGTACGCTTCAAATTAATGGCTCTCGTAAATGTTTACGTGAATAATATAAAAAATAAGGGAAAATATCTAAATAAATGCTATTATTAATGAATAATAAAACGATTTTAGTTGTCTGTACCCGCAATATATTTATTTTAACAGACCGCCGCGTGTGCCCACTTTTGCACCATAAATATTTATCGTTCCTTGATATAGTAATAATCGATTTGTTGTTATCGATGAATGATTTGACAGCATGTTTTCTTTTTAAAAGGAACTTTTATAATATTTCAACAATTTTTGCTATTTGAAATATTAATAAACGCATTTTATTTTTTTGGATTGGTCATGCATCTATGCGAACTGTGAACTATAACCACTTTTTAATTAGACAAAAAGTTTAAAGACTAAAAATATTGCTGGTGGTTTTTATTATAATTGTGATAACATAATCATTTAATGATATTTTTTTTTCATTTTATTCATTTTTTATTTGCATATATTTAGGCACTCAATAATTTTCCTTAGCATTTATATTACTTATCTATATTTAATGTTATAAAATGTTGAATTTACTGAAGAAACAAAGAGTTCTATTGAAAAATTTCAATTTCAATTATGATATGGCAGGAAAACGCTTTCAAATTCTTCTATTCTAACTGTATTCTAGCATATCTATCTAACAAGGAAAAAGCAAACAATAAGTTGGTACGACCCGGAGCAATTTGTTAACTACAGATGGTTGGACGTCGGTTAACAATCCAAGCTATATAGCTTTATTGATACGAATATGATAATCATAAACAGATTAAAATCAAGTAATAACTTTCCAAAGTCTATTAAACAGAACACTAAACACTTCATGTAACTGGAAAATATTACAAGTTAAATTAATTAAGTGAATGCGATTATTTCAATAAACGAATTACTGTAAACTAATTTTATATTGAATAACAGTTTCTATATACAGACGGATACACCATTATAATATGTGTATACAAAGTCTGCAGTACAGCACTCCTACGTTACGAAGAATGAATATGTATATAAGTTATCTTAATAAAAATTATGTGTATTTTAGTTCAATTATTCACCTGTTATACTAGCCTACAATGAATGTATTCGTTTATAAACCGACGCGTCTGCTAACAGTAAATCATTTGTAATACCTATTCAATATTCATTTACATACAGTGTCCAATTTATCGAAGTAAATGCGGCCACCTTGCGGCTGACGCGATACGTGGTATGGCCGTGTAACGAAATGTTTCTAAGATGAAATGACCCGGGAACCGAATCGAAACCAAAATATCAATCATCAATCGCGACCGTGCGCGTCGGTACTTCGGTGGTGTGTAACATGTGATTAGAGCAAAGCTATCGATCCAATCAAACAATCGTGAATGAGATCGCGTGATTGGTATTGATGGAACAGACCGAATCATTTACAACTTCCTAATTCGATCATTCGTTCATTTTAAAAAATAGAGCCCACTAATTCGTTCGTTCGTGATTGACACGTCTTTATTCTGGAAGACAGTAGCCGACGCAATGATCGGGCGATTGCGGGTTCATAACACGTGGCGATTTGATAATTGGCGAGAGGCTCAGGGATCATCAAGGTATAAGAAACTATACAAGTTCAGATCAATTAATTAAGTGCAGTTCCAGTTGTCAGTTTGGTTCAACTGTTTGATACAATCTAACGTTGTGAACAGTTATTGTTAAATATTAAATAAAGAAATTGATTTACGTTCGACGCGAAGTATTCATTTATAATCGACCCACCCATCCTTCCACACTGTATAGTCAACAGCGACAGATGTGATGAACATTGGATAAATTCCTCCAGTCTAGCAACAGTCCACCTGGGATCTAGTATTCCGCACAACATTTTGGTTTGCAAAGTTATTTTTTGGTATGTAATTAATCCTAGCAAATTGTATTTAGGTACGCATCACAGTAAAAAACCCTCGTTATTTATCACTTGAAAATAGCATATACGCAGAGATTGAATCTGATTGAAAAAATTGAATAATTATAGCCTTAAAATATCAATATGGGAACAGGAAAATAGCTGCCAGGTGATACGAACTTAACCCGGGATAAGATTTTTTAGGAATTTAATGCAAGAGGTAACCCTGGATGAGACTATAGAGGTTAAAACATCTTTCTTTGAGCCTTTTGAACCAATGCTGGCTTTGTCATAGAAGATTAGAGCTTCACCCATCGTTGTACATTTAGAATGTCTTGCTGTTATCACTAACCGGAGTTCATGCAGCGAGAGTGATTTGAGTTTTCTTTGTAGAATTTTCCCTATTTTGCTTGTCCTTTACTCCCCGAAACTGAATTGGTAATTGAATAGATCGCTAACGAACTGACAAAAAAGATGAATTTATTAGTTGCCATTTTTAGAGAAGACACTTTCCAATCGAATATGGTAGGTTATGTAAAAATTGTAGGCAACTCGGCTTGGGTTCCGATCTACTGTTTTGATCAAAAATGTTTCAGATTCTGAGAATTTCGCTCCCAAGGTCGGCTACTGTTTTCGGAACATTTACCGATTCACTACTGACGAAGTTTAGGCGCATCTTTAGTAGTCAGCCTAAGATGAGTGTTAATCACTCCATCTGACACAAGTCCATTAGTCTGATTATGATTATACTAACAGTCGATTGACTGACTGACATCAGTCTACTCGACAAGGCCTTCAATACAGCACGAATGGCGAAACTTCCGCGGTAAAACGATAGGTAATAATAAAATGAAAGGTATTGTCCTTTCATTCTTCAGTCTTCAATTCCTGCTTACGGTTTTATTTTTCTGTAAATGAGTAACAGCTTATCTGATGCTTAATTCCTTTTATTTTGGTTTGTGTATTTGTTGTGAATTTTATTGTAAAAAATCAGAAATGTGTCAAAATAAGGTTAATATTAACTATTTCTTCGGATCTAATAGCAGCAATAAAGCGTCCTCATTGTTTGACTGCATCGCGATTCTTCGATTTGAGACTGACCTGAAACTGGCGGAACGACATCGCAGTCAGTCTGCTGTCAATCCACGTCGAACTGACGAAAATTATGAAAATATTTAAATCTTTGTCATTCCGCTTCATAGATCCAACATATTAGATGGTCAGTTTGACGTCAATATGACCAGACTGGTGTAATGGGCTAACGCCGATTTAAACACATATTAGATATTTATCACAAAACTTGTGAACGAATATGAGCAACCCATGAGTATAATTGGACTCGATTGCTGAAAACATAAATAAGTAAACAAAAATATGTTTTTCTAACCACCATGTTACCATCTTTTTTTATAACACCGTCATTTTTATGGAGAAAAATGTTTTTCTTTGGATGAAATCATATCTTACGTAAAAAAATATGAGAACATTATAGATAACGAAGTTTATCCTTTGATGCAGGGGCTAAACTGCAAAAGTAAATTATTTATTACAGTCATACTCAAACTTTTTTCTAGGGCCATTTACGCATTGATAACTCTGCTTGTAGGTCGTAAAGAAAATTTGTTTACAATTTAACTAGTTATTGGAATTTTAGTGATATCGATGATATTGGGAACATTTTTTTACTATTTTATCTAGATGTGGCCTGTATTACTACACAATACTTTTTATACATAGTAGAGATGAGAATCTGTAAACCGGTTTCTGTATGCGTTTTTTGCATATTTCATTTTGGAAAAGGACGGTGATGACATAAGATGATGAAAAAAAATTAAGCCGAATTTGGGCACATTTTTGAATAATCTTATAATTTTTGGGCAATATTGCCAAGAATTCAGCGCATTTTTTCTTCTTTCGCTTTTCTTAAAAAATAACTTCTAAGTGTATATAACTTTCATCTCAATAAACTCGCCGGATAAGTCAGCCTAGTTACAATTAAAAATTGAGACCAATTGTGAAATAATTGACGGCTCTAAGTGTCAGGGATTTTCTACTAGCAGTAATAAAATTTTTAATTTTCCTTAAATACTGAAATCTTCTTTTAAATTAATTTGAAAGTGCAGATATATTTTTGAAATCGTCGAGTAATTTCTTTAGGAAATTTCAATACCGCTCTGTATAACTTTTATTAGAGTCGGAAAATTTTGCAGTAATTTAGTTTAAATTCCTTCATAAAAAATGCTTAGTTTTTCTTCAAAAGCAAACATTTAATTAGCCGCTTGTGATATTATTTTGTTTTCACTTCACATACTTCGATAAAGGCTGTTGCGCTTTTGCAGTAATGTCGCATAGAAAACCTAAAAAAAACGCCATCTGTCAATTTGCAGTTCCGAAAATTTTTTATCATTTTGCTATAAAAACAGTATTATTTCTTGACGTAAAGAGAAAACCGATCTAAAGGTTTTTTCTTTACTAATCCAACGTACCAAAGTATGCAAAAGTACGTCCCTGTATTTGACTACCTACTTCTAAAAGACTTAATTTTCATCGTTTTAGTTCTCGTGCTCGGATATCGTTTACATTGTTTATAATAGTTTTCATCACAGCTTCTAATTCTATATTAACAATACGTGCCGACAAAATTTCTTGGTAAATAATTCAATGAATTGTTGTAACATTTGATAAATTTTATTTCATTTTCAAAAGCGAAATGAAGCGTTTTTCAGATCCAGTCATTGGAGGACATCCATCCGGATAAAAGCAAACATTTTTTTTATTTCTGCCCTATTTTGCTCTATATATATATATATATATATATATATATATATATATATATATATATATATATATATATATTCTTTTTTTTAATATAACGCTTTCACGATATATCAAAAAAGTAGCTGAACTATTTTATTCGGCGGAATAAAATATTCTGCACCTCGGTCGTCCTCAAACAATCGTTTTTGTCGTACATTTTTCGTTCCTTTTTGGTAGGTACTCTTGATCCTGACATTCAACATATATTAAATAAATTAAATGCATTTTAAAGTGACAGTTCCACATTGAAAACGCTATTTGACTGTGATATTGTTTCCGTACACTTATTCTTTCACCAATTTCGAAAATGTTTAAATTCACGTAAATAATTCACGCTGGAATAATGATAATGGCTACAAACAAATCAAAACAACAACATACGCGCGCGGCGACACATCTTGAATGCTGACGAGGGTAAAAGTGGAGGGGGCACCCGTCACGCATCAAGTTCAACCGATGCAATTCACGCGATGACAGATGCGCTTATTATTCCCGCGAAATGTCAAATAATTGGCATAGAGCTTTGTATTGTTTAAAGCTACATCAGGTCGCCCACTTGCAAAAGCTTGGCTGGTCGTAGTTTGATTATAGCTGATTTATTACCATCAAATTGTTTCATAAATTCTGATCAAACTGTTAATAATCGACTAGTTCTCTTTTTCCTAATCGTATAGAAATTTGAGCATATAGTAAATTACAGAAATAAATATAATTAATAATATGTATTATCTAATCTTTCTATAAAAAGATTATATTTTTTCTGGATAAAAATTATGGTCACATCAACTGCGGCCACAGACAAAGCTTTCTGAAAAAAACTTTCTCAATTTTCATTTTAAGAGAAATGTGAAGTTAAAAAATTATTATAATTCAACATATTAAATAATTATAATTCAATACAATTATGAAATAATGGACTAACGGACTGACTCAATATAAAACAAAGAATAATAATTTAATACCGGTTGAAAAATAAAACAATAATTTCAGAGCCTGTTACAAGATTAGGTAATAAAAAAATGAGCTTGTATAAGGACCAATTGAATATGTTAATGAATACCGCTCATCTTTACTTCCACATCTTTGTAAGAAAAGAATATCTTTTCACGGAGGAAGAGCAACTATTGCAAGTCATTGTTGTAAGTAAATTGAAAGACTTATATTCTAAAGTCTTTCTGTTGCAAGCGAGGCACGAAGAAATGGGAATTGAAACAAAATGTCTCTGTTACCATTCCTGTTCTAATACGAGCGTCCGCGATCCATCCTGGACCATGTACTAGGTTTGCCTCCGGATGACGTATTGACGGCAGAAGCGACCCCAATTAGATCGCGGGACTATTATAGGCCGTGGAGACACTTGGCGGCGGTGGTCCCTAGAGATGCTGGATCCTCCATAAAGAGCGACGCAGACAAATTTCAGATTAATTTGGACGTTCAGCATTTCTCACATTTTTCAGTGACGACTGCAGATGGCTACATTATGGTGGAGGGCAAGCACGAGGAGAAGCAGGACGAGCACCGTTGTACCTCGCGGCATTTCATACGGCGGTATGCGCTAACTGAAGGTAAACCTGAAACCGTCAAATCCAAGCTGTCGTCAGACTGTGTGCTCACCGTCACGGCGCCGAAGAAACCACGGCCGGCTCTGGCTGGCCAGCGCGCAGTGCCCATCACGTAAGCGGGACTGGTGGAAAAGCATAGAAGACAGAACAAATGACAAATGAACCTTCGGGTCGATTTTTAGTTTCATTATTTTAATAAGACTGATTAAGTTACCAAATTCATTTTTATAAAATAAATAAAATTATATCTTAATTATTAAGATGTTGTTTCATTTAGAAACTTTATGATGACACTATAAACGTTTCTATGGTCTAAGTTTAAGAGTAAGAGAGTCTAAGAGATTCTTCTGGTTTAAGAGTAACTTCTTAACTATGTTATGGCGAACGGATATATCACCATCGCAATAGTAACAACATAGCTTCGGACCCTTCTTTTCTAAATATTGAAGTTGTGGTACACGATATTCAACCCCTGTTGACCGTGCCTGAACCTCTGAACCTCTGTAGTCTGTACCCCTGTTGTCCGTGTTGACTACTTATCAATTCAAAGCACGTTTATTCTGATGGAGACTTAGATTCTTTATATATGTAAAATAGACATCGGTAAAATATGAGGCGAACACGTGCTCTTCGCTGATATTCCGCACGTGCCAAGACATTAGAAAATGAGACCTTCATATCTGCTAACTTTTTTTTTAAATTAGGGTCTGGAGTTAAAATAGTTTTCCAATAGATAATTACGTTTTTCTCAATGGCTACAGGTACCCTTCGGAATAAAAGGAAATTCATCCATCATCATTCATATATCCGAAATGAAATTCCAAATTTAATGCCAGACTTCGTTTTGAAATTAGATGACTTCAAGTCTGACTAAGTTTTGGTTGACAACTTATAAATCCGCCATCTGGTTTCCGGACGACAGTAGCCGATGCAATGATAGAGAGGCTGCGCTGATCTATGAAAGCATGAATGTAATATCCGACAATTATCTGCCAGATGATACGATCTTAATCCGGGATCTCTGATTGTTTCGATAAGACTCTTCTTTCTTTTAAGACTTTAATGCAAGAGGTAACCCTTGATGAGGATATGAAGAGATCAAAATTTCTTTCTTTTAACTTTTGGGACCCATCATTAGGCACTTAGAATGTATCGCTTTTAGTCCTAACGAATTCATGAAGCGAGAACGCTTTAAGCTTTCTTTGTAGAATTTCCTTATTTTGTTTATACATTACTCACTGAAATTCCGTTGTTAACTGAATAGATCGCTAAATAACTGAAAAAAGACGAATTTATTAGTTGCCTTTTTTAGAGAAGACGCTCTGCGATTAAATATGGGAAACTATGTAAAAATTGTGGTCATCTCAACTTGGGTCCGCGTTTTGACTCTTTTGATAAAATAAGTTGCAAATCTTGAGGATTTCACTCCCAAGGTCGGCAACGTTTTTCGGAATATTTACTGATTCTCCTTCGACGCCGTTGAGGCGCGTCGTTAGTGGTCAGCCTAAGGTGAGTGTTACACGGTCAGTCTGGCATCAGTCCGTTCTATTAGTCTAATTATGTTTATACTAATGGCGGCTTGACTGAACAATAATAAAATGAAAAGTAGGTCTTCAATTCCCGCCTGCACTTTTATTTTTCTGTAAATGAATAATAGCTTATCTAATGCCTAATTCCTTTTATTTTCTTTTGTGTAGTTTTTTTTTTGGATTTTATTCTAAAGAATCAGAGTTGTTAATAATGTTAATATAATGTCTTTCTTCTGATTTAATAGAGACAATAAAGCGTCCTCAATGTATGACTTCATCGCCATCCTCGTTGAGACTGGTCACTCCATGTCGGACTTATAAACATTATCAAAATATTTGAATTCCGCTTCATCAGTCAAAGTATTATATGATCGGTCTGACGTCAATCTAACCAGACTGGTGGAATGGACTGACGCCAGACTGAACCTTTATCACCCGACTAAGAAACTTAGTAAACGTTTACGCCACGGATCATTAAGCTATCATGTCATCTTTGTAAGCATGTCAGTTTTATAGAAAATACGCTTTAAATAAAGCATTTGTTCTCATGTTTATGAAAAAGAAAAATTATTTATTTAAAAAAAAGTTGTTAAAAAAGAATTCAAGTCAAATGAAATGTTTCTCATTCCATTTATTTTTTTTATTACAGAAGAAACATTAAAGAAATTTTAAAAAAAATTATTTCATTAAAAACATACAAAAAATATGCATGTTAAATTTTTGTCTCCTTCCTCATTTTGTAAGGAACCAAAATTCGATTTAAGCACCTTCGATATTTCTCACAAAACTTGTGGGCGGATACGAACAACGCATAAGTATATTCGAACACAATTACTGAAAACTTAAATAGGTAAACAAACATATGTTTTTATAACCGCCATGTTACCAGCTTCTCTTTGATACCAACGTTACCTTTATGGAGAAAAAACATTATTTTTTGGATCAAATCATATTTCTGCGTACAAATATAAGAATGTTATAAATAGTGAAATTTATCCTTTGAGGCAGTGCATAAATTGCAAAAGTAAATGATTTATTATAACCAAACTATTTTGTAAATTTTGATCATTCTGTTAAGAATCGACTAAATACTCGTAGTTCTTTTTTTCTAATCTTTATACCAATTGCAGCATATAGCAATTTATAGAAATAGATATAATCAATAATTCATATTTCTAGACATCCTACAGAAATATTCTATTTTTTCGGGATAAAAGTGACGATAAGATCAATTACAGATACAGACGTTTGTCTACCTTTTGAAAACTATATCTCTTTTCATAGGATTTTCTTGAAAGAAATGTGAAGTTAAACAAATAATTATAATTATTATGATAATTATGAAATAATGGACTAGCGGACTGACTCAATATAAAATGAAGAATAATTTAATCCGACCAAAAAAAAATATTTCAGTATCTTCTAACCTATTTAGAAATAAAAAATGAGCGTGCTTGAGAACCCGTTTAATATGTTAACGATTATGGCGGGCGAGTGCGCAACACACATTGTGCAAACTGGACCGGTGAAGAAGTGTATGGTACATCAATGTGAAGAAGCAGATAAAAGACAGAACCAATCTGTGGAACCAGTGACAAGGGAACCTTCAGGAGACTTCAGCTACTTCGTTTCTACAAGACTGATTAAGCAACCAAATTTATTGTTACGAAATAAACTAAAATTATATTTTAATCTTTCTAAGAAGTTGTGTCATTTGGTGACCTTATAGTGACAATTAAATTTAAGATAAAATTTGGAATCGAAAGTTTTTCTGATCTTCAAATGAATAAAGTCGCCTCGATTTTTTTACAGAAATTTGAAGTAAAAGAAATAATTATATTTATTATGGCAATTATATTATATAGTGGATTAACAGCCTGATTCAATATAAAAGAAAAAAATAATAATTTAATCCGGTAGAAAAATAAAATAGAAATGTCAGGGTTTATAGAAGATTCAGTGTTTGAGTTCCTATTTAATACTTTAATGAATATGGCGCATTTTTCCTTGCACATCTTTATGAGAAAAGTATATCTTTTCGTTTAACAATGCATCTATTTTAAGTAAATTGAAAAATTTACGTTCTAAAATTTTTCTACAGCACAATTATAAAATTATTGTCTTATTATATATGTCGTTTAAACACATTTTATTTTCTAATAAACTAAAAGAATTTTTAGAATATTTGTGGTTAAAACGTGTACATTTACGCGTAAACACAAATATTCTAATAACTCTATTCATGCAAAGAAATGTTACTATCTACACCTTTTTACTTTTAATCTATGAGGTTAACGTGTTTCGATAAATAGCGCGGTCTACATGTAGAAGATTTGGGAAATACGCACATATTAGCTGGGTGCGTGACATCAGCAAATTTAGTTTTCTGTACCCAGAATATAAAATATCCATTTCTTTTAAGCTCAACAAAATGAGTGAAATAATAAAGGCATCACCCATATTATAATATTTTAACCGCAAACATAGTCAGACGGAACGCATTTTATACTCGCTATCCATTTATTTTTTTATCTCATTCGATTCAATATTGAAAATCTGTAAAATTAGAATTTGTTATTTCTTGAAATATTTTTACAATTTAATACAAAATAACTATTGCGTCATATTTAGAAAATTTGTTTTAAATGCATAAAAAATTAGATACGAGTTCAGTACAGCAAAATTACTAATTTTAGTATTTTTTTTTATTAAAAGAGATACTTAAAAAATTATGTATTTAAAAAACAAGACTCAGTATAGCAAAAATTGATTTTAAAAAAATTACTTGCAGTAAACATCTTTATTTTGTTATTACTGAAGTATTTTTCACTTTAAATTATGTACTACATATTCAATTTAAAAAGAGAAATGTCGCTAATAGCAATTTACAAAGAATTAAAAAGGTAAGTAATTATGACCTTTAAATATTTAATTTATTATATACAAATTTTTAAATTATTTTTTTATGGATCTTTATCTTTATCTTTGATTATATAGCGTTCGTTCTCTCCAGAGAGAACCTTTGCCAATGTCAAGTGTAGAAAAAAAGGCTATGCAACACTGATTAAATCAGATTTCGGATATTTGTCATTGTTGCTTGTTAACAAAATAATAAACTATACAATAAAACAAAAACTAAATAAGAAGTTGGCTACAATTAAACTAAAAGAAGAAAACGACATTATAATATACAGAAAGTACAAAATAAGTATATACAAATATACAAACATAAAAAAAAATAAACATGAATATAAATATAAAAAATTCTATATTTTGATGTCGTTCTTTCTTATGAACTGAATGATTAATCCTAAAATGGGTTTGTTGGCAATAAATAAAAGTGATCTTATGTTGATGGGCAATTGAATTTTATATTTTAATAATTTGGAAACAAACGAAGGAAATCTATTATTCAATGGACATGAAAAAATGAGATGATTTAAATCGCCTTCTCCAAACCCACAATCGCAAATTGGAGACTCTCTGACCCGCAGTCTAGCCAAATGAGTAGGAATAGAACAATGACCCAAATGCATGCGAGATACCGCAGAGGATTCCTTTCGAGAGAAAGTAAATGTTGAGAACCAAGGTTTTATGGGTTAAAAGGTTTGATCTGGAAATATCCCGCACCTGTAATCTGGGATGATCTTTCCCACGCCCTCCGCCAGTGAGATGCCATCCAGAAATTAATAATGAAACATATATCCCCGTTCACGGCGGCAAACCGAGCTTTTGCGTCGACTATTTCATTACCTACTATACCACAGTGACTAGGGATCCATGCAAGGACGACATCGGATCCCTATCTCTCCAAATCAAGCGTAAGTTGCTTGATCCGAAGAATCAGGAAACCACAGTTTGAAGAAAATGGATTAGCGAGAAGGGATTGTAAACAACTTACGGAATCAGAGAAGATAAGGAGCCTGCGAATCTTTTTGAGTAGAGCATAATTCAAGGCCTCCACAATAGCACGGCATTCCCCGTAGAATACCGAACACTCCTAAGGAAGGCGAAAGTAAGCTGAATGAGCGGTGGATGGAGGAGTAAAATGACGCTCCGACATAGCCATCTCTACCGGTTTTTGATGCATCTGTGTATATTCGCGTCCAATCCATCCAAAAAGAATTCAAGATAGAATTAAACAGCGAATTAGCATTTTTGGACTCGTTAACAAGTCCAAAACACAAATTTATATTTTTCCTGTGAAATACTGAGTCAAATAGGAAACTATAGAGAGGGAGAGAAGAATTTTGATAAACGGGGTTAGTGAGGGATTTGAATCTTTGGAAGCTAACGATAAGAAGAGGTCGGGACTTAGAACGCCAAAAAGGAGTATGCTCAATAAACCTAGAGAGGAGGGTGAGTTTTGGAAAAATAGGGTGAGTAGAAAACCTAGCTACCTTTAGTAAAAAACGATCAGCTAGGTGTTGTCGCCGGAGATTTAAAGGAGGATCAACACATTCTACTTGTAGGGCATTTATGGGACTGAATTTCATAGCACCCGCTATGATCCTCAGAGCTTGAGACTGAATGCGGATCAATTTAGTGGCATTGGATTTGGAAATAGGATCAAGTAGAAATTAACCATAATCTAGATGACTACGGACTGGAGCGTTATATATAAACTTTAATGTGGAAGGGTGAGAGCCCCACCACAATCCAGAAAGAGCGCGGAGAATATTCATATTAGCCTGGCATTGGGAGATGACATATTCGATGTGAATGTTCCAGGATAATTTTGAGTCTAGGAACATACCTAAGAATTTGGTATTGGAAAGAACAGGGATCAAAGAGGAATTATAAGAAATGGAAAACGGAGGAGTAATTCTCCTTCTCGAGAAGACCACGACAGCGTTTTTGGAAGGGGATAAATCGATGCCATGAGAGATAACCCATTTATTTAGGTTAACAAGGGCAGAGTTCAAAGCATTTTTGGTAACCATTATTGACTTATCAGAAGAATATAAAAGCAGGTCATCGGCGTATTGCAAAACACGACAGAAAGGATTAACTGTTAAGTGAATCATATAGGAGTAAAGTATATATTGAAAAGTAATGGACTTAAAACAGAGCCTTGGAAAAGTCCCCTCAATATAGTTCTTGTTAAGGGGGGGGGGGATCCAGGGGATCTAAGAATAATAGATCTTTCTAAAAGAAAATTGAGGAGAAAATTTATTATCTTAATCGGAATCCCAAGATTATGAAGAATTTTTTGGAAGACTGGAAGGATTACGTTATCATAGGCTGAAGTAAGATCTAAAAAAGCAGCAACGAGAAACTCTTGTCGAGAGAAAGCAAGTCTGATGTCAGTGGTTAGGACGCTGAGATTGTCCATTGTACTTTTAACTATTCTGAAGCCAAATTGGTTACTGGGAAAAATAGAATGGTGTTCAGTAAACCATTCCAAACGATTCTTAATTAAATGTTCCGTAATCTTCGGTAGAACAGGAGAAAGGGCTATGGGTCTGTAGGATGAACCTACATTGGGATCTTTATGAGGTTTAAGAATGGGAATTATTATTTGAGTTTTCCAAGACTTTGGAATAGAGACTGATTTGAACATACAGTTGATGAGGGATAGAAGATACCAACGGGTAGATGGTAAAGTATTTTTCACCATTGAATATGACATTCGTCAATACCAGGGGAAGAATCCTTAAGATGGTGTAAGGTGAAATCCAATTCGTAATGGAGAAATGTTCTTCTAAAAAACGATTGGCGCTAATAAAGTTATACCTGAAAGGTAATTCATCTAAATTTGGGACGGATGGGGGAGCAAGTTTATTTAAAAATTGATCAACCCAATTCCCATGTACAGATTTGGGAAGATCAGGCTGAAAAATAGACCGAAAGCGTTTTATATTAGACCAGACGACACGAGAGGGAGTAAAAGGAGAGAGGGATTGACAGAATTTCTTCCAGCCTTCCCTCTTTTTTTTAAGGAGAATTCGTTTAGTCTGAGCTTGGGTCTTTCGAAAGAAGAGGAAGTTTGCTTCTGACATATTATATTTATATATCGCTTCAGCCTCTTTACGGGTTTTAACCGCTGCGGAAAAGTCTCCATCCCACCAGGGGGGGGGGAGGATCTGAAGTGGTGGTTAAATCTTTCAAGTGGGATACATTTCCGAGCGGATAGGTCTATAGCCTTTACAAATTGGTCATAGCAAGTGTCAATGCTATCCAAGTCCACTGGAAGGAGGGAATCCACTTCGACACTGAGAATGGTACGGAATCCCATCCAATCTGCCCTATGTAGGTTGTATTTTTGAAGAGGGGGAATTTTTTCAATATGTAAATTTAAATGAGGGATAGAAATCAAAATGGGGAAATGGTCGCTTCCAAAAGACTCAGAAAGAATATTCCAGGAAACCAAGGATGCCAAGGATGAGGAGCAAAGAGAGATATCTACTGAGCTCGGGTTCTGAAATGGGACAGGAACTCATATTGGAGAGCCTTAATTTAGTAAACCAAGGAGACCCCAAGACGGTTGCTTCGGGTAGAACCCCAAGACGGGTGATGAGCATTAAAATCTCCAGAATAATAGATGGGCCAGGAATTGAAGATAAAATATCCAGTAGTTCTAATGCTACGGAACATGTTGGAAGGGAGACATATGTAGAGAGGATAGTGATATCTTTAACTCTCGCAGCAACAATATTGAATTGACAACTGCGGGAGCCAAGAGAAATCTGGGAGAAGGGAAGAGATTTGTCAAGTAATAGGGCGGATCCGCTCTTACCATCCGCTCTATCATCCCGGAGACAGACATAGACTAGGATCTTAAAATGGAATCTAGGCTTCAGCCAAGTCTCCGAGATGGCAGCCACGGATGGAGAATACTTGACAAGGAGGTGACGAAGATCTGCTTTGTTGCAAATTATACTGCGACTATTCCAATGCAAGACCCTCGCCACTATTGGCGAAGCCATTAGAAAGAAGGGATTGAAGGGAAGTAACAATAGATGAGGCAACGTTGGCCGGTATTTGATTGGGGGAAATCAGAATTTTGACCAAGGTGGTCAAAAGAAATTGAATAATACTCATAGAAGTATTAGCTGAAAGTTGTTGACAAAAACCGCAACCATTTTCAGGGTGAGGAATTCGGAAGTCTGCCCAGGCTTGTTCTAGAGCAGAGCGGTCATAGCCCTGGTAGGAAATAATCGAAGAGTGGGATAGGAAATATCTCTTTCAGACATTTCAAATTTGATTTTTCTTTATCTATCGAATTCTGAACAATTTTTATCAGTGGAATGATGATTTACACTAAATTTAGACTGGCCATCAATTATTTTTTTTAAATTTAAGTGGCGGACTTTAATAACCTTACCGCACTCTTCAGGGACTTCTATGTTGTGTAAAACCTCCTCGTCAGACCAATCGACTGGAACATTGCGAACAATGCCCATACGACTGACGTTAAAGGAGGGGATGAACAATTTGTTTTGTCCTGTGAAGGCAGAGTGGTTAACGAATCGGTTGGCGGCGTGAAAATTCCACGGAAATCCTGTTCCTGACAATTTGTTTCACTCCATCTCGAATAATTCCAACAACATTATAATTTTTTGAAGTGGAACCAAATTTCATAGCATGAAATAAAAATCCGGAATTAGGCTGGAGTTCTTTTCTCTGTACGTGGACAATAAATGAACCAACGTCGTCAGGGACGTATAAACGGCCCTCAAAAGAATTCGGAGGGAGGGAGGAAGGAGATAGGAGATGAGGTCGGGGTTGAAGGAAATAATTTCGAATTTGCTTCTGAAAGAGGAGTGCGAGGGGTCTTGCGAGGGATTGTATCCTCTGTTTCAGTACATGAAGGATCAGATGAATGGAAAGAGGGAGTATTTTTAAACCTATTTTTTTTACAATTAGTTCTTTTAAAATTTTTATTTTTCCGTTTCAATTCCTGTTGAGAATCCGAAACAGTAACAAAACTGGCAGGCGATGTAGGATAAGCAAATTCATTATAACAAATTGAGGACTTAGAAGGGTTTGGAGGTTTAAAAGGAATAGCTAAATCCATTTTTACAAAAGAAAAGCTGAAGCACAAAAATAAATAATACAAAAAATAAACAAAAGAACAAACTTACAGAACACTGATTAAAACAATAGATGGGATATAGATAAAGTCAAAAATTAAATGAAAATAGATTTGAAATAAAAATAACACAAAACTAAATAATTTATTGCAACAAATTAGACTAAATAACACGAAAATAAGAAAGAAATAATAGGGCTGCGAAAAACCTTTTCACTTTGACGGTTTCTATGGCCTTTTTCATGGATCCTCTTTACTTACATTAAATTTCTTGTTTTTTTGGGCTGATAAATTGCGAAATTCTCTTTGTTGCTAACATACATTTGTTCCCCATTATTAATTTATAATTACAAAAATCATAAACTAGAGATTTAATAATAAATTTATCAAATTGGTAAAATTGAATATTTTTGTTAATATTAAGTGAGATATACGTTATCTTTTTAAAATTTTGTAAATTGTTATTAATCTTTTATTTAACTTTTTCTTTTACTATCATCATTCATATTTATATGTTTGTGAAATATGTAATTATAAAATTAAAGAGAAAATAATGAATAAAATGTGTATTATAAGAAATGGAGGAATTTTCTATCCAATAACTTTTTCATAATAAAATAATAATTACCATGAGCTATTTTTTAAAATACATCGTTTTTTATGTATCATTAAAACATCAGTGAAATTCGCATTTTTGATAAACTGCACTGATTCCAAAAGAAAACATGACAATATACGTAAGTAAATTACATTATCTATGACAATATTAACAGGCGCCTTTAGAACTCTAGATATTTCCATTTCTGTTACAGCGAGCGCTGCGGTTGATTTCGTTACCCCACCCTGTGGTTCCCGCCCGGCCATTAGGGTTGTATTTTATTTTTGAAATGTATTGTCATAATAAAAAATATGTTAGTACCGAAAAGGTGTATTTAAAATCGTCGGCATGTATAATCTGTTGGATATCAAACCGACCAAACATAATATAATTTTGCCATATAAAATCCCAGAAATGTAGATTCTATATGAAACAATACATAATATTAAATCTGTTAATGTTTCAGAAATACATGAATCCGTTGGTTGATGACATAGCGCCTGACTATAATTAATATTAAACAACTTGAGTTATAATGATATGTACTTGAAAATTTATAAAGATATAAATTGTTCATTTAAACATTATTTCATTGATTTTATTTTCGAAATGTTATGTGGTAAATATATTGACATTTTATTTTGAAAGGAAATCATAATTTTTATTTGTTTTCAGTTAATTGTGAAGACAATCTATGAAACTTCTCTCGTGAATGTTCTAAAAATGTTGTATATATTCTGTCATAATTTCATAAACAATGAATATTTCAAAACCATGAACCCACGTCTCTGTTCTATGCCATGAACAATTATATATGACTATCGAATGCTTCATTAAGTTGGCTCCACTGTATTGTTTGAAAAATATGACTGTTTTGTGCTTTTATCACATTGAATTTGTTTAAAAGTTGTACAAGCCTCTAATATGTATTTAATCAATTATCATGTACAGTTAATGAACATTAAATAGGTCAAATAATTCTGATTCTAAAAGTGTAGTTCGACTTGGTGAGAATGCTTAAACTTGTTGTGACAGCTTATTTCATAACCTTGTATTTTGGAGAATTCAGTAATTTGTTGTCATTTCAATATCATTTATTTTGTTACAGTATTGAAAGGAAGTCGAATAATTATTAAACATATCACCCAATGTCGAAGAATTTAACCATGCCTAGTTTAACAACACCTATGGATAGGACAGGACATTTGGATAGCCAAAACATGCAACTTGAGTGGTTGGAATTAGCGGGAAGAACTTTGGATAGACATGTTATTTCAGATAGTTCTGTTCCTTCTTTTATTCAGGTTTGTATATTATTTGATTTTTTTTAATATCGAAATAATTCCAATTGTCTGCTACAATTTAAATCATTTTGATAGGCTTTGCATTTAAATGCCGAAACAGCTTTTTCATAACCTTATCTAAGTTTTTATTCGAAGTACCGTTAATAACAGCAAATTTTTAAGTTTTATTTTGCTTGAAACTAATTTTTTTTAAATATTGATTTTATAGTCAAAAGCGTAGGTTTTAGAATATTATTAATTTATTTTAGTTATGTGTGCCTTTTGCAAAATAAAATCTAGAGTAATTGTGAAATTGTTTTGTAAATTGATTTTAAAATATAGTTCTTATCAAACTTCGTCTTGATATATTAAATCATAATGAATAATGATGCCACTTTTTGATAGTCTGAAATATGATTTATTTAAAAAAGGAAGGTTTAAATAGTCTTATAAATCTTATTAGCCATTACTATATACATTCTGTATATACAGAGAGTATATAATAAACAAAGCTGCTAGCTTTTTTATATTCTTGCAAAAGTTTCATAATATTGTGTAGCACAAACTTAGGGTACTGTGTCTTCCTAACTTGCCTTTTGGTTAAACTTGAGAATAAAAACTTTGCTACTTCAAGGTAAATTGTTAATGTAATGATGCTCGAACTGTATGATTAATGTGAATTCATAGTGAGCCAAAGGATATTTGTAAAACGAAAGATAAAAATAATTTTAAAACTTTTTGCTGACTCGCCAAGAACATAGTGTGATTGTATGACTAAGTAAAATATATAGTTTACTTATTAAAATTGCAATAATTATAGTGAATTTCTCAACAGATTTCTTGCATTTAACTACTTCATGGACAGGACACAATAAGATGTTGATATAGGAACTTTTACAGACTTATAACTCGGCTCTGACAACTAGAAAAAAGCTCCCAAACATTTATTAACTAATAGAAAATCTTAAATTATAGATTACAGGTGTGGAAGCCCAGAATAGCGCCACAGTGAGCGGTTTAGATGACTTGGACTACCAGAATCTAGCTTCTTTGGTCAACCATCCGACTCTGTCTCAACTAAGGACAGTGAATAAAGTGCCGCTGCCACCAGAAGTGATGGAACATTTTGCACGTATCCTTTTTGAAAAGCAATTTGCTTAGTTTTAGCCGTGTCAAAATTTAAATTTAGCCGTTCCATAATTAGAGTGAGTCATTGAAACAAATCAACATACATAAATTGTTGAAGTAGTTAAAATTGTACATATTTGGTATAAAAAATTGACACGTAATAATTTTTATTTAGTTGTTTTTTTTAACAGTTGTTAGTTTCTTTAAATCATATCATGTATGTTAAACAAATATTTAGAATACCAATAGTTTTCACTAAAAGTTAACACTCTATACATTGTGCTTCTTTGCTTGTTCACATTATATTTAAATTTTTAGAATTATTGAAGTCAAATGATGTCGCAATACATGTTCATCGCAAATACGTCTCCTGATGATCGATTACACTTTGTTTTGAAAGTGTTGCCTCGTATACATAAAATGAACTGTCAATTTCAAATTTTTGTCATCTGATTTAATAACTTTTTCGTATATAAATCTACAGTCATCTAAGTGGATTTATGTGCTTCGAACAATAATCCAGTACAAAAACACTTTCTCTATCTTCAAAATTCATATCATTTAAATCATGTTCTGTGTTTGACAAAAGTATATTTATAAATTTTAGGAAAATAGTTTAGGTAATAGAAACTTAGAGAATGTATATAAGCATTGTAAAATTTATTAATATTAAGTTAATAATTATGATATGTAAAATATTTTAAGTTCTTTACTATATACCTTTTGTATAAAAATTACACGGAATCGTTAAAAAAATGAAGTCTTTAAAAGGAATTGGTAAAATTTTTTTTTCTTAATTTCGTATAACCTTCCAATTACCAAGCCAAAATTGAGCACAATTTGTCAACTAGTCTGTTCACAGCAGCTGTTGTAATAGGTCGACCACAAAGTTGCTCTGCAAATTTTATTATAATATATATTATAAATTAGTTAAATAAAGAGTTTGCCTTAAATTTTGTGTTTCAAATGAAATTTCTTGCGCCAAATCGTTAAGAATATTAGAAAAGGCCTATGGTGACTCAAATATGTTGAAAACACAGGCATATGAGTGGTACATATCGTGCAAAGAGAGGCGTGGAGTGATCGAAGATTTGCCTCGTCTCAGATGGCCTTCAACGTGTACCACTGACGGTATCATCGAAAAAATGAAAACAATTAGTGCTTGAAAATTATTATTATAATTTATTCATCATTTCAGTATTAGAGCGTTGGCTCGAGAATTGAACATTGATAAAATCACCGGTCATGGAATTTTTTGTGCATGAGACGCATTTCCGCAGGTCTGGTTCCGAAAGAGCTTAATTTCTTGCAAAAGAATATCGATTGAAGACATCGATTGACTGATTGAATCGACTGAATTGAATGAATGATAAATAGACCGATTAAAGACATTGATTGATGAAATTAAATGGAATTTGCAGTGGGAATTAGGCCATGTCACTTTTGACCTATGAAAAATGTGTGAAAGAGTGGGACCGACACAGTTGTATTGCGAATAATATCACAGTTGTATTGCAAACAATGGAAATTACTTTGAAGGTGAAATAAATTTTGTTGAATATATTTGAATTTGTGTGTTTTTAACAATTCCGTGCAGTTTTTATACAGGTATGTACATTTGCCTGTTAAGTTAAAATAGTTATATATAGTAGTAAGTATAGTATAGTAGTAAGTATAGTAAATATATAGTAAATATATGTAATAGTTTCTTTTTAGATTTATTTATAATTATGTAATTTCATAGGCAATGGTCTTGTAAGATGTCAATCTCGGTAATTACTTTTCCTTAATGTATATTTAAAGACATGCAATGCCATTGTTTAATGGGACTGTTCACCGAAATAAGTCGAGCTTGGTTAACAATTGACAGTGATATCTATGTTTGGTCTTTTGAGCATGGAAGTGATGTGGCATATTTCGATGGATTAGGTGAAACAATTGTCAGTGTAGGTCTAATAAAACCGAAAACTGGAGTATTCCAAAATTTTGTAAAATACCTGCTCATTTTAACAACCACTGTGGAGATAGTTGGCCTTGGTGAGTGTTTTCTATTTTTACAATATTAGTAAATTCTTTTTGTTTTTGTTTTTGATCATCTTTATTTCAATTAGTTTTGAAAATATTTTAACAAAAACTTATGGTGTGATGTAATACTTTAATAAAAAAAAATTGTATTTCGAAATATTGTTTTAAGTAAAAAAAGACATGACAAAGCTGACATCTTACAACTACGACATTTCGGTTGATGGTACTGAATTATGATTAGTTTTTTATTTACATGTTTATTTTATTAATAGAGCAAGTATTCAGAAAATATTTTATTTCAAAATAAGTATTAATTTTAAATAAAAAGCCAAGAAAAATGTAACTTTTCATCGTATAAAACTTGTGTAAATTTAGCGAAAAATTGTTTTTAGGATTTTATGAATATCTAAAAACTTGCTAGAAAAGGAAAAGCCTCCTTAAGTTATTTTGTCCCATCAGCCTGTCTCTCCACAGCATAGCTCGAAAATTAAGGTGCGAACTGAGTTTACATTTTTGATGTAACATATTTAAATTGAAAAAGAAAAATTGATTTTTACCGATCTTTCTTTCAGAACTTTTATCTTAATAACAGTTTTATGAGCTAAAGAAAATTGCACAAAAAAATTGTAAAACTGAACAAAATTTGTCCATCTCTGACAAATTGTTGAAAAGTTTCTTCTGCAATAGTTCTTTATTATTATGAAAAGAGCTATTTGTTTTTGTTAGAATTCACATCGAGAGGTTTGTTAAAATTATAACAAGAATTTGAAATTATAAACAATTGTTCTTGTCTAGAGAGGTATAGGATATTGCTCAATTTTTTTTCTCACAAACTGTTTTAATATATTGACTGCCTTGGCTAAACAGCACTTCTAACCTCCAGTGCCCATATGATTAAATTCTCATATAAAAATCATATACCCAAAAGTACACAGTGTGTGTGTGTGTTCTGGTGCTTAGAAGATCAACTCAACAGAATGCACGCTGTGAATCGTAGGGCAGTGACCCTGTTAATGATCCTAATTGTCGGTAAAAATAGAAGAATGGTGAACGTAGGTCAAAACATATTGGTATATGTTAATTATTCTATCTGGCGTATGTTATTATCTATATAAAATTATATTGGTGTATGTGAATTATTCTTACAGGTGTCACTTTTACATCAAGTACTAATAATGGACCTTTAGGTTCTGTCGAGGAGATGCATTTGGTTCCCGAACCCGTATTTGTTTTACCAACAGATGGTGTGTCAATGATGGTCATTAAAGCAACTGCTTTGGGACGTATATTTATGGGCGGTAAAGATGGCTGTCTTTACGAAATTACTTATCAAGTAAGTTTACTTTTATCAATACGAGTGCGAATGTCTGAGTACTTGTTTCGGTTTAGCTATTATTGCCGGAAAGTCGAAATCAAGACCTGACAGACTGTTACAAGTTGCTTTATACTTAGAATTAGGTCTGTTAGTGTCTTATATAAAAATTCTTTTTGTACTATTTTACTAGAGTGTACCATTTTTGTACGTTTCTCAATTTTTACTGAGTTACTGTAAGTAAATTTTTTTAGGTTTATTAAGGATCCTTGAGTGATATGCTTTGTTGCCAACATATATTAGTATAAAGTTTATGTTAAATTTTTGTGAAAAGTTTAATAAAAACCATTTTTTGCATATAGAAATAATTGGAAAAACTAATCTGCGCAAACTTGAATGTAATGTAAATTGTAAACATTAAGTTATACAAAAATGATTCCATAAAGAAAATTATACAGAATTTAATCTTCTACAATAACATACATATTATTTTTGTCATAGTGCCAATGTTTTTTTTTTTTAATTTAAACTTCGGAAAGATGCCTGATTTTACTCTACCTCGCAGACATACCACTGAGGTTACTTTACTTCACGGACATACCACTTGGCAAATTACTAAGGGTTTTGTAAAAAAATTGACTTAGTATAAATTTATAATATTTATGTATTCTAGGCAAAAAATATCCATCTCTCAAGTTTATCAAATAGATAGTTAAAGTCTCTAATTTTAAATATTATTCCTTATCTTATTTACAGGCACAATTAGGTTGGTTTGGAAAGCATTGCAAGAAGGTGAATCATTCGACAGGCGCTCTTTCATTCCTGGTACCCTCATTCCTAAATGTTGCGCTCTATGACGAAGACCCCATAGTAAAAATTGAAGTAGATAATTCTCGGCATATATTATACACATTGAGTCAAAAGGGTTCCATCGAAATATATGATTTGGGTCAACATGGCGACACAATAAGAAAAATAAACAAACTATCACAGAGTAAAATTGTTCATTTAGCTACAGATGTTGTTAAGTAAGTTCTTGTTAATTTCAAATTTACATAAAATACTTTTCAAAGATGCAATATGAATAATAAACATGACTTATTTCTAGAACATTAGAAGCCAGCCATTTTAGGCCAATTGTCTCTATATCGGCTATTGAGAATAACGAGTCTGAATTTTTAAACTTGGTAGCCGTTACTCAAGGAGGAGTTCGTCTTTATTTCACTGCTGGTTGCGTGTGGTAAGTTGTTTTACTTTTATTTGTAGCCATTGAAACTAATATCATGAAGAGGAACGTTTTCTTTGGTTCTTTTTCATGCAAGGGCAGCTTTTCCAATTGCTAATAGTGTCCTGATGAATGTAGTGTATTATAATATGCTATAGATGTGTGCAATAATGGTTTAAGAGTAGAGAGTTGAAGTATGCCGAATCAATTTTTGAATTCAAATGTTTAAAGCATTGCAACTACATTAAAATTATATTTAGATTTTTGACATTTACAAAAAAATTTTCCAGGGTGTATATAATACATTGTTTATATTAAATATTTGTATGTAACAAAATTGAACCAAATAATTCTATCCTTGAAAAAAATAGATAAATAACTAAATAGCTAGATCTTAATAACTAATCTGTAGATGATTAACATTTAAGAGAAGAAAAGACGATCGTCATGCCTAGGTAAAACTGAAATGTTCACTGGACGGTTAAAGCTCTAAAGAGTTTCTTAACAGTGGCTATCCAGTGGTGAGTTTATGGTCAATCATAGGAATTGTTAATAAGTTACTAACAAGACTGGTTCAAGGTATTAGTTGAATTTTGGGCATTTTAGGTGAAACTCAAAATTGTAAAATCTGAAGTCTTTTTTAGCCTATTGTTTCATTTATGGCATCATTATGGCAATCTTAAAATCATTTGTACTATGGATTTTGACCATCACATTCAAATACATCTGATTTCGCTGCACCACTCCTAAAATGTTGCGACTGAAAGGAGGGTTTTAGTAGTGACTTGTTATTATTTACAAATAGTTATATAGAATTTGACCTTATTAATGCGTTTATAAGTAGTATTGTTAGTGCATTTTTAAATAGTTTGATCACCGATTGATGATTGACAGTCGTGTATAGGTTCTCAGCTGTTGACAGTCATAAATTATATGCAGTTTTTGGAAAGGAAACTGACATTTCCTTAAAATGTTTTTTTTATTTTATTAAATTGCTGGGAATTAAGTACCTACAGTATTGTAATATAATATAAAATTGCTGTACTGTAATATATGATTTTCTATTTCAGCTTAACGCCTAATGCACCACCGACAACACAACGACCTTGTTGTCTCAATCTGTTGCATGTCAGGTTGCCTCCGGGTTTTGCAGCTAACGCTTCCGTGCTTAAACCCAAACAGGTCCACACTGCCGCTTATGAAAATGGTAATTGTCATTAGATGTTCAGTGCTCAGAACATATCTTATTTTTATCTGATCATTCAAATGGGGATTGATGTTTTACTTTGAAGGAACATTGTTGTTGATCTCGAGTGCTGCTCAAGACTCTGAACTGTTGTGGTGTCTCAGTTCAAGCGCATTCCCGAGGCCAATAGCATCAACTCTCGTTGAAGCGCACACTCTGTTACCTCTAGACGGACCAGCTTGGGCTTTACGGCGTATAGCTGATGAGGAGAAGAAAGATCTGTCTCCAGCTCTTTTGAAGAAGAAGGGTAATAGTCCATTTATTACTACAGCATAAGATTATTTTGTTTTGTCTGTATACATAACCACTTTGACTGTATACATAACCACTTTTTAGTACGTCTTTTGCTTAAGATATCATATTTCCTCATAATTTAGTTTCGTGTCTAATAATTCTAAATAAAGTGAAAAATGCAAGTTTTAGGCGTTTATTGTAGTATTGCTGTTCGAAGCTGTTAAAAGTTTTGCTCCTCATATTTTCATCAATATTACATTGAAAAATTAGAAATTACTACATTTAATATAACGCTACTGTTGTGTAGTAATTATAAAAAATAAAAAAAAATTTATTATTTTAATTGGCCATTATGGTAGAGCTTATATTTTGAATTTGTAAAATTGTAAGTAGTGGAAATAAAGTACCTTTATTTTGCTATTCTATGCCCTTTTCTTGGATAGCTCTTATTACTGTTTCTTCCTGGTTTGCAGTTCTGCTGTGGGGTTGTTAATTAAAAATAGGTTTTATTGGAGTTAGTAACAGGTTATAGACATATTTTTCCAATGTGTCCTGACAATTTTAAATTTGTTATTTTGAAAAACGTAAACTGTGTTGTATCTCTTATACTGTTTACAAAAAAAGCAACAGTCTTTTTAATAGTGAATTAAATTCTCTAAAACTTTCACTTAAAAACATTTTTTCACTACATTTATATTTTTTAAATTAGTGTGTTAAAAGATGACAAATAATATTTTTCACTTTATAGCTCTTAACAATGAGATTTTGCAATATATGAGATATAATACAACTTCATTATTTCAAAATGACAGATTCAGCAAATCCCACAACTCTCCGCACTTTCCAAAAATGTATTACGTGATTCTGTTATTCGACTAATACACAGAAATAGTTAAAATACGTATAGTAGGTTAAATAAGTATAATGTAATCAATTTAATTATGAATATTGTATTCAGAATTTTTTTTTGTTATTTTGATGAACAGTGTTTGTTGTTTTGGTCGGTGTGAATTTGTAATGTGCTTATTTTATAAGAACATATAGTTTATAATTTTATCGTCTACATATATTAATATATTAGAAAATGATACTGCGAAAAGTTCTTAAAACCATTTGAAAATACTATATGGGTTCTTTGTTTGTAGCATCATCGATAAATCAGTCTGTACGTTGGGTAATACTGACTGCGTCTGGCGCCCATATTGTGCAGCAGCTAAGTCCTGCTGAATTATTGCGACATCTACTGTTGGAATGCAGAGGCCCTGATTCACCACAGGTCAAGGCTTTCTTCCAGGTAAATTGAAAAAAGACAGTTCACAATTTATATACGTTAGTTGCACTCAGGATATGGGCGTGTCATATCTAATAAATTGTATTTAGTATTTACTTTCCTAGCGGTGCTTATGTCTATAAAGTGTCATGTGGAATGCATAATTGAATGCCATCTGACTCATTATTTTGTGTTAAACTATTTGTTATAATAAACATCTGTTTGTTTCAATTCTATAATAAGCATTTATAATGAAGGGTGAAATCTGCTCAATCATAAATTATGTTTACCTCAGTTTGTTTGTTAAGAGGTAAAAAAGATTATTTAAGAAAAGCTTAAAATAAGAAAAAAATTTAGTGGAAAAGTCTTTTATACAAATTTAATATTTATCTGATAGTTTTTGATGGTACGGCACAATGCGTGATCTTAGGTTCAAGTCTTGGCCACTTGTCAAATAGGGCTTGAGTGATGTTTGTAATCACAAAGCTATAATGCCATAGAGCAGTAATGGGCAGCAGAGCAACCAGTGCTAAAAGCTAAGCACTGCGATCACTAAGTTGTCTGCGCCCAGCGTGGCGATTATGAAGCTGTTGATAATTATGGACAAAATATTTAAAGTTTTGATAATTAATTAGGGCAGTGGTGAGAGAACTATCTGTTCTTTTGAAAGACTGCTTAAAATCTAAAGATTTATTTTTGAATATCGTTCTTAAAACGGCATATAAGATTCAAACATAAGTCTTTTTTTATTCACAGATGCAGTGTCCAGAACAGGCTTGTGCGAGTGCTCTACTCCTGGCATGCGGGGAGGCGGGCGAGGCTGCCGCTGAGTGGGCCACACGTGCCTTTTTCCTTTATGGAGGTCAGCCTTCATTGGTGCCCGCCCACGTGCCCACACAGGGCCAGTTGTATTTGGGTAAGTATAATTTTATATATAGTGTAAATTTATTATTTGTTTATATTGAAATGTATCATTTGTTTCAGTATGTTTTTGGCAAGGTTTAATTTATTCCTTTTTTCATTTTCGTTTGTGTTTAAAAGCCCAAAAACAAATTTTTTGCAGACATAACTTTTAGCGCAAACAGACAATTGAGAATTATTCTAGAAGATCTCATCGCATAATTCGTGCTATTTGTCCTCTTAAAAAGTGTATATGACAATGAAATGTCTCCTCATGTAAGTTTCTTGTGTCCAATGATTTAAAAAATTGTTCCATAAACAGTGGTGAGCTTTCTGATTTTGATGATATGATGGTAATCTATTTGAATAATTTTTCACCAACCATTATAATCTCAGTTGGCAAATTTACTTCTGGTGTCATGTAAATGATTAATGTATTTTTATTATACATTTTTCCTATTAATATAGCTTTATGAAAAATTTTAATTGGAAATTCTGATGCAATTTTTCTTTGTTCTGCGGACAGTCTTTCGTTGCTAACTTTGACATGTTGCTGTATATAGATTCTCTTAAATTTTTGAATGATTAGGATTTTTTGGATGCGTTAAATTTTTTCTATGGAATAATATCTATTTCGACTAGTTTTCACAAAACAACAAAATGCAATTTTATTCCCATACATATCCTTCAAAATTCAACTTCACAATTAAGTGAAACTACGTGATGTAGTATTATTTCTACTTTCTTTAAGTTCCTTACCACGACCTAGGTTTTGTTCCATTACAACATCTATTAGCAAAGATTGTTGAAATTTGATTGATTGAAATCTTTGCTAATAGCCCACCTGAAGATATTGTAATATAACGAAACCTAGGTCGTGGTAAAGAACTTAAAGAAAGTAGAAATAATACTACATCATGTAGTTTCATTTAATAGTGAATAATGAATTTCTACAAAATTAATGCCAAATATATTCAATATAATTCAACTTATAAGAATTGTAGCAAACGAATTTGAAACTATGAGCCTACTAAATGTATAATGTATTTTACAAGAATAAAAATGTTTGTTTGTAATGTAATAAAGAAATAATAACAATATAATTTACTTTGTTATTATGTTTTTATGTTATATCCTTTCATAGGTTCGAACCGGTTCTCCCCCAGACAGATGTCCACTCCGATGACAGGTCGGACAGCTGCCAATGTCCATCAGTCACTCCAGGCAGCCGTGCAACCCTCCCCCGGTTCACAGCCACAGTTCCCTACCAGTCCAGCTCGGAATGCACCCTATTCACCCTCCAGTCCCACCACTCCATTTAGCCCTCCACACATGCAGTATCAGAATTTGAGTCAGTCGCAGTTTGGCCAACCCAATATCAATCAACCCCAGTATCAATCAGCACTAAATCAACCCCAATATAATCCTAACCAATTTGGTTCACCAACTTTAAACCAATCTCAGTTTGGTCTCGGTAATTTGAACCCCTCGCACATAGTTTCTGGTCCCAACCAGTCCAATGTGGGTCCGAATTTCACATTAGGATGTCCTATGCCATTTAATCAGTCGGTGTTCGGGAATGTGATACAGCAGCAGCAAGGCACAGACTTGGCTAACTACGAGATCCACTTCAGCGCCAAACATAATGGGTTGTATATTTATGTTGGTCGTATTCTCAAACCAATCTGGCAGATGAAGTGTGTGACCAATACTCACGGAATTAAGGAGGTGAAGGAATTTGTAAGTTTCACCTTTGTTTTGTCATTACTTTCAATGTGTTTGTGAAAGTCTGTCACTAATTGCATTCTATGATATATATACTATCTCATTGATCATAATTTTTATAAATACAGGATTGAGCTGCAAACTTTAGCTAATAAAACCGTTTAGTGAATGCAATGTCAAATTTCAACATGTAGTTGAAAATAGTAGGAAATGCTGATATTATCTACGGGTTTCTAAAGGCCTGGTTACATGGGACGAGTTACTGGCATGCTACTGGGACAGTACTGGGACGCCTTGCCCGATCACACACGTGCGAGCTCCTGGCATGAAAGTAGACAGCTACTGTCCTCTCGCATTCAGTAGGTGCTAAGCTGGTCTATACGAAAAATGTTATCGCGAAATACACAAGTGGCTGTTGTTCATACCGTAACCAAAGCGGTTACAAAAATACTTTGCGCTGAAATACTTCAAGCTGAAAGTGTTGAACAAAAAAAAAAGAAAAAGAGAAGGATTTAAGACAGGAATTAGATGCAAAAGAAAGGGGCAACACATGGAATATTTAAAGAGCTACATGATGAAGATCCCCGAGAATATAAAGCAGTAATGAGAGTGACGCCAACATAAGTTGAAATACTCTTAAATTTAATATCTCCAAAAATTCAAAATGCCAGAGGTGTGGTGGGGGAAGGCGAGTGGCGAGTGAAAACAAAAAACTTTGTAGTGATTCGCATGCCAGTAGCTGTCCCATTCGCACGTGCTAGTTACTCTTATGATGCGGTCACATGGGGCGAGTAGCTGGAGGCGAGTAACTCGTCTCTAGCCACTCGCATGCCACCTCGCCCTGTGTAACCAGGCCTTAAGTTTCTCTCATTGAACTTAATAACATGTCGAAGGATAATCGGCTAGAAATTATTTTATCTAAATCTCTTATTTGTGCTACTTTTTAATTTTTTTCATCTTGTAGGATAAAAAATAAAATGTTAAAAACAAATTTAACATTATGTTAATGGATTTGTTTATTATCTATATAATGTAATCACCTCTATTTAATTTTTAGGGTTCCCAAATGGAACCCTGTTGCTCTCACTTGGTTGTCTGCCTGAAATGGTAACCAAAACTCACAGCGGGTTTAAACTTTTAAAAAAGAAGTGATATGTTTGAAAATTGAGTATTTTTCCCGTAATCTTCTAGGTACTTGGAATAGAAATGTGAGAAAACTCACGTAATTAGTCTAATTTGGGCTTTTCGAACAGTGACAAATAATTTTCATTTTGATATTTTCCTTTTGTTTAGGAGAAATTGGCTTTTTCCTTTTTTTCTATATGCCTGTGGTGAATACATTAAGCAATTTATTTACAAGGAATTAGTATTTGTAAATAGGTTAATAGAAGTATTATGTAAGTTAAATAATATAATAATAATAGAATATAGTTAGGTAGGTACATATAAACATGTGAGGGTACATAGCTTAAGTGCTTGTTTTTTCAGTCATTTGCTTATGACTCTTCCTCATAGCTTTGCTTGCATGAAGAACCTCTTACTATTACATTAGAGTACTTGTAGCTATCCATCCAATTTCTTGGATATTACAACTAGTACCAAGCTAAAATAGATTTGTCATCATCACAATATTTGTTGTCTAATTAGTGATCAGACTAATCAGTCATTTTGTATATTAAAAGAAACATACATCAGTCTTTTATTGACATTTTTTTTTTCTCTATTCTAATCTAAGTTGCGAGTAGCGAAAATTACAAAAATGCTTATTAAGTTGTTTGTTTGTAATTTTGTTTTGTTTAAATGTACTGTGAAAATTAATAAATAAGAAAAATATATGTCACTTAACAATTTTATATGTTGCTTTAAATCTCCCAATGAAGCTATGAAAAGCAAATTTCTCATAACAATTCAATGTAAACACAATTCCTTCGATTAAAAAAAATTAACTGGTCTAAAAAAGCCAAGTTAGGAAAAATGATAAACAAATTACACGTCAACATTAAATTGGCAGTGCTTTGGCAGCAGTGTAATATCACTGTATTACGTTCAATATAATCATTATAGCATCTAAGAGATTGCATATAATATTGAGCCTTGCTTGTTTATTTTAGTTAGTTTCTACTATCACTGATAAATGATAATTTTTTACGGTTTATTCCTTTATGAAAAACTAGTATATAAACATTTGCAAAACCTTTTTGATGCCGTTAGTACTCTGTATGTGATTATATATAATATTTACACATAATAGATTATAATTTCTTTTCATTTTTAGGATTCCGTGACTGAAAAGGAAAAAAACGGAATCCTTATAAGAATGCTCATCCATCCGTATGTCTATCTGTAACAGCTGTTTTTCTCAAATCCCAGTTAACTGGGAAACTATAGTGATGATTCTAAATCCTGTAGTTTTTATTCAATTCAAAATATTTTTATACCTATAAAGATATAATACCTATGAACGATAAAATATCTGTTAGGTTTAAAAAAATACTATGCACACTTAAATGTTAGAACTTTTTTTTGCATCAAAAAGTGAATACAACCCTCGTACTGCAATTTTTTGCATTTGTGTATACCAGTGGCGTTCAGTGCTTTTTGGGAAGGGCAAGCTGCGAAACGACGGATATTTAAAAATTTATGTAGATATACACCAACTGCCCTTGATAGCGCTGAAAATGTCATTGAAGGTGTAATAGATTGAAAATGTGTCTCATTTATTGAATCGTAGGCACTCAAAAACAATAAATTCTCAATGTAATTACCTGGACTTATCGAACTATGACCTTAGTCATGACCACTAAAAGCTAATTCTTGCTAACCTAAAAATACAATAGTATCTATTAACCTTTTTTCATTATTTGTATTTCTATGTCATTATGTTCCCGATTCACATTAGTTAGTTGTTCCTTGGTACAAATTCCTATATGCGAAAATTAAAATTGATTATCTCACTTCAAAACATCAGGTGTCAGTCTTCAAATAGTCTCAAGGCAAGCAGAAGCTTGTTAGATTATCGGCTATATTCAGACTGAAACAATGCCGTAATTATGACATTTGCATATAAGCAATAAATCATTGTGTTATTATAACGAGCTTGCTGTCGGTTTATCATCCTCTCCTCAAAGTAGATTGAAGTTTATATGTTTATCTAAAATTCCAGAAACCGGAAACGTTCGCTTTGTGTGTGTTTACTATAAATCATATATTGAAGTGTGGGTTTCGCTTAAATAGTACAATTTAAATATGTTTAAATTTTTATAAATATGTTATGTATGTATGCTAAATATTCAGGGCAAGCTACATGTAACTGCTTATAAGGCACTGCATGCCACTGATGCGTACTCCTTAAATAGATTACAGAGTAGTTGCTGGAATATTGCCTTTTTATTCAAATGTTTTTTTTCAAGACAATTTCTTTTATCACTTAGTTGACATATATTTCATGAGTGCAATTTTTAGCCATATTTCTCATGATGATCTTAAATTAACAAGATTTCACCGCCAATGAAAATTATAATATATATATATTCTGCACAAATAATACCTTTTTTTGGGAATTTAACCAAATAAGCTAGAAAAATTGCTTTATATATATATATTTCTATTAGGGATTGTTTTTAAAATTACTGTTAAGGTTGATACATAATCCTATGCTATGCAGAATGTCTTGACTGGATCCGAAGATGCACTTATGAATTGCCTTTTCCAACATGCGACCAGGAGAACTCATGTTCAATACGTAAAGTTTCTTATTGTAATTGTATTGATTTATGTAAATGTAGATGTGGTATGTCTACCATTGTTTATGTTAGTTGGTAGCTTTATTGGCTTTAGAAGTAATAGAAATCTTGTGGTATTAATTATAGGTAGGCTTCAAAAAACAGTGTATAAATTTGTGATAACATCTTTAGAACTTAAAATTAATTTTAGAACTTAATAGATATTTTAGTGTCATTGTCTTACTTTATTTTAGGTTTCGATCAAAGAAATTTTAATCTACCTTTATGTCTGACTCGCTAGAAACTGCAATATTACAGTTGCCTATTTTTAAGAATAACTTCACTAAGGTTACAGGAGTAGCTGTTGGATTATTGGCTTTTAATTAGAATTTACTTTTTCAAAACAATTTCTTTTATCTCTTAGTTGAAATATATTTTATTTGTGTGAACAGTTTTGCAATTTTGTTTTATCATAAATTTTTATATGTAATAAAACAAAATTTTCTACGTAATCGTTTTCTACACATTCTTTGTGCCCGACCAAGAAAAGATTTCACAGCTGAAACTGAACCTAAAACTGAGTTTTGGTTTCGGAACAGTGTATTTATTGTTTAAGGTCAGCGTTTTTATCGGTAATTATATTATGTCACTTGTGATAGGGTTTTTTTTGTAAATATTACAAAAATAACTTGATTAATTAAAACTTTTTTATTTATTTGCTGCATCACTATTTATTATCTCTGGTAATTATTACAGGCACTTATCAACATGACTTTTTATCTAATGAAATAAGGACATGTGAATATATAATATTTATCTTTTAGGATCTGGACTAGTAATTGAAAATCAATAATCTAATGTAAAAATCATAATTTTTCAAATGTTTCTTCGAGCAAATTTCATGTGTTTAGAATAAATTTGACCAGTAGTTAAATAGATGCTCACTTAGGTCCCACGTACCTTGGAGCTGAAAGATATTCTAATTCTGCCTTTCTGAATAGTGGATACTAGTTAGAGCTCCATTTCTTTGCAATCACGACTGTGGAAGATAACATTGAATAGTTTGGTTAAACATTGACGATTGGGATTTATCATCAGCCACAAAATTGTTATCTATCTGACAGGTGGAGTTGTATGTATTCCATAGTCTATCTTATTTTGCTGGCTGGAATTAGATGTTGATGGGGATGATTTTTCAAAGGGCTTGTTTTCAATTCCATCCTCTCTGTTTTCTGTGATTTAAGAATCTCTTTTTTTCTGTGATTAAGATTTATTATTTTTTTATGACAAAGGAATGTCATAGAATCTCTGTCAATGCTTCGAATCTTGGATCTAGTAAAGTAGATATGATTGATGCACGATGACTTTTGACATTTGTTTGTTCATATGCTCAGTTTTTTTCTTATTTGTCATTGTATTTCTTTTTTTTCATTCTGAGTGAGCAATTTGCAATTTAACAACGATTTGTGAGAAATTATGACAGATTTACATACGCTATTAAATAACAAATTGAGTGGCTTTTTAAAAAGAAATTTAACACATTTGTAATATTTTTTTTTTAGAAATTCTTAGTCAGAGGGTGGTGTAGTATTTACTTAGGTTCTAGATTACCTCTGTTCCTTCTGTTCTACCACTTTCTGTACATAACTTCTGTAGTTTCTCTACCAACTAATATCAATATCTTTGTTCCACTCTCACCATTCTGCCAAAAGTTGATCACAGTCAACAAACACCACAACCAAAACACCACACACCAAACACTTAGTTCCGGTTTCGGACACATTTTAGCTGAAACTTCATTCAAATGACACATATTTATCATAATAGCGAGATAGAGATATTCAAAGAAAATTATGTTGTCTGACGGAAAATAGTGTGAAAAATTCTACATGAAATCTTCACTGAGCCAAAGTTTTTTAGAATTTCATATATTAGTGTTTCATCATTTAAAGGACTGTCCACTTTTAAACTAAATGATTTTTATGTTTCAATTCAATGTTAAAATATTTTTAAAGCTTGTGATAAGGACTCTTTTGAGATTCCGATGTGTAAAAAATTGTCCTAGCATTTTTAAACTAATTTTTTTTGTTTTAATTTTTTACTTCTTTTTCGTTTATACGAAAATGCTGATTTGATCAAAAAGTTTACAGTTATAGTTTGTTGACAAAGATCGTTGTAAAGTCGAGTTCTCAAAATAAAAATTCACATATGATTCAAATGAACAAAACCACTTTACTATAGAAGTGAATACTAGACCAGTTATTGTAAATAAATAAGGACTGTAATATTGTGGTGATCATCATAGTTGTAGTTTGTAAATAGATTAAATGTATAAAAATTTACATTTTAAGTTACAATTGATAAATTAACTAATTTATAAAGAAAATTAATATCGATAAATTAACTGATTTAGAAAAGAAAAATTATAATACAAAGAAAATTACATTTTACCTCTACACGTAAATTTTCAATTTTGTTGGATGCAAATCTATACTTGATGCAAATGTATTTGTATCAATTGAGTCGGCTTTAAGTTGGCTTTAGATTATGTTCCATTTATTCATTTCTTTTGCAAGTTAATATTGCCGTTAGAATGCAATTTTCATTCTGAATCTTTAACATTCCATTTTTTTTAATGTTATATATACATATATATATATATATATATATATATGTATATATATATATGTATATATATATATATATGTATATATATATATGTATATATATATATATATATATATATATATATATATGTATATATATATATATATATATGTATATATATATATATATATATGTATGTATATAATTACTAGTTATCGAGTACTATCACCGGCGCAGACTGCTCACATATATTACAACAACTGTATGGTGTGCGAAACTTCCTGGAAAAGAACTCGCTGGGCAATGTCAGTACTGCTCAACGAAGCAAGGCGGGCCAATCTTCCGACGTGTCTATGAGCAGGCAGCTGGAGGTTCATTATGAGGAGAAGCATTCATTGGATGCGCTGAAGGTGTTTATAGGTGAGGATCCAAAGCGCGAGAAGTATTTCAAAACTTGTTCTATTTTTTGTAAAGCTTAAAGCGCAACACAGACGATAGACAATAATTGGAGAGTATAGAACATATCATGTTTAATACTTTATACATATAAAAAACCACTCCTATAAAAAAACTATAGTAATTCTGGCGGATTCTTCCCGATTCGAACGTTGTGTGTGACAAACGCATGCTGACAGTGAACGGAGAACATTTAGTCTTTGGTGTGCATCTCGTGATGAATTCACCTCTGACTGCTTCTGATAAAAGTTAGCAGTTGATAGCTGACCTATAATAGTCGGCTGTCTGTTGTGCGTAAGGGTGTTATGTCTGTGGATGATATAAAATTGTATCGAAACTGCATTTGAACATTAAAATATATTTTTTAAAAGTGTTTGCTATGGTTATCTATATCGCCATAAACATACATAAACAACAATTTTTAGAATTTTTATCTAATTATGATTCACATTAGATAGAATGAAACAGACTGAACTGATTTTGTTGGTTTGAGCAATTTTGTATTGCTTATTCTTCTTAACTAATATGTGTTGTTATTAACTACATATTAATCATACTAATATTATAAAGAGGGAAGTTAGTTTGTATGTAACCTTAAGGGGTTTGTCATAAAAATAACTTGTCTGACTGATACAAACTTTTTTATTTTTTGCGAAACATATCGAATTTTAATAATTTTTTCGGTGTTTTCTTAATAAAAACTTGTACAAGGATAATAAAATACAAAGAAAATTATGGAAATATATATTCTGAACAAAAATTATAACAAAAACTGAAATCAAAGTCCCATCGTATTTTCGCAGTCCAGTACATCCTCCGTATCAGCAAAATAATTGTTATCGTCACTATTATCACTCAAAATTTGCATTACACCAAATTGTGATTGCACCACAACGTCACTCCCACTATCACTTTCTTCACTACTTGAAAAATGATCATTTTCACTCGAATTATTTTCGTATTCCGACATTATGGGTTAAAAATTTTCTTTTCCTGGATCTTTTTTATATTGTAATTACTAATAATATTATAATTTGAACTTTATGTTACACGTAGAAAGATAAAAAATTAGCGATGCGTGCGAGCGGCCTCCCTTACCGCACGCTAAAGAGCAACTGATTTCACAAGCGCCACCGCGTTCGTGGCAAATTTAGCTAGTACGCGCACAAGCGCGATGGTGCTCGTCAGCACTCAAACGGTTAAATGGGCATGCTATTGGATAGGTTTTTAGGAATTAAATTCTGGTTTCATTTAATGTTTTTGTCTTTTTAAGTTTTATTTGTAAAATATTAAGCTTCAAAGTTACGTTTACTATGGACATCTTGTCCTCTAATTTTTTCAACTATGGGTTTGAAAATTCTAGACACTAATAGTTATCACAAAGTTATATCAAATCATGATATTATGATACCTAGTAGTCAAGATATTTAAAGTTTATTTTGTTAGATTTGAGTATAATATAGACATTTACAAAAATACAAAGCCTTTTATAATAAATGTATGTGTAACTTCTATTTATTTATAATGAAGGTATATCCTGTGAAATGCTGAGCCTGTGGAAGATTCTTTGCGAGCATCAATTCCATGTGGTCGCTGCTAGTCTGCCACCAGAGCAACAAGCTGCTTTGCAAGCTGCTAGTTTTAGGTAATGTATTATTTTACTTAACAGATTAACTCCTTGAGTGCACACATTATTTATAAGTTGCGCTTGTGCTTGCGCCATTCAACATAATTTTCAGTTAAAATTAGTTAAATGTATAGACAATATCATAAGAAAGAGAACAAAACAATGAATCGAATTGTGATACATTTGTCTGTGGCATATAGTCATTTTTGCCGCTAAAATTTTTTTCCGTGCGAGATGGCTATTGTTAAATTTTTGGGTTACCAAAAAATTTATAACTTAATTTTTTATTAGGATAAGAGCTTTTTTTTATTAACGTTTATGTTTATTTGGTTAGGTCAACACTTTTTTAGCATACTGTTTATAATTTTTTAAAGTCATAACATTACATACGTAAAGTGTGAATGCTTCAAGGTTAATATCAGTTAATGCATTGATAAGTATTGTAATTTTTTTTAAATAGTAGATGGCTTAAAAAAATATCTGTCAGTTCAAGTGTTATGTCCATTGTTATCACAAAGGGTATTCAGTAAGTGTGAGCCATGTAACCTGGGATAGTTACTTCTATCAACCTACCTGGCCGTGAATCATCACCAGTCAAAATGTACCTCATTTAAACTACCATATTTGCAGTTATTGATTCAGATTGGACAGTCCTTCTTGACCAAACATGGAAATTGTTTTGCTTACTTAAACCACATTAAATTTGTAATAAGAAATTATAAGATAATATGGTTTTTTAAATGATGTCATATCGAAATTTTCAAAAGATCCCGTCAAGTTAACAAATGTAGAGCAACAAAATAAAGTTTTATTTGCAATTTGTACTTTAGTAAAAATATCTTGTTCCCTTGTCTTCAAATTGTGATCAAGACCTCTTTATTGAATTTTGTATGTTTGAGAGTCACTTTTCATGGAATTACCCAAATGTTATATTTAAAATGTTATTTTAAATACTATATTTTCTTGATACTAAGGCATCTTATAAATGAGTATATTTATAAGATGCTTTAGTAAAATAAGGAACCATTGTATCTTTGCAATGTTCGTCTGTCTGTCCATCTGTCTGATAAATTATAGTTCCATTTGCTATTTTTTGTTTTTAATCTTGGTTTGCAAAATATTAAGTTTCTATTTTATATGCAACATGTTCTCAGTCTTTAATATCTCCATCATGTATTTGAAAAACTAAAAGAATTCAAGTATTAGCATTCAATTAGAACATTAGATTAAAATTATTTGGTTTATAATTTAAATTATATTAAGAGCTATAGACAACTACACAACCCTACTTCCGTCATTTTCTAGATCGTCTTTTTTATTCTATTTCTGTATATCTGCCAGTCATATTTCAGTTCCATACATTGTTTATTACTATATTGAAATGATATATGTAATCAAGCTAATTTTCGAAACAAACATCTCAGAGAGCTGTTGGTCGGTGGACAGGAAGTTGCTTCTCTATTGATAATGAGTCTCATCAACCAGTATCTGACGGATAATGCATCGGTTGATAGTATCAGTGACAAGCTGCGCGAGGTTTGCCCCAATCTGTACAGGAGAGAGGATGCTGCTTGCTCTAAGGTGAGTCATTAACTTGGAATTCACTTTTGTGCCAAATCTGTGAAACATTTTTGAATCTGTTTTTTATTAAGAAATTAAATAAACAATTTTGATCTATTTTATAATTGATTATTATATTCAATTTTATATCTATTATTATTAGAAACTATGTTTTAAAAATTTCAGGCTAATGAAATTCTGCTATTTGCAAAGCAACAGAAGAGCCCAGCCGAGAGAGAAGAGATGTTGAGGAATGCCCTTAAGCTGTGTAAGGTACGCTTGACATCGTATTCATTGTTTGTTGTTTGTGTCAAATCGAAGATCTTTTGGTAAAGCAATGTTTTTTTTAAAAATACACACTTGCAATAAAATAATAAAGATTATTATTTTAGTCCAATACAATTGGAAACCAACTAGGTCATCTCAACATCAAGATTAATGGGGGTATAAAATATGTCAATAAAGTGACAAACAATTTGTGTTATTTTATTTGTTTATTTGTCAATAATGTCATATATTAGATGAAAAATAGAGGAAAAATAGTTAGCTGTGCACTTCCAGCTCCATTGTTGGGAGAAACAAAACTTCTACATTACGCGAAGTAAAATATTGTAAATTACGTAAACAAGTGTAATTTATTTGAAACTCTAACAATGGTTACACTACTATGTATTAGATTCACTTAGGGTCAATTTTTCAATCGATAAATATGGAGTCGAATACGAGTTATTTGCCAGATAAAGCATAATTGTATTTTTCATTAGTTAGGTGACTGATATTAGCAGAATTATCTAGTATCATATTAATCTCATCAATCTTGCGGCAATGCATTTCATGCGCGAAACATTGATTAAAATTCCACGATGGGTCATTTTATCAATGTTCAAATCTCGAGTTAATTATCTAATACTGAAATGACAATTTTCAAGCACTAATTGTTTGATTTTTTCAATATTATCGTCAGTAGTACACGGTGAAACCCGTCCGAGACGAGCCAAATCTTCAATCACTTTACGCCCCTCTTTGACCAATTTGTACTACTTGTATATCTGTGGTTTTGACATAGTCAAGTCACCATAGGTTTTTTTAAGATAACAAGAAATTTCATTTGGAATACAAAAATAAGGCAAACTCTTTGTTCAACTTACTTATTCCTAATAAAATTCAAAGAGCAACTTTGAGGTCAACCTATTATGAGAGCTGCTGTAAACACACTAGTTGACAGACCGCGTTTAATTTTAAGAAAGGAAGGTTCTACCAACTTAAACAAAAAAAAATTACCAATTCCTTTTAAAGGGTTCATTTAAATGACAATTCTGGATAGTTCTTATACAGAATGTATATTGATAAATTTCAAGTGTTTAATTTTCTAACTAAAGTGTTCTGGTTCATCAAATAGTTATCGTAGCCAAAAAATAAAATTTCAGGAAACTATCTTTTGAAAAACTGCCATTGTTTATAAAATGATTGTCATTGGAATAAATTAATTTGTTAGGTGTTTGACAGTTTATTTGCTGAATGAAATAATGGCCCTTAACTTAATTACGATATCAATAATAATCATATTAAATCTTCAGGATGTTGCCCCGAATGTAAATTTGCCATTGGTTTGCGCCAAGTTTGTGTCAGCTGGTTTCTACTCGGGCGTGGTTGATCTGTGTGTGGCCTGCGCATCCAAGATCGACCCGCAGAACATTGCACTTCACTACTACAAGAGTGACCAGCCTAGTCACGACCATGATGGCTATTTGGCTTATTTCAGGAGGTATGGTATTTTATCACGAAAGAAAAGAAGTTAATTATGAAATACTAGACAATGTGTTAATAAAGAGAACATGTAATGTAGTGATGTGAGATGTATATCAATTAAAACATTACAAGACAAATAAAATATGGAAGCTTTATATTTCTCTATATTCCTAATATCATACAAAAGATCATGAGTAAATGGACATCTTCGAATATGGCTCTAAAGATGACAATAAAAAAATTTATGCTCACAATAAGATGTAGGTAAGGCCATTGCATCTTAACTTACTTTAGACGCAACTTCCATATGCATTTTGAAGAAAATTAATATACAAAAATTAAGAAGTCTATTTAAAACTAGAATTTAATTATGGGAGATGAGGTTAGTCATCTGCTATTGATTTGAAGTGACATTCTGCATTTCGAAATTATTTTGATGCTTGCAGGATGGACATCTACCGTGAGGTGAGCTGTGCGCTAGAAAGGCTCTATGAGCGTAGTATCGCAGGACCGCAGTCATGTGGAGGTGCTCCAGACCCACCCTCCACTCCACCGCGGGCAACGTCCAGCGATGTCACTGGTAGTCTGAGTCCTGCTGATGCTAACTACCAGGTATTAATATTTCTGTATAGTTTGATCTGGAAATTGTCTCGCTTTAAGTAATCATGTTGTTGCATATTTATGTTTACTTAGCTAAAGTTGATGAACTAAGTAATTGCTTAAACGATAGGCGGCTCTAGGGCCTGATAGCAGGCCCAAACATAAATTTTCATTGATGCTTGAGTGTCTGATATTGGGCCCAAAATTCAAGGTCGGGCCTGTCGACTTTTCTCTTCTTAGATGACTTGAAGTGTTTTTTGTGCAGTGTTGAATATATCTAGTACCATATTAGTTTGTTTTACTATGTTGTTGTGACAGCTAATGGTATATATAAATTATGGAAATCACTTTTTGGACATTTTTAAATTGCACATTTCTTCCTGTAAATTGTCCGTGCTAAATGGAACAATATGCACACTAAGTTTACGCAATATATATTGTATTATATAAGAAAATATTCTGTATTTATTGAAGATTATGTTTATTCCATTTGTTTTATAAAATAGCCAACAATTCACTCGTTTTATAGACATTGAATTCACTCACATTCAGGTACGCCAAGAAAAGAGTGTGGTATTAATTTCTAAAGTAATTATGATTATAATATTATATATTCTCAATGGGAAATAATTTTTTTTAAATTAACTTAATTTATGTTTATGTATTTTGTGATAAAAGTAATTAAAAGATATATTTCCAACTAAAATTGGAACATATTTCATGCCTTCGCTATTCAATAAATTTTGTGTTTGTGGTGGCTTATCATGTTTGCAATAAACTATTATGTTTCATTTGTTTAGCAGTAAATGTGATGTTATTGTATGTATGAATAATTATACATATATATTGTCAATATTGTGACGATGCGATAAACATATATTTAAGTTATAAAAAAAATTAAAACAAAATTATCCTATGGTTAGTATTCTACGTAGATACACAGAAAGTTTGGTCATGAGTATATTTTATAACTTGGAAAATGATATAATTTTATAAAAATGAGATAAATTTTAAAATTAAGTATTCGTCCTAACAATTTCATTGGCTGAAATTTAACATATATCTTATTTATTAGTACATTCTACTAACAAGATAGATAGAAGAGATATTAGTTAATTGCATATACAAAAGTGATAAACATCAAACGCCGAGAATTATATTTTGTTTTTTAAATAAACAGTGCGCAATTGAAATATATAATATAAGGTATATCAAATTAAGGTATGTTTTGTTTTTTAAAATTAAGTTAACAAGTTCATTTTGTGTCATTTTGACATTTTCCACATGTTTATAGATCTTTATAAAAAATTTGCCTTTATTCTTGATAATCTTGGGTTCTTGATCGAGATATTCTTCTGTCTCACAAATTACATATCAATTATCTTCCCTTTCATTCTTATATTTTCTATGCTATTATTCCATTCAGGCCCGTAAAGTAGTATCAGACTGTCTCACCTATTCGGATGAGCTCCTCCACGTTTCCGTTTATGAGTGGATGCTCTCCAAGCGTCTACATGGGGAGCTATTGGCCCTAGCCCCGGCACGTTCGTTGCGTGATTATCTGGCACGAGCTGCCAGGGCAGCTGCATCGCCACAGCTACACGATCTGTTGTGGAAGTTTTATGAGAGGAATGGTGAGCATGTGGCGGCCGCTACAGTTTTGGAAGGGCTGGCTACTAGACCTGGGTAAGTCAAGTTTTATTATACGATTATGAAAAGAATTAATGTATATAAGATTACGATGTCGTAACTGAGAAATTTACAACAGAATTTTATTGGGGCTTTTTGCCTGTTGACCTATCCATGGCTATCGTTCTTTTGCCATCAAGTCATAATTTTACAAGAATAAATATTTTATGTTTGCAACATGTCCAGTTTTTATAAAAAACTAGATGCGGGGTTTACAGTAAAGTGTCTTTTATCTAATAAAACGTTACGTGCACTTCATTTCCATGAAATGCTTATATTATGCCTACAAATGCAGGTCGCATTTTCAGCAAATTTCCTCTAAGGAAATTTACTAAAAATATGACATGTATAGGTGTGATTTTTGAAAATTTCACTACATCTCCGCTGATCATGCATACAAGAACTCAAAATAAAGGACATTGAAAGTTTATATATACACAAAAACACATATGCACACGTGAGTGCACAAAGGTACTCATATCTGCGCCTACATATTATTACATAGATTACACGTGCATACGGGCACTTATAAACATCTACACATGAAAGCACAAATGCATGCACGTGTACACATCAGCACGGACATGTGCACACACATGTATGAACAAAATTTGCCCTGATGATACAGATCACAACTTTTGATAAATTGTTCTGTGCGCTTTATAAGCTTTTAATTTTTTTTTAAATTGGGTTTATTTTTAACTTTCAAACAGGTAATTATCATAAAACCTTGAATGGTCTTCTCCATAACAAAATTTTCTAAATGACTCATTGTGGTCGATTTGAAGAGATATATAGCTCACGGGTTTCATAAGTGACATAAGTTATTATGGTCTTTGTTAGTGTAATTATGTCCTCATTCAGTAAACATGGAGTATTCATTACTTTTTTAATATTTAAGCAGCAATTTGCAACAATGTTTATAAAATTTTGCAAGTAGATGCTTAACACATTGTATGTGGGAAACGTATTTATACGTTTTACGTCGACTGGCAGTAGAGCGCAGAACACGTGTTAAAACGTGTTTTGTAGACTAGCTGTAGAATGCAGGTAACCTATAAATACGTTTATTTTTATACTTTTTTCTATTGCTCTAAAGAGATGCTAATGTATAGATATACGAATCCCAAAGGACGAAATTTGGGTTTCTAACACATACAATGGTGAATTATGTATGTAGATTACCGTTATATCCGGAAGTATAACTGTAATCTATTCAACTGCATAGAGCCATCCCTTCATGCAATCCTCTGCTTCGGTGCACACTTCACAAAATCTTTGTAATTTTGATCAAAGTGACATTATTTCGAGAGACACGAGCCAATTTGACGATGAAAGTGATAACAATTGTGTGTTGATCGTTTATTGGATCTTTCGTGTTATAGTGATATATTGAAGTACTTTAGAATTGGAAAGTGACAATGAAAGCGAGAGTGAAGATATCCCCTACCTACAAATTTTAGTCGAGAACTATATCTTCAAGGTCTGATGAAAATGAAGACGAATGGTTCTCGACTGACGAACTTCCAGTTTTTGACGAATTTATGGGTCATCCGGGAGTTACTACGAATGTTGCCACAGAATCTCTGATTGATGCGGTTGAATCATTTATAAAAGATGATTTCTTTCAATATTTAGTTGATGAATCAAACAGATACTGCAAAACTATCAACTGGCAAGATATTACAATCGCAGAAATGAACAAATTTTTAGGTCTAATAATTTTGAAGGGGCAAATTCGCAAAGATAAGCGAGATGATTATTGGTCAACAGAATCGTGCTTTGAAATACCATTTTTTTTCCAAAATCACGTCAAGGGATAGATTTCGACAAATTCGGGCAGCTTGGCACTTCAATAATAATGAAGACATTACAGAAGAATCGGGAAGATTAGTGAAAGTCATGCCTATAATCAATTATTTTTCTGATAAATTTTGTGAATGTGTACAAACCAAAAAGGAATTTATTGGTTTGTACACATTTATAAATTGTTTTTTTACATTCTTTTTTTACATATTGTACTTTTTTCAAAATATTTTCTATAAATCGGAATTTTGACATTTATTTTATTACTTTTATTTAAATTTCCAGTGAGTTTTCCAGTGAGTTTTTCCATTGAAAAAAAAATGTAAATTAAAGTTATCATAATTTTACTGAATATTGCCATTTGTGCAAAAAATTAGCAAGAATGGCCCGCGCTCTTACTTCAATTTCCAGTGAGTTTTGCAGTATTTGGCTGTTTAAAATTTAGGGAATATAATTCAGTATACATTTTATAGTAAATCACAAAAAGTTTCATTGAAAAAAGTATGTAAAACTAAAATGATTGTAATTTTACTGAACGATGCCATTTGCACAAACAAAAAAAATGGCCCGCACCACCTGTTAGCGCATGATAAAAATTACCCGCAAACAATGTGTTAACGTAGGTATTTTGATTAATATGTATGAAAATTAAAAAAAATTTTACTATTACAGGTAACATTTTTTTTATTTTTTTTATTTTAGAAAACAGTTTTATTTGTGCATCCCAGTAAGATATCATGTATATTGGAGAGGTGTTTTAAAATGTCATTGAGGTTCAAGTACCATTTTCCTTTTTTAAATACATACCATTTTTGTTTGTGAAATATTAAATTTCAAAGTGATGTGCAACGTTTCTTCATATATAACTTTTCAACAGAGGTTTAGAAAATGTGAAAAATTGTAGAATTTTTAATTAAGATTATTTCAGTTAACTTGCATCAGCAATTTCAAGAGGAAAACTACAGAACGCTACTTAATGCATGTTTGATATGCCTTTGCTTTGTTTTTAGTGGTGGACTCACTCTTGCCCAGCGTGCGGCATATTTGTGGCAAGGCGTGGTTTGCGTGCGTGGTGGAGGTGCAGGTGGAGAGCTTTTGCGGCGGCTGGAAGAGGCGGGTGAGGTGGCACGGCTACAAGCACGTGTTCTCGACGCACTCGGATCGGCCGACCCTCCTCCACCTCCACATGCTATCCAGAGATTGCACGATCAACTGTTAGATGTTAGTGTGGTGAGTGAGCTTGATTTTTCATTCTACCCATGTGTTAAATTTTTTTATTGACTAAAAGATTTTGGCCTACGGAGTGATTGTTGTTTCCATAGGTAAATAACGTTAGTCTTATTTTCTTCAAAAGTTGAGTGTATCAAACGTTTTTAAAAATTTCTTTCTTTAAACCAATATTTACTTGGTTCAAATTCTATTTCCATCTATTCAATGAACTGCTCAATAAATCGGAGTAACTACATTCTATAGAGAATCACTATATTGTGGAATTAAATATATTGTTTATTATAATAAAGTTCACCCTTGATGTATATTTAAAATCACATTATTTAAGATATTGATACCAATATAAAACAATTTTGTATAGAAAATGATGTATAAAAAAAATTTTAATTTTTTTTATTGCGATTAATTAGTTTGTAGTAATAATTTCCTGTTTACTAGGGTACTAATATTTCACACTTTTGGTGTTCTGCTTAGTTATTATAGATTGTTCTTGTAGCAGTAAGTCTGCTCTTTGTTACTTAGATTCTGAGTTCAATTACATTATTTTCGATTATTTAAAAGACAAGTACAATTTGCAAGGAAATCAAGTTTTAGTAAAGCAAACATAAGTGGCCCAAAAATGACGCTTGGTAGATTTTTCGCTTCAAACAGGAGGAGAACTTTCTGTTCATTAGAATTTCAAAATGTTAAAACTTCATTGTTACATTGTTTATTATACAAGTGTAAAATATGTATTATAAGCTGAAATAGTATAATTTCAGTTTAGTAATCAGTAAGCATTTGTTTTTCCACATGTATTGTAAGTAATTTATATTGTTTTTGACATTAGATTTGCGAAGTATAAACAACTTAGCCTCAACTCGTACATTATTATTTTACCAATAAACTTACTAAAGAATGAATGTAAAATTCATCAGTATTGCTTTAAATTTTGAAATAGATTGTGTTTGAGTCATATTGTTTTGTTTGTTTGTAATCAACTGTATTAGCTCAGAGGTTCGATATTTTAATTTTTTTTTTATAGAAAACACAATTGCAAGTCATTGTTTAAGCCAGGACCCCTATAACTGTGATTTTGTAGTGAAAACAAGAGTATATCAAATAGGTACTTAAACTGCAAATAAATATTGACATCAAAATGATCGTATATCCCAAAAATATATTCTCGAATCTGTAAATAAATTACGAGCGCATTGCAAGTTTTAGCCACTTTTTCCGTATTTTTTTATTGTTTGGAACATATCTAAATAATTTATTTGACGTTTTAATAGTTGTGCTTTTACACTGTCGCGCCATACAGTACTTGCTACAAGATGAAATCATTTTTAATGAAACAAAAGAAGCAACTGTCATACATTGACATGATTGTTTTGATTTTTTTCATGAGTGGTGTCATTCAAGACGCCATGACAGTCTTGAATGTTTTCGATGTAAATTTAAATTGGTTTTTTAAAATGCAAAAAAACATAATGTAACTGTTTGATTTTTGGAAAAATGTCTTTTTGGGGTTTTTTAAGACAAAGTATTAATCACTTTCCTAAATTTAGTCAACTAGCCTATTGTAAGGAGTTTTAACCTATCATAGTGAAAATTGAATATTGTTCGAAAGACTGATTTTTTCTTTTCTGGGTGACACATATTTAGCTTAATCTTCTCTTGCTGTAAAAACTGCTTGTACCCTTCTGGATGTACTTTAATGAAATTTTGTGGCATTAGGTTAAATTCTTCCATCAATGCACTTTTCATTTCCCTTAAGTTAGCTGGTGCTGGATTTCTTTGATTAATTTGTTCTCCCAGCTTATTCCAAGCATGTTCTATTGGATTAGGTTCTGGTGAGCGTGCTGGCCACTGCAAAACTTCAATTCCGACCTTAGTAAGATACTCTGAAATGACTGCTGCAGTATGAAGTTGAGCATTATCATCCATTAGAAGAAAATCGTCATCAATGTATGGGACAAAAGGCATCATAATCTGGTCTAAAATGTCTGTTTGTCCGTTACGTATCTTGCTGCAGTCAGGGACTTGTTTTCTACGATGTGTAACTCTGTACGTGCTCATAAGGAAATACCCCATCATTACTGATCCTCCACCATAAGGCTCTCTTCCAACAATTTTCCACTGAGCGTATCTTTTCCCAGCTTGTCTCCATATTTTAACCTTTCCATCTTCTAACTTAAGACAGAATCTGGACTTATTAATATAGAGTAACTTTACCCCCGTTCATTATGCCGGTTTCGGTGTAAACAAACAAAGTTGGTTCGAGCTATTCGATGACCTGTGATGAGTAAAAGTCCTCTGGTGGGCAAGTATGTCTCTATTCCAGCTGCCTTAAGTTCTTTTCTAATTGTTTCGGTGTCTGTCACTTGTCCTTTTCTGAAAACCACCATACCAGTCCGCACAAAGCTATTGCGGAAGAAATTGAAAAAACAGGGAATAAAATCAGAGGCGAAAGAATTAACTCACGATACGGTCCTGATGAAAAACCCACATCAACTTCGTTAACTTAGAACCAGGTCTGCAATAAAATTACAAAACATATCCAATACATTTATCATCAACGAATCAAAATAGAAGACCCACGGAAATCTAAAACTATAGTCCAGTGTCAACGATGCCAACAGTACGGCCACTAAAAAGATAATTGTATGAGACCATACAGATGTGTTAAATGAGTGAAGGACATAAAATATCAGACTGCCCAAAAAAAAACCGACATTCCTGCTATTATGCTTTATGTTCGTGCGACCAATGCTCACCACGTACACCACACTATTCGCCAGGGCTTTGAGAAAATGGAATGGCGATTATAAAGGTTGCTAGGTCTATAAACAGGTTCTGGCTAGATTAGGCGCTAAATTGATAGCGATAAAGATAAGTAGCGATCTCAATAACAGAAGGCCTAAGATTAATACCAGATCTATGTTGCCTCTACATAACAACCAAAATAATAGAACTTATGCAAACGAAGCTTCCGGACGTACCACCATCGAACGAGCAGATAACCCAGATCCCCAACCTAAACAAACAGTGGAAAAAATTCTGACCAAACAATCTGAAAAGATAGATTTACTTCTCTAACAAATTGGAACACTATTAAACCTATTAACAACGGTAATCTCCAAAATGGATTCAAAATGACAGGCCTCCTCCGCATTGTAACATGGAACATAAATGGACAATCACCCAATATATTAGAACTTGAAGAAATCCTTCACAAAAATATTTTCGACATTGTACTTATATACTACTCCTTACTCTGATCGCAGTGCCTATGCAAGAACAGCACTCATCAATAAATGCAATTTGAAACATTCACCTTTAAAAGCATATTCGACGGCATACTTGCAAGCCACCTTCGTCAGGTTAGAAGATCTTGCAGGTCCAATTACATTTTCTGAACTATATTGTCCCCCAAGACATAAAATTAGTCAGGATATGTTCTCACAGTACTTCCAAACACTTGGCTCCCTATTTATTTCCGGGGGAGATTGGAATGCCAAACACACATCCCGGGACTCACGATGCTTGGCTACCAGAGGCCGAGCACTGAAAGGTTCTGTGGAAGCCAACCACTTATAATTTTGGTCCAATGGTAAACCCACCTACTGGCCTTCTAATCCGAACAAACTGTCTGACCTCCTTGATTTTTTTATAGTTAATGAGTAGTCAATGTGTTCGTGTTGAGAGCAGTCTTGATGGATCGTCAGATCACACTCCTGTGATTCTTAATGTCAGCAGCAAAGTTATCAGTCGAGAGAACCCAGAGTCTCTTTACAACCATAGAACTGACTAGGCTTCAGGACTTATGTGGATAGTCAATTAAAACTAAAACTTCTCTTAAAACTCAGGATGATGTGGAGGAAGCATGCAAACTTGTCACCAAATTAATCCAAGTAGCCTGCTGGACCATCCCACCAGTATCTGGCAAGTGTCTTCAAACCAAATGAGGACATGAGATGGACATCTACAGACGACCATGAGATGGACACCATCCTAAACTATGATCTTCAAATGTGCCTGCCCTACAAACGTTCCCAAAAGAGATTGCCAAAGAAATAACATCACTAAAATCAAAAAAAGTTCCTGGATATGACTTGATCACTCCCAAAGTTCTAAAGGATTTACCAAGAAGACCCTAAATTTTCTAACTCACCTATTAAACATAGTATTCAGAACGGGATGTGTGCCTGCTCTATGGAAGATCCCCCATATAATCCTAATTCATAAACCTGGCAAACCTGTACACGAAGCTTCATTGTATCGACCTATTAGACTTACGCCTCTCTTGTCAAAACTTTGGGAGACGATCTTCTAGACCAAGTTGAAAGTATTTATGTACGATGGTGACTTTATCCCAGCACATCAATTTGGCTTCAAAAACTCTCATTCTGCAATTGAATAAGCTCATTATATATACCCTATTATTCGCCAGGGCTTTGAGAAAATACATGTCTACAGTTTTCTAGATGTCCAACAAGCCTTCGACCGTGTCTAATATAAAGGCCTACTCTATAAAATCAAAGAAAAGCTTCCAGACCCATTCTAAATTATAGCATCCTATGTAACTCAGAAAAAGTTTAGGTAAAGCAAGGTGATGCAAGATCTAGTCTGCATAAGATCGAAGCTAGAGTCACACAACATTCAGTCCCTTGTATGATATCTTCACTTCCGATCTCTCTACCACAGCAGATGTAACCATCGCAACTTATGCGGTTGATGTTGCTTATCTGGCAAAAGCCAAAGATCCAGATTCGCCCAGCAACAATCTCCAAGTATTGTTGGACAAAATGTATACCTGGATGCATAAATGGCACATCCGTGCCAGCGCACAAAAATCGACCCAGATTACATTTACATTGAGGAGAGGCAATTGTCCCGAAGTGAAACTAGGAACTGAACTTTATCACACACTGTGAAACATTGTGTGAAATATCCATAGAAAATGGCAAAGACACATATTGATATCTCAATCTAAAGATGTGCAGAAATGTTGTACGGAGAGGTCACCTAACGGTTACACTTTTTTTAACACTCTGAACTTCGTACGATCAGAACCTAACGGTTACACTTTTTTTAACACTTTGAGCTTCGTACACTCTGAACTTCTGATTTTACTCCTCATAAAACTTCATACCGGGCGCTATATATGATAATCTATTCTTAAGGAGTAAACTCCAAAGAAAGATTTTAGTTCAACCGGAAGTAGTACTCTATAGGTTTTGATAATGGTATATATAACAAAAAATATATATTAAAGGGCTGTATCTTTTTATAACATGAACCACAAAACTTGAAATTTTTACAGCTATTTAAGACCATAGACCTCAGTATAGAATATTAATTTTAACTTGATATCTCAAACAACTTCTGAGAAAATGAACTTTGAGAAATCGACGGACACGAATGGACATACTGATTACAAAGTAATCCTGTAAGGGTTCCGTTTTTCATTTTAAAGAATAGAACTCCAAAAATAATAGCAGTGTAACCAAAAATTTATTAATTTATTAGTAGAAAGCACCGATAGCATCTTATACCATCCATTCCATCCAATTCATGATGGCGGTTGGTTAATTTCAGCAGCCTGAAATAAAAGATAAATTCACTAAACAAATTGTAATGTATAATAAAAATACATATGTATATATTCAATATGTTAAAATTTCTCAGCTCTATGAGGAATATGCAGAGGCGTACAATCTTTGGGAGTGCAAGTTGGCAATTATACATTGCTCAGGGCACAACGACGCTCTGCTGGTGGAAGGCATCTGGAGTCGTATTCTGGCTGGGGCAGAGACTGCGGCTCGTGATGCTGCTACTCCTGATGAAAAGATGGGTGCTGTACTGAGCAAGGTTTCAGCATTAGCGAGAGAATATGTGAATTCGGGGCATTGCTTCCCATTAGGTGAGTTTAGCTTGATTTTTGGTATTTTATTTTAATTAGGCCATGCATATATTTATGAAAACAAAAATATATGCAAATTCTTCTTAAATACATCAAAGGACTGGGCAAGTATTGTGTGTGTTAAAAAAAATTTACACATTTTTTGCACTCTACGTGTTACATAAAGTTCAAATTATAATATTATTAGTAATTACAATATAAAAAGGATCCAGGAAAAGAAAATTTTTAACCCATAATGTTGGAATACAAAAATAATTTGAGTGAAAATTATCATTTTTCAAGTTGTGAAGAAATAGTGGGAAAAAAGTGATAGTGGGAGTGACATTGTGGTGCGCTCACAATTTGGCGTAATGCAAATTTTGAGTGATAGTGATAATAGTGACGATAACAATTATTTTGCTGATACGGAGGATGTACCTGTGTGACCTTGTTTTTGTTATAATTTTTGTTCACAATATATATTTCCATAATTTTCTTTGTATTTTATTATCCTTGTACAAGTTCTTATTAAGAAAACGCCGATAAAAATTATTAAAATTGGATATTTTTGGAAGATACAGTTTTTTTTCGAGACGAGGGTAAATGACATTAAAAACGAAAGATTTCTTTGGCATTTTTAAGTATATATGAGTAAAAAACCATGGCACTAAAACGGTTAAATAACGTTTTATTATCAGGTTTTTTCGATTTTTTTTTTGAACATAGCTTTTCAATAGATTTGATAATTAATTTTATTTTTGTTTTGTAAGATTTTGTGAAAAAGTTAAATATATTCAGTATCACAATTAAAATCTTAGTCATAAAATTTTTTTAATTTGTTTTTCATGTAATTGATATGTTAAATTTGAGTTTAAGGAAAACTAGTACAGTTGAAATGTGCACAGACCACACCATTTAAATTTAAAAATGTTTAATGGAAAGTTAGCTGCGTCATTTATATTATCAAGATTGTTATGTGGATCAAATTATTTTTGCGTCCAATTAAAAAAAATTAAGCTTCATTTCTATCTAAATAATTAACTCAACAAAATAATTTAAACCGTATAATTAAATGCGAAAGTTAAGTGTGACTACTGTTTAAAAATTGACATCATTTTACACTATTTGTTCATTAGATCTAGTTTGACCAACATTATTTCACCCGTGTTTGGTGATAAGTTTAGTATTAAAAATCTTAAAAACTAATTTAGGTCTACATGTAGTAGATTCCACGATATCTATGTGGCAGTAGATCTTGTGAAAAAAAACACTATTGCAGGTTTATTTTGAATATATTTTATCTGTAATATTATAATCCTGTTTTTGTACTTTTCAGTATTTATTGTGCGACAACTGGAAATAATGTGCTGCAAGCTAAGAGCCGACCCTGGTCTTGTGGCTAAAGCGCTACTTGAAGTTGGTGTATCCATAGATCAACTCCTAGATGTATATATAAAGTAAGAAATAATATATAATTTGGTAATGAAGATCTATAACTGAATTTATTAAGATTCATGATTTAATGTATTATACACACATACATATGTATTTAGGTTAATAGCAAGTTGCCATTAAACATTTTGTAAAAATTGTTTCATATGTATGTAGTTTACCTTGCTAATATTATCGTTTCATCTTGATACTTTTTTATTTATTAAAAATATAGATAAAAGACAACCTTGCTATTGTATAAATATATAACTGAGAATAACATCCATTTAATTTATTACATACACCGGTACAATTGCATTGTATAACCTAATAGAATAACGTAATTTAAGTTATTACCCTCACTAAAATACTTGTATATTAAGTATAATAAAACCTACACCGTTTCCTTACAATAAACTAACTAACTTAAGCGGTGGGAAAACCCACACAAACCCGGCTTCCGCTATTGTTTTTGTAATATATAAATGCTATTGGATGTTCCTAAGAGTTAATCTTTGCTAATGCAAAGAGCCTACCTGAAAATGTTGTAACCAGCAATGTCATTGACGCCAACTAGAATAACGCCAGCATTGTTTTTTTTGTAATTTCAACAAATTACAATTGCGAGTTGTAATTAGTATTTATTATAAGTTCTTCTTAATTCACTTTTGATATGAGGACTATAACAAAATCATAATATTAACCTAAGAATAGCTTATTATAACATTATTTAATCAAGAAAGATGATTTTGTATAATGAAAGCATGTGATTAGACTCGATAATGCATAGAACCACATAAGACATAAAGCTTTATTAAAACTTTCAGATTAATTGGTATGAACGAACGTGTGTGGATGTCGGAGGGAAATGAACTTCATTTGTTGGAAGCGGCTGCGTTGCTAATGGATCACTTCACTCGAAACAAGGTGCCATTCAATGCGCAGGTCAAACGTCGTATCATGGTCAAGTGTCAGGACCTCATCTCAAGTTCATTCAATACGCTCTATACAAAACCTGATACCCAGGAATTAGTCAAGGTGCTGAGGGGAATTCAATCCAAGTTAGACAGGATGGAATGACATTGAGAACAATACACCCTACAATAGTGGAATTTAACGGACCTTCTAAAAACTAGCAGTTGAATGGTGGGACTCGAGTGCTGAGAAGTGATTTGTGCCACAATATTGTTAAATGTTCGTTCTTTATAAGTTTGCGGCTGATGATACCGGGTTATGATATTGCATTAGATGTTTTATGTAATCATCGATAGGAGAGAAAGTCATTATTAATGTAGTATTAATTAATACGTACGTTTAGTCAAAATTGGATATTGCTGTTTTTTATAAATAATAAAATCGTTTTATATTTGCAATGGTTTGTGGTTTTATTGATTAACCTATGAAATTTTTAATTCATTTAATTTATAATTTTTGAATAATCATTTATAAATATTTATAATCACAGTACACAAACATTACACATAAATACTTAACGATAAGGGTCATAAATTAAAAATTGAATACAATACGAGAATGTGAAAGTCAGTTCTATTTGGTGTGTAAAACATTTGATTCAAATGTGTAAAACATTTGATTTTATTTTAAATTTTGATAAAGGAGAACGCCCATAGCCAGAAATGGTAAAAATATTTTCTAAAATAAATTTTCATGGTATGATGATCAATAGAGTTTATAGATTATTTTGGAATCCAGGTTTAATCCAGAGTAGTTGAATTAATTAGATGAATCCGGATTAGTTGAATTAAGGCCTCCACAAAGCTTCTCTGCAGAATATGATTTTGCACCAGATTCTTCACTTTCTCCTAGTCTATCTCTGTTTCTTTGGAATGAATAGTTTATCTCTTGCAGCAAGCTGTATTCTTATACTTGCTCTCGGTTGTCCTGGGGCTGCCTTTACTCTGGTGTCCTTGGGAGTTCTAGTTAATTCAGCCTCCTTACCATAGTTCTTCTCCTTCCTCTCTAATGTGTACCCTATGTACCTTCCAGCGTTCCTTGCACATGATGCCTGCAATGTTCTTCTGTCTACAGATGTCATGCGACTGTTTATTAGAGACCATATCTTACCGTCTGCGTATATTGCAACGGCAGCAATTGATGAATGTAAGGAGTTTCTTAATGCTATATTTAAAGATAGTGAATCTATAATAGTGACACTTTTCTGTTATAACTAGGAAAATCTCCTTGCTAGGGAATTATATTGAAATAAAACTTTTTGCTAACACTTACAGAAGAGATCCATTTCACACCAAAGAGGACTTGGTTTTGAAGCAATTTGGAACGAGATTCCATACAAGAATGGGCTTTCTCCTTTATATAACTATGACCAAAATAAAATGCAGATATTGTTTTATTATAAACAATATCAGTTTTTTGAAAGCAATATCGAAAATAGCATATGTGGGAAGAGCCACTATTTAACTTGACATAAATATTAATACATAAAATATGCCGTTAAATTTGTATTGCAAGCTGGTTTCTGCTGTTTCTTCTGTATAAAATGAGTGTAATAAAAAAAAATGTATTGTATGTCACGCTGTTCTTGAGATACGCTATTTCAATGTTAACTATAGGGTTAAATGTTGCTTAGTACATGCACGCGAGTGCCTATTATTCACAGACATAAAATATTATTTACATAAAGAAATATTAAATATACTAATAATTCAACATTTTTTTAAGCTCTCTTATGGAGATTCTGTCCATGATAGTAGAACGTTTAATTGATATTATTTTTGTGGAATTTAAAGTTGCATTGAGGTAACTCTATAAGCTAATGCCACAAGTGCTAATTTTTAAAATGTGGAATAAATTTTAATATGATCAAATTTATAAAATAATCTTAATATTCCTATAAACTAATTATTGAATCTTAATATAAAACTACAAAAATTAACAATAAGACTGATCGCATCACTTATTTTATTTAACTATAGATTTATAATTAACCCAATGTTTTTGGCTAAGTACTTTAATTAATATAATCTTAATGAAAAATTAACACTATAATGTGTGAAAAGCCGTTCATTTGGTAATGATCTATGGCTGTTTTGTTTTATTTATATTTTTCGTAACAAAATATAACCTGTTATGGAGACAATACAAATAATTTAAACAGATGGGAATAATCAGATAAATATAAAATAACTACTGTAAAGACATATGATACAAAAATATTGTTGGTCACCGCACCGGAAGTTACAGTAGCATTTAAAATTAAGGTGTAATTTACAAAAAATGTTCAAGTATGCATTGTGATATTGTTTCAGTTAGCACTGAAAACTGTTAGACAGCAATATCCATGCATGTATGTATTACACCGTACATATGTGCTATTTAACTTACATTCTTAATTAACCTACAAAATATAAATATATTATATTTATGAATTATAGTTATAAAATTTAAGTCTACAATATACATAATTAATTTGAGTGACTTTTTTGCAAGCGATTAAATAATAACATGACTATTTTAATTAAATTCATTTTTTATGAATGAATTATGTTCTATTTTAATTTTAACTACTTAAGTTTAAGTTTTATTTCAGTATTTAAAATTACCGTGGCGACATCTGCGCACAGTGAGTTTTGGCAACACAATAAATTACACAAACTTAAGTTGCAAACTTGGACACTGCTTTTAAGGTGTCGTGTGTCATAACGACCCTCACAACAAAAATGCATATGCTTTGGAATATAGCAAATCTCATGAACTTTGGATATGGTTTCTTTTCTTGAATTTGGAAAATATGTAGATAAATCATTATATGTAGTGGTTATTATGCAGGAAGAAAAGAAATTTTTATATCGAATTTTCATTAATATCCTTTTGGCAACTCAAGTTTAAACAACACTAATAAAATGCTCACTCAATTAGAACAAGTTGCCATATGAAAGTAATAAATAAAGACAAAAATCTACTTTCAAGGTACAAGATTTCGAACTGAAAATATTAGAAACTGATTATAACAAGGTGCAGTACAATTACTTCAGTAGAATGTTGAGTACATGTTATAATCATGTATAGCACACAATTTATCGTCTCAATTAAACAGGTATGGATCAGAAATGTGAGTCCAAATCACGAGAATGGCTGTAAGGAGTTGATTTGTCCAGTGATGCCGTTGTGAACGTTGTTCCCGTGGACATATTACTGCTAGTCTGGAACAAATAATTCAACTTAATTTAGTTGCTTAAATAATATAAATTGGGTATAATCTATCTAATGCAGTTGCTGAGAAGTAACCCAATGAGAACTCTGGTTTTTATAATTTAATTGTCACAAAGAAGCTCTGATGGTAAGTGTGATATGGTGTAAACTCTTGAAATGGTTAATGTAATTTAACTGATATAATTTCAATTGCAACTTCTAATGAAATGTTCTAGATAAAAGATCTAGAATTTTTCACAATTTTGAAGTCTGGTTGCAAAATTTGAGTTGTTATATTTCACAAATTTTTTTTATTATAAAGTAAATTTTTTTTTATTATGTAAGTATGGATTAATTTTCCCATCTGAATATTTACCTGTAAAATTATACATACATAGATCTTGAACTAAAGAAAATGCGAGATTGGATAGATTAGGGGTACTCATTCTTTTTTTTAATCAGACCATATATCCAAATTCTAAACTGTAACTAGGCCACTGAGTTCACACTGGCTAGAAAACTTTTTGATGTAGTATCGTATGCTCGATAGCAAGCTGTTTTGTATGGAAAACTGTTTCAGCGCCACCTGAATATTATCAACTATACTATAATTTCATAGAAAACACTTGCCATCGAGCATTCGATAGGTCCTTAGTAGGCACTTTTGAGTGATGCATGACAAACTCTGTTATGGCGGTGCCATCGTAATCAATTCAGAACAAACAGATTACGTTGCTGCACCGTGAGCGGTGTTATCACGATTTGGAATCCGGAGTGCAAGTCACGTGATTTTTTTCTGTTGCCTTATGTGTGTCCAGACGCCACTTTGTTACATTTGCTTGCTTTGCTTTGTATGGAATGCACGTGTGTAATTTTACATGTTTAATTTAAAAGTTAAAAATTTTATAAATATGGTGAAAATGATATCAAAACAAAAACGCAAATTAACTGATGAAAATCAACATTTTCAACAAAATTAGGAGAACGATTTTTTTGTTACCGAAGGAAAGAGTGGTTTATTGTGTCTTATATGTAGAGAAAGCGTTGTTATGAAAAGTATGATGTTATGCATCATTTCGAAATCAAACATAAATCATTCAATAAAAATTTCCCCATTGCATCACCTTTGAGAGCTGACAAGATGAGACATCTGAAGCAATCTTTGCACCAGCAACAAAATGTTATGACTGTGGCGAACGCACAAGAAGCAGTGGAAATGGTGAAGGAATGTATGCTAATAGCATCCGAAGCTTTATTCGAGAAGTTTTCAAATAAAAATACGATTATTGGTGAAATAAAAAAACTACAGTTATCTGATTCCACATGAGTACGACGAATCGAAATGATGTCCGTAAATTTGTTTTTACAAATCACAACAAACATTAAAAAATGTTAATATTTCAGTTTGGCTTGTGATGCGAGTACGGACATTTCCTCAACAGCTCAGAGTGCAGTATCTGTTTCGTACTCCATACAACATTTTGAAGTCTAAGAAGAATTTTTTACAATGATTTCTATGAAAAGTCAGACTCGTGGCGAAGATTTTTGGAAGCAATAAAGAGATTTTTTGAAAGCCATGGTATGTCATTTGAAAAATTTATAACCATTTGTACGGATGGCTGCCCATCGATGACTGGTAAAGAAAATGGTTTGGTTGCTTTGCTAAAAAATGAGCTTCATAGAGATATAATAGCTATATATTGCCCACTTCACGAGGAAAACCTATATGCACAAATTCCTAATGAGAGATTGGATTCAGATATGAAAATGGTAGTAAATATTGTTTATTTCATAAAAACATATGAACTCAATCACCGCGAATTAAAATCTTTACTGGAGGAACTGAATTCTCAGTACAGTGACTTTCTTTTACACATATGTTGGTGAAGCCGTGGAAAAGTATTGGAGAGATTTTTGGAACTTCGTCATGAAATCATGTTATTCTTGATTGAGAATGAGAGATGGTAGGCTGAAATAAATCATGAGGAATGGTGGTCACTGTTATTTTCTTTATGCGACATAGTAAACAAATTCAATGGTCTGAATCTCCAACGTAATGATAATAAACTAAAGTTGTGCGCAGAAGAAAAATAAATCATGAGGAATGGCGGTCACTGTTATTTTCTTTATGCGACATAGTACACAAATTCAATGGTCTGAATCTCCAACGTAATGATAATAAACTAAAGTTGTGCGCAGAAGAAATTTGTAATAATGACTTAAAAAATTTACCAACTCTCAAGAAACTTGAACAGAATACTCATATTCCACAAACATGTATTACAATATTTACTGAATTCATAAATAAATTAGTTAGGGCGTTTACAGACAGATTTTTTAACATAGATCCCTGGAAGATATCTTCATATTAGTAGAAACTCCATGGTATTTAAAAACTAATGATATTCAGGGCTTGAGTAAATTAGAATTTCATCAATCTTAACTATGTTTTCTTCAACATATATAAGCAAAGTTTCATACAGAAATAATATTTACAGAAATCGACAAACACTTTGGTGATGTCATTAGAATAGCATGTAGCAAACAAAAGCCTGATTTAAACAGAATAATTAAGAATACTGCTCAATTTTATGTGCTTACCGCATTAATAATTGATAATCTTAAGAATACAGTTTATTTAATTTCATTTCTATTTTTAGTAAGAGCCTGGGGTATTTCACCCCAAGCTAGAGCCTGTGGTATTTCACCCCAACCTAGAGCCTGTGGTATTTCTCCCCAACCCGGCGGCGGTGACGCGACCACATCGTAAGTACCTACGGGCCGCAATTATGCTAAGTACCACTGGGATAGATGAACAAACAGATGAGAAAAATAAATTTATAGGGGTTGCTTGTTTCATTATGGATTCTAAAAAGTTATGTCAGATTATTATCTTCAGCAGCAAAGAAACCACTAGGAAGAAAATAAAAAGCGGCATTTACATTTTATGTATGCTTGACGCGCTTAAAGATTATTATAGAAATGATAAAAAATCAACATATAACAATAGTCTAAAAAGCAAGTCTTAAAATTTTATACTCATTCAAGCAATTACATACCGAAGCTAATCTTGAACTTAAAATTTGCAATTTGAAAGTAAACCACTTGTTTGCAATGTAAGAGTGAAAGGGGTAAACTGTAGGCAGTGTACGGTACTGTATCCTTAGTGTTTACTTTGCTTAGGTGAGAAATTATGTGTAACATCTGAATTAACTAATGAATATAAACAGTAAAAAATTAATGTGTAACAATGGTCTAAGAAAGAAAGTCCTAAAATGGTATACTTGTTCAAACAATTAATGTTTTATGAAACACTGCACGGAGATAACTTACAGTTCGCATAGGTATAATGTTGAATGTGTTACTATATGTTGCAGCTGTACTAGGTAGACCTACGGTATTCATAGGTGATATTATTACATTTGGGTACTCATGAGATGAACTCCCCGCTTGAGAAGTCTCACGTCCATAGCCAGAGCTGTACAGCAAATCCTGTCTTGTTGATGGTTGAGACTGATTCCTGGTAGATATCGGAGTTGTTGTTAACTCATCTGGTGGCGGAGGAAGGACGAATCCGTCGTTGCTGGGTGGAAGTGCACTGATTGAGTCAAAGGTGAAATCGTCGTAGAAGTTTTGGATGGGTTTGTTGTGGATCCTTCGTGGCATTGTTAGAAATGGTTTCGGCTGTATAAGGTGATTAAATTTCGAATGTTAGTTTTATCTATTATCATCTCTATTTTAAATATTTAATCTTATAGATTAAGCCATGGCTTAATATTATTAGGTCAGTTTAAAAGGAAAGTTTTAATTACCCCAAAAATAATGTGTAATATGTCACAGTAAATATTCTTTCTTGTTAAATAAGTTAGAGGGATGCTCTAAAATTTTCTAATCGAAATTTTACTGAATCGATCTAGCTTATTTTAGGGATTGGTCTAAGTTGTTGCTATGAAATTATAGGTTTTGATCTATGCTGTTGCTATGAAATTATAGGGTTTGGGCTAAGTTGTTGCTATGAAAGAATAGGGTTTGGGCTAAGTTGTATCTATGAAATTATATGGTTTGGTTTAAGTTGCTGCTATGAAATTATAGGATTTGGGATAAGTTGTTTCTATGAAATTATAGGCTTTAATCTAATTTGTTTCTATGAAATTATAGCGTTTCGTCTATTTCTATGAAAATGGTGTACTGTCAAAATAGTATATTGTAAAGACAATCAATGTTTATTTGTGTATTTTATAGAGTTGTTATGTGAGAATTGTTGATGTTTTGTCTCCAAAAATATAATACTTTAAGTGAAACAAAAAACATGCTGGGAAATTACTTCCTATGTTTTGAGCTGTGGTGGCATCACTTCGCCGTGATCAAAAAATACTCTGCATATTTCTTGCGTAACTAAAAATTAATATTGAACTAAATAGATTATAATTTCTCTCTTAAATTTGTCTCTACAAAGATTGTCATTTCAGTTAATATTATTAAGAGGCGTATAACATAGAATATAGCATTAATATTTACCTAGTGTTAGTCAACAAAGTTAGGAAACGGGTGCTTTTATACCTCATCAGTTAGGTACATGGGTTTATAAAAAGATATGTTGAATATCAACTAGTTCATTCTGATAGTTTTAGACATTGAACAACATAAGCCCATATGACATGCATTTGATTTTGCCGAAATTACATTTTGAGAATGACATAGCATTCAAATACCTTGTATTATTGAATGATTATAACACACTAGCCATTCCTAAGATTATAAAATTATGACAAGAATGTCTATTATACAATATATGATTATATTTATGATTTAGAAATAAAAAAGCTAGTAGATTTTTAAATTACCGGCTTCGGCACATTGTAATTGGGTACATCTGGCGGTAGACGCATCAGTAAATGATCGCAAAGCGCATCCACGTTCCTTCTCCTATTCAATGTGTTGTAGGCCACGTTCTGCAGAGAGTGCAGCTTGCAATCTTTGCTGATCAGTGCTCCATATAATTGATCGTGATTTTCATTGAGCACTTTAGCTGACCTGAAGGAAGGTATTTTTCGACTGTCGTAAATTTTAGATTGGCATTTAGGTGTCATCGCTCGCTTGAAAGATTCTGTTCGACGGATGCTGCTGTCGTTTGTTCCACTTTCTTGACAGTGACATTCTGACTCTGAAAGAAAGATATAAGAGTTATCTCAATTTATTTTTCACCATTGCAAAGCTTATGAAAATGGGGTATAAAATTGATTTTTAGCGTAAGTGGGTAGCGAATAATAACAATTTAAGTGAAGGGAATCAAAGTGTTTTGTGTGTATTTTTGTGATGAAACTTTTAGATAAAATAATGAATGAAGATATTCTAGATACCCTGAGAAAAGTTTCATAGTGTAGCAATGTACATCGTGAAACTTCTATAAAAAAGTTTTACGGTGTACGTTGCTGTTATTACTATGTTATTATAAACATACTTTTTAATAAAGAGTTTGTGAAACAAACATAGTTTGTTTCACAAACTACAGCTACATACTTTTTGGTTAAACAAACTACAGTTGCAGACATTTCAGTTAAACAAACTACAGCTACACACATTTTAGTTAAGCAAACTACAGCTACTTTTTAGTTAAATAAATTACAGCTACATACCTTTTAGTTAAACAAACTACAATTAGGTACCTTTGAGATAAAAAACTATAGCTACATAATTTTTACTTAAACAAACTACAGCTACATACCTTTTAGTTAAACAAACTACAATTAGGTACCTTTCTGATAAAAAACTATAACTACATAATTTTTAGTTAAACACACTACAGCTACATATTTTTAGTTAAACAAACTACAGCTACATACCATTTAGTTAAACAAACTACAGCTACATACCTTTTAGTTAAACACACTACAGCTATATATTTTTAGTTAAACAAACTACAGCTACATACCTTTTAGTTAAACAAACCAGATCTACATACCTTTTAGTTAAATAAACTATAGCTGCATAGCTTTTAGTTAAACAAACTACAGCTGCACACTTTTTAGTTAAATAAACTACAGCTACATACTTTTTGGTTAAGCAAGCTAGAGTCAGAATGGCAACAATGGTTAGGGCGGATACAATGAATCACTCTCTATTCTTGCAACATAAACAGCGACTTCTGTTGTTTTCAGAATGCCACATCCAGAAAAGGCGCGAACAAGAGGGAATACTACTGTAAGTAGTACGATAGAAGCTTTAATAAGGATTCAATTGGATGATAGTTTCTGTAAAGTTTCAAAAACAACTGGAATTCCATTTTTGACTTTAAGGCAGTATTATCTTGAGTCTAAAAAAGAGGGCACAGTTGACATTCAGTTGGTACCCAATTATAAAATGAACAGAGTATTTAGTGAACAAGAAAAAATTCTTAGCAACTAGTTTAGGTAACATGCTCTTCTGTTCTATGGATCAAGTGCAACGGAATGTAGGAAAGTAGCCTATCATGTGAAGACGAATCACTTGAATATTCTTGAGACATGGACAACAAAGAAATAGCAGGTAAAGATTGGCTGAAAGGTTTTCGTAAAAGGCATCTAGAGCTGAGTTTGCGCAGACCAGAACCCTGTAGTCTTCAAAGAGTAGAGAGCATAAATTTTATGACAGTCTTAAAAATGGAACAAAAATATGTAATCTTCGACCAACATTTTTTGACCACCATTTTTCAAAAACCTTATAGGATTATTGTATCAAAAGAGAACTTGTTGGGTGGGCTTTTCTTAAAGTTATAATGTATGCATTCAAGAAATGCGGAATATTTATATTTGATAGATTTGAATACAATGATGACGATTTTTTGCATAGTTAGGTGACTGACTGTCCTTGCCTCCCTGAGAAGAAAATGTGCATCACTTAAGCAATGTATCATTGCCAGATAACGCCATACTTTCTACATTAAATTTGCCATCTACATTGCGAATTGTGAAACTCATAACAGATAGCATTTCGAACATAAACACACATATTACATCCTCACACTGTATGCTAGCAATGTCGCCAATGATGCTATCTGTTATGGATAACTTGCCATCCATTTCAAGTGATTACCCTGACAAAAACAAAAGATTAATGATAAAGATAACAAGTAATGATTCCAACATAACTTATTGTGAGGAAGTGGAAAACAGTGTTTTTGACAATGATCGTGCTTCAGATGCTATGCAGCCTTCAAACAACCTACCACGAGCGCTTATAACAGAGGTCAACTCTAGAATGTCGCCAGAATTTATTGTTGTATCAAAATTTTCTGATCTGTCAACACCTTTGACGTCTAAAGATAATAATCACTACCAGGTTTTTATATTACCATTTGATTTTAGAGAAATAATAAAAGCTAGACCGAGAAAGTCCAACAAGAAGCTCAGAAAACTTGGCGGGAGCATGATAGCTACAGACAAGCCTGAGAAGACTGAAATGGAGTTGGAAAAAGCTGCAATAAAAAAAAAATCGAAAAAGAAAGAAAAAGGGATAGAAAAAGAAGAAAGTAATGCCAAGTGATTCTGATGAGGATGTTGAAATTGACTTTCGGATTCTGACGATGATTATGATTGCGATTCGATATTCGACTGCAACAACCTTTATCACCCCCACCGAGAGGGCGAATGTGTGCTTGTCAAATTTGTGACTAAAAATAAAATATTATACTATGTGAGGAAGATGTTGCAAACTCAAAATAAGGATCCATAATACCATATAAGTTTTTTAAAACAAAACCGAAAAAAACAAATTTCGAGTGCCCAATGTGTCTTTTGTTAAAGAACTGGATGTCAAATTGATTTTACCAAAGCAGATTTGTAGTGGTAGTACCTCCAGACAGCAGTCTTTATAGTTTCCCATTAGATTTACCTCTCCCTAATGTTAATTGAGCCGATTATTAATATAATTTTATGCCCATTACTATGATCGCTAATTCCAAAATATTAGAAGCTAGATGTCTAGTGTTAGATATAGATATAAGATTTATGTATATTAAGTTTTTTTGTTTTCGCATAATAAATGCTAACTAATTGTACGCATAAATTTGTTTAATTTTTGTAAACTGCTAAATGTAGAATGTTACAGATTTTAATAAGACTTCGAGGGCCTTCAAATATATTAGCAATTATAACTATTTTTCTACTGTTGTAGTGGATGAAAATGTTTTTAAAGAAAGTGCAAATAAGTTTGCGCCATTCTATGTTGAGCTGTTCGAATTAATAAAAAATATATTACTTTCACATATTGTACTTTCATTTAATTCATATAAAAATAATTATCCAATGTATACTCCGGTGATCCATTGTTTACTCGGAGGAGAGCATTGAGGCCTACCCATAGTACACAGTGGATAATTTTTAAACTTAAAAAACAGCTATCATGATACAACTAAGCTATCATTTCGAATGTGATAATGGATAATTAAAGTAGTGGAACCATAGTGTTGAAAATAAAATTTGACGTTATAACATTCATAACTATTTTGCTGCAACGTCGCAAAAAGAAAGTGATCCATGTTGCCAGCCTGATCCTACAGCTACATATTTTTTTGTTAAGCGAACTACGGCTACATATTTATTAGTCACATATAGTCACGTATATTATTAGTCACGTATAGCTACATACTTTTTAGTTAAACAAACTAGAACTTAAGATTCATCAAAATATTGTTTTAACAGAACTTTACATGGGAATGAAATCTACAAAATTTAAAGAATGTTGGAAGCATTTGTAACATAGATTTAACAGCTAAATTATTGAGAATATGTAAGCTAATACGTTAACTATAAATAATTATTGTATTAAAATGTCGTTAAAAGAAAATACAGTTTTGGTCTCTTTTTTGGTGGGGAAACTCACGACAGGCAGTTTTATAAGCGTGAGCTAATTGTCTTGTAGAAATGGATTTGGCAAATCCATAAGATTTTATGTCAATGAGTGTGAATTGAAATTCGAAATGAAAGAAAATATATTTTGTTAGTCTGGATGAGTCATGATCTCATTTTTTTCATTTACTTTGTGCTTATAATTTACAATGTTTATGCCATTAGTCAGTTCACCTAACAAAAATGCTTTACAATGTTACAGAATTAAATTTTTTTTCAAAATATCAGTAACGGTTAGAAATTTAAAAAATTTGAGCCATAAATAAAAAGCTTCCTTCTTCTAGAACTCACCCTCACTGCCATAAGCACAAAGCCCGGTTGGAGCAAAGTCTGGAATTTCTCTTGTGTGAGTCTTTTCATGGTCATAGTCTCCATCTATTTCTGTTTCCTCATTGAAACCTGCTCTGGCACTCCCTTCCAGGCTGCCCCACTTTTCGCGCACGCCCATCACAATACCACAGGCCACTAGGACAAGGATGCCCACCCCGCCGATGAGCGAAAATAAGAGAGTTGATATGTTGGCAAAGAGTTGTTTGGTTCCTGGAACTGAGGTATTTACGTATTAGCATATTTAAAAAATATAGGGCGGCATCCCAGTTATTTACATTAACGAGATGTCATTATGTGAAATGACAATTAAATTAGGAAATGAAATATAGTTAAAAACAGCCATTTCTTTTTCATTACATTTTTTTTCTATCATCTTTATGGTATAAATGTGTGAGAAAGTGCTTCAAAAGTGTTGGAAAATAGGAGAGTTATCTTCTATTAGCTTTGAAAAATGGATAATTTTGGGAAATAATAAAATAGGAACTATTAACGATAAAACTCTGAAATTTGTTTTGGATTTTTGAATTTTTGACGTTGAAACATAAAAATATCAAGAAAATAGGACTCAGAAATTGCTGATTAAATGTAATAACATAGGTACCAATTTAAAAAAAAAAGAAAACGCTAATAGATTTACAATTAAATTGTCTACAATCCTAACTGGAATTAAAGTAACTCCTTTACTTTTTTCAGTCCATGAAATTAAAAAAATAAAGAAACCTATTTATTTTCAAGACACCCTAATAATTCATTAATAATTGATTTTTTAATTATAACTAATATAATAAAAATGAAATATTGAATATTTATTTGTTTGTTTGTTTGTTTTTCATTCACTCTTAAATTGGCCAATGTATTTCAATGAAATTTTATATACATATAATATGTGTCCTAGATAAAAGATAAGCTTTATATAATTACGCTATATTTATAGGAGCAGAGCAGAGAACACACATACTAAAAAAAATTATATCCGCGCATGAAAATCTGAGTACACTGCTAAATAGGAAAAGACCTATCGTCAGTAAGTAATACAATAAGCATTTTAATGATAAACGTATTGTTACTGAATCTCATATTCATGGATGTTTATTACGAACACTTATGTAAATAAATTTCACTATTGTCAAGTAAATATATTTAGCTACAAAAGTTCCTTTTACATTATATACTTATGATTTATAGTTTGGTAATTATAAAAGTAGTCATTAATTCCTGCATATATTTACGTGGCATCTAGGTGTTTCGTGGCATCTAGGTGTTTCAGTCAAAAACTGTACTGGCTGATAGGTCGACAATCTATGCTCTCACTAACTAATAAACTGCTTATTTACAAATGCATTATAAAGCCCACCTGGACTTATGGCCTGGAATTGTGGGGCTCGGCTAGCAACTCAAACCTAGAGATTTTACAACGGTTTCAAAATAATATCTTAAGAATGCTGTCTAGTGCACCATGGTATGCTCGTAATACTGAGATACATGAATATCTAGGTATACTAACCATCAAGGAGGAAATAAATAACCGTTGCATACTATACAAAGAAAGACTTCGGTGCCACGCAAATAATCTGGCCCAAGATTTATTAAAGACAGATGAACAAACTGCACGTCTTAAAAGATGGCAGATATTAAAACTTGACAAAAGGCACTAAAGTGTAATGTGTAAATTTAAAAATGGCTTTGAATCTCGATGGAGAATCAGCCATCCAAACATTAAGTATCGGAAAACATATGATTATGGTTATTCAGCCGATTGCAGATAGTCAAAATAAATTTGAAAAAAAAATCTAGGTGTTTGCAGGTGGAGGTGAATCTGATAGATGGAGTGTTTGGACATGTACATGAGGTAAAGAGAGAGGGGAGGGTATCTGCTTAAAGCATTACGTCGCACCAACTCCGGCAAAGGGTGATCTATATTTTCCTCATAATAAACATATAAGTTAATTTTTAATTATCCTCGAAACCTGTTTTATCATTAAATTTATATTATCAGTATTATTATGTAGACAATGTGACAAATTTTTAATGACATACTTTTGTTCATTGTGTATTTGATTTTAGTATATTTAAGAATTTATAATTTGTAAATATTTTCCGTGTTATTATTCATATACGAACAAAGGTTACTTTCAATATATATGTCAGAATCAACAATGACTAACCTGGTTCATTTTCAGTACTATTCTCCATTTTGCGTACATTGTGCAGAACAATCACTTTGCTCGAGCCTTTCACATTGGAGGCTGATACCTGAATCTCGTAGGCCACGCCATTATCCTGTACCAGTGCAGGAAAGTATGGCACTTTGGAGTACATTGTCAGTTCTGTTATGCTTGTGGCTTTAGAAATTACGTCTAGTTTGAATTTCTGAAAGAAATCTTTTTTATTAATTATTGCAACTGAACGTTTTTCTTTCAAATTAGCACTAGATTTTGATTATTTCACAAGACTGTCATATAAAGTCAATGCTGGCATCACGTATCTTCTCGCAATTTCAGAAACATATGCACACGGCTATGCATGGATTAAGCTTTTTAGTAAACTGACCATACGCACAGCTATTCACTATTTACATGCACCTATTCGAGTCAGTTTTAGAACAATTGTAACTTAGTTAATCAATCATCTAAACCTCTTTGTAAGTCCCTATAGATGTTAATTTGGCACAATTTCTTTTACCCACAACTAATGGAAAATATCTAGAAATGTACTTGATCAGTCCCAGGGTACCATACTGTATATGTAATACTACAGTACAATGTATTGATGAGGGATGACAATATGTGAGGTGTCCGGATATATACTCACAGGGTTTGCAATAAAAAAAATAGTTAAAAATAGGTTTGTGAGTACTAATGCTGTACGGTTGTAATACTTAACAGACTTCAAAATAGGACAAAATTCTCAATCTATATATATGTATGTATATATGCATGAATATATTTTTTGTAAATATTAACTTATATTTTCAGTAATCTTATATCCATTATGATGATTTCTTCTTGTTTAAAACAATACTCGTATATTCCCGTGATTAAATGAATAGGTTTATTACCAAAGGGAATAAATTCATGCATCCCTTATTTTACAGGAGGGACACGAAACTGTTTATTCTAATATTTTCGTTGCCAAATAATATTAAATTTTTTTTAAACAACTAGTATATATAATTATAGACATGTCGGTCCAGAGTTTTGGATTCTTTGTTTCTTTTGTTTTGTAAATCATCTGACTTATTTCCTATATTGATTTCTATGCAAGATCTCCATAAAATTAATCAAACTGACTCCCGAACTGATACCCGAAAAAAATTATACCTTTGGTAATTAACCGATTCAAATAAAGTAATTTTGGGCAGAATTATAAAAAGTAATCCAGTACAAATGGAGCCAGGGTCTGATGATGCAGCATGAAAGTATGTCATTCGAACTCATTGAAGTTGAGTAATAGCTAAATAATTGAGCTTGAACTATTTTTAATCAACTTCAAGAAAAGCGGAGGTTCTTAATTCAAGCGCATATGATTATTTTCATGTACTGTAATTTGGAGACGCAGTGCACGATTTTGATGATTCTTTTTTGTTAGAAAGTAAATGGTTTCAGATAAATCCTTTGTAAATATGGTTAAGAGCTGATGATACAGAGCTGAAATATCCAGAGGAACACCTCAATGGACGAGAGTATGAGAAGCCTTGTTCTCGCTATGGAGATCAGGTTAGAATTCATTCAACATGTATTTATAAGTACTTTAGCATACATGATCATATCATATGATAATACAGACAGTGCCCAGAGTCTGACGATAAAGCTGGAACGTAGTGAGAGCAAATTTTTCTATGGTGAGGAGTAGGTTCAACGATTTTGAGTTCCTTTGATGTGTCATGATATAAGCTAGGAAGTGACAAATAAGTATTTAGGTAGGTATGTATAAGTACATACAAAGGCATTACGTAACTAGGGTATTAAGTAGGCAGGTAGATAAGTATTTACAGGTATATACATGAGTATGAAGCGACTAGGATATTAGCAGGTACGTAAGTAAATATGTACAAGTATATATAAAGGTATGAAGGGACTAGGATATTAAAAGGCAGGTAGGCAAGTATTTACAGGTATTCACATGGGCATGAAGCGACTAGGATATTAGCTGGTAAGCAGGTAAATATATACAGGTGTATTATAAAGGTAGGAAGCAACTAGGATATTAGTAGACAGGTATATATAAGTAGCATGGTAGGTAGGTAAGCACGTTTGTCCAGGTATATATAAAGGTGTATAGCAACTACGGTATTAGTAGGTAGGTAAGAGGGTATTTATAAGTACATATATAGGCGTGAAGTAGCTATGATATTGGGAGTTAGGTAGGTGAATTTCTACAGATATACATATAAAATGATTAGTAGTAACGAGTACATTAAGTTCGTAGGTAGGTGAGTATTTACAGGTATAAATATAAAAAAGCATCAAACCATGAGGATTTTAGTAGGTAGATAGGTAAGTATGTACAGGTATATATAAAGGTATGAAACACCGACTATAGTATATTAAAGTAATGTAAAATTAAATATAGTAAATATGTAAGTGAAATATAGTTTTTTATCAATTTATATTGTTAATATTAGAGAAGAGTAAAGGAAACTAAATGGTTTCATGTAATTACAAATCAGCTTCTACTTGTACTGAATTAACTCACATATTGTTTACCCATCTCGTAAAACATACACTAACCTGAAGTATACTAATTTAAATTAAATTTTAACTATTTATTTTACATTATTTTTAACTGACACGAAAAGAAATCACTAAGTTAAAAGGAAATATATTTTTCATTTAAAACGTTCACAAAAACTAGTTCTATTGTGTTAAAAAAGAGAAAAAGTCAGGATTTCAAACATAGACACATATTACTTCGTAAGAACAGGCCCATAGCAACCGAAAAATGTCCCACTAGAAATGGTGTTATGTGGTGAAATTAGCAGCATTTCGTTTCAGTAGAAATTTCGATTTTCATGAGTATATTTATCCTACAAATAGTTAAAAAATGCTGGATTGTATAGTAAAAATTTGTTTAAATTTGAAAAAAGGTTGATGTGGTTGAATTTTGAAAATTTATTCATGAGTACGGTGGTGCCGGAAAAACAAGAAGCATTTGCCCATCTGTCTGTCACTTTACTAACTCAAAAACTTCTAAACCGATAAACTTGAAACTGGAAATGTAAGTATAAAATGTTCACAGGTTTGAGTCATTTACTGATTAAATATAGCCAACGCTTTTTGACAAAGCCTATACATGAAAGACACACATGCTTACACACACATTTTGTTTTTAATTATTAAGAGCAATATCTACTATGTTGTAGCTTATTAAAATAATTTTCCAGTTTGTCAAGTATAAGTATAGCAAAAATGATTTCACAGACTAAAGAAAACAGCAGTATCTTATCAGTTGAAAATGTTAAGCGTGTATGTATGTATATATTTATATATACACACATACATACATATAAACATATATATATATATATATATATAAATATATATATATATATATACACTATATGTGTGCATGTGTGTGTGTTCGCATGCGCCCGAAGAGCTTTAATATAACTAATATTTGAAACCGCTGCTTTTCATTGGAAAATAGAATCGACTAATCTTCTATTATAGTTATAGTTAACCTTCCAAATAATAATTATTTATATATATATATATATATATATATATATACATATATATATAGTATATATATATAGTATATAGTATATATATATATATATATATATATATATATACATATATATATAGTATATATATATAGTATATAGTATATATATATATATATATATATATATATATATATATATATAGTTCTGTACATGGAAAATATTTTAAAAACAGTCATTGATTTAGCGTATAGAATGATAGAAGCCAGAAAAATTATTTTTGAATTTTCAATCAAACAAAATCTAATGGAATTGGATAAATTTTGAAATTTGGTATAGTGATAGTTTATATCCAAGAGCAACATACGAGAGAAAAAAATTTCTAATAACTTTCTTAATTTCGAATTTTACGTGAAAGAATTTGGAGGAACAGCTAGTTTGAAATATTTGTAACCAAATTGACATTGTCTTATTGCTCTCAAAAACCAATTTAAATTCATTGTGTCAAATGTTTGATTAATGTTCAAAGAAGAGAAGGGGAATTTTATTGTAAAGATAAATAAAACAGCAAAGCATAACGTAATTGAAGATGATTTAAAATATTCGGTATAACATCTGAATTGTATTGTGACAGAGCTTTCGAAAATTCACGTTTTCTTACGTGGTCAGATAGAATTGAAATGTGATCCTGAATGAGTTGGTATCTTTCTATATATTTTGCACATTACCAATTTTGTACTAAAGTAATAAACAAATATTTTAAACTAAAATAATATGCAATACCAGAACAGGGTAAATGATTATTGAAAACGTGTCGTAGCTATGTACCTATATATAGACAGAGTGTATCATAACATTATAAATTCTTCGAGATAAATTTTATTATTTTAAATTGTAACCGATGAAATCACTGATGAAGTATATATTGGTTCTTGCATAATCGTCTTATCAATGCTGATAACTATAAGTACACAACCTCCCGATATAGGGAGTAAATTAAAATTGATTGGCACAGAATGAAGTTGAGATAATTAAACCCTTTAATTTTGAATCATTCCTGACATATTTATGTAGTATAGTGCCATTGTATCTACCTATTATAATTGTCTATTGTTATATAAAAATTACATTTTTCATTACTTTGTATAAATTCCAAGCTATTTAAGTATTGTCATATCAATATACCTGCATACCAATTGCGAACCATTTTTTATTAATTTGGTTAAAAGATAATAAAATAAGATAACGTCACGAGAAGATTACATCTACGTCTTCGTCTTCGGCCATGTGATTGACTAAGTAGTTTCGTTTAAATGCAATAGACGACGCATATGAATTGTGTTGTCATTTTTTATTTCGTTTAATGTTCTTTTGACCGTATGTTGATATTTAGATCAATGGTGTGAACATCAAAACACACAAAAACAGTAAAAAAGGGTGTTTTTTTTACTTATACTTACTTGAAGATAATTTGATATTCTTTATTATTAATAGTAGCAGTCAATTTACTATTTTATTAAATAATTTTGTATGAATGTTACATATATATTATAATAACATATATAAGGATACTTTACCTGGGGTGCACCGCCATCATGTCCCGGTTCACAGTGTACGATGATGGTCTCTAGTGAGTTTCTGTACACATCACAGTCTTGAGGGGGGTGTGGCCGACTCATGTTCATGAGGATGAAAATGCATGGCTTATTGCTATTGCCCACCTCATTGGAGGCCCAGCATGCGAGTGTGCCTGTCATTAAAGCACGAGTACTATTATATTTTAATATTGTTCATTATTCAATCTGGCCTCTGTCATAGATTCGTTCTGTTTTTAGGGTTCTGAACCTCAAAAGCAATGAAAATGGGCCCTTATAAGATGACATAGATGTCTATTCGTTTTTTTCATCTGTTAGCCATTTTTCTCAGAAACCATTTGACAAAAGAAACTTGAAATTTTACGGTGATAAAGCATATTCACTAAAAAATATTCATATAGAGATTTTAGAAGTGGCAAATAAAATACTCAAAAATTTTTTTTAAATTTCATGTGTTTTATGAATTTCCTGAAAGGGCTATGTAGGAGATTCCCAGACTGTTTTTTAGAATTTCATATAAGATAATTTTAGGGATGTTGTTGAAAGTGACCAGGGAAAATACCACCTCTCTGAAACAGTTAAACTGAAAATTATGAATAGCTACTAGAAGGTTACCTAAAGTTTACTAGATAATATAGAGATGATTCTAAATTTCATAATTTTTGAGTAATTCACAATTCAAATATTGATATAGTGTTCTCTAAATATTTATTACACCTATAAGTATTTACGGAACCTTCATTATGCGAGTTCTATTCATACATAACTGGATTCTACACTACTGTTATCTACCTCTTGCTATCGACTCGCTTTCAAGTTATAAGTGCTAGGTGCATCTTTGTGTGAGGTTTGTTCTAAATAATAATGCATTCCTTGATATTAATTAATTTTAAAAATTTCATTTCTTTTTAAACATAACAATACTAAGTATATCTTACTTTTAAATAAAGTATTTGACAACAAAAATAAGGTATTCATGTATACTAATGATAATTCTAAACAGTGTGTTTGTAAGTGGTTGATAAGTTCTATTAATTGTAAGTATACCAAACCTCTGTTGCTTAACAGAATGATCAGATGTCACATAGGTAAGTAGCCATGATGTTTGAGAAGTTCAGTGAAAGAGTATGGTATAGTAAGTTATGATTAAGTATGCATCTTGACACCTCAAGATGCTCAGAAACATAGTTTTAGAAAATTTGGAAGCCATATTCCAAAAATAAAAATTTTGTACTCAACTTGATATTATTATGCTCTATAAATAGTGGTCAATATTTAGAACAATTATTATATTATTCCTTTTTAAACGTATTTTTGTTTTATTATACTATCATATGTTTTGATATTGGACTGCAAACAAACACAGATAAGTTCCAGTCGCATTCTTGTGTACTATGTGTGCGGACGTGATTTTTGATGTGGTGACGGTTGTTTTACGATTTTTGGTTTATTTAATTATATTTATGCTAATTTCAATTATAATCAACAGTTTGTCTACTGAAAAAATATTTTTCCAATTTTCGAAATATGGGTAAAAAGGGTGACCTCTCACCATGTAAAAAAAGGGTGCGTGTACTTATGTAGTTATACTTCTTTCGCATCATTAAAAAATAGTTTTTAATTGTATGCAAATAATAAATTACAATAAAATAATAAAAGGACTGGAAAAGGATAGTCAACACAGTCAATAAAGTTCAGTTTAAATTAAGTCTATAAACACAATTTTTTCACTAATATTTACGAATAGTAAATATATTAATCAAAATATTGAATTTAAATCACTACTGAATATAATTTATCAGCACATATATAAATTGCACTTATATGAAACTAAAACATGTGTGTGAATGTAGACACTAGAAACATGTGGAAAATAAATACTATGAATATGAAAACAGTGAACAGAGGCCACAATGGTGCCAACTTGCGCGACTAATAGAGGTTCTATTTCTATTTTGTTGGTAGCTTTTGTTTCGAGACTGCAACCGCTGCAACTTCATACTGTAACTTTTGTGTGACGAATCTTAAAATTTCACTCTCATCATTTTTTCATAACGCGCCTAAAGAAGTATAACTTCAAAAACTAAAATCAAAACCCTTCTTAACATTAAAATGTACTTGAAGTGTGAAATTTTACAAATATTTAATGTGTCTGAAGCAAATATATGATGCATAGAGAAAAAATTCAATATGGGTGAAGGACTGAGCCTAAAAAGAAAGAAAAATGGGGATGAAAGCCAATTTTCATCCCCACGTCAGAAAGATCTGTCAAGTAAATTTGCATGGAAAACAGATTTTCTACCACGAGGGTAATCAAATCTAAAGAAGCTAATCTTATTATATCTGAGAGCACTGTTTGCAGAAAATCCAATTCTTATAAGGCTCATCAAACTGCGAGGAAGCCACAAGTGACTGCTGCAATTAAAGCAAAACGTCTGAGGTAGGCTAAAGATTACAAAGAGGATGTGGAGTTTTGCAGATGGATAATTAAATATTTCATTTATAATTAACATTTTACACAAAAAGCTCAATTTGTTCGCCGTCGTCAAGGTGAAATGTTTCATCCTGAGTGCATTGTACAGACCGTGAAATATACAACAAAAATTATGATTTGATCCATCATCTGTGGCAAGAATACAGGGCGCCTTAACATAGTGAAAGGCATTATGAGGCAGGACTAGGCATCATGAGTCAACAAAGAAATCTGCGCGAATTGGTTGGTTCCCCAGTTAAGAAAGTGGTTCTGAAATGGCTGCTTGTTACACTTCACATTCAATCGAAGCATATTTACATGACCAAAATATACCACTGTTGGATTGGCCAACTAACAGTGAATTGAAAATGCGTGGAAGTTAATGAAGAGGGAAGTGGCTAAAAGCTGCCTATGACAAAAGAAAAATCTCATTGAAAAGATCATGCATGTAAGGAGTTACCATCTGCAAATGCAGATTGTAAAATCATGCATTAACAGTATGTTGCGAAGAATTGGAGCATTAATAGCTGCAAAAGGTGACTAAACGAAATATCAATACAAAAATACATTTGTGTTAATATTGTTCCTACACTGACAGTTAATGAATATTCAACCAAAACTATGTTTTAATTATAACAACATATATATGCAATAGACGTACAAATTTGATTTATTCTGATAAAATATGCCAAATCCATTTTTTACAGCTGGTAATTATGATTTTGAATAAAAACTGCAGTATGTATGATATTTGGCCAGGGACTGTACATTTATGTAGCTAGGACATGTACACTAAACAGGTGTATAAGTGTACACCAGACCCTTCTAGGATAATCGTAAAGGACTGCTGTAATTCAAAGAGTACATAAAGCAATGTTTCACTGTGTATAAAATTTATAAGACCCGATCAGAAAATCTTGCTGAAAATTGAAAAAGTTTGCTAAACACTTTTGCCAACACAAAAGTTTACATAATAAATACAAGAAGCATGTAGTAGAATGCCGAAATGCTTAAGATGGTATTTGGTTTAAACACCTTACACTGAATAGATTGCAGGGAATCGGTGAGATATTCTGTCATCCTACTCTCTTTTCAACGAACTTAACCATAATGAATCTCATTATACCTTACCATATTTCAAATTGGACTTTATTTATATTACATAAGCTTATATGTCAAGTAGAGTAAATTATATACATACATTAGACTATAACTATAATGAATGTCATTATCTCTTACCATATTTGTATTCATCAGTAACACTATACTGAAACAGTGACTCGGATCCATTAGCAAATGGTTGGAAAGACTCTATATTTTTTAGCAGATCTTCAGTGTTATCGAATGTTTTATCTGAATACAAGCAAGCGTAGTTCTCGGGTGGAGGATTGGCGTCCATATCAACACTTATGTTGAGTGATTCATCCTTCGTTATACCATATTCGAGGGGTTCTGATAAAAGGCATCTCGGTAAATCTGTCATTCAAAATACAATTGATATTATCTATATACATATAATGTGAAGTGTAAGAATGGTAAAGCAAAGAATGTCGAGATACTGAATGTACAAGCAGTGAAAGTTTGAAAAAAACAAAAGTAGGGAAGGAAAATATAGCTGTAAAGTAGAAAAAAAATGTAGTTGTAAAGAAAAATGTAGTAGCAAAAAATGTAGTTGTAAAGGAAAATGTAGTAGTAAAGAAATATTCGGGTAGATAAACTGGTGGACTGATTGTAACTAAAGTAAGAGATAATATAAATATAAGAATGATACGAGAGCATTTATGAGTATGTGTGAACCAAAATATGTTAAGAACGAAGAGAGTGGTTTTCATGATCGCTGTTTACTTTAGACAAAGATGGTATGAAAGTATAGTTTGACAGATACGTTAATTAGCCACATTTTGATTATCTTTGCTTTGCACTGGAAACATACTAGCAAATAACGTTGAAGGCACGAGACAAACTTCAAATTTTCTTTAAATAAACCGTATATCGTTTGTCTAATTATCAGAATGTGCAACTCCAAGAAATAATGAAATTAGAATTTTAATGACATCTAGTGCAAAATGTTGTAACTACATTTTGGAATACTTCTTATCTCCCACAAAATCATATTTAATTTGCTATGAATGAATTATAAAAGCACATATCTCTACATCGCTCTTTTGTAATGAGCAATGTACGTACATCCTAAGCTTATGGCTTTGCCAGGCCGTGGGACAAGGCGTGCTGTTTGGAAAAAATTTATGTTTATTGTATTAATATTTAGTTGTATCTTCTTAATTAAAGTGGTATTTATAATTCACTGATTAAATTTAAATTTTGGTACATGAGTTGGAAAGAAAATAAAGTTTACATTGAAATGTCATCCATTTATGAACGCAAGCAAAGAGAAAGATGTACAGGGACATCATCAAGATGAGAAAATTCTGTATTATACCTCTTGGATAGGAAAGGGACAAGATATTGGGTATGTGAGAGAATGTTCCTAAACAATTTGTGTGTTGGTGAAAGAGTCATGGAAAAATGGATAATACGCGATTATATAGCTAAAAATGTACTGTTTTTGTAAAAAATGTACTGTAATGTAATGTTTTTCTAAGTATTTCAGTTACAGAAAGGGCGATGAGACAAAAAAAATAAATGTTCCACCAGACTATGCATATCAGGCCAAATCGGGGTATCTTACAGTGAATAAGATATATTTCCGATAGAAAGATTGTTTACAAATAGACATTCTTATACGGTCTGAGAAGAGCTTCCTACAAGAAGTAAAAAAATTATTCCATTCCATGGGATGATATTCCTCAATTATACTCTAGAAGACTGAAAATAATAACGATAAGTACTTGGATCTTCAGACTCTGAAGCAAACCATAGAAAAAGATTATCACAAATTTTATAATGATTTAACTCAAATTTAAAACTGTCTATTTCATCTTTCTTTTTTTGTTAATTTTTATATAATTTGAAATTATGCATATTAACTTTGATGTAATTGACTAATTAATTCTAGGACTCCTGTATTTAGACTTCTTGTATATTTAGTTGTAAGGTTCCTAAATATATTATGAAAAGTAAGTTTCAGACTGATTCTTATTTTACTAATAAGTTTAAGTTTATAAAAGAGAAATAAAGTGTGCACAAGGAGTTTATAAGAGAAATAAAGTGTGCAAACTGTGTTTATAAAAGAGAAATAGAGTGTGCAAACTGTGTTTATAAAAGAGAAATAAAGTGTGCAAACTATGTTTATAAAAGAGAAATAAAGTGTGCAAACTGTGTTTATAAAAGAGAAATAAAGTGTGCAAACTGTGTTTATAAAAGAGAAATAAAGTGTGCAAACTGTGTTTATAAAAGAGAAATAAAGTGTGCAAACTGTGTTTATAAAAGAAAAATAAAGTGTGCAAACTGTGCTTATAAAAGAGAAATAAAGTGTGCAAACTGTGCTTATAAAAGAGAAATAAAGTGTGCAAACTGTGTTTATAAAAGAGAAATAAAGTGTGCAAACTGTGTTTATAAAAGAGAAATAAAGTGTGCAAACTGTGTTTATAAAAGAGAAATAAAGTGTGCAAACTGTGTGTATAAAAGAGAAATAAAGTGTGCAAACTGTGCTTATAAAATAGAAATAAAGTGTGCAAAGTATGTTTATAAAAGAGGAATAAAGTGTGACAGACTTAACTGCCCAACACAATTTAATTTTGATTTTAATAAATGATTTTGCTCTCTTGTTGAAAATAATTTGCTTTTACTTCATTAATAAAGATTTTTTCGTAAAACTGCACAATTTAATGTTAGATAAAAAAACTAAAAAAGAAAGGCGTAACTGCATTTGTACTTCGTAACTCATACATGAAAAGTTCGTCTGTCCATTTTTTATTTAATTAATTTAATTTGAATAGTTCCAAAAAAATCATAAAATTAAATTTATTGGTCAGTTTTATTCTAAAGTTCATTATTTACATTGAAATTATTATCATTCATAATAAAAATAATCAGTTTTTCCTTGCTCCTGTAAAATTTACCCTAATGGAGTTACGCATTCTGATAATTAGACTGACGATATGAGTAGAAATGCTGTTTGTAGCAATATTGAAAATGAAGGTGATACTAACATCACACGTATGTAAAAAGATAAGGGTTATGGTTTTTTGTGGGTTAACATATTTATTTAATATACATAGCGGTTTTACCTATTTCTCTGTTGTCTTGAACTATAAGATTGAGGAACATTATTTCAATATAACTCACTATTTTTCATACATATATTGTTTGACGGTTTTTAAGACATTGTTATGGCAAAACCAAAAAAGAATGTGAAATGATGTTAAAAATATTTTATGTCTTATAAAACTAAACTAATTCAGTTTAGTAGTTGTAATGTGAAAATAAACATCCAAATTTTATTTATATTTTTCTGTCACCTTTACATTTGTATATTAAATCAGTTAAGCTTAAGAATATTCAAACTTGTAACGAACTACGAAAAACCTGAATAATATTATAAAGTAAAAATTAACTGAAACCCGACAATTTTATTAGTTTTTGCGATCGGATTTTGGTTAATTTTTACTCACAAAATATAATTTTGCATTCGGATTTTGGTTAATTTTTACTCACAAAATATGTGAAGCTGATAACAATGAAATTTATTTAATTTCCCGATTTGATATATTAAGTCTATGTACGGTTTTGTTTCCCTTTAGAATGAGCTCTGTTCTCGTGCTCATCTGTATAAAAGTATTAATTTGAAAATATTTCTTGAGAAAGTTTGAGGTATTTAATAATATACATTTTATATTTTAGGTTAACAGTAACTTACTGTTACTCATAAGCAACACGTAATAAGCATTTTTATTTTGTGTTTCTTCATATCTACATCAAAAAATTTCAGAATCAAACAATCAAACAACTTTTGCATCAATTTCTGGTAACTAAACAATAGACATTGCCTACAAAGAAGCCTGTTGTTAACTAAGATGAACGTTAGTTTACTTCTATAAAAACTTGATGGACTCCATTTCATAGTTTTAGGAATAGTGAATCAATAGAATACCAGTTTTATTGAATATGTTGGGGGAAAATGGCTCTATTCGAGAGATTTAACGGAAGTTGAGACGTTAACACTTACAAATGACTTCGACCTGTACTACAGGACTGCTTGTAGTGTCCACCTTATTGGTAGCCGAGCAGTAATACTCCCCTGTACTGCTTGCATTGATATTTTCCAGCGTAAGCCCAGTGCATGGTGCAGTGGTAGTATTTGCCTTTACTGATTTTGAATATATTGTCTCATTCTGAAAATTGAAAAATTACTAACATTTCTTAAAACTTGTCTTTAAAATTGGAATAGGAAATAAATTTATTTAATTTTTTTGTTAATGTTGCATATAGCATGTGAAATCAAAATAATCGAGGTAGAATATTACATTTTTAAATTTTAATTAAAATTATTAAATTTTTGTAGAAAGAGAAGTTCATTTATCCAAGTTTGACACAATCATGATTTAATTATAAATAATTAGCTTTTATTATGTTTTTTTATGAACACTGTGCAACCTATAAGTTGTAATGTTGAAATGTAATATTGTGCATGTAAAAATATTTTAAAAGAAATGTAACAGTAACAATTTCTATCGCATTCGCTTACACAAACACAACACACTGCATTATTTTATTATTGCATATTTAATATCCTTTCAAATATGGCAAAATGTGTATTAAAAATATAAATATATAGTTTTGGTTACTGTATATAAGATAAATATAAGAACTGTATATAAGATAAATATTATTTTATTTATTTTTCAATAGCAAGTAATTTTTTCCATTTTCTCTTGAAAATATAAGATACAAACAATACATATAAATTTTAATTAAGCCTTTATTTTTCAACAAAGTAATATTGTCTCATTTAAAAATATTGCTGACGATAACAACATTTATTGACAAAATATCGACAGAAGTTGTAATTTGTCACTTCCTGAACAACGAACTACACTTTGAAAATGAAAATGATGCACTGTACATGTATGTTTTTTGTTATGTGTGTTCCTAATTCAACCATTGTGCTTGTTACTTTGTAGTTATTATAATATTTTTGTGGTTATTCGGTAATCATTATCATTATATTTATAGCAACAACTGAAAGTTAAGATGGTGCATCTAGAAAGGTGCAATGGAAATGTTAGAAGTGCGACTTGTGGTTAATAGATTAATATCTTGTTGGAAAATGAATGGATTAATTGTAGAAGAAAAGTTGTTGCAGAAGAAGTAGTGTCTACGATCAGTTATTAGTTGTAATGAGATACGGCGGCCATTAAACAATGAAATAAAGCAATAGATGACAAAAAATTATGAGTAGATTCATATATATATTATTAGTTATTGTTATCTTATTCATAATTCTACTTGTAAATGGTATTAACAAAGTAAACCATGTTTTGACCGAATGCCAATGCATAAACATACGAATGTAAATTTAGAATAAGATTTGTACATTTTATTTTTCTATAAAATAATGTATTAGTTTGAAAAATATTACAGGGTCATAAAAGTTTACTTCCGAAGGTTACTAGTGTCACGCTTTACATTTAGGTATTATGATTAATTACGATTAAACAAAATACCTGTAAATTTCAATGTGTATGACATATGTGTATTGAGGATGAAAACTATATACTTCATTAAAAGAAAAAATCACAACTTTCATGCAAATATAGCAGTAGGCAATAGTTAGGCAATTCAATATGAAAGAGGAGTATCTACGACCTATAAATGGTTATATTATAGAATAACGTTAACAGTCTTTCATCAGTTCAAAAACCAAAAATTTAATGAGTGGACCTAAATAACATCACTTGGTCATGAAGATTCTGTTTCCCGTTTTTAATTGATGTCTAAATTCAAAGATAGCGCTGACATGTGTTCAATTATGTTGAGAAATCTAAGTTCTAAAGTGGCTCACATTGGCGTGTGTATGTGCTGGTGGAAATATATCTATCTTCTTATATTTATCTTATATACACTCTTTGTTTGATATTGATATAGATATACATCTAGAGATAAAATACAAGAAAATTTTATTGATTATAACTGCCTTATTTTGCAATTAGGAACTTCAAAAGCATGACCTGGTAGGCCAGCCAATTTTACAAAACCCGTATATGTCTTATGTATATAATACAGAAGTGTTGGTCAATTGTTACAGCAAGAATATTTTTTCTTTCTTCTCAAAAATATATGACGAAAATAAACTATAAAATGTTTTAATATGCTCTTAAGTGCAGAAAAATAATTTATTTTTAAATTTATACTTATCATTTTTCCAAAAAATTTTATTTTTAACATTTTTTTAATCATTATTTTTTTGAACACTTCAATATTATAAACAGAGTCCATGAAAAAAATTAGGAAAATACTGAAGAGTTAATATTTCTGTTTGTGAAATATCCCACATATTATTTGTAAATTCCGCATCCCGATTCATTTTGCTAGTGCTAAATGGCATCTAGTGTACAGTACCGCCCAACATTCAACACTTTAGTGTATGCTGGAATAGTGTTTCTGGGAAAAAGGATGATATATAAGAATTGATTGATAAAAATTGTCTTATTTTGTACTCAAGAACCCAGTAAAGCTGGATTGTTTTACCAATTTAACCACATATCTTGTATTGAATATAATTGGCGTTAATTTTGTAGAAATTCATTATTCACAATTAAATGAAACTACGTGATGTAGTATTATTTCTACTTTCTTTCAGTTCTTTACTACGACCTAGGTTTCGTTGTACTACAACATCTTCAGGTGGGTTATTAGCAAAGATTCTTTCTAAGAATCCATCCTGAAATCTTTGCTAATAGCCCACCTGAAGATGTAATACAATGAAATCTAGGACGTGGTAAAGAACTTAAAGAAAGTAGAAATAATACTACATCACGTAGTTTCATTTAATTGTATGCACATATCTTGTGTTAATATAATAATATTTTTAGGTATTTTGAATGTATTAGTTTAATATCTTGTCTGGAGATATACTTCCTGTTAGTTAAAGATTATCAGTATAAAATTATTCAGTAATTCTAATCCATTCATTGCTGTTAATACATTGGTGTGCCACTGGTGGTCAATACAAGGGGACAATAATGTAACGTCATGAGACTCTAAGTAATTTTAGTTAATTTTGTCTAAAAAACAGTTTAAATATTATAAAATTTTTTTTAGTTTGTTGTATATTGTTAAAATGTTGATGATTGTTAAAATGTACATGCAGATGTATCATGAATGATTTAAATATTTAACAATTCCCTTATTGGTTTTGTGTCTTTCTGTCAACTTTCTGTCATGCAGTACAATCAACAATGTGAATAAAAAATGTGAAGACCATCTGCATAAGAAAACAACTTACATTAAAATACCATGAGAATGAACTGATGAAAGGATTGGCTTGAATTTCACATGACAATGTGACATTCTCTCCTTCGAGTAGAGTTGTCTCGTTCAGTTCTTCGTTATTGAGGGTGACTTTAACAACAGGTGCATCTAAATGAAAAAACAGTACATTCACTACAATCAGTATACAAGTACAGTATTCTAAAAAAATAACTTCTTTTCAGAAATTCCTTGTTATATGTATGGGGCCAAAATTATCAGAATGACTAAATTTCTTTACTTTTTTGCAAGGTTTCAGCAAGAAATAGGTGAAAGTAGATAGATAGGTACGATATTGGTTGGACATTTTGTTTGAAAAAAACATTAACAAATGTGACAGCATTGTTTTAATGTAATTGTAACGGAATACAAAGTATTTGAGTCAAAGTGACTTTTATACGTGTTACTTTATTCGAAATAAAGTACACATAAGACTTAAATACTTTAATAAGGACTTAAAGAGTTATGGCCGAAAATTAATTCTTCTAATGATTCAAAAATGTTTCTTTTATTGCCATATCTAAAGTGTATTTATTCAAACTAAATCATATTCGAAACTTACACTGAGCAAGCCATATTTTTTATCTCGTCCCCGGTCTGCACTAGTTGCGGTTATTTTTAAGTTTTGTAATTTTTGTATAAAAGTATTAAATATAATCATAGGAAGATTAAAAACATTACTTAAAAATCTGAAAACGACGTGTCTGTATCTTTGCAGGGCTGATGTAAAAACCACTGTAATCCACCTCGTACAATCAGATACTCTTGGTCTCAATAAAACTCTTACCACACATCACTAAGCAATGATGTAGTTTCGTATTTATAATTTTTTCTGAATTATTACTTGTGTCTGTAACATAAGTCATTAAAATAACTTAGTAAATTCTTCCAGCTTACACTTAATTTTCATAATAATGGCATCACACTGAAGATGGTGTGGCTTGATGGGATTGCCGCTGCAGCAGGCTAGCTCCTTTTTATCATCCTCGTTTGTCAAGTACAGTTTTGCAATGCTCGCTACTATGTTGTTCTCTTCATTTACCTGATGACAAGTAAATCAGATTTCTTAATTTTATCCACTTATATTTTGTTAAAATTGATAACGTTTTTAAAATAGTGGACTTGTTACAGATTCATTTAGTGTTATTCTAGCTTTCTACCATAAGTCTTAATAGGGTTGCGGTTTGTATGGATCAGTTAGTTTTTAGGTGCTTGAGTGTATTTAGAATCAACTGTATTTGTAACTGTATTTTCCCAATTGTTTCTGCGGTAATTAATTATTATAACATTTATTTATATTTCTTTCTATACAGTTTTTAAAATAAAGTTCCCAGTTTGTAACTCAATAGCTTTCCTTTTATATCAATGTCTGATAATTATAATAGCACATTTTCACATAATTGCAATACACTTACTAACATGTTAGCACATGGGTATCAAACATTGACATTATGGTGTGAGTATTGCGTGTATTTTGAAAGCTATGTGATATTACACAACCGGCAATACTATTGTAGAATTTGACAATGTATTACGCCGATGTTGACAGTAAATTTGTGCAATTAGGTTATATATTTAACTAAATTAAAAACGAGATTTTATGTATTATGTTAAAACACCTTTATAATATATCATCATCACATACCCTTATAATATAAATGAGCATTATTAAATTATAGGAAAGAATATTTGGAAGAAATATAGTTTATTTTGGTGCATTTGCATTTTATATATGTTGACAGTTGGAAAGTCTTAGATAGAGCAAAAAGTGAACAAGAAAATATGTAATAGTTTAGAATTGTTGCTAACACCACTTTTACGCCAGTGAATTTCAGCGTTAAATGTCATGAGTAATATGCTGTGAGTGACTAATCTCAGAAGTTATTCTAAGAATATTATGAGTGTTTTATTTATAAAACCATCATTAAATTAAAGAAAATTTAAGAGCTAGTAATAAAGTAATTAGTTTGTAAGTAATGAAACAGATAAATGTGTTTCCATGAGAAACACATCAAATTTTGTTAAAAAAATATTAGTAAGGGTCTTTTGACTAACAGTTTTTTCTTGTTCTACATAGATGGACTTGCGTTGTTTCCACCATGTAATGTTGGGCTGAGGCCGTGCTCCTTTTACTTCGCACTGAAACTCTGCTTGTGCACCACTCCTTAGCTCGTTATTATTTACAAATAAATTCACATACAATGGACTTACTGAAAATTTCAAAGGAGTTATTAATACTTTTGATTTTACATTTCGGATTTATTTTTCATATACATATTGCAATTTAGAAAAAAGTTGTAGGTATCTATTTTTATCGTAAATTGGATAATTTCTAAGCAGAAAATCATTAGTGGTAACATGAGCAATGACTTTCTTCAGAATGTGTACAAATTAAATACCCCGTGATTAGGAATTGGTAGCATTATCCATTTTTCTTATGCAATGGAAGATAAATCAATAATATCCTATGTATTATAGATTTATATTCCATTAACCTTTTCTAAATGTATCATCAATATGTAGCTTATGATCCTTATAGATGCACTGGTAATACTTAATTCTATGATAAATGAGATTATGCACGTTGACTTGTTTTCTTATTTTATTAACAGCTATGTGGTTGTAGAGTCTTGGGATGATTTGGGATCTATTCTGGAGAAGGCAAATAAAATATACATGATACAACAGGGAATAGATTGTTTAATGCATGCTATTTGCTATATTCTTTGGCTTTTGAGATATATATGGGCAATTAACTTGTATCACTATTTCTAAAACTAAAAATTACTGTGACATATTAGGGGATTCCTTAAAAGTGGAAAGTTTTAAATGTGTTTCATAGAACTAGCAAGCAATATTAAAACATACATGAAGTTTTCTTGCATCATTAATACGCTTAATAAGTATTACAAGTTTGTAATTAAGATGATCCACAACCGCTGAGACTGTGAGAGGGGGAGCAACACGAGTAAGGTATCAACAAACTCCTCATAGAATTGGAACTCTGTTTGGTAGTTGAAAAAATCATTTACTGCCATTTCCACTTGGGACTAGTGGTAACGGGGCCATCATGCATGATATGTCTCTAGTTAGGTAGTTACTTGAAGTTTGGCACAAAATCTAATACACTTTGCTAGGATAAATCATTAGTGCTTCATGGGGAGAAGCTATGAAGTAATGGGTTTTATAAGCGAGTTTATTTTATTTTTATCATGACTTTATACCGATGACCATGACTCTTTAGTGGTAAATAGGTTTGAAGTTCTGCTAGAGAACTTAAAAAAAAATAAATTAGAGTTTTAATATCATTTCAGCAGATAGGAATCTAGCTTTTCGTTCGCTTTAATTTGTAACTTTGAAGTTGTATTTTTTCTACATAAATTTGAGATCAAGTTTAGATGGTGACTAAAAGTGAGTCATTAAATATGGATTTTTGGATTATATATTTCTCATCAATAAGAAGTGGGAAATATTGACTTTTTCTTTATAGGGTTCTAAGGTCAATAATTTAAATGCCTAATACTTTTAATAACGTTTTAACTGTCTGTTATTAGTAAAATGTTTTTGCAAATAGTTCAAGCAGTATTAACATGATTATGCTTAAAAAAATAGAAGTTCGCACTTGCGGACACTAATTTATGCAAAGCCTACTTGATATCATTGTAGAAAAGGAGTGATTTTTTTCTTTTCATTCAGTCCTTCAAGGTAGTCAGTCGATTTTAATGAATATTGTAATGAAAAATATTTTATGTAACATATATCTACATGTACTGGTAAATTTTCCTAAAATCAAAGTATATTATTTAGTAATTAATATTAATATTTATTAAGATTTAACTAAAAGATTTGCGTTATTTTTTGTTGTTTGTTATTTTTTTGTTTTATGTTATTTTTTCAGTTTATATTTATTACCTCCAAGTAAAACATTTCTATTCTAGTAATAAATCTTTAAAAAAATTTATTCACTTTGTGTTCTCCTTTTCTTAAAATCGTAATGAAAAATTTAAGGACTTGTCTTTGTGTATCATTGTTTGCTGATTTTGTTATAATCATGTCAGTTTTGCACCAAAATGTGAAGAATGAATTAAACTGATTGGGGTTCACAATAAATGCTGAATTTTTGTCTTAATTTAAGTACAAATTATGTTAATGAGTTATTATGTACATCCTGCTTATGCAACTTGTATGTTATTCAGTATAACAAATGGAGTCTTTCTTAATAGTCTAACTAGTAAACTAATTTTTTTGCATTGCATTATGTTACAAAATATTACTAAAAGTAAAAAAGGGCTCATATTAAAAATCTGTATTAATAACTATGTTATAGGGAGGGAACAGGAAATCTTACAATTCATATCGAGAATAACAGTCTTTGTTAATGGGTCGGCATATTTATTATTGGATGCCTCGCATCGGAATACAGCATTGAGGTAGTCACGTTCTAGCTTGTTTATTCGCAGAATGCATCGAGTTCGCTTTTCTGAAATTGTCTTAGAAGATTCCTTTATCATTTTGTCATCTCGATACCAAGTTATTTTCGGTGTGGGATTACCTGAAATAAATTCATAGTACACAATTTTAGTTTTGTTATTTTTCATAAGTTTGTACTGGTATCATCTCCCTTGCATTAAGATTTTTACAAAAAAATTTGATAATGATATGGATTTTGGTAATCATATTAACAATAAATGTTAATGTGAAAGGTATCTTTCAAATTTAGTAAAAACTCAAGAAAATTTTCCTAAAGTACTTCATTTCATCGAGTTCGAGTTTGAATATTCTCCTACCTCGGAAAGTTCAGGTTTGTATAGAAAAATTGGTTCAATGTAACATGTAGATATTAATTATAAAAATTTTAATACAAAATAACATCAAAAGTATCAGGGTAGAATTTGTTCAATGCTTTTCTATTAAGAAAATCATCCTTGATTTTGTAATAAGTTTTACACATTGTGTTCCAAAGTGTATTCAAGAATTTAGTTATAAAACTATATACATACAGTCCCCACGAACAAGATTAGCAAAAATTATTGCTAAAAAACATCTATTCATGTATGATTTGTATTCACATTTTTTACTGAGAGAGTGCTTATCAGAATTCTGTCAGATCTTTTTGTAAAGAGATGAACTTTATTCGAACAACTTGTATGTCTGTTTTTGTTGTCATCAAGGTATTAGTCACCTTAAAGTAATATTTAATTAATATGTGCAAGGACTTATGTAATAAATCAACTGAATGACATTTTCCCGCTTAGAATAAAAGTTATTAATATTGGTACCTTTAATATTTATTTAGAGTTTTCAACTACCGCTATATTATATTAATTCTTTTAGATTATCGGAGTAAATTATTACATCGTTTTGTTAATTATTTGATATGCTTGAATGTTTAAAAAAAATAATATGCAATGTCTAAAATAATATATGATTTATAAAGAACAAACCAGCCGATGTATGGAGCTTTTCCCTACTGTGGAAAATTGTTGTAAATTTAAATATTTAATCTCCTTGAATGTTTTTATATGCTGATCACAGAATCGGATTTTATTTTCCACAGAAACTTGCAGTACTGTTTATATAAAATCATAAAACTGATGGTAGATGTTAGTCGGAAAGTTAAGTTTCGTAGAGTTTTTGATTACTTATACAGTTTACACTGTAAAAAAATAATGAGAAACAGCATACAAAAAAGAAATATTTTGCATTTAAGTTATCAAAAAACCCACCTTTGAATTGGTAATTAACAGTGTTGTCTAATGCTAATTTACTTTTCAGTTAATATTTCTGTGCGTTGTTAACTATGTGTTTAGAATAGATGGCATATACATAACAATATGCCAATAATTGAAGTGAGATAGATGTGTTAATGCACACCGTATTAACATACTGAATAAAAGAAAATGTATTTTTGTATAAGTATCAGATATATCTAATATAAAATAGGCATCATAAAGTCTAAGTATGGGAAGAAATATGCATTTGTTCCATGTGTAAAACCAAACATTGCATAGAAATTTAAAAAGGAATACTTCTATAAAGTTTTCATAAATTGTAACTTTAGGAAAATAAACTAAAGTCCTTGAAATACATTTAAAATTTTTTTTTTTATATTGTGATAAGTGGTGGGCAGAATATGGCGTTGCACTTCCTAGAAATTGAAAAATAAATACATGGAAACTTTATTCTTGTGAGGATCATAAAATAATTTAAAAAGAATAAACTGACCGAATAAAATATTAATTTAATCTAATTATTAATTTAATTAATTGTCACATGAATAATACTATAGTAAAGTTATTGACTAAACTTACCACCGAAGGCGATGCAAATTAAAATGAATTGGATGCCTTCATCATATGGACCTATAACTGAGTTGTCTTCCATAACTTTATTCTGTTCATCCACAATTGAGACACTTTCAGGTGGCACTAATAATAGAGAAAGGAAGGAAAAATTTTTAAAAAAAGTACCAAACCGAAATAAAAACCACTTTCCATAAGACTGTCCTGAAATTGAATTGAATCTTCATTATTTTTATATTAGAACTTTTTAATTGACATAATATGCAAGTAACTAGTTGGATTATTATACAAGATCAAATACATGAGGTTTAAGTCTTAAATATCAAATCACTCTCTAATATATTAATGAAACCTAATCATTAGGATAAATTGAAAAAATAATTTTTTTTAAATTTTTCCTCAAAAAAAAACAAACATCAGTGAAGCAATTTTGTTCATATATTTGTCTGTCTATGATCTGATTTGAAAATTATCATACAACTTAAACTAAAGTTTGTAATGTTTCCATTAAATTATTTCAAATGTGGAAATTACAACAAAAGTAAACGATCAGGGGTAGATTTGTATGGACGCTGGCCTGCTGTGTATATGACCCAAATGTGTATGAGGTGATATATTTTATTACGCTTCCATTTTTACTATAGGACGTAGCTCTTGAGATGTTGAAGAAGTGAGGTATATGCATATTTAGGTACCTAAAATGTGTATATATCTTTATTGATTGGGTATTTGAGAACTAAAAAGATTATGGTAAAGATTTGTTTTCATCACAATTATTTAAACGAAGGGATCTAATGAATGGTAATTTGTTAGTTCAGTTAAATAAACCATAGATGTATACCTAGGACACCTATCTAATTAAAATAAAAAGCTTATTTTCATACTTGACCTAAAAAAATGAGTCATCATCATAACATCTTAATTAATATTACATGTGGGGTATAAATTGTCTTGATAAAAATGAGCCCAATAGTGGTACTATATTGTCGTGGTTCTAATTTAAAATAACAATAGAAAATAAATAATAATACAAAATAAAATACTTATTGAAATGCATAATTAGCGTAAGTAATAATCTACCTACATCTATGAGAGAATAGTAACAATACTATTACACTATAAGAATTAAATGTCACTATAATTTACGCTATAAAAAGTAGATGTCACTGTAATTTACTTATTTATTTTTGGTTATTTCATAAGTATTTATACATAAAGTAAGCCCTATCATTTATCCTGCATGTTCCAATCAGTTTATTAAATAAAAAATATATTATTTTCTTGGAGGAATAAACGAATAATTACAACCTTTAGGATTCATCATAACGCTATTATTCTGTGTTGTTAAAATTTTTTTTTTACTATCGGTTTTGCATAGCCACTGATTTAATCCTAATCCAATCAACAACGCAACTATAATATTATCTAAATACAGTTCCGATGGATGAAACGGCTCATCCATCTAACACTGCGTACCATATTATCTATAGATTATGTGCACAGGTGCTCGAAGGTATTGATAGTATATGTGCCCTATAGTACGACATACAGTCAAGCTTGTGCAGCAATGATGTAGTATATCTTGGTCATTCGCGTTGCGTTGTTCCAGAACATTTGAATAATATTTACGTGCCCTTATGTATCGCATTTTTCTGCATCCTCAAAGCAATTAGACATTATCGAATCGATCAACGAATTGTTTTCATTAAGGTATAATTTTGAAACTTTTTTATATGAAATAAATGCAGTCAAGTACACAAGAACAATAAAAATAAATGAGCTTTAAGGACCCTTCAGCTGAAAATATCTCATTTCCTCTAGACTTAACAATCACATGATCATTTTAAAATATGAAACTCGTATGAGCATGTTTCACGGTGTTAAACGGTGTAGGTTTGGTTTGTATATATTGGCAGACTAATTTGACTATGATTCTTTGACACACTTGTGTTAAAATTTGAAATTGTTATAAAATTTCTTCAAAGGTTTTTGAAGGATACGTCTCATGATTTGAATTTCAAGTTTATATATTATTACATTATAAATCTTTGTTGCTACTATGAAAATATTCCTCTAGTCCAAAAATTCATAATTAAAAATTTGTTTAAATATTTTCCATTAAAAACGCTTAAAGATTGTTATCATCAAAATTGTCAGTAACGATTGAACCAAAAATATCAGGATTGATAAATTCTAACGCAATTGTTATAAAAAATTAATTGTTTGTTTCTGTATAAGTGCTAAATCATTGGTTTTAGAAAAAAAGTTTTTCGAAAAATAAAAACAGAACTTTTGGAGAACTTTTGTCTTTATACATTTATAAAAATTTTTAATTCAGTTCCGTCGAAACGCTCAATACTCTGCTCCATTCTACATGACAGAATGGAACCTTTATGGCATCACTTTATTGCACATGCTGACGCAGCATTGGTGGCGGGTAGTATGGTAGATGAAGATTGAAGAGAATCTGAGAACTTACGGAAGCGGACAGTATTGCAAATGTGGAGACCCGAACAGGCACTTACCCTGAGCAATTTGTACTTTTGCTAGCGTGGACATAGTAGGAGTGTATTGCTATTGATAATGTGAGTGGAGAGCTAATGGCACGGAGCACTAATTGTGCAAGTATAGATTGCACTTGACCGATTTTTTTTGTGAATTATTTTCATTGTAAAACTTATGGTTTAGTTGCTGACAAGTTATATTACATGAAGGGGCTGCTATAGCCTAATGTAAATGTAACATTCATCAGCTTGTTGATGTTTGCTTATAATTCAAAATTGACTTCTTTTTATCAATAGCTTAAAATGTTAAGTACGAATAGAAATAGCATTACGAGGGTGCTGTACACACTCAGGAATTAGAGCATACTACCTAATATAGCTTTCTTAGGTGTTATGAATAATTTCAAAAATTATAATTTAATTTTTAAAAAAATAAAATTACAGTAATGACGCATAACTATTACGTACTATATCATTACTATAATTTTCTAGTAAACTTGTAGTAATGCCATTTTACCATAATTTTGACTTTAACAGTTCCAGAGATAGAACGTAGTTCTATTTGCAAAACTGCTAAAGTAAAAACATAAAATATGTTAACTATATTCTGGAATTAAAATATTTCAAGTGAAAATTAACTAATCTTTGTTATACCAGATGTATGAACCATTGCTTACCAAATGACAGTAAGCAATGGTTTATTATTATGGCTTTTTTTTAGTTATAATAAAGATTATCAGATATTATTTACAATTTTAACTTTCATCTATATGTTAGTCTAATATCAATAGATATTAGCCGCGTAATTAATAAATGGCAGCCTATGCCAATTGGCTTATTAAGTGAAAGGGTGAATCGAATTTTAACTTTGAATAATGGAACTCTATAAACAGAAATTTTGAATCGAAAGTTCCATTATTCACCATAGCCTACCATTGAAAAAAAATATTTATTTTTTTATTTACCTATGATTATGTGAGTTTCAATAGACTTATAATTGTTAGTGTTTAGTCTATATAATTGAAACATAAATACTTAAATTGTAACTTGTCAGCTAAACTGTGGTTTAACAGAGAGTAAACTGTGAGCTAAACAGTGTTTGAATATGAATACTTATAATATTTTCTTTATTGTATACTTTCCTGTTTGGTTGTCGCATTACACAAGAGATGTTGGTGGTTTGGAAGATATTTAAATATTACATGATACTGAAAGTTTTTGGAACTGGCCACTTAGCCTTAAAATATTAAAAAACTATATTCTGTTTCCTTTTGGTCACTCTTGGACACTTTTTGTTTGGTAGATTGCATAGGAAATATAGACTCAAATTAAAGGGTAGGATATTGCTATGCCCAATCTTACTGCCGAAACTTTGATTTTGATCTGATCTCAAAGGTTTGATATTTGTATGCCCTTTAAATTTTTGATTAAGGTATATAATCTAATTTCCTGTCAATATTAGATCCCTTTTAACAATTGCCAATAAATCCATCGTACTAATCGTAAGAGAAGTAACACTGAAAGTTTTGGGAATATCAAAAAAAACCTGTCAAGTACAAGTAGAACTTGCACTTGCACTTTTAGACACTTATAAATATTTAAGGGTACATAGTATTTCTAATTAAACTATTTCTGCTTCTTCTTGGTTAGCACTATAACCTAGTACAGGTCCAAGCTGTCTCCACAAGCTTTCTCCAGCGGATCTCGTCAGCGGCAACTGCCTGCCAGCGTTGAATTTTTAAAAGTTTAAAATCATTCTCGACATAATCGATCCATCTTGTGAAATTTTGTCATAAAATGAATTTATGTTGTATTTACATTGTTGTCTTCAAATCTAAAAATGTGCCCAAGCCACCTGATATGAAATGACTTAATGATTCGGACAATATTTGGTTGTTCAAATTTTCTATAAATTTGATGGTTTAACAAAATTCTCCATTTGTTATTTTCTTTGACAGGTCCAAATATTTTACAAAGTATTTTTCTTTCAAAAATAAGAAGTCTATTTTCATCTGTTTTTATTAAAGGTCAACATTCACTGACATACAGAATTACACTATTTACAAATATTAAAATTTCACAATGTTTTAATTTAAAATTCACAATATTGCCTACTATATGTTTCACAGACATAAAAACATTGTGCATGTTTCAAAAATTGTAATATCGAGGATAATCACTATAGTTTTTCTACAATCTTTACATAGGCTTCTAAAAACCTTATTTTTTGATTGGTTGAGTAGTTTCTGAAATAAGGGAGGGTAAATATTTTTTTTGGAAATATTTTAGTATATCTCTGAAGACATACAACCTAAAATTATGTCAATAATATTTTTCACGATCACGCCTTTTCACGGTCACGCCTTTTCACGGTCACGCCTTTTCACGGTCACGCCTTTTCACGAGAGCCCACACCCTACATGAAAAGAAAAAAAAATTGAGTACTTAATTTATTCTCCCTGAAATTTCCAATCGCAAATTTCAATGTTAGTACAGATTAGTATGTTTTATTTCTATGCCAAATTTAAATTTCTACATCAACGGTTTTTGAGAAAAATGCTGTGATAGATAGAATCTTCAACGGTTCTGTTTTTCCTTTTGTGATATGAAACCCTAAAAATTTAATCAGCAAGTGAGTTTATAATTTACTTTTTTTTCAAAATAGTCTCCAAGGCACTATGCACTGTTTCATTTAATGGAACTGCTGAAAGGAGCTGCCATCTCACTCTTTTTTGGACACAGTTCCCTCATCTTGGATGTCTCTTTCAGAGTCTTTTTCAATGTAGTTATTGCTTTTTTGGGGTCCGGGAGTCGTATTCCACATTGTTGATTTTTATTCTTGAGACTGCATAGAAATAGTACGGTGCGAGGAGGAGGCTACATGGCGAATGACCCATAATCTCTACAACCGACGTAATCAAATAGTTGATTGTTGGTCTAACTGAGTATTTGTTGTGATGAAGGAAGTTCTACTACCAGGGCGTTACTTTTGAACTTTTTCCAAAACAACAGGCAAACAATGGCTGGTGTGGTCAGTCTGCGAGAACGGTTCTTTTATTTTCTAGAACAATCATTGCGTAATAAGCTGTAAAACTTTGTTGGCAACTTTTTAGAAGGAAACACCCACTGTGCAGACTGCCTGTTAGTTTCAGGATTGTAACAATATATCCAGCTTTCGTCACCTGTAGTGATGTAAAATTGAGGGACCTGTGTGGAATTATTCTATCATTTCACAATACTGATCAATGCGACAGTGTTTTTGAGCTTCAGTCATAATCATGGAGTATTAACCTAGCACAAAACTTCCAGACGGCTGCATGTTCATGTAATATATTTAACTCACATCAATGCCTAAACTTGCCTGAATCCGCTGGTTATTCTCATGTCAGTCTGTATCATGAGCCACCCCTCTCATGCAGATCATTACCAGATTTGTATGACCATGTTTGGACTTGTTAAAACAGTTTTAAAGAGTAGCTTCATCATAAATTCCAATCGAAGACGATTGTAACATTTTTGGTGATTTACACCGCAAAGAAAGTCATGAAAAATCATTGATTGAAAATTTTTTAGTGACAAATTTTTATTAATGTGATGCAGACAATTTTGAAATTGTCTTCAATTTAAGAAATAAGTGACAAATTGAAGCAAAGTACTTCTATGGATTACCAAAGAAATCAATTTTCCAAATTTTAATCGACAGCACGTATCCAGGAAATGTTTAATCAGTATATACTAAAATCATCACTAAAAGAGAATGATCGCCAATAAAGAAAACGATTCTTTGATCATAACATTTTTGTAGTACATTCACATACTCGCCAAGAATGACCTAATATGGTTGTGTGTTGGTTAACATGAGTGAAATAAAATGGTAAATAAAAAAAATTGTACTCCGCCAGTTCGGGCCAGTTTTGACTCGGGCGCTTGCTCGATATCGGTTTTTTGACTCGAGCCAATGGAATATGAAATCTATGCAGTATCAACGTTGTGTTTAATGAAATTACATAATTATATTCGTCTTTTACAAAAGAAAAATAAAGATAGGAGGTGGAAGGGAGGGCATGTATATATGTTCTTCATTTTTATTTTACAGAAGATTAATATAATTAAATAAGTTCATCAATAGGATGTGGATGCCGCATCGATTTCAATGTCTTTCATATTAGCCAAGCATGTGAACAGACAATTACGTTCGTATTCATGCTCGATATTCTCATTGAATATCCGCCGAGACGGGCGCGTTTTAGTGATTTTGGCGGTAATTTCAAAATTATGCGTTTTCGTCGAAATAAAATACCTATTTAACGCGGGAATAAACATTGACGTGTTAAATATCATCTGTTCATAGAGTCTACTAAAAGGGTTCGATATTACTATTAAAAATATAATAACCTAAAAGAAACGTAAAGTTGATCCATTTGGAAGTTTTATGTTATGGAATAACAAATACATAGTCAAGATTGATTACATTAGCAATGCTTGTTTATGGAATCATATGTGAAACATCTCCATATTGTAGCTGAAGGTCGTTTTGTAATACAGTTCCATATATAATCCAGCTGAGTCAGTCCTCATTAGCCGGGACTGATGAAGCGTGAGGCGCGCTGCGTTCGTTAATTTTGTCGAAAACTCGTAATAGTCGCTTCCTCATTACGCTTAACAATTACGGAGCACGCATCCGCCGCTGAGCCGGTTTGTCGGCGCCCGGCCCGTCTGACAAAATGCGTTTTGTACTTCCTTTTCGGTACTATACAACTTTTTAAACTATTTGTTTAGTTACTGTTTGCAATATTAAAGAATATACAGAATTTTCAGATATATTTAATACGCCCAATACAGCTGTAGTCAATTACTCCGTCTACGGTGTGTGGAATATAGGCGAGAATATTTTTTTCACATTTAAAAACAAAGTCTCAAAATCAACATAAATATAGAATTGGTAAACTTTCCTCCGTTGTTGTTCAAGAGTAGCAGATTAATTCGTTTCTAAGGTAATCGAAAAAGGAGGCCGGGCATTTTATTATCCAAAAAAAACCATAGAAATAATATTAAATTCTAGCAAATGTCTCTGAAACTAGCCACTTAGCTTGCTTTAGCGAGTATATATATTGAATTTTTTAACTTGGAGTTCTTCGGTTCTGCAAATCTAATGAAATTATGAAATTACTACTTGTTAAGTGGTTTTGGTGGTAATTTTAAAATAGTTTGTTTGCAACAAAACTGAAATTCTCCTGAAATGACTCCGGAAATTTTTTGATAGTTGCGTTGTTGTCTCAATAAACGACGAAGACTTTGAGTAATATTTGATGAAATCCTATCCGAAGCCACTAACTCCTTTAATCTTCTTGGTTTTCGCCTTCACTTCTGAAGGTCGTGTCCTTGAAAGACATTCCTGGTTTTATTTACAAGCTTCCTCCACTATCTCCGGTTTTCAGCTTCCCTCAGTACGATTGCTACAGGAAGGCCAGTAATAGCTGTTACTTGGTTCCACCTACGGCTGTATGACCGGCCACTGGATCTCTTTCATTCCACTTTCCCACCACAACTAGCTTGTCGCCGTTATCTAGTCGCCGGTGGGCAATGTGCCCAAAGTAACTTAGAATCCTGTGGTAATAGATCATTGAATTCTAGTTTTGATGTTTAGCTGCTCGAGGATAATTTTTTGTTGTCCAGGGTATGAGAAGCATCCTTATCCAGCACTACATTTCGAACGCCTCAATCTTCTTTCGTTCCTATGACTGGATCGTCCACAGTTCCGAGCCATACAGAATAACAAGAAGATCAGCGTCCGGAGTACTCTCGGTTTGTTGATAGTCTCACTTTGGTGACATCCGTGTTCTGTCACAAACGTGTCATGTGGCTCATTGCAGCCTTGGCCATCTCGTCCGCTTCCTGATGTAGAGAAACTCGCGGACAACTTCCAGATCCGAGAACTATTCAGTACTAAAGAGTCGACCGGTTCTATTGATGGCGTCACCGTCAAAAAATGCCTCTCCCATTCTTCCAAGGTATTTCTCATTACAAGCTCATCATAGATGGTAAAAAGAATGGGAGACCAAATACATCCCTTCTGACCCCTCTTTCTGGTTTAAAAAGGCTTGAGATGATGTTGTAAATCCTTACCATGAATTCGCCGTCTTGGTACAGATTCGCGATAAGCGTTATGAGGTGCAATGGTATGGTAGACAGAGGGAATGACGCTCACCCGGTAATGCCGCTCACCCCAGTAACGATAAATACAGTGCATAAAAACACGTTATACAGGCTGGAATACGGGGGAGAAGAGGGGTGTAACTATGAGCAGGTAACGACAAGTAACATCAGTCCGTTTGCAGCACGGAAGACTGGAAGGGTTGGGTTTGTTTGAGGCCGCGATTAATCTAATTTTTGGCCATATATTTTTGTCGGGAAATCTAGAATTTCTGTACTTATTTATTACCGCTATTATTAATTTAGGTACTAAAACATTGGATATAGCAATGACGTAAATAATTGTGGACGTAAAATTGTACTTATATGTTTTCAAATTTCAACTCTAATACAAAACGATCATTTGAGGTTATTATCCCTATGTGATCATATATTTTTCGAAAGCGATATGCCTAAAAAGCAACAAATGACTACTGCCAAAGTAGCTTGGAGCGAAAAAGACATACTCTAAGCTAAAACCGCGATTGAAATGGGGATTTCCAAGAGATAAGCAGGTTAATCACATTACATCCCATTTACTACATTGAGAGGTTAACGAAAGAATAAGAACATAGGCAGTCCATAACTAGGTCGTAAGCCAGTAGTTAATAAAAAACAAGAAAGTGATAGAGCTGAACGGGTTAAGTTGCTGGAATCGCTATACTGCGGAACATTGAAAATTTGCCTAAATGTATTCAGAGTTTAATAAATTGAAAAACAATTTGGTAATAACAGTAAAATGGCAGGATTGGATTGGATGCAAGGTTTTAGGAGACGCAACTCTTCCGTTGCTATACGCAAAACTGAAGCAACGAGCTTAAATCGGGATTCCGCCATTAACGAACAAAAATTAATTGTTTTTACAATATGCTTGTTAGCCTAATAGAGAAGTACACTTTCTCTTCAATAACAAAAACAGTCATACAATAACGATGAGATAGGCATCACAACCATCACATATCCAGGAAAAGTACTTGCAGAAAAGGGACAACGAAGACTATAGGCAGTCGAACGAGGAAGAAATATATTAGTTACGTGTGCTATGAGTATATATGGGAACTTCGTACCACCAATGTTCATCTTTCCCAGACGAAAGATGATACCATTATTAGAAAAATATGGTTGACCTGGAGCGACGAAAAGGTGTGGATAAATGAACAATTATTTGTCGACTGGCTGAAACAATATGAAAATATACCACGGCTACGTAAAAATCTTCTGTGCTGACAACCATAGCAGTCACATCTCGCTGTCAGCTTCTAACTATTGCAAAAAAATTGTATTGCTTTCAACTCCGCCATATAGCTCTTATAGAACATAGTCCTTGGATGCGTCTTTCTATGGACATCTGACTGTTGCTTGTAGACTCGAATGCAACAGGCACATAAAGATACACTTGATGGCTAAATTAATTCATCCGTTTGATGTTGCAGATTTATTCAACAAGCATATACATAAATTGCAGCGAAAATCAGCTTTTCCCTTACTTATACTTGATAAGCTTGGGAAAAGCTGATTTTCGAACCACAGGAATTTACCCTTTGACCCAAATGTTTTCACCGAGCAGAATTTCTTAGCAGCATCGCTGATGGGTCAAGATTCAGTCCGACCCACTAAAAACGAAAACGAAAATATCGACAAAATCGGAGCTGCACAGTCTCGTGCCATGACTGTGAATCAAGGACTTACACCCTCTTTGCTTGATCCATTGGTCGAGACGCCAAACAAAGAATTGGAATCTCCTATATGTGGCCCATTAAACGATTCTTGGTGAATGTGAATCACCTGTTACTGACCCGTATAATTAGGCACTTTATGACGAATAGATTCAAACTCTTGTACCGACCACAACTATTACGCCATCTACAAATCCAGGTCAAAGGAAGAGAAAACAACGTGCTACCATTTTATCATCAATTCCACTGAAAATAATTTAGAAGAAAAGGAAAGCAAAAAAGAATAAGATTGTAAAAAATACAATAATAAAACTAAAAAAATAGCTAATGATAAAAATATGAAAGGAAAATCTTACAAATTTCTTCGAATACCGAAGATGAAGAAAGTCGATATCTTTGCAACGACGACAGTCATGATGAAATGGACGTGATAATGAATTGTGTACGCTGTGTAATGGACATCATTAAATACAAATCCTATCATCGCCAAATCCTAATCCTGGACAAAATACAAACAATAAAAAAGTAATTTGAAACATTTGACGAAAAATTGTTGCACAATATAAATGTGCAACAATTTTTCATGAAATGTTTTATTGTTTTAGTTAAAATGTAGAAAAAATTAATGTATATTTAAATGATTTGATGATAAATTAAAACATTATTTTTTTAAGTTTTTCAGTCTTTCCTAATGATTTATATTTTTTGGAGATAAAAAATTAAATATAAATTCAAATTTCATTACAATATCATTAATTTTCTTTTGATTTAGTTTCCTAACTAAAGTAATAAAACGTGGATAATAACTAAAATTATTAATAAATGAAATTTTTTTTTAAATTTGCTAATTTATTATTATTTCTTTATTATAATTAATTATTATAGAATATGTTTATTACACTTAGAAATGCCGTAAAATAACAGCTTCCTACACTATTTTTCTCCATGAACAACTTTGCAATTCTATTGTTATACTATTTTCACTAAAATAAAATTTAAAAAATCATTTCAACGTGCGAAATTAATTGTGAACATGTATATTCATAATATTCTGTTAAGGGAAATGAAATCGTAATATTCGTATAATAAGTTAGTTATTTGCAATATTTTAAAAATATCCTATTATCAGTTTTTTCAACTTGGTCCGGATCTTTTATAATTTACTGTTCAACTTAAATTTCACAACTCAAAGACAACCTGGTTTTTTAACATATAAAGACTTTTAAGTGGTATTTTAACGACGTATTTGAGTGCCTTTTCCGCGAGTAACTCTTTTTACAATTGTCACACCGCTCTGTATGTTGATTTGTTAATGTAATGTCAAATTGGACTTTGTATTCTATGGTGCCTATAGGTTAAAAAGAAACGCATTGAATTTCTGCACACCGAACACTTTTATAAACGATAATGACAACTTTACTTATTAAATTAAAGAATAGAAGAAAATATTACCAGATTTGCTTCAATTATTTGAATTCTTATTAACCGAAATAATTGAAAAAAACAAGTGTGTGCATGCGGATGCGTCGTTAGCCCCCGTCCTACATACGTTTCACTATGTGAAAATCGGTATTATATTTCAGCATCGGCCAATGTGGATGTTGAAGATGATGCTTGTGTTGAAAACGATGCTGAAGTTCCGTTGATTTCAATGTTGATGATAATATCTGCAACGACCCTGCTTGCTAGCATGAGCTATGAATGCCAATGTTTGATAATTCCCACATGTTCTTATCAGTCCTTTCTTGATAAGCGGAATCAGCAGCACTCTTTCCAATCACTGACCCATCTATCTCATTTTTCATAGATCGAGAATTATTTTTACTCCTTGGCCCCCGATGTCTTTAAGCTCTTCAGCGAATATTTTGTTTCTACCGGCTGATTTATTAGTCTTGTCTCTATCAGCTGCTTTATAAGTCATTAATTCATTTAAAATAAGTAGTTAATTAAATTGTGGTCGCATACACCTTAGTGACGAAATTCAAAAAGAATGTTCTGTGGCCACAGCAACACCAGATAATTTCCATGAAATGAGACTCATGTTAAAAGTAATCATAAAAACAACCTTTGGGAAGACACGGAATACTTTGGACACCGATGTTTTGTGCTAGATTGAAATGAAGTATAAAATTAACATCATTTATGTACATTGGTATTAGACTGTTGTCAAAACATATAATAGTTCTATGAAGGATAACTGAATGCTCTATTTGTAGCAAGTAATGAGAACTGGTTAAATTATTATAAAACTGAAACAAAAAGACACAGAGTTCCTTTTCGAAGAGTTTCTAACAAAAGTAATGAAAGGACAAAGCGTTGAGAAAATATTGTATCAATTTTTTTTGCAGGACTAGGAAAATACGATATGTTTTTGAGAATGAAAAGGTTAGTTACTTTAGACTGATACAGGAAAAACAGTCAGAACAAATACCACACAGTAGTATTCTTAACCACATATAGTCCATTCTGTTAGCAAAGAAATTATTTTTTAACCCCAATGTTGAACTAATAAGTTATACGGAGTATAGTCAAGACCTTGTGATTCATATTTATTTCCAAAAATGAAAGATTCAGATTTAGTTATTAGTATTATAGGCGCAAATGAGACAACGGCTGTTTTTCAAATAACTGTGAAAAGATAGTTCGATACCTTGATTCAGTGTTTAATTAAATCGTTTCGACGGAAGAAACAGTGTATCGGTTGTAGAGGCTATTATTTCATTTTAGAGAATCTAGAAATTGTCAGTATTATAGGTCTTCTACGTCACAAAGGAGATTCGTTCGTTTCGCCGAGTTCAAATCACGAAGATATTCGTATGAGATTAATGACTTGTACACCTGCTATCATTATCGAAGAAACGTATAATACATTTGTATATGTTTTCATGGAAAATGAGGCCAGATGAAAATTTTTATTTGTTCAGAAGAAACACATGAAGAAATTCAGCAAATATCATAATTCAGATCTGAAAAGTATGATATACAATACTAGCTGAGGATTAATAGATAAATTCACTTTGAAGTCGTTACGAAGAGAAAAGTACCAAGTCGTGATAAATCAATTGCACCATGATTGGTTTCCATTGGTCTACAACATATTTTTTGAAGATAAATCCTGATCGAATTGCCCTCAGTACACGACCGGTTGTTTTTTCCAAAATGAAAATTTTGTAATCATATTAAAGAGCACCATTTTTGAACAGCATGTATATTGTAACTTTGTTTTATCTAATGGATTTTTTTGCATCCCAGTTTATTATTTTTAACTTTTTTACAAAAGTAATTTTCGTTGTTAATACATGTATTTACCAAAAGTTAAAAACGATCATTTTATAAATTTTAAATATATTTTTAGGCATTACGAGGGCTTTAGGCCTTTTATTACATATTATATTATATTTACGGGTTTGTTATAATTTTGGTGACTTTATAATTGTAATTCTGTTAGACTGAACCACATCTGTTCTTCGTTACTGTTTGGCTCATAGGAAAACGTTAAGGTTTGAGGAGAAAGAATCACTATTATTGTGTCTTGCAATTATTTCAGTATTACTACACAGAATGGTATCCTTTGAGTGTTAGTTAATTCGATTAACCTTCGATTTTATAGGGACTCTGAATATGGCAGAAATTACAGTGTAGAAGTTGACAGTGGTGTGGAAGAGGGGGCAGTGAAGAAGGAATAGAGAAAGTCTGAAGAGCAGAATGCGATGATGAGAAAGGGAGAGCCTAAAGAGGGAAGAGGAGAGGTCGACCAGAGAGAAAATTTACTATGAAATCGAATTTAGAAGTATAAATAAAAAAAATAGTTTTCTATAACGTTTTCATACCAACAGACTAACAGTATCTTGTATTTAATTGTCAACATTTTGTTGTCTAATGCAAATATATGGTGGGATGCGTAGTTTCCTAATAGATTATTATTAGGAAAGGTATGTTTCTAAGTACGTTGTATTTCTATCAGAGCTTCTCATCTTTTGAATCACTTTATCTTGAGAGTTTTGAATAACGTGAGACTATACGGTTACGTCCACTTTCTATTTCCTACCGATTTCCTCTTGACTATGCAGGATTACCATACGTTGTAGCACAGACAGTGAAGTTTCTGTGATGAAATTTATTTTCCGATTGTTAAATTGAAAGAGTTTATACCCAATTTATTGGAGAAACTCTCGCTCTGTCACTCGATAACAATTCTTCCATCATGGCCCCATCATCCTATTTTGCTATACGGCATCAAGAACTGAATTATGTCGAAATTCCCCATTTCTCTCAGTACACAGTTGCTTAACCAGCTGAGCACTGTTGCGCTAGTGTGTGATATGTTTGTAATGAGTGACAATAAACTTATAAAAATGTGTCATGGTTATGTGTAGTAATATTATTGAATTAATTTAATTGTCTTGTTGTCGTTATTGAAAAGCATAGTTATAAAAACTGTAGTGTTTCCATAAATAAGATGTTATTGGTCTGCAGGTACCTACGTAAAAACAATATGTGAAGTGGGAGTTAGATCGTGCCCAGTTAGGTTTTATCCAAGAGAATGTTTAACAACTTCAGTTTATAGCTATAGATTAGTGACGCACACTCCAAATTACATTGATTTGCTCGTATGATTTGCTTTGAGCCCTTATTATTAAATTTTGATTCGGAATTCATAAAATGTATGAAACTAAAGACAATTGTGATTAAAGAATCAATCATGAAGTCGGGTCTGTCTACGGATGTATTTCTCCCTTAATATTTTAATTGGGCATTTGACAATTTTTTTTTATTTCATTAAACATAATTTCAAGGTACAAGCTGATTAAGCGTGAAATTTTTTTTAAATAATCTTAAAAATTGACCGAGTTACAAAAGTTTAAATTTAACCTTCAGACAAGGACGGCAATACTGTGTTGTGAGGTCATTTTTAATATTGCACATTGTATTCTACAAGAGGAAAAGAGACAGGGATATACCCAACTCTATCCGTATCTTCAAATTTAGAAGCCTATAACTGGCTTATTTTTCAATCGATTTTTGAATTTTTTTAAGACTGGTTTTTTATTAACTTATATTTCACAATATCATACGAAAAATATCAAAATTTAGAATGTGTCAACTACTGTTTTGCTAAGATTTGCTATTATTTAAGAAAATATAATATATCATAGACGTAAGGAAAGCAGAAAATAAAAAAAAAGATCTATATGTAAATAAATAAAATATGTCGCTAAGAGAAAAAAAATGAGAAACCAAGATGCCACAAGACTTTGAGTCTTTTTAATTGGCAGTACCGTTAAAGATAATGGCAATAGAAAAGAGAAGAGTTAGCCTCTACTCAAAAAAATGTTGACACCCGAAAATATGATTTTGCTCCTTAACAACATGACAAAATATGAACATACCGATGACTCTCAACTCCACATAAGTAGTAAGGGTCGGCGAACGAGCTGGTTCGGCGATGCATTTATACAGAGCGGCATCAGACTGCGTAGCGCGACGCAGTTGCAGCTGGGCTGGCCGCGTTACCGCAAAGACGAGACGCGATGCCAGCTCGCCGGCAGCGGGACCCGGGCGTGCTGTACCCGTTTCCTGCCCCTCGGGGGAGAAGGTATTACGACGATCGTAGCTGGGAAATTAGATGTGGGTTAGCTCAGGTCAGGTCTTTATAAAAAAAATGTTCTTGTTTGATAATTGTTTTAAAGATTATTTTGTACAACGAGAATTGCTTAGAGTAAATATTATGAAAACTATCTATGCTATAAGCAGTACCGACATCTGAAAATACTTGTAATCCTGAAATACAATAAACAGGCATCGTTCAAACACCTACATTCTAAAACTGGCAAAATCCATATTCATAACAATATTTTTCGAATGAAAAAAAGAACAAACTCAAGTAAGGTGCTTTTTTTTAGAAATTGTTACGCGTTTTAAATAATGGCATGCCAAAAAAAGTTATTTGGTTTTAAAAAGCAAGCTTTAACAACCTAAACAGCTGTTTAATAGGATAATAGTGAAAAGCGCATTTATTAATGACAAAAAGTAATCGACGATTTTGTACTACTGATACACTTTTAGGAGAAATTGTTTGTTGACTTTATTAGGGTAGTCCGATATCGATGTAGTAACCATTTATTCGATATATTTGTTGGAACTTAGAAAAATAAGAAAAAATATTATCAAAAAAAAAAATTAAAAGATGTACTGCATTTTAATTGAAACATTGCTGCGTCTCCGTTAGCTTACCATGGAAAACAGTTAAATTAAACAGGTTAAGTTGGATTCATATCCATAACCTGTTTAAACAATCACTGCTATAACTTGACATTACTGTATGGTTATAATTTAATAAAATAACCTCTATCCTTCTTTTTCTTTTTCATATCATTTAAATAGGGATTTGAAATACTTATAATATCTTTGTAAAGCCAACTATTAATTGTTTATTGTTATCGATTGTTACATCAGAGCGTAATGATATATTTAGAGTCGGCACCTGTCTGGGTACTGACTGACTGGGTGGTGACTTTATTGAACACTGTTCCTATGCCCTGAAAATAACATAATACCCAGTTTAATAATTCATTGATTCAATTATTCATACTTTGGATCGATATACCTTTATAATTTCCCGCGTCCTTTTTTATAACTCTGTAAGTATTAATGTAGTAGTAGGTTGCCAACATATTTCTTATGAAGTAGGTCATCCGAATAACATTTTAAAAAATTCTAATAAATTAAAATAATAAGTTTTGCATTATTGACTAACCGATATGTGGCAACACTAATCTTTTGAGTTATTCGTTCTTGAAATTCGGTTCTTGAAATTGGGATGGAGAGAAGAAACACCAAAAATAATAAAAGTATTTTTGGTGTTTCTTCTCTCCATCCCATGACTGCCAGACTGTTGGATCATTCAGCTGGAGTATCTGCCTCTGTTCCTATCGAACGTATCTGCCTCTGTTCCTATCGAACTATGAAACGCGACAGGAAGCTCTTTGCAATTTTTCACAGCATGATTTACGATTTATATGCGTATCTCTTTAATCGTAAAGTATTATGTACTGAACTTTAGAATATTAGGTCTCATTTCTTATTATATGAATAATGATATAAACAACCATTTTCCTTTTCAATAATACTTCATTTATCCTACGAAAAATTCAAAATAAAAAAAGAATGTTTTGTGTTCAACACTATAACAACAACAAAATTTAAATAAGATAAACAAAGTGTAATCCTGAAGAGAATTGATGTCATTATAAATATATACGGTATCAGTGAAATAAGGACTTAAACACATGTCATCATTACACTACTGCTTTATCACTGTACTTTCCCGACAAATATGGCATGTTGACATCGCGTATATTAGTTGCTTAAAAACCTTCCCATGGTTTAGGTAAAGCTTGGTGTAACTACAAAAAAAAACAACTTATCCAATTAAGTTGAACCTCTAATGATTGTGCGGTGCATAAAGTTTTAAATACGCAATGATAGTATAAACTTTATAAAAAGGAGGTCGACGGTAAAAGTTAAGCAATTCGAGTAAAAAGAGGTTTTCCTTTTATCTTTTATGCGATTTTAACCATTAAAACCATGTCTCACGTTCAAAATAATTATTCTGGGATAAAAGGTCCTATATAAAATTCCTCGACAGCAAATTTATATTTATAATAAATAAATCATAAGAACTACGTTAGAGCTTTTACATTATAGTTATGAATAAAATTAATTTTTCTATTTTTCGGTAGTCAGTTGATTATTGACTTATATTGACAATTATGTACTTTAAATGTATTAACATTTAAAGTATCCATATCTGTCTGAAAAATAAAAGGATCTATTGTTTTAGGATCTTTGCTTCTTTCCCATCCATAAAGGTTAGACAATATTTATTTTGTGGTATGTCATTTTGTAGTAATAGTGTGAATTTACACCACAAGTAGTCTTTAGTTCACTAAACTCTTACAAATCTCCGTGCCTACATATAATGTTAGCAAATATTGAATATATTCGGCGTTAATTTTGTAGAAATTCATTATTCACAATTAAATGAAACTACGTGATGTAGTATTATTTCTACGTTCTTTAAGTTCTTTACCACGAGCTAGGTTTCGTTGTATTACAACATCTTCAGGTGGGCTATTAGCAAAGATTCCATATCTTTGCTGGTGGGCACCTGAAGATGTAATACAACGAAACTTAGGTCGTGGTAAAGAACTTTAAAAAAGTAGAAATAATACTACATCACGTAGTTTCATTTAATTGTGTATAATGTTAGCCTAATGTGACAATTTCAAGGTGGTGTCGCACGGTGGGCTGAAAATAGACTTTCATAGATTTAGGATTTTAAATTTTAAGGGTTGTTTTTTTTGCTGGATACAGCTTTTGTTTACAATTACTATGCTTAAATATGTCGTGAGATTTAATTTAGTATAGAAACTGACGACTTATAATTTTGTTCAAGAAAAATTTGTGTGGACCTGGTATAAAAAATTCCATTATCTCTCCAGAAAGTCACAGTAATAAACAGGTCACCGTCATATCTTTTCAGAAGGTCTTAGACCTTATTATTCATAATTTATTAACATATTTCACATAACGGTCACTACTGCAGATTCTTTTTTTTTAAATTTCGTTGTTTTAAATTCCTTAACGACTCCTGTTAATGCTAAATATAATACACATAGATTTTAAGCCTCTAGTTTACTTAAGTATGTATTTAGGAAATAAATAAAAAAAGGCGACATAATTTTTTTTATTGATGATTAAAATGAAACAAAAGTTAAAAATATTTCCAAAATTAAAAAAATACCCTTGGTGATTGTTATGTGAAATATGTCAATATCATCATCATCATCATCATCATCATCATCATCATCATATATATATTAATACGCTAAGGTTAAGATGTTACTCTCCCTTTTCAGAAAAAACCTCACAACTAATCCACATAAATTATATATCATTTTATAGATAATTGCTTGCTCTACCGGCATCCACAACTAAAAAATTTATTATTGCTATTGTTTTTGCAAATTAATTAATTATTAAAATTATATACACAAAACAGCAATGCTGCCATCTAACGGCTCAACGTCAATATGATTGACGGTAGGTAAAATTTTTGTTTAATTTCAAATCCACTCACGTATAAATAAAGTGGCGCTTTAGCTCAATGCTTTTGATACTTGCGCCTCTATATGTCAATTTTAGTAAAATATTTGTTTGATCTGTCATCTGAGCTTCATAATGGAATAAAAACGTAATAAGCAGTGTGCAAAATTAGAAATGAATTGAATACCTGCAATCAATTTTGATTTATTAAATTGAGTTGAATAATTTATAATGCGAAGACTTCGCACGGGTCACGCTAGTTAATCATTAATTTGTTAATCTTTCTCCTATTAAATTCTTTTCAATTTTTCCTTACGTCTGTTAAGTTTCTTATGGCGCATGAAATTAGTCTTAACTTTTGGTCTGCAATCTTCTTCTTTTGCTGACTATCGACTAACAAGTTATCCCTTAAACAGGAAGTATAAAAGCTGAGTATGTCAGCTGTCATAATTTTATAACTTCTTTCTGTTTTAAGCATTTAATTGTTTGATATAAATCATATTTTAGTATTTCAGGAGCAAGTTTGCATTATCACAAATTTCAACAGATCTGAACATTTTAAGCGCGTTATTAATTTCGTCTAACGAATTTTTTTGTACCCATAATAGTATTCATCTAAATTTAACTTTGAGTTTTCCTTTCTGATGTTTAATGCTTTTTTAAAGTAATCTCTACCTGCTTTTAATTTCGAATTAATCATTGAAGAACTTTTTTATTCTGATACCATAAATATTCCTCTTAGTTGTATCATTGATTTGTTGTTAAGTATATCGTATTTATTTCTCTAGGTTCAGCAATTTGTTGCATCTCATCAGCAAGTGAAGCATAACATTCTCTCCTCTTATTCTTTCTGATTCTTTTTTGAACTTTCATCTGATTCTTTGTATTTCTTTTTGTTCTTACAGGTTTACCGAATTTTAAATCATGAATGAAATATATTGTTTTAAATTTCATGCTCTTAGGTTCAAGGCTTTGTTCTAGGTTTTAATGAGTAAATTGTTAATCAATTTTTTTACGTAGGTGGATTCCTTTTTAATCTAGATTTTTTAAAAAATATGTATTTAGCAATTAATTGCTATGCTTATCAATCCAATATTCGATGAAAATCTGTATTTCGGAAAAGTGATTAGATTGAAATTTATCAACAATTTCTTTTTTAGCTTTTTCTAAAATAGTTAGGGATGATATCATAAAATTACTCTCGGTTTCTCAGTGTCTTCTATTAAAAACATTTCTCTAAATAGATATATATCAATGAAATTGCTGTTATAACAAAAGCAACAGATAACCAATTAAAAAAAACAGATATTAACTTTTTTGTAAATAAATCGAATTAAATATATATATATATATATATATATATATATATATATATATATATTTAATTCGATTTATGTAATGCAAGAGTTTCAGTAATACTGATATATGTAATATTTTAAGGAATACATTTGACCTGTTTATAAATTACATTATTTTAAAAAGAAAGACAAACATATTAATTAATGAACTATAATGGCATTAATTGAGGCATGATTTTTTTTATCTCAGATTACTAAGTAATTAATGTGGGTACCTGTAAATGGGCTCGGTTTGGTCTGCCTTGTACCACCTTATGGTTTTGTAAGTATCTCCAGTCGCCTCCGGGTTTATGTTACAAGTTAAGTATACAGCGTGCCCTTGAAGCACCTCCACCTCTTGAACTGCAACGGAACGGAAATTAAAATTATTTATAATCTATGACACATCTTAGATTATTATTTTATTTTATTGTTTCTGTATAAGAGTACAGGAGCTATAATGCCCAATTCCAATACAATTATACTGGATTCTCACCTTTTCTTTGCAAAAATATAAGTACCAATCAACCATGTCTTTTATTCGTGACCGGAATCAAAATTTGTAAAATGGAACATATGGAATGACTCTAATCTCTGTCGGTTACGTACCTTTTTGTCGGCAATTATTTAATATAGAAAGTTAAAATTTAGCATATTTGTACTAAGAGATAGTCTAATTAAGAACATTACGTGCAAACCATTTTGCGGCTTGAGTGAAAATTTTATTTCTTGACACTTCTATCACAGCTGGTCATTAACGGTTATTCCATACCTCATTTTCCACTGTTAAGAGATCTGGTCCTACTGATTCATCAACATCTCACATGGCATTTTCAGGTAAATGCCAGTAGTCGCAATTTTTTTCAGAATATAGGTACTTTCTCAGATTTCTTCAAAAACTTCTACCTATTCTAAACGATGCAGATGTAGGTCATCTAAATTTAACCAAACAACTTCTCAATCAATTAGAACGGCTTCAAAGCCTGCGTAAACGATTCGTCTTCGACATCAAAATAACATGACCATATTTGTTTAATCACTTTTGTAGAATAACCCTCAATAATCCTCTCATGACCATGACTTTGAACTATGTTCTAAAGATTATGAGATGTAAGGTGATCTTCAGAAGACACTTCCAATGCATCAGTGCAGAACTGGAGTGTATGGAGAATCGTTTACCGTACATGCCAGAAAACTATGAAATAACCTAAATATACATAAAAAATGTGCTCTCAGTATCTATGTAAAAATCTTGTCAGTCATTGCAGAACCAAAAACAGTCTACAGATTGGATATCTTATGCTTCATTACCTCTATATTTCTGATGTATTGATTGTTTTATTTTATTTTATTTCAAATCAATTTTAATTGTATTTCTGATTTTGATATACGTTTTTTTTTCTTTCAAATTTCATCGTTTCGTATATAAAATGTAATTTTTTTGTGTTTATTTATCATTGTCTGTATTGATCATTACAATTCTCATATATCGCGTTGTGGTCCATCATCTGTATATTTAGCTTTCTATGTTCCAATGATGATGATATCACAAATTTCCATAATTGAAAACGTAACCATTCGGATAAGGAGGAGAAAGTGGAGATAGGCTGGACACACTCTCCTGAATGGAGGATGTAATGGAACTGCAAGTACCCAAAAAGGAAGAGGAAGATAACTGTGAAATATGACAGTGGAGGAAGAGGATAAGAATGTTGGAAAATCGTTTAGGAAGCTGAAGGTCCTCGCTTGTAACAAAGTCCGCTGGCGGATCTTGTACTCAGCCTAAGAGCGTCAGGATTTATGTCAGCTCAAATTGCGACAACTTGTTACAATAACTCGATTTATTCGTATGCTCTTGATGCAAAAGTTGCGTGCGCCTCATATAGCTGATAAGTTCACGTATGTTTTAGAGTTCGTGTCTGCGGTAAATTCATACATGAATATGCTTAAAAAAGTTCTGTAATAGGTAGTTTCAATATACTAATGGTCTATGATTGAATATTTTGGTAAACAACACTTACTGTGTGAGATGCGACTTGGACTTGATCGATTTATCATTTTTTTTATCCTGTTTCTCTATTTTTGTTATCATTCGTACGTCCAACGATAATATGTATGTCATGCTTACTAACTCAATTCAGAACTGCGTTTTGTGGAAAACCATTTACTCTGCACGTAATCAGAAAACGGAATATAATTTAAAAAGCAAAATTATTGTTGGTGATTGTTTTACCATCTCTGCGCCATGATCTCAGCACTCCAGGTCTTTACGCATGGTGGATGCAGAATATTAATCGCGATATCGGCATCAGCTAATAGCATTTCTGTTAAATGCCGTCAGTCTTCTTTTTCCTCTTTCATTAGGTACATTTTAAAAACGCTGCAACGGAATTCTTTTTTCATCCTATCTACCTTCTATCCTTTTTTCGTCCTTATCACTTTTCCTATCTTCGAGTTGATGTTTATTTAAAGTTATTGCAATTTTGATCTAATGATTACTTATTTAGGTTAGATGCTGCAGTAATAAAGAGTGGAGTAGTCTTTTCTCAATTGGTATCGGTACTAGTAAATACGATACAATATATTGGTACAATTTTGTAACGAATGCCGGTCGGAATTAATAATCTTAGGGTTCCCAACCGCTTTCCTGCATGCACAGTACTCTGATATTCGGGGTTCGACACCTTCTATGAAGTGCTTATTTCTGACCAAATTTTGACTCAATATATAGGTTGCATATACGTTTATAGGTTAATTTATTTCTCGTTTTGTACTCATACGGTAAACATCAGCATATAAATAATTTTTGCAGGTACACTACGGTGACCATTTGGAGACGTTATTTTTTATCCTATCTATTATAATACCTACCATAAATGCTAAAGTTAGTTTATTTCTTAATCTGTTTGCAATTGATTTCTGTGAAATTTTTCATGCTCGTAGTCTGTATTATGGAGATTGATAATAAATCTTTTTATCCCAGAATAAGTTAATGTCTTTGGTAATTAAAACATCATCGCGTTAGGTATAATATTATGAACAGTCTATGCATGAGTGTATCAAAAAAAAAACAAAATACCCATTTTTAACGTTAAAACCCATTATTTTCAAAAGAATGTTATTTTTAAATTACATCACTTTTTCCTTTTTCACGAGCAAAATCGCTGGTCATACCTAGTAAATAAATATATTTTCTTATTGTAAATCAATAACAGACGGCAATAGTGGATCACAAAATTGATCTCCCTTGTCAAATCTACTTTGTTGGAATGAAAAATCGTTCATTTTAAAGAAATTTCAACGAAAATTAATAAAAACTAATAATGGTAGAATAATACAATTTAGTGGATGTTTTACCAAAACTTTATCGAGTATAAATATCGATGAAATTTTAAAAACTTTATATTGTTTTGGGAGAAATTATTAAAAGATATTGAATCCTTTGTTTATTCTTATCAGAGTTCAATTAGACGATGAATATGGTGTAAGTTCCAGTTTCGAAATTAAAAGATCGGTTACTTTCATATTTCATATTTTGCACAGAATGAATTGGAATGAAAAAAATATAAAAAAAAATTTCATTGAGTTATAGCCGCACAAATACATTATGAAAACTTTCGTCGATTTTTTCCAAGTTTTTTTTAGCTCAGAAGATAGGATTGGAGTCTACCTAAATATTTTTTACATGCCTTGTGTCTTTATTATTAACTAATGGATACATACAAAATTACGATTTTTATTAATATTAACCGCAGAAACAGTTACAAAGAATTAAGTTAGTAAACAATTTAATATTGAATGATTTTGTCTGACTTTTATACAACATCGCTAGAAATTTTAATTACCGCATAGCACCAAAAACATATCTTCAATTATTGTCTATGTCAATCTGTATTTTAAAGTTGGCTATGGAAAAATACTCGCTTATACTCACACAACTTTTTAAAATAGTGTTAAAATTTAACGCAAAAGAAATATAATAAGGAGTATTTGGATGTAAGAAATGTGTAATTATGAATTATATATATTTGAATTTATTTTATATTTTCTGATTGTAACTTTTTGAGTCCTATACACCAAAGTTATATTTTTACTAAAAGAGAAGTAACTACGCACATTTTTAAAATTTATACTGCCCTCATAAACTTTATTTATTGTACGATCAAAAAGCAAGAATGACTTAGTGAGAAAGTGTTTTCAAAATTCCAAGACTTAAAGGCCATTCCAAAATGTATGGATACAAAAATTGAATTATATTATGTGCAAAAATTGAATTATATTATGTGCAAAAATTGAATTATATTATGTGCAAAAATTGAATTATATTATGGGCAAAAATTTAATTATATATAAAATTTTCGAATAATTCTAATATTGAATTAAATAAATTAAGTGAGAGAAGAAAGAATGGTGGTTATAACCAGTTTAAATTTCATTGGAATATAATTAGTCCGTTAAGTAGGGAAATACGCCATGCACATACAAGACAATTTATCATAGATTATTATAATACAAAATATTTTTGCAGGTGCCAACAGACTGCAAAAAATATAATCTATTATAGCTATTGTCTGCGTAATCCTTATTAATAAACCGTATTTTTTAATTTTTTAATTCTTTATATGTACACCTTTTGAATGTGTGTTGATAGGCCATAAGAAATAATCTAATTTGTTTTTATATTTTAAGGAAATCTAGTACCTATTTGTTATGTTGTTGTCACCTTTGGTTCAATTATATCTCGGACAGATAGTGCAGCATTTGGTACAATAAATGTCATTTTTCAACTATTACTTCTTAAGAATATCTTGCAAGAATATCTCTGATACAAAGTCAGATATACACGCAGGCAACGCCTTGGACATGAGTTAGTTTAGAATATGATAGAAACGCAAATAACCATGACAATTCTTAAATTACATAATATAGAAATATTTTGTTTTTAATTATAATTTTTTTAAACAATACTTTAGCGATATAAATAAAGTAGGACCGAAAGATACTATAAGATGGAAGACCTGAATTAAGCGGTCCTTGACCTTTAGAGCGATAGCTTTGTTCCTTACGCATAGCGGCAATGTCGCAATAGGTGAAGGAGGGTATGTGACACAGTGTTGTAGCCAGGTATATATCATACGTAATATCGCTTTAGTATGTGCTATCGGCACATCTCGGGCACGCGGAGATGACACGAGTGCGGCGTTGAGTAGACACTTCCTTTGAGCACTCTTAGGGCCGGATTTGTCACTCGCTTTCTTGTCTTCGGAACGGGATGCGCCGGGATCAATGTTTCATGGATAACGGCGGGCACAATGCGGTTTTATATATTTTCTTCTTAATAAAGCCCTGTATTGAATGTAGGTTGTCTATTGGCATCAAATATACTTAGCTATGGTGAAAACACTTTTGACAGGAATTAGGTTGAAGCATGTTTTATGTACATACGACAGACTTATTGGGTCTAGAGGATCTTCTATTTAAATTTAGTTAAGGAATTTAAACATTTAGTTTTGAGATGGGCCGCTATAATTACAGTCTCTAAATAACTACCAATAATATTGTGTCATAAAAATAGAAAATATAAAACAATAAGTAATAGTATTCTTTTTTTTTTAAATTACCTAAATTTGACATGTCGGAATGAAAAAGGGAAAAGACGAGCTATCACAGTAAGATGTGAATGGGCGAATAACAGCGCGTATGAAGTTAGAGATGCATAACTTTTTCCTATAACGTATTTTTGATGTTTCTGCGACCAATCTAATTAATACCATAATTTGGTAAGGAGTTTTCATAAAACCATGAAAAATATTTAGCAACGAGGAATATATATATAGGTTTTCTGTACATAAATCCAGACAATGAGGAAGGAAGTTCGTGAATTTGGCTTGGAGCTAAACAGATCGTTATGGATTGTTTAAATTAATAATTATTAAAAATAAAAGATTTCGCTTTAAAATATCAGTTACACAATTATAAAAGTTAATTACTTGTTGCATTAGAATTCCGGATGTAATTAATTATTTGAGTTATTAATTATTAAATGAACGTCATATTTTGGTAATGTATTGTATTATTCTTTGAAATTTAGTATAATTATTTGGATATTTACATAAAGAGCGGTGGAACCTGATAGTAAAAATTGATTAGCCTGTATCACTATAGTCCAAACAAATTAGATCGGTTAATCGGGAAAGGAGAATTGTGCCACTATTAAAAATGCTAACAAGACTTTAAAGAAACTTAATTTAAGTGATTTAATTTTTTGTCGATTCTGAACAAAGGCAGAAACTGAGTTATTCTTTAATGTTGCTACTGTACAATGGTCAGCGGTTCAAATTTTCTAGTTAAATGTTCATTGTAATCAAACGACGCATTGTTGATTTTTATTAAACTAGTTAATTTTATTATATAGGGGATACCTAAAATTACATGATTGATTACCTAATTAATTGAAAAGCCTTCCTGTAATTTATACTGACTTTATCTTTCTATTACTTTTCAGTGGTCTGAATAGCCATTCGTCTGTCAGTGCATATTTTCTCCTAGACTAAACAATCTAAAGAGTTGAATTTTTACGCAGTTAGCTTAATTTAAACGCAACTTTGGGAAAAGGGACATTTGGTCCCACCACTTTCAGTGTTTTCGATCCAATCGTGCATGGTATCGACCGAAAGTTGGTTAAAGAGGATCGAACAAATTATAAATAATAAAATTTTGGAAAAACCATTGTCCCACTATTTGACTATGGTGGAAAGAAAAATCTGAAAAAATCGGGATGATGTATAATGGGGTATTTATTGGAAATTAGCAATAGTTCATATACATATCTAATTAAATTAATTTATGGTATGAAATATCTACAGCTCTTGACCTATTTAAAAAAAAATACCGAGTAGAGTATGATGAAAATATTCAACGTGTTTTATTTTCTAACCACCAATTTATGTTTACGGAACAGAGACGTCGTCACGAAGATCGTATAAAATTACATATAAACATTTAAGCTACACTACAAACCATCTTTAGATGAATTAAAATCAAAGAGCCAACGTATCTGCTGGAAAGCATGGACAACAGCTGACTATAATGGAATATTCCCCACGCTTTCTATCAGACCCTCAACAGCAACATCTGCGATCAATGTATGTTTATATTTATTCTTTTATTTTTATTTCCGAGATTTTACTTTCGCGTATTTTCCTGTACTGCGTACGTTATATACGCTCTTTCAAACAAAGCTTAGGCTGTTTGTATGTTAAAATTGAACTTTTTTAATGTATATAATCGTGCGGTGAGCAATATCAAAGGGTACATTGGAGATTTAATGCATATTTTTCTATTATTTTATGCCTCGCTTCTTCTCTCAGGCCCCGTTCACTTCTCGCCTTTGCGTGGACATGACGTCACTCTGTGGCGTCTGTATTACTATTACTATCATTACACTATCGACACTATCATCTATTTGACAATTACTTGGTTGGTAAATGGCAAACTTAATTAGGTACTAAGTTATATAGACACAGTAGGGGAAAAACCATAAAATTAAAAAATTAAGTACTTAATTTAGGATGTTATGCATAGAACTTGGTGTTTTTTCTTTGTATTGCACAATGTCTCTGATACGTTATTATGCATTATTATTCCTATTAAAATCCTTTTATTTTTCCTCTCTGTCCATTCTTTTTCCGATAACTTTTTGTTTTTAACTTAATTAATTTTGGCTTCACGTATCTCATAAATAATCGCCGTGTATACATAAATCCATTCACATTTTTCAATTGAGATTTTATCAATTGTGATATCATAATCTATTCTAGTTCTGCTCTTATCGAAATTACTGTTTACAAAGTTATTATTGCTGCTTGTTGTCCAGATTCATTTCAGGTAAACAATCATTATTACAAAACTTATTATTTTTGAGTTTCGGTAATTTTCTTGTTTTTAATTCCCTGAGATACCCTTCTGTGAGACGAGTATAGTCGTCTTTTCATTCTTCAAAAAGTTTTCAATACTAATGAAAATTGGAACCTGAGTACATATCCGTGCTTTTATCAGTATGGCGCCGGGCAATACATAATGCTTAATGAATTTACGAGTGGTTGTTACCGCGTTTCGGACGAGGGGCCAAACCCCTCGCGCTTGGTTACTTACTAAGTACATACACATGTCCGCATAGTGCACTCATACTAGTTACGAAAGCCCTGAGAGATTTATGTATCTATAGAGGGCATTAGGTGATGTTAATTAAATTTAAGTCGGAGTATAAAATAGAAAACGGATACAGCGTATAGCGTGGAGGCTGAAGCTATAATATGGGTTCATTCTTCTCTTTTAATTTACTCGTGTTTAAGTAATTAGTTAGTCAAGTAAAAAGAGTTTCGGAATATAAGTAATATTTTCCTGAGAAAACTACCATTTTTAAAGTTCCGTCCCTCAAATTGAAAAAAAATCCTTATAGAATCACTTGCTGGTCTGTTCGTCCGTCCGTCTATCTATTAAAGCCTTTTTTCTCAGAATCGGTTTGAAATATAAAGTTGAAATTAAAAAAATTGTATTTCGGGACCTGTAAATTTGTATTGCTATAAACGTTTTTTGAGTCCATGTAACGGAAAGATATAAACATATAAAAGGTATTTTTTCCTTATTTTTATCATAGTCTCATATATTATCATCAAAACCTATAGGGTACTTGGTACTTGCGGTCGACCTACAATATTAAAAATCCAAAAAATGTTTATTTCTAATTTTATGTGGTTTTAGATATTTTTAAAAATATGCTCCTATGAAAGATGGTAGACAATATATTTCCGTTATGAAAAAATTAAGTTTTGTAAGGATTTTAATGGAATTACTATGTACGATTAAACGTTTATAAATGTCTAAATGTGAACGGAACCCTTGAAGTGCTCATTGCCCAGAAGGTGAGAAGGGTATAATTTGTTTTCTTTGTTGAAAAGCCCGTTTGACTTAACTTCCTTTCACCATTTTCGTTTAAGTGCTTGAACCCGCTGCCTAGTCAGAACTGGTTAATATTTTATGCTCATAAATAGTTTAATCCACTTTAGTCTGGTTTTATGATGAGAGTACTTTAGCTAATCTAGTTAAAGCTGCTATGCAGCTATGATAGCACTTGGATATGATTGACACCAAATCTCCGTACTTGCGCATTTCGACATCAGTAAGGTAATCAGCTCCGTTGATTTTGACATTCTGTCAGTTTGAAATTTTATAACGCTTCTCAAAATAATTTGATGTTTATTCATACATATGAGTATCTAAACGTATATACAGGAAGTATGTTATTTCTACATATACGTCATATTTTCATAAGGCTGTATAGGTTTATTATACTGTATAATAAAAAGAAATAGAAAATACATATTTTAATAAATAATTTTTTTATTTTTCCTTTTTAGAATAATATGACGAATCACCCATATAACTATTATGAGAAAAACGTCATGTCAAAAATTGTCAGCTGATCCTATTACACATAATTTTGAAAAATAGTTTTTGGCAAATTCTGAAATTTAATTTTCCTGGAAGTAGTAGGATTTGATATAAAAAATGTATTGAAGATATTCCGTGATAAAAACTTTGTCGGTAATTGTCTCGGAAATGTTGATTTTTTTCACATGACATACATGTGGAAATATGTCGTAAGGAAAAATATAGATGCATATGAGGCGTATTCCTTCCTAGAATGCGCCGCTGTCAACAACCTATATATTTCTTTTGTTTTGTATGGACTGACCTAACAACTGGCGTGTATTGTGAAGAAGTTCCGCTTTTTTACATTAGTATAAAACAAATCGAATCTAATACACAGTTGTTTAAAGAGATTAATGTCAAGATTTTTGTACAATTCTCCCAAGCTATAAATGTCAGACACATTGTTTTATGTTTTTTGTAATTTTTAAACGATTATTATAATTCGTTTTTTTTAATTTACTTTAATTGGATATAATTTAAAAATGTAATATGTATATAAAAATGTAATAATGTATATTTCAAAAATGCGTCATAAATGACCGTATCTTTAAGGTTTTTTTATTGCGTTGACTTAGGAGCTTCATTTTTTTAAAGTTCCTAAGGGACCGTAGATCTAAGTATTTGATATTAATTCAACTTGATATCTCCACGCGTTCCTGAGGAAAACGTTATTGACAGACGGACAGTCAGACAGACGGACTACCAAATGATCATATAACGATTCCCTTTTCCCTTTGGGGTGCGGAACTCTAAAAATGGGGAAAGGTAGAAGATTGGATTGAAGGCTATGCTGCGATCAAGTTTATAATTGTTTACAATTTCTGTAAGTGGGTGAGATGTGTTTATCTTATATTACATATAAGATAAACACATAATATATAAGATAAACGATACGAAAAAAGAAATTCTTTCCTCGTTTAAGAAAAATGTTATCGACGGGTCATAACAAAGCAAAGTAATTATGGTATAAATGCCGGAAATTTTTATATTCCACGTAATATGTAATCACAGGTTACTCATAATTATAGAATTGTTGATTAATGGTATTGTATATTTACTTCTGTTAGCGAGTTTGGTTGCGAGGACTAGAGTAATGTTGCCATGTATCCACATTACAATTTATTCCCTGATTAAATTTTTTCAAAATCCGTTTTCGTTCAGTAGTAATATTATGATTCATTAGTAACATAGTGTAACGATTTAATTTGTATAAAACTTATTAACTAAATAAATAACATAATAAGAGAAATGCATGTTGAAAAAAAAAACATTTTCTCTTGTTAAATTAATCATCTGAAAACGTGGTGTTTATATCAAAGGTGTTGTTTATATTAAAGGTGTTGTTTATATCAAAGGTGTTGTTTATATAAGACAGCATATAACGTAAGCAGAGTATTTCTAGCAATTTATAATTATAGTTAAGGTTGCCATAAATATGATTTATTGGCGCCGAACACTTATATATTTGTCATGAAAATGTTAGATTCTTAAAAATTTTTATAAATTGTTATAGATATCGAAAGCGGGAATATTTACACGAGTAAAATTTCGTTTTAATTTTAACAAGAAAAAGGTGAAGTTTCGAGTTTTTTTTTTGAAATAGAGTTTTATACCTCGGAAAGAAAAAAATTAGGACTCTTATAGGAATAGTCACGTATCCGTCTGTCTATCTCTCAAGCCGATTTTTTTCAGAAACCATCCGACGTAGAAATTTTAAATTTGGTATGCGTTCGTGATAAAATATATTAACCCGCACATATATCAATACTTAATTTTGAAAAATATTTAAATGGAAATTTTAGTGGTGGTAAATGAAGTACTTACTGGACATTTTTTTGAAATTTCGTTCGTCTTGACGGGTATTTATTGAAAGGGCGAGTTATGAGCATTTGAAAAGCATTCTTTTTCAGAATTTTATGTAAGATAGTTCTAGAATATTGCCGAAAACGTCCACATAGACAGTTTATTTAAATCCGATCTGTCAAAGTCAAAATTGTGGAAAAACAGCGTTTCTAGAATTTAATCAAACATTTTCCAGAAAACTACGGCTAAATCCTAGAGTTTTAGATAAATTAATATTATTTTTAAGCTTGTGATAAATGTACATTTTTACAAAATGAAAATAATGTTGATATTTATTTTATAGTTTAATAGAATATTAAGATATTTCTAAATGCGCCCGAAATCATCGTCGTGCGAGTTTTTCTCAGACTTAACGTGTTTTACCATATCTTTTTTAAACTTCAATTCTATTTCATAAATACAAGATTAATTGTTTTATTGGCTTTCAATCGGTTTCATAATAAAGCCTGTCCAGATTAATATTATTCAAATGGTACAAGTGATAAATAAATCATAAGTAGCAATAGCTATTTCATTCTCAGTAGTAAAATAATAAAATCGTGTAAATCATTTCGGTTCAAAATTTCCTCGCCTTCTTTAACATTTATTTTAACATGTAATATACGAATTTCCATATTATATTAAGGAGTTTAATCGATATTCGAATTAGAGCGGATTATATATTGATGTACATACAAAATATTTTTAACAATCTACATAGGATTAACTTTGTATTCACGTAAAAATAAAGAGGTAACTAAATTTTAATCGACACATCCGTTCGTCAGCATCGGCAGTTAAACTCGCGGGTGATGGTTGAATTAAATTTTTTTCGTCTGTTTATTTTTACATGAATACAGAATTAACCCTATTTAGATTGTTAACAATATTTTATTTTGTAAAATTCTATACCAATTCTTAATACAAATTAAATTTCACCGTTTCATTCGAAATTCAAAGACTTTTAAATAGATAATATAACGTAATGACAACTTTGAAATAGTATATGATTTTTAAAGTATTACATATTTTTAAATGAAAAATATTGTTATATATTCAATTTTAAAATTTATGATCAGTTTATTAAGAAAAAAAGGCACTACGTTTATATTTTATTATATCGATTTCTTTCAAAAACAGGGATAGATATTTAAAATTTTACAAGACACATCGAGTGACTTAGAAAGGAAAAAATATCTCCAGACTACTGTATAAGACGTAGTTGTTTTTCTTTAATTTTGTAAGTAATAACCAATTTTAATTAAAATTTTATCGTCATGTAATGATCAATAAATCTTGCAACGACGTAGAAAATCGTCGTCAAATTTGATATAAGCCAATAAAGATGATGATTGAATAAACCCCAGTAACAGTGCCTTTTTCTATGAAAATTTACTAGCTGGTGTTTTATGATGGTAGTTCTACCGATAGCCTTACTTTAAGCTAAGCAATCTGCTATGTAGATTCGCTATTGTAACGAGTGTACTAATATGGGGATGTTTAGTTTTTTGTTTCGTTATTGTTGAATATAATGTTGGTATAAGCAGTGCATACAATATTCTTGACACTCCAGGCTAAATATCAACGATGGTTATAATTATAAATGAGAAATTTGTTGGAGATAAGACAGTTATCGCAATTTTTCTCTTAACCAATTTATTAAAATGTTCGATTCAACATTCCTTATGGTTCTCATAGTAGTTACGCAAGTTATCGGTTTATCTCTAAATAACTTATTGTCAACCTATAAAAAATGTCATTATTAAACTGAGTAAATTGACTTAATAATTTGTTCTTTTAACAGTGTTTTTGATACATGACCAGTTCACAATATTTCCTAATGGTAAGTGAACAAGCAGGTAGTGCAAAATTCTATATATGCAAAATTTTGTAATTACTTTATATTTTACTTTTAATTACTTTATATATACATAAAAACTATGCGTTTAAATAGTAAATTAGCTATTCTTAGCGTCTTGTTCAATGACCACAATTAAATTGTTTAGTGACTTCCATTTACTATGTACAACATCATTACTATGGCAACTTCAAGTTTGGTATCCAGCAATGAAAAAGCACTGCGCGCATTGGTCTTCAGAATTGTGCTACGATGTAGAAAGTAATGTTTTGGTATTTATACAATAAGAAATAAAAGAACTAAAAAAACCTATAGTTAAAAAGTTCATTTTCCTTTTAATTCGTAGCCCAACACGTTGCACAGTAAATCTAGTTTACGTTTTTAAAAGTTTGATAAATTAAATAATGTCGTAATTGATTAAATGAATCATGGTATCAAATCTCCGTAATAAATAATAATAAAATCGGAATCTATCTATAATTTTATTGTTAAATTGTTTATTAAGCCTTTTTTATATTTGTGGCTTAGAATATTCTCCAATTATGGTACTATAATTATAAGAGAACTAAGATTAGATGACTGCAATTTTGCGTGTGGTGTTCTTCATAATAGAACTTGCCGTAATAGGAATATTGGTTTGTGATCGTATTGTAATACGGTTAGAAGCCATAAATTGAATATATTTGGCGTTAATTTTGTAGAAATTCATTATTCACAATTAAATGAAACTACGCGATGTAGTACTATTTATACTTTCTTTAAGTTCTTTACTACGATCTAGGTTTCGTTGTATTACAACATCTTCAGGTGGGCTATTAGCATCGATCTTTGCTAATATCCCACCTGAAGATGTAAAGAACTTAAAGAAAGTAGAAATAAAGTGGTAAAGAACTTAAAGAAAGTAGAAATAATACTACATCACGTAGTTTTATTTAATTGTGAAAAGCCATAAAGTTAATTATAAAAGATAAGAATCATATAATGTTGGCCTAATATTATACTTAACATAGCATAGTATAATAGAATAATATATTTTATAAAACGTAATTATCTCACTATTTATAATTTTTCATATTATATCCCGTAGTCATGACTCACCTTTGTATGTGCTACAAATTTAATATTAAAGTGAATAAGTTAAAAGGACATTTTTCAATATCAAATTCATTCAATGACGAATGGTCTTTTTAATTTCTAAAACGTCTTTTTATTATTAGGGTTCTCACGATTGAAAAAATACGTTATTGTTAACGACGCTATTATGCACTCTTTTATAAATATGAAGGAGTAAGTTGATTCCCAGTTAGGAAATCGGTTTTCGTCTGGCAATATGGCGGGAAAATAAATATGATTTTAGTGTAAAAAATGGAATTGACGCGCTATGTTTTTTTATATTATGTTATTATAATTTCAATTATAATTTAAATAAGCTCATTACACAATAAGAAGTCACTTTAAAAATATTATAGAATATAAATTAAAAATATATTTTCTTAACTTATATCTTTATATTTTACTTACCCGATTCTTGCTCGAGCGTGCATGAGACAATTCCAAAAACAGAAACTATGATGACAACATTCACTTTATGTTTTATGAAAAACATTATAAAATTCTAGATGAACTTAAATTAACTAGTTTGTTTTATCGATTCGTTTTATTAAAATGTTTACGCGCGTCTGTTAAATTTCCCGCGCACAAATTGTCACAACTTGTCCGCTTGGCGCGCTAAACCGGAATAAGACAATACTTTTTAACTTTGGCCCGTAGCTATTAGAATGAAGTGACCAATGAACTGCCATATATAGGATTGTTATGTTACTGGCAAAGTCGATATTTGAAATTAGGATATAATGCCCATATCAGTATGTATAGATAATAATCTTGCTAAATTATCAGGTAACTCTATTGAATAATCTCTGATTTTAATTAATATGGCACAAGTAATTACTAAATATTAATAAAGCTTACTGCTAATAATAAATAACAGTTAGAAACATTTCTTTCCATAAAAATAAACTTAAATGATATTTCTGTAATTATGGTATCGATTTATTTTTAATAATTTCCTATTATTTATTTCCCAGAAGCCAAGAAAAAATAATGAACGTTTTAATTTTGCTAAAAAGAAATACTGGGTAAAATTCAATACTTATTAATTAAGTAATTTTAATAAGAAATATTAAAATCTATTTAATAATATTTCACTCTTATATCATTGTTACTTTTAAAACGCAAGGTTAAGCTAAGGGAGCCCTCAATATAAATGTGTTATATTTTAAGGGTTAATAGTCTTTACGCTTTTAATGTGAACCTATATCTTTAAAATAATACTCGTAATAACACGATCCAGAGAATTATCAACAATTTTATTATTACGACGTTTGCCTGCGACGTACAAACCGATGTTCCGGTACATTTATATTTTTAACCGGCCGCCAATTGGGTGGCTGGCCAGAGCTTCGGCTGTAAATTTAATGCAAACAATAAAACGCTGACTCAATGTTTTACCAACTATTTATATATTTTTCTATATTCCAGCGGAACTATTAATTGGGTCATGCCTTTAGCTCTATATTTCGCCTTGATTGCATACTGACAATGACGTTATATTAAATAGGCACGTTGTATAAAACGAACACGAACCTATAAAACGAACAATTAATTCCAGGTAGCTCCTATGTAAATACATGTATGAAATCGTGTATACACATTAAAATGAAGAAAAAATATGACCCTAAGTAGCACCATAAAACTATGGTGAAAGAGACAGAGTTAAAGATCATTATTATGGTGCTAAAGTCCATGAAAGTCCTTAGCCTGCGTTGGCCCATCTTGTTAATCCACACAATCAACCAGACTCCTTCGCTCTGCAAAAATTTATACTAAATGATGGCTAAATAAAGAAAGGCAACTTAAGCCAAAGCAATTACTCGCATTTTGCAAACTAGTTTTAGAGCATTTATGTGTGTATAAAATAACAGCATTGCTATAACTTTATTTTTTTTTAATTTGGCACTCATATCCCTCCCCTTTATGCTTGTCGATATATTGTATATTTGTACGTATATGTAAACATGAACATATTTTTGTTTTAATATATTTTTTAATTATTATTTTGCAGTCTTCTACAACACATTTTATTCATGCAATACAATACATTTTATTGGTGCAATTAGAAGAGTTTGCTCCTGCTTCTGCATTAAGTATTTGTATTTTAAAGACAATAAATACATTTATAACATATTTTATAATACAGGTCATAACGCACCATATAATATTCAAAAAGATATTAAAGAAATCTGTTTATATCTGAATAGCAAAAATTCAATCCAGCAAAAACTTATCAATGTCGGAAGTCAACATAGAACTACCCAAGGAGGGTACCGCTAACAGTGGAGAATCCCTCTCTGTACTAAGCAGTTCCCAACTGCTGAGTCCAGGCTGTCCCGTGGAACCTGGGGGGGGAGGGGAGGGGGGACAAATTTCCATTGGATGAAGTGGATAAGAAGAATCAAAATGCAAACACTCATAAAACATTGTATCAACAAATGTTTAGCAAGGAGATGCTCTTCAACAGACAAGATCAACCTCCCTTAGCAGTTTATCGATTGACACAGACAATAGAATAGATATAAATGAAGACAAGCGCGTAAATTACCGAAACCAGGACCAAGCCTGGATTGAAGCCAAATGTAGGAAAAGAACTAGAAATAGCCTCGATGCCACCACTAGAGCTCAGAAACAAAGTAAGCTAAACTACTGGCTTGCACCCACCCCCACATCGAATAGTTTTGCAGGGTTCGATAATGATTTCAGTTACAACTGAAATACAACTATCAAAACCCACTAAACCTAAAATGTTAGAAGAAATAATACCAGGTGAAATTGAAATTAAGATTCTCCAATCAGAGCGGATCGAAATACAGGCCCTGAATTATTCACCTATCAGCCTAAAGAAGTGCGAAAATTCATAGTCGTCCTCAAAAATATCCATCCCTCTACTAATGCTGAAGACATAAAGAAATATTAAAATGCTTCGAAGCTAAGAAGTATTGTGCAGCCGTATTTTTGGAAAAATCTCAGGCTTTTGACCGCGTGTGGCTCCAAGGATTATTATATACGGATAAAGGAAACATGCCCCTATATTTATACACGACCATCAAAGCCTTCCTAACAGATAAGACACTTCATGGTTCAGTGTGGAAATGAAGTGATAAATCTGTGTCCAATATCAGCAGGTGTCCTACAGGGAAGTGTACTCGGTCCAATTCTCTACCTACTCTACACCTCAGATTTGCCCACATGCCCAACAATCACCACCGGAATATTTGCAGACGATACAGCCATTTTGCCCTCACACAGCGAACCAAAAACTGCAGCAAAAATGCTACAAGATGGGCTAGATAGTGTAGCTATTTGGCTAAAGAAGTGGTGGATTAAGGTGAATGAAAACAAATCAGTTAACGTCACATTCACGCTCAGGCGAGACATTTGTCCACCAGTTAAACTAAACAATGTTGAAATACCCCAAGCAAATTACGTACGTTACCGAATCAAACGCTGATTAAACCGTAGAATTCCCCAAGATGTGCTTCAATAAAGGCATATAAATATTAAATTTGGGATGCGACATAGGTCGTCTTCCTAAACCTGTCCAAGCAAGAATTGATAAAATTACCGCTCATTGTCTCAGTGTGGTGACAGATTGCAGTATAATAAAGATAAAAAAATAAAATCTGAATAAAAAGTCATGAATATTCAATTATTATTATTATTGGTGGTAGCGAACTCCATTTTAGGATCAGTATTTTTGATCTACCACAATTGTTACTAAATGATGCAGTTATTCCATTTTCTTAAACTGTCAAAACCTGGGTTTAGTGATCAATTTCATAATTGGCATCCCCAGCTTAATGATATTAACCATCGAGTTTGCAGCAGAATACGCACTTTCTAAATTGGCTTTGACATTTCACTCCCCTTGCAAGTAAAATACACCTGTGTCCAAAAGTGCTATTGCCTCTACTAAGAAGGGTAGTATTCCTTCTTAGTAGAGGCGGAATGGAAGGAGAAATGTGCTACAGCGATCTTTCAGAACAATCACATAACAAACTTCAATACCTTCAACATTTACGTATTAGTTACATTTCGAGCTACAGAAAATTTTAATCATATCTCCGAGTTTAGATCATGACCCAAGTGGATGGAGATTCATGATCAGTACTACTTTTACTGCTTTACAAAAACTTAAATTTCTTCCCACTGCCTAGGTCTACGCTCTGAGAATATTTTCACATTCCTTATCCCTAAACACAGGACTTCTTTTTATGAGCATTCGTTTACTGTTCATGCTGCCAAGTTATTGAACAAACTCTAATCCGATAACAGACTTTTACCATCCATGCCAATATTCAAGTCATCTGAAGAAATCATACCTCCAAAACTTCCACATCACATTTCCTTTTATATTCCTCTTCTTCAGTCCTTCCTTTCTCTGTCCCTTGGTCTTGCTCCAAAGTCTATAATAACATATAAAAATTATATTAATTTTGTCTTTTTTTTCTCAATCTTATATTTTATTATATACCTCTCATATAACTTTATAAACGCACTGTAATTTTGATTGGCAGGAAGATAGTTCCCATGCAGCAATAGATTCGCCAGATGTACATATTCATCAAAGGAAATAAATAAACTTAATGAAATTATACCTAATATATATGTAAAATTCCTGATAAACATGATCTATTCCAAATTTTGTATAACTATAGTGGGTAGAATATTTGTTGAATATGGGTTTGCTCAAAGCACTCATAAAATTTATCTTATGTCAGTTTCAATATTTTCACTAGTCAGGTACATTGATTAAAAGTATTTTTTTGGAATAACTTTTAAACAGCTACCTGAAGTTATAATAATTTCTTCCTAACAGTGAATTTTAAGTTATAACATTTTCTTCAACACATTTGTGTCACCTTTTTTAAGAAAATTATGACAGTAAACTCGATAAAGTATGGCAAAAAGTTCTCACTTTAAAGAGCATGTAATAGTGTACTGCCTTAAATTTTTAATAAATAAATTGGTAAACACTTACGAGTAACAAATCTTTACTCGTAGGTAAACACAGACTCAGCTTCTAAATAATCAGACATAAAATATATAAAAACTTAAGGCAGTTAAGAGTCCGTTAGGAATGTGCCCAGTTTGATATTAGGAGAAAAACTTTTAGCGAGTACTTGTTTTACAGAAGTGTAGTGACACAGATTCTTCAAGCATTGTTTAATGTACGTTTTCAGGCAGGTATGTGGTTGAGTTAGGAGGTTGTTACAAATGTCCAGACATCTGGAGTTCATGGAATTTGTGATAAATAATAATTTAATTTTTTATGTCCTGTTTATAGTGAAAAATATTTGATAAAAATAGACTTATTTTTAAACTTTTCCAATTATAAATTTATATTTCCTATTGCATTACACATAACAAAATTGAAAATGTATACATTTACCACAAACTTATTTTTATTGGGAAGCAATTCAATTTAAGTAAAATTTTCCAATTAAGGGAATGTTTGGACTAGACCTACCAGTTTTTATTCAGTGTTTTGTATTAAAAGGGCCTGTTTATGTTTACGCATCGACAGCATGATTGACGCTGTAATTTCTGATAGTTTTGTTTCATGTAAAAATTTGAAATAATATACAGTCAGTGCTAATGTGACAACACATCGCTCAAAAAAAATGGGATTTTAATTTTCTCTATAACATGTGCAGAAAAGAAATGCACATGCGGCTTTGTTGATAAAAATCAAATCGCTTATTTAGTGAGACTTCGTAACTGATGTCGTATTCCGGTTCATGAAACCATAAAGTGAAAAAAAAATAAAAATCAGGTAATTATCAATTTAACATTTGTTTCCAATAAGTCTGAATTATAATTGAAGGCGTTATGATATAAATCCTTATTGGTTCTGAAAAACTTTTTTTCCTTCCCTAATAATTAGTGTCTTCTGTGGGATGTAATTTCTCAAGGGTATTGACAATATAATCTAATAAAGTATCTACAGGAGCAAATGTGAATTTTACAGCAATGAGCATATAAGCAACTGATTACCACCCCTTGCACAAACTTAAAATGATCTATCCAATATGGGTTTTATAGTTTTGTGAATAAACACTGATGGGTTGAGAGCGAGGTTTCCCAGTCGTACAAGGTAACTCAGCCCACAGTTACATCAAGTAAGGCTAGGCTCCAAAAAAAACATTGGCCAGAGATTGATGTCTAAGATGGTAAACCAATAGTTTAAAATCCATCCAGTAGTTTTGCCGACATTCTTGTTAAAAAACCCATTTTTTGCACTTTGCATATCGCATGCTTAATGTGATTTGAAATATGACCGAGTGATAATTTATCCAATAATTTCAACACTCACTTATTTTACCTTAATAATTTCGAACTTTTTAAAGTAAAAACAATGAATAATTAAACTAAAGATTTAAAATGAAATAATGTAAACGGAAGTAAGTAAGAAATAACTTATTCACAATTTCCTGAATGTACATTTTTTTAATTATTGTGTGTAAATGATTTCTATATAAAAAACTTTTGCCTTTTAAAATTCATTTTTAAATTACTTTTCGTTTATTGATTTCTGTTTTGTTGTCTGTGTTAGGCGATATCACAATGTTAAGCAAAATGTTACTTGGCATTTTTCATAAAATAATGCAAAGTAACGTTTTGCTTAACATTTTAACAATTTACATATGTAAATATGAGGGCAGACCCAGAAGTACTCGCCCTAAAAAGGGGACACTAAAAATTTGGGAAAACATATCTTTATTTATCAATATTGTCACCTTTTTCCAGAAATGTTCTATAGCTGCGGTACCCTGTGTATAGTGAGAACAGTCTACCTTCATAAAATAGCTATTAAATGCAGACTCCACCATCTTCATTGATGGTAAATCTTTTACCACAAGCCATTTTTTCGAGTTTGTAAAGAAAAAATAATTCAAGGATTTAGTCCAAATCTAGTGAATAGGGTGCGTGAGAAAACAATTCGAACTTTAACTCATTTATTTTGGCCATCATGATAATGGATGTATTAACTGATGCATTGTCTTGATGAATCAACATTTTTTCACCAAATGTGGTTGTTTCTTCTCTATTTCATTACTGCAGTAGGAATGCACAATACTCACTGTTGATTGTTTTTCCAAAAAAAAAATGTTTTTAAAATTATCCCACATACACCTCAAAAAATCGATGTCATGACCTTGGCAGCACATGGAATTGTCTTTAATTTTCTTCTGATTCTCTCCTTTCATTCCCCATAATTTGCATGTTTTTTAGTTTCCGAAGTGAAATGATGGACCTATGTTTTATCCATGATTATGAATCAATACAAAAACTGCTTTGTTTTTGCTATGAAAGATTGCCAAATACTCTATAGAAACATCCTCACGATGCTACTTTTGTTTCACTGTTAGCAAATGCGGCATCCGTCTTTCTCAAGTCAAAATTGTCAATCAATATTTCAACGTATTTCATTTCTCGCATTTTCAGTGGACAGTCATCTAATACCATTTTGTGACTTATCTTCACCCTGTTCTGGTAACCTCATTTGGTCAACCACTGTGATGTTGGGCTTGACAGCTCGTACACAGCCAGCCTCATTTAAACTCTGCCACCCCATATTTTATTGTTGTCAACAAGGAGCAGACTGCCCAGAATAGAATCTAGTTCGGCTTTCATATTGGTTGGATCTTTTGAAGTATTGTATGAGATAACGATGACCAATTTTTTCCATGTTTATAAATTCATTAAGAATGTTCACTTTGATGGTTGTTAAAAAAAATTCTGAACAGCATAACGTTTTTAAATTTAATCTTTATAAGGTTACTTTCGACCATAGTAATTTTTTTCAAACAACAATCGTCGTATATTCGATAGGCTTTCGTGGCGAACCTCGTAATTCATAAGATATATTATTCCATAAAACATTTTAACTTCTTGGCTCTCAGGTGTGCAAGTTTCATACTTTTTTAAAAATAATTGGCTTAGTTAATTTTAAACGATAGGTTTTATTTATGAAAATCATTACCATAACTACAGAGGAGAGATTAATTTGCTAAGTAAGAAAATATTTATTAAATTGTCAATTTCAGGTATGTATATGTTTTTTGAGGATGGTTATAAATAAAATTACAAACTAATATATTATATATAATAAATTTAATATGAATTATATGGTTGGTAAATAAAATAACAGACTAATTATAAGTACTTTTATTTGGTTTAGATTTTCTTAAAATACAAATTAAATGTTTTTTAAGGAACGAATAAAGAAGATTGAGAGTATAGCTATTGTTGAGCTACCAAGGAATGCTGCAAATAATTTCTTCTTGCTCAGTTTGCTTTTACTTTTAGACTGGAGCTGAAATGAAAATATTATATTCATTTAAGATTTTCTAATAAAATTGTTAATTTTTCTTGCCATAAGACACTGAAATTGACTTACCAATGCACTACTAGTAAGTGTATTTTCTATACTCAAGAGTTCTTTCTTAATCTCGGTAACTGTGGAGATTGCTATGTCGGATGCATATTTATCGTGGATCAGCAAGCAATCTGAGATATCTTTGTCCTTTTTCAGGGCCAATTTATTTGTTATGAAACTTAGTTTTATTCTATGAAGCTGTTTAGCAGTTTCTTTTAAAATATCACAGATGTCAATTGCATCTAAGAACTCAGTTCTATCAGAATACCTAAAAATTAGAAAAAAAAACTTTGAGAAAAGTATATATGTAAAAAAAATTAAGTATTGGAGGTCAAGAACTATTTATAACTTTATTATTCTCAATGGGGATACAGTGGAAGGGTATAACTGTCTGTTTATATAAACTATGTTATAGAAGTGCATCTAGGAGTTAGGGCACATATTGTTTAATATCCATCTAACATTGGTAAATTGGTCAGCTGATATTGGTAATCATTCCAAGCCATAGTCTTTCTGGATAATGCATCTTAAATTTAATTTGATTTTGTGTTATTAATTTCAATAGAGATTGGTTTCATGTGGCTTTTGAAAAAATAAGCCATCTTCTGTAACTAATCATGATTATTGAATATATTTGGCATAAATTTCATAGAAAATCATTATAATTTAATTTTTCACAACGAAATGAAACTACGTGATGTAGTATTATTTCTACTTTATTTAAATTCTTTACCACGACCTACGTTTTGTTGTGTTATGACATCTTCAGGTGGGCTATTTGTAAAGACTGATTTGATCTTAGTTACGTTGTTTTATAAGTAATTGACGTTTCGATCAATATACATCACGACTTATCCAGGCAGGTAACAAAAATGGCTAACATACTTTGAAATATTAAATTAGATGGATGAAAGTAAAACAGTCGGATGGAATTTATAGATAGAAATGTGATATGAGGTTACGAATCTAAATTATTTCTGATCTCATATTCTTTGAACCATTTAATGAAAAGATAAATTTGGAACAAAGTAAGTCTTTCTAATTTAATGTATAATTCTAAATAAAATTTTGTGAAAATTGAGAAACTAATATTTTGGTACTCAAAAAGTTATTAAGATATTAAAGGCTTAATAAGGCTGCGGTGTAAGCATTCTAAAAATATTATGTCATATTTAATAGTTTCTTATATTTAATTTAGTTTTAGTAAAAAAGTAAACTGCCTAAAATTTAATTATCTGTAAGTACTGACTGGAAAAATTGGGAATAACTTACAAAGCATGTGGTTAGCTAGATTACAAAGAACGTCAAATTTCTGTTGGTGTTTGAATAATGAAAAATATTTTTTTTAAAAACGCCCTACTATTCTCGACTTATTTTTATAGCAGCATGATGATTTTTAAAATTCATTGTAATATTTTAAAGTTAAATTTTATTTAAAGGCCATTTTATGTAATTCAAAAATTTCATACAGTAAGAACATATTGAATTCTTTCTGTCTGTGGTAGAATGCTGATTCTGATTGATTTCTGTTGGCACACAAATTTCCTAATATGTCTTAAGCATCTAGTCAGTTTAAAGTACTTAAAACCAGTACTGTTTGTTTAAAGAAAATTTATTTTTTTGTGTCTTTGTAACAAGTAATGGTATTCTATCACTACCAATCGCATTATGCAGTTTTTTATTGCATTTAAGAGTCACAGATTGCAGATTTTGTTATAAAATGTTTGTGAATTTTTTCTTACTATAAGATTGTTTTTGAGTTGAGTTTCTACGAGATAATGGTAATTATTTTGGACGGTGGTTACTTTCAAATTCATGACAAGTAAAATTTATATACTAGTTATGATCTCTAAGCATTTCTTTTGTAATTTTTATTGAGTCTGCAAAATGAAAATAACTATTGAAACATTATTAGCATTTTAGTAGATTTATTTTCATTTTGAACATCTAGTTCTCAAATTCCTATATATCTAGGTATAGACCTACTTCAAGACCTAGAACTGATAATGAATTATCAGTTTCTGATTAACATTCAAAAAAAGGTTAGAAGTTTGTAGTTGTGAATTTATTTTGTGAAGTTTTCATCTCTTTATATCACACAAATTATATTTTTTGATAAGGATTTCAATTTCTTTTTTATGTCCGAGCTTGTTCAATTGTTTCACTGTCGGCCACATCCACGTGGATACTGGTGAGAAGATTGTCTGTGACATGGCGCTTGTATCCAAAAGGATACACGAGATAGGAGAGCCATATCGCCGACGATAAGCACACGTAGATTAATTCAAAGAGTCAGTTTGCCATTTAGTATGTCAGCGGGGTTTTAGGAACTATGGTATACTACAAATTTATGAAGTATATAAATACTACTATTTGGTGTAAATTATTATAATATGATTATATAAAATTTACTCTTAGAAATATGCATAATTTCTTCTGTAAAAACTTAAATTTTGACAGTGCAGGTGTTAAATATCTACTCCATATTTATAAGTTAAGGTAGGATTGTCTTATCCATTTTTTCAAGTTATACTCAACTTTTTTTTGTTTTTATTGTATCCATTCTTTTTCCTTTATGTAAAAAAATTTGATGCCTCGATTGATGCCAAACGTGAGATCAATAACTTGTCAATAATTTTATACGTATGTATAAAAATAAATACTGTTTTACCTGTCATCATAAAAATGTTTATAAGCTGGAAGATTACGAATTTCTTTAAGTAATTTTTTTCTAATTTGAAAATCCCCAACACCTAATTTAATAAGATCTTCATCGTTGAGTTCGACCAATGTAGCTTCACCAATATTTTGTCTCCTAAAAATAAAGCATATTATATTATTATGGTTGTGGCTCTAAAACAAACCAAATTTCGTAGTTATTTATATCAATAGGTAATATAGATCTATCTCATTAGGGCAAGTCATTTTTTAAATAAAAATTGTAATTAAAAAGAAAAATATTTTTATTTAATTCTGCACTATTAATATCCATGAAAGTCTAAATGTGTCATGGTAAGTACTAATTAGAAGATACAATTTTTTGAAAAAAGAACATTGTTTAGATATAATTAGAGCTTGTAATATATAAATTTTTAAACATTGTGTGGTAATAGATGCTAACTCGTATTATTAACTTCTTAATTAAGATTTTAACTAAACATGTGTAATACCACAATGCAACAAGTTTTGAAATAAAATCATTTGAATTGGTTTTCCAGCTAAAGCAAAAATAATAAAGATAAAAATATAATACTAAGGGAAAACTTATCAGTAGCAAATTAGATCAATGTTTATCAATTGATAGTTTGTACTCAATTTATTTTACCGATGTATGTAAAAAGATAATATATTACAACATGGCTGTTAAGATAACAATGAAAATTGTGCAATTACAAATGAAAATGTTTAGTTATTTCTTATATATATGAATATTGTTTATGATAATGAGAGTTCACAAAACTTAGGATTTTATGCTTTAACTTTTTTTCATGACTTTTAATATGTAAACAGTTAATATATGTAGCTAACTGACGAAATATGATCCGCGTTGAAAGTCTAACTGAATAAAAACTGGTGAATTTCACCCAGGATATTCACAACTACACTCAATAATTTAAAGCGTCCAGCGTGTTTGATACAATATCTCGAATAGAACAAGTAGATTAGTTCTTTTTATGCCAAAGTAATAGTTATGCTGTATATTCAGAAAAATATTAAGATTGTAAATACGAAAAGATGTATTGAATAAAATATAAAAGTAGGGAAATACTAAAAACGAAAATGTCGATAATCCTGGTTCCCTTTCTATTAAACTCAGTGTTTGTTACTGTTTGAAATCCAAACTTCTTGTATGTCCAAACCACGGATTCTGACATACAACCTTTGACTAAATGAGTAGACTTACTTAAATATAGGAATGTAGTCTTCTGCACCCACACTTATTAGAAGTGTCGCTGTGGTCAAGTCGAAACCCTCTTTATTATTGTTTCGTGCTACTGAAGCTATATCAGTAAGAATATCCATATTACAAAAATGTGATTATATTTTCATCGCAGTAGTATAAAGGCTATTTGAAAATCTCGTTGCGATTTATTGATAACTTTTCTTTATTGTATACCCTAATGGCACTTTATATAATTTTCAATTTGGAAATAACACTAAACAGTCTTGTACGTTTTACGCTATCGTAAATTTGGCTGTAGTCAATTCATGGTCTATAGTTGACAAGTACGTGTAATTTTATGGCAATTAAACATTGCCGAGTTTATCATTTTGAAAATAGAAGTAAACACAAAGCCAAAGACAAGCTGTCATTACTGCCATAGACACCTGTTACTATTTTTTTTAACTTGATAATCGCTTTGGCAAAGATTTAAGTAATAGATGTAATTCAGAATAATTTATATCATAGATACATTTTTTAGAAAATGTTAAATGTTTTTATGCCATCATTTAATAAAAACAGAAAATGTATCAATGAAGAGAATATTATTTAAAAAAATGTGAGTTGCAAATAAATCACTTTATTTAAAATAAAAAGCGAAAAATATGGCACATTAAAATAATATCGGTAGTATTATAATGTTAAATTTTACAAACGTCTAATTTCAGCAAAGTTTTTAAGGTTTTTGTTTGCTTTTTGGGAGTCCGTACCTTATCTCAGGGTTTATCTTTATTATCTCGATCACACTTCAAGTGATAATATATACTAACCGACATATGTTTCAACAGTTAAGCTCTAAAAATGGAAATTCTAGAGGGGACAAACAATGTATTCGATATTTTTTTTTATTTTACTTAACCTTTGGAATACCAATTGAAAGAGTAAGTTATAAGGATTTAAAAATGATTGACTCGAATGATTTAGTTTAGAATTTTATATAAGATAGTTTTCGAGATATTGCTGAAAATGTTTTCCAGTTTTTATTCAGAAACAATTTGACATAGAAACGTCAAATTTCGTGTAATGAGAAAATCTATTATACCTGATTTAAATTTTCGATGGAGCGAATAAGGTAGTTTTTTCGTTAAATATGTCAAATGAAAAAGCAGATCAAAAAAGATAATTCAAGAGAAATTATCTAAAAGGTTCACAAAATATTTCACAAACTGCTAAAGTAATAGCTAAAGTCAAGTTTACATAAAATTTACAATAAGACTGTAATGATAACTCTAAATTGTAATTAAGTTGTATTTTACAACTTTAACATTTTAAGAAAGTCTTCTTGTATTTTATTCGTATCGACATCGAAATAATGAATACAAATGGATAATTGCTCACTAATAGAAACATCTGTAGTCTCATTTGCTATACTTGTAAAATATTTGGCTTTTTTAATTTCGTTTGCAATTAGTCGAGAATTGCAATTAGATCAAATTTAAAAAATCGTGGTTTGCAATTAGTATAACTTTTGATTCGGACACAGCTACACCCCAATTTTTCTTTTCTGAGATCTCATTTAGACTACAGTATCCATTGACTTTCCCTCCATCATTATCAAAAAAAATTTAAATGCTACCATATTAGCTTGGAGGTATTTTGTGTTCTCGTGGTGTGTTAGTATTTCAATACTTATTTTAAATGTTTTCAGCTGTTTTGTCACCAACTTTCCCAGCTTTACATCGTTTGTGCCCGCTTGACGCCTTCCAAAAATAAAACATATCTTACACAATTCGGCACCAGCAATTTTGCTGTAGGTTAACCATTCATAATCATACACCTTTAACCAGTTCATTTGAAAAGCCTTTTTTTCCTTTGCGAACCTTTGGAAACTTAAAATTTGTTGCAGGTTGCTAAATATTTTTAACCACTGATACTTTTCTTCCTAGGTAAGAATACCTGTAAGGGCTTGGTTGTTAACTAGTTTACTTGCAAATATAAAATAAAACTAAATCAGTTACACTTAACATAAGAACGTTATCATAACACATGCGTTAAAGTATATACGCGAAAAGAAAATTGTAATAAAATTTGTAGAGGACCCTAATAAAAATTACCGTGGTTTCTCGTAATCTGAGTGCGAAACAGAAGAGATAAATAAAATTATAGGATAAACTTAATAACAATTATAATGGTACCACGGTAAAATTTATTTCGTTTTGTAATAATACATATTGTTTTGTAATAATACATAATTTTACACTTAACATAAGAACGTTATCATAACACATGCGTTAAAGTATATACGCGAAAAGAAATTTGTAATAAAATTTGTAGAGGACCCTAATAAAAATTACCGTGGTTTCTCGTAATCTGAGTGCGAAACAGAAGAGACAAATAAAATTATAGGATAAACTTAATAACAATTATAATGGTACCACGGTAAAATTTATTTCGTTTTGTAATAATATAGATTGTTTTGTAATAATACATAATTTTTCAAATTTAATCGAATTATATAATTGTTCTTTAAATGTTTAAGCCGGCTACTCACACACTTGCCGCAGGGATAATCTAGGTCGCACGGCGGAAGGAGCTATTTAGAACAACAAGGAAACCGACCCCTGCTTGCTTACACATATCGCAAATGAGGAGGCAATTAAGGCCTAGTGTACTTTGGATACTTTTTCGCACGACAGTGGTACTTATACGTACGATTACACACGAAACTTCCCCAAACGTAAAAGTACTATAAGAGCTCGCAAACTGGGTATTAATTCGTCGTGCGTACATGCACGTATTGTAGCGTCATTCGACATGGATCCCATTTTGTTGGGAATATTTTGTGTTTTCGTACGAACAAGTCACCATGGACCACAGTTGTTTATGGAATCAGAGTGATTCCAGTTATCATTAAAAGAACACCAACGCAAATTCTGACGGAAAATTTCGGAAGGAATAAATATACCAAATTCATTTTGCACGAATGTCACTGGGACGGAATAGAAAACAACTAATTATAACGGACATAAAACAATTGATTATAACGGACATAAAACGCAACCCAGTGTGCGCCCGTAGTACGAACGACGAGAATCGTAAGTTTACGTACGACACAAAATTGTATCCAAAGTACGCTCGGCTCGGTCATGTTCCTAGATTGTCCCTGTGGCAGGTGTGTAAGTAGCCGGTTTTATTTATGTATTTTTATTACCAGAGTTTTTTAGACTGTATCTTAAAAATTAAATTAAGAAATTAAATTGACTTTATGTACATCTTTCTTCATTGTTAAGAATGGGACAACAAATTAAAAATAATTTTTCAAACACAAATTAATATTTTTTTAAATTTATTTATTTAAATCGAGATAAAAATTATTCACATTAACAGCGTATATGTCATTCTTTTAATGCATAAAATAAAAATGAGTATTATATAAAATGTAAAAACTTCATTTGACACCGCAATAATATTATCTATCCTCATTGTTCTGATATTATACAACTTGCAAAAGAAATTAATATTTTTATTAACGATTATTTGAAAACGCTCTCATCGTTTAACAGACATTTAAATATACGTATCTATAAAAACTCTATTGATTCAATAATTCACCGGAAGCGAAAAATCGCATAGAACTGTGCAGCAGTCACAAAGACCGATACGATATGAGTTAATTTGTGTTGACAAACGTTCAGGAAAAGCCGAAAACGAGTCATCTCTGTTGGGCGCATGCGGCGGACCAACACCGACTACTATAAAATGCCATTAAGTGTTGGTCGGACTGACGCTGAACGTATCGGCATTAAAATTTCAAACTCCACAGTAAAAATTATTGGGCAGTAGGATAACACTTATTTGAGCAATATACAGTACTATACGTTGTAACTATCATTTTTGTGTTTAAATCCAATTAAAAATTCTTATCCTTGAAAATAATTAAAACTTTATCGTGATGTATGATAAATTTTATTATGGTCAACGTTAAATTTTTCATTTTTAACCAATAAAAATTATATGGAAAAATACAAGTTTTTAATTTTTCATCTCTAAAAATGTTTATGCAAGCTGTTCGCACCACGTATATAGCATTTCTGTAGAGTAGAAAGAATTCGTAAATAAATAGTAATTCGGGAATATGGATATTGAAATCAAACTTTAATTTGTCTCTGAATGTCGACCTAAATGTTTGATCAATTCGGAGTTGTGAGTAATCGATTAGTTATACGTACCTATATCATGTTTCTGTCAACAACTAGAGGAAGCTGATATCGTTGCCGTCAGCAAGGATGGACATGGAGACACTTCACCGACATCAGTTGACTGTCCAGGTTGCGCGGGCTGAAGAGTTTCATTCTCCACATCGTCAGTTTTTTGTTTTTTTTTTCTAAAGTAAAACGCACTTATGCTCTTTTGTCTATTCCTGTCCTTGTCATTCATTATAATATCTGTCACTTCACTTCATACGATCACTGTGATGATAAAGCACGTAAATCCAATACAATTTAATCAAAGTTAATAATAAAATGCGCGCATGCGCAATTCTGTCGTCGTCGAACGAGGACAATAATTACATAACTATCGTCTAGCTAATCCATGCACCCCGCCTCCGTCCTTCCGCGCCCCATCATAAACAGTTGAAGTAAATTGGCCAGTAAAATCTCGCGCCGATCTCTTATATAGACATTGTTTTCTATTGCACCCTTTTATAGACCATTGTTTTCTATTGAACCCTTGTATAGATCACTGTTTTCTATCGAACCCTTGTATAGATCACTGTTTTCTATCGAATCCTTGTATAGACCATTGTTTTCTAACGAACAATGGTATAGACCATTGTTTTCTATTGAACCCTTGTATAGACCATTGTTTTCTATTGAACCCTTGTACAGCCGATTGTTTTCTATTTCATCCTTGTATATTTTTTCTATTTCACCGTTGTATGGACCACTGTTTTCTATTTCAACTTTATTTACAAGTATAAATATGCTTAAATCTTCATATTTATGCTTTTCAAAACCTTTGACAGTCTTTAGAGGTTTCATTATTCCAACCCTTTTAAATCTCGTCTTGACATTTTCATCCTCACTTAAAATAGTTTCCATCTATAGTTTGCTAACAAGGGAAAACGGTTGACCAAAGGAAGAGAGCGAAAAACAGGCGACCGCTGCGCGTTGTAAATGCATTAAAATATGATTAAACTATAATAAAAGTCACAATAGTTTGATTTTGTTCATACTACTTCTCTTTGATCACCCTTTAGTTGACTTTATTGTCTTTGAATAAACTTTTATTGGAAATAGAAACAAAGCTTGTTAAGTATAAAAAGTTTAATATTTACAATTGTAACCATAAAGCACTCATACTTACATGCGAATAAATACAATCATAAAAATAAATTATTTTCATTATTACACTAAAATCTGACCTAAAATCACAATTACTACCAAACTAATTTGGTGAATTCTGAAGCCTCCACCGAGAAGCATTTGACGGAAAAAGAGATTGGTATAACATTTTTAAAACAAAAAAACATGTCCAAATCTGAAAGCTCTCTTATTTTTGCATAACAAAATGGATGTCTGAAAAAAAATTAGAATAAAGTTTTAATGGCCAGTAATATCATCTAAATTTGAAATAATTAGCTTCCAGGAGCATTTTTAGAATTTTTTGTACACTCATTTTATTTGCAATGGAAGTTATGTTTTATTACTTGCGTATTAAGCAATTATAAAAAAATATTCTGTGCTCGTCATGATGTGATATGAGATTATTAATATTTTTTTTAAATGGCAAGGCGAAAGAAAATATTAAAATTTTAGGGTTGAGTAGCAAAACATTTCTTATTACTTCCAAACTTTTGAACAGAAATATATATACTAAAAATATTTAAATAAAGATAGCTACAAAAATCAGGTATCATTACCATAGACAATTGTCTCTTTCCTATATAAAATTAAGCGGATGTTAGATTCACGCTTTTAAATATTTCTCAGTAACATTTAAAAGACATATATTATATTTAATGAGGTTTATATATAAGATTTGTTAACGGGCTATAATTTCTGTTAAATTATAAAAAAAGAATCAAATATTAAAAGTCCATGATATGATGTTAACGTTTAAAATTTTTTGTAACTGGAACAAATATTTTTATTTTAGTTTTTATGCAATGTAAATAAACAAATATTTTTATTTTAGTTTTTACGCAATGTAAATTTTGGAAAACTCAAATAGGTATCTTATCTAAAAAACACAATTATGTAAAAAAATTTAAATTGTTGAAATAAATTTTACAGTTCTTATATTTTCTATGTATTGCGATGAAATCAATTTCTGCCCCACCGAGTGGTGGGGCGGAAATTGGTTTCATCGCAATTTGATTTTGTTTTTAGTTAACTACTCGTTGCTTGGTTGCAAAGTTATTGGTAGCGATCATAGTACTAATGATTGCAAGAGTTGGAAGATCAAATCTTAGTCACGTTTTGTAAAATCCGTGATATTGAGTTGACAATACCCCCAAACACCCACAAAAAGAGCGTATTTGACACAAAAAGATTTTATTATTTGTATTATTACTATTTTTTATTTGTAGTGTTTGATAATATACAAAAGCACTGTCGAGTTTTCGATGTTTACACTAATTATTTTATTCTTTACTAATGTTGTGATGGATACTGTCGACATCGATGTTTACACTAATTATTTTATTCTTTACTAGTGTTGTGATGATACTGTTGACATTGAGTCTGCCCGTCGCGTCAAAATACATCTGTCGTAATTTTTGTCTTCGATTTGATTTGTTAAAAAGTTGATTCTTAATTCATTTATTACAAGTTATTAGGTTCATTATAATAATCAGAGAAGTACTTTACTTCCTTATAATATTGTATATTAACAATATATTACAAAAAAGGAAAGCAGATCAGAAGTTTTTGTACTTGAATTTGTAGGATTTTAAAATATTAACCATTTTTCTTTATGACAACATAAGCTGAGAAGGTCATGTTATGTTGAAAATAAATAAGGAAGTTAAATACACCACGCTATGAAAAAAATATGTAGATTCATTACATAACAAGTAAACCTAATTGAAAGATGATTTTTTTTATGAATTTCCAATGTAGTATAGATGTAGTAACATCGTCCTTATTTTATTTCATTAATCAATTATAATTAATTTAATGACTTTTCCGATTAACCCAAAATTAATATAATTGAATCAGTGTTGAGAAAAAAATATAATGTAATAGGAATAAATAAAAGGGGTTTGCTATATCATCCTGGGTGAAAATAATATGCAAAATAGCAGGTGAAGCATTAAGACCCGTATAGACTATGACACTAATTGCGACACAAATATCTGGCCGTTCAAACATAAGGCAGTTTTGGTGTCGCGACACTAAACCAAGTGTCGCAATAAACGTCGCACGCGCAGACAGTTGTGTCTCGATGTGTGACACTGAATTTACATATTGTGTAAACTCGATGTGTAACACTGAGTGTATACACCAGTGTGTCGTAGTCTAAACGTAACTTAACGAATATCTTGTCTAGCAACTAAATATCAAGATATGTAATGATATTTTTTTCTAAACGATACCTTACGCTATTGCTCTCAATCAGCGAAGGAAATAACACCAAAGTTAAAATGCAGTACTTTTTACGATAAGTACATAATATGTCTCATATTATCGGTATTTTCCACGTCCTATATCAGCAAATGAAGTATATTTTTAAACAGTAGCCATTGGATTGGTTTTGTTCCTAATAGACTTCAAATCTTATGCTACCAATTTATTATTAGCATATTTTTACATTTACTCCAAATAATGATACAATTAATAATAATAAATAACCGTATTTTTGTATTAGCTAAGAGTAACAAATCGACTTTTCCAAAAAATCCTAGGAACCTTGACATTCTAGAGGTTTCACCTTTTTTGCTTGACATTGGCTACAAAATACAATCACTGGGCTGTTACAAGATCTAATAAAAAAGTCACTAACATTTAAAATATTTTCAATACATTTACAATATTTTCATTATCGAATTTCTACTTTTCAACATAGTATTAATTATTAAGGTCCAGGCATAATGTCAAGATCTGGAGATCTAGTCGTTATGTCGTTATGCTCTCTCCCGATTAAATTTTGTACCCAAACCATTTCTCCTTATAAATTATCCACAATCACTTTAATGGCTTCCCAGATCTCTGTGGCAGTGGGTATAATCTGCGAGCCCGGCAACAAGAATCCGTAAGGGCCGTTCTGATCGCGCATCTTGACCATGAAGGAATATTTGATGTTGGCGACTCCCTTGGCCCAGTCGTGAGCTGCACCGCTGATTGGCTCGATGAGATTCGACATGCTGCCGACTTTGTACTTGGTGCCATACTTATCGGATAGCGCATTTACAGCCAACTTCCCCATCTCTATGACTTCGGCGTTGTCAGGGTAGGAGAACCGTGACTGCGAATCCGGTACCAGCCACATTTGAGAGTATGAGTGCAGAGATATATAGACCTGGGGAAAATATTTTAATCGTTTAATTTGTTTCTTTTTGTATACGAGCTTATGATAAATATGAATTGAACGATTGAATGGTAATACGAGAATGCATTACAGTGTTATGATTGTCAGCAAATTCCATTAATGATGTAGATAGCATGCGAACAAATTACTTTATGAAATTTAGGGAGTCATCCCTACGTTTAAAATAGTAGTTTGTTTCGCTAAATGAATCATTTTTGTTGTAAAATAAGATTAAGAATATTTCATTTTAGTGTCATAATAAACTTTTGATGTGACTAAGTTTGCATAAAAAAAACGAGAAAGATAATTGTTACGTCGAAATTAAAAAGTACGGAAGTCAGTAAACTTTGATCTCTTTGTCTGTTTCGATATTATTCGAATTTCATGTAAATTTCTGATTGTATAAAAATATCGTTTAAAGGGTTCTAATGTAATATAAATCTTTTTTTTATATAATATATACATTAAATAGGTATATAATAATATACACGGCTGCGTTAAACGATTGTTGTTTTGTCTTTAAAATTAATGCAGGGTATGGGGAGGGAATCACCCTTAAATGTTGCGCCGATATGAGCAAAAATTGTCTCCTAATTAATTTTCAAACTTCAATGACTCAATTAAAAATAGACACAACGTTGTAATCTCGTTTTAAATTAGAAGGATGAAAAATTGTTCCAGTACCCGGCAGCATGATTTTCGTCACGGCTGGATTTCGCGAACTGTGTATGCACATACTGTCCAGTGGCAGATTTCAATGTTTTTTAAAATTGTAAAAAAAAATACACTCTAATACAAAGTAGGTAAAACTTCATAACAACAAATGCGGATTTCATTTTTTAAAAACCACGTTTTCCACATGGCGGCCATCGAGTCTGACACACTCTTCGAGACTAGCACGCATGCTGTCAAAAACGCATTTGCAGAGTGACTGGGGTATCCTACTGACTTCGGCTCGAATATTTTCTTTAAGTTGTGTCACAGTGCTCGGATTTGTTTTGTAAACAACGGATTTTAAGTATCCCCATAAGAAAAAGTCACATGGGCTTAAATCGGTGGCCACGGTACGGTATCGTTTCGGGATATGTTTTTTTCTGGAAATAACTGCCGCACTGCATTCATGGACACATTAGCAGTGTGAGCGGTGGCCCCGTCCTGCTGGAACCGTGTGTTTTGGTTGAAGGATGGACTATTCTGTAGTTCTACTCTGAAAAAGTCATTTAACATCTGGGCATATCTCTCCGAATTCACAGTTACAGTTTGGCCACGTTGATTTTCAAAGAAATAAGACATGGCACACCAGACTGTTACTTTAGGCTTATGTAAAGGCTCTTGATGCATTTTGTTTTGGGTTGTGGACATCCCAGTAACGAAAGTTCTGCTTATTCACATATCCTCCAATGTGAAAGTGAGCTTCGTCACTAAAGAATTTGTTGCCCATCCGGGTAGCAGTACGAAATCTCAACAACATCATCTCCGCGTAAGTCTTTCTTAATTCAAAGTCAGAATCTTGTAAATCTTGAACAATTTGAATTTTATATGGATGGAACTTGAGCTTTTTTCGCATTATTACCTGTAAAGTTGATTTCGGAATTCCCAATATCGATGAACGTGTACGCAGTGATAAATGGGGATTTTCAACGACAGAAACCATAACACGCTCGACATTTTCATCCGTGGCTACCAATGGTGTAGGTCCTGGCCTGGGCCTATTTAATGTTGATCCTGTAGCTCTGAACCTTGCTATCCATGACTGAATGAGGTTGATCGATGGTCCATCACGTAATCGACGAATACTGTAACGATTATTAAATCGACGGCGTGCTAAATCCAATCGAAATGTACGCCTCGACGGCAAAAGCGCGGTGCTCTCCACTCCACTGTTCCATGGCTACTAAAACATCCGCATCGCTTGCGCTTCTAACGACGCCCGCCGCGCCCCTTTTATGTGTTGCGTTCAGAAACTATGTTTGTTCAAACTTTGAAATCTGCCACTAGACACCCGTATTTAACGAATGATTTTCAAATTTACGAATTCGTGGCTGGTCCATATATTACATTATATCTTAGAGTGGAGGGTTGTTTTAAACAAAAGTTTACGTGTAAACTCATCTTGGGCAAATGTGTATCCCAAAATGCCGAAAAGATATGTGGTTGTGAATTTGAATTGTGTTCACACTTATAGCTTGGGGTGAATTTGAAAAAAAAACGATATCCTTCATATATTGTTAAATACAGCCAAATTACCGGGAGAAGACACGAGTGCATAGAGTATAAGATTTTATAGAGAATGACACCAACATTAAAAAAAATATTATTTTCAATATACTATAACACAAAAATAACTATGGCAGTGTTCGACACTGCGATTCCTGTTTTTCAGATTCCTGTTTTTGTTTTGGGATAGTACAGCACAACGTGTGTAATATTTAAATCCTTAGGTTGTTCTGTTTAAAATTAGAAGTTTCTGATGGATGGACGGATGGAAAGTGTTGTCATGACCAAATATTCCCTCAGTTAGATGGAAGTGTTGTCATAACAAAATATTCCCTCAGGTAGATGAAAAGTGTTGTCAGAACAAAAGATTTCCTCAGTTAGATAGAAAGTGTTTTCAGAACAAAAGATTCCCTCAGTTAGATTGAAAGTGTTGTCATGACAAAATATTCCCTCAGTTAGGTGGAAACTGTTGTCATAACAAAATATTCCATCAGTTAGATGGAAAATGTTGTCATAACAAAAGATTCCCTCAGTTGGATGTAAAATAGTTGTCTTAAAAAAATATTCTTACAGTTAGATTCAAAATATTGTCATAACAAACGATTCCATCAGTTAGGCAACACTTTCCATCCTAATTGATGGAAAGTGTTGCCATAACAAATAATTCCCTCAGTTAGACTGAAAGTGTTATCATAACGAAAGATTCCCTTAGCAACCTTCGTATACAGAACCCTAAAAATTACGCTTAATACGTTAGTTTCCGCGAGAGTCACCAGTAACTTTCAGTCACCAGTAACCCTCGGCGAGAATCAACGCTTACCGCGATGTAAGCTCCGTCCATTAATAACAACAAGAAATTTTAATATTTCAGTACGGAAACTAATGGGTTAATAATTACTCAAATAAGAAATAAAAAATATATTACAAAGACAATACAAAAAAACAATTGCAAATACAAATGAAACTATCACCAATGAATAGAGAGATAAGAAACAAAGTTGTGTAGTGGCTACACCATTAAAGTCAGCTTGTGAGTAGTAAGAAGTAAGATCCAATTCAGACACATCAGCGGATAAACATAGTATCTTTATCAATAGCAACTTGTCAAATCGGAATGTAATAATTCAACGCTACTGCAGTTATATTTTTGGTAAAAGGACGACAGGTGTCGGTGCCAATTTATCCCAACCTAGATATTACACTTAGGTGTAGGGTATTTACTAAAATAACATAAATCCTGTATAATTTTTAAATAATATATTGTAGTCGGTGAAGAAGCCAATTTAGTCTAAGCCTGGATAATATAACGCTATTTGTGCTTCTCAATGAAGTGTATCACAGAAAAGTGTAGAAACCTTTTACTGTTTGATCCTGACATACTTCATGTTTTTCAACATAGGTGAAGCCACAGAAAAAGCTTGTAAACAAAAGATATATATTTTATATAATGTAATACGTATAAAGTGAGATTACGTAAAACGCTGCAAAAAGCCGAAATCACTGCTATTGATAGCGTTGTCAGACGTCAGGGCAAAAATCTGGTAACTCAAAATATTAAGTGACTATTGGATAAGGGGAAGCTACGAGTAATGGAATATTGCTAACAACATTATTTATACTACTAAGAATGGAAAATATACAATAGTATATTTTCCATTCTTCTTTTATTTAATGGCTTTCCGTCTTCTTTAGTGATTTATATCTAATTTTATTTAATGGCGTTCCTTTCCCTTTTGTGAGAATTTCATATTAAAACCAACAGAACAGATATGTACAGAATGGATACTACGCATACCAATCCATATAAAAAAGGGTGCCACTTTTTCATACCTTCCCAAACGCTGTCAAAGTGACTCCCCTCTCTCCTTCACTCACCCTTCCTGACCAAAGTGCTTTGTGTAATTATTAATGCCCATAGACGGCGTAATCTTTTACTCTCTATTGCTCATAGATGGCGTTGTCAAAGAAAAAATCAATTTTTATTTTTATGAATTTATTTTTTAAAACCGTTCTTCAACTGCTATCTATAATTTTATTTCGTCACATTCCTCAATCTCATCAAAACAAAATCTTACATTACATATATCTTATTATAAAGAAAACTATATTAAATCGATAATTAACCGTACTTGTTAATACAATTGTTAACGGCCAATTAGTCACTGGCTTGTAATAAATATTTCAAGCTAATCATTAAATGCTTGTCACTAGAAACGAGTTTTGCTCGCAACGATTTTCCTTTTTTTATCGACGCTGAGGCTATGCACGCACCATTCCTAGTCATTAACCGGCCAGTAGTTGTATTGGTCATTTAATTATTTAAAATGACGCGCATGTAGCGTGTTCATATACATTTCAATGTAAAATGAAGAAAAACATGTTGAATTATAATAAGTTAATGTCTGTTGTGTCTTGCAATGGCAAGTCACTACAAGCGTGTTCAAAATCATATGTGATATCCCTGTTGACATTAACATGATTACAGATTCATTCGTTTGTTTTCATGTATACGTTTTAGCTAATTTTCTCTAAAAAATGTCGCTCTTGAGACCGCTCGATGTCGAAAAATTCACTGTGTTTTCATCAATCACGTATCCACAAAATTTATATACCCTGTATACGTATTATGTATACGTATTATGTATATAAAAATTTGCGCCTATGACCATTATTTAAGTTTTAAAGACAAAATTGATTGCCCTCGGTCCAACTTTGCTATGACCGACGGTTCTCGAAAATTCGGCGCGCAAATCTTGGGCTGATAGCAAAAGAATGTGCACAATCGATGCGAGAAGGCGCACAAATGGTGCACCCATTGAGAAACAAGGCCCATGAAAACCAAATAGTACAGGATACCCATTGTGTCTGGTAAATCACGAGTTCCCCCCTCCCCAAGCATATACATATATGCAGAAGCGCCTTTTTGTGTTGTAAGATAGTTTACAAGATGATTTTAAATACATATAAACAAAGAGAGTAGCTCTTTGTTTATATATTGCCAAAGATTGTAAAGACGAGAAACATATCTTATATGGACAAGCTCATCCAGAAATGGCCATCGAATACAACAACGACATCTTCAATGAAACACTCATTCGCCTAGAAGGTAAATGTTTAGCAATTAAAACCCAGACCTTAGTACAACTTGGTATGCCAGCACCATGACAAGATGCTTTCAGTGTGCTAAACTTCGAACCTATAAAGGAAAAAATTTACAACATCAACGGACTACTTCAATACATTACTCACGACAAACCACTCCTTAATGACAACACTGGCGGAATTATTTACTTTGACGCACCAGGCGGCACCGAGAAAACGTTTCTAATAAATCGATTGCTGGCAGAAACACGTGCTAAACAACACATCACTTGCACTGGCATCATCCGACATTGCCGCCACAGTTATGGAAGGAAGGCGAACTGCCTATTCCACCCTACAACTACCGTTGAATATAGCCGAAGAACAATTCATAGCATGTAAAACCAAGGCATCCGGACGGGGTGAATTTATAACACAAGCTAAAATTATATTCTGGGACGAATGTATAATGGCACATAAAAATCACTCGAACCCACGGAGAGAACATTACAAGACTTGCGAGGAAATCTAAAGTGATGGGAGGAGCTCTACTCATACTCTCAGGGGATTTTCGACAAACATTTCCACTTATCCCCGAGTCAAAATAAGCAGACGAAATCAATTCTTGATTAAAAAAAATCACATCTCTAGCCTCGCATACAAACACTGCGACTAACAGAATATGTGAGAGTTGAACTATCGAAAGACGAAATACAAATAGGCGAAGGCACATATCCTACTGACCAGACGACCGGCCTCATTGAACCCAAAATTGATTTCTGCAACATAGCCACTACTAAGAACGAACTTGTCGACCAAATTTATCCAAACATTGTTCACAACTATACCAATCCGGAGTGGCTATTTCTGAGGGTAATTTTGGCAACTAAAATAATATTGTCGACGATATCAACTTTAATATTCAAAAGAAAATTCCCATTGAAGAGAGAATATACAAATCCATCGATACGATGGTGAACGTTGAAGAAAGTATGAACTTCCCTTCGACTAAAAATTGGATTTCCGATCATACTACCCAGAAATCTCAACTCAACAAGGATGATCGTCAAACAGCTATTGAATAAGATCATCAGTATTTATCACCAGAATACCACTGATCTCTACTGAACTGCCATTCCAATTTAAAAGACTGCAATTTTCAAACAAATTAGCCTATAGTTTTACAATTAACAAAGCACAAGGACAAACTTTAAAACATTGCGGCTCAAAGAATCTTGCTTCTCTCAACTTCTCTCAAGTTCTCTTCTGTTAGAATATGTTTCCAATAAAAATTGTTTACCCCTTATATTTTAAAGTTTATCCTTTTATCCAACCACCACACAATCTTATATTAACACTGAGCGAAGCCGGGTACCCCAGCTAGTAGTAAATATTCTTTACCTGCATTTTGGTGATAGCCCTCCAATAATTTACGCATACCCACAAAAGGCTACGAACAGGCAAATACGTATGCAATAGTGTAGGCAATTAAATATGTATGCTAGTAAGGAGCCTCGGTGCCCTTGGGGTGACAATGAATAATTCGATAATGGGAAAATGTACAGAAAAAATTATTGACTATATTAATTTTATTATGCAAGTATTTAAGAACCCATAAAAACCGGCTTGCTATATCAATTCAATCACAGCCTTTATATCCTGACTGAACAATGCATACAATTTTACCGCAATTTTCATGAGTCGTTTTGTATCTGAAATCTTAACATTTTTGTAGTTGGGCAGAATAAATATTAAATATATATTTACAATGTAAAATAAATTATGAAGTAAATTTGACGTTATTGCAGTTTTTTAAATGTTACTGCAGCGCAGGCTAAGTTCTTGTAAAATCGGCTGAATGCACTGCTTATAATAACTAAAATCTGAACGTATTTTGTTGTGTAAAAAAGTATAGAGAATTCAAAATTTCATATATATAAATTTATTGTGTTTCGATATATTAACCCCCGAAATCGTTGATTCTGTCTTTCTTTCATTGATTAGTGTCTCGTTATGAAAATATATTGACCATTTCCAATGGTCAATGGTGAATAGTAAAATATGAAATATAAGTAATGTTATTTGTTTTAAATTATTCTAATTTGTTTTAAACTAATAGTAAGGAAATATTTTGTTTCGTTATTACTTCATTAGCCCTAACGATAATATTTATCTACAATTATCTATTCTAGCAACCAGCGCAAACATAGTACTTACAAAGCTCTAATCACTTACAGTCTGTTCTAATTCTAGTTGCAAGAGACGTAAACAAACTGAGTACAGAAATAGAATGGATTTTAGGTTTTTATTGGATAATTAAAACCTTTCAAAATCGGCAGATGGCGTTGTGCTTAAATAGCGCACGCAAACCTTTTTCGAGTCCTATACATACCAAAATTATACTTGAATTTAAACTTGTAATCGAGTACCTTTTAGTTTCTTTATCGTAACCATAACAATAACCATGTTGACCGATTTCATTTGATATTCTTCTTGCGTATACAAAGTATTAAATTGTACATGTTTTGAGTACGTAATATGTTTTTCAGTTATTTTAAAATTTCCTACTTCTACTTAGCACGTTAATAGTACTGTTTGCGAGTTGTTAAGAACTAGGGTTGCCCCTCATCTAGGTGTCGTCATTTTAGTTTAAGTTTTAGGGCTTAGGGTAGGGAAATTTTTCCGTTTGAATTTACAGCTGTATAAGGTCAGAAATCAACTCATTTACATAAAGTTTTGTTCGACGATTACATGCTTAAAGTACTCTATTAGATTTCTCTTTGTTAATGTACACAATAAAGTATTAATTGACAAATTTATAACATTAATCGCTTGGTTTTCTAAGAAATGATTACAGAAGTCAAGTCATCAGGTTAATAAGTTTGGAATACTCTGACTCGATTAATCGGTTTTAAATGTGGCAGCCCTAGCAAGGATATTTGCGATTCTAAAATAATTTGTTTTTAAACGCCTGTTAGATAGAGTTAGTAATGAATTTTGGTTATATTTTTGCCAAGAAATCGCATGTTATACACTCCACAGACATGTCGCGTAAAATATCGTCTGATATTGTACGAGTAATCTATTCCAGTCGCGTCTTGTTTTTACCTGTATAACTAGTGACGACTGTCACCATTTAGTTGTACTAACTTTCTTGTCGATTTAGATGCGCGGTTGCTCCTCCGCTAATCGTTTCTTAGAAGGGAGATAATAATACGCGGGTGTACTATGGTTTGCTATTTTTTGTAGTAAAAGTGTGCAAGTAATACGAAGTTTAGAATATAAATGCAACTGAAACGTCCCTTTGTGTATTGAAAATAAAGAGCTATACAAACGAACGCCTATTTATTTACACAAAACTTAGGACTAAACAAATGTTTTTTAAATTGTCGTTTGTCTTTTGGTCCGAGATAATTACAGAAATATCAAGGTCTATATTAAAATACACATAGAGGTTGTAAATAATTATTCATAATTGTTTCACTTTGGTATATCAAACGATTTCCGTCAAATTGTACGGAAAACTTTACATATTTTCAAAGGATCAGAGCAGCGACAAAGCAGCAACAAGTAGTTACACAGTGGGAATATCAGTCTGAGCCCGCACTGTCTCTGGAGTGGACGGGCTCTTAGATGATTTACACTGATATAATACATTCTAAATCCGTCGAACAAACTAATTTTTATTTTTATTTTTATTCTTTTGGAAATATGACACTCTCCTAGAGAACGTATGATGTTTTTATATTGTATATATTAATATTTAAATAAATATAGCGAGAGAAATTAATGATCACGTAAAACATTGTCGTGATGAAGGCATGACAGAGGTATACTATGGCGCAAAAATCGTGACAAATAAATGCATAGAAGCGCCTACACTGCAGCGTAGTTAGAGTGGTCTCATGTCGCACAGGTCGCTGCGCCACGTGTCGATCATTTCAGAACATCTGAGACGCTCCTTCATTGGCGATGTGTTCATTATAGATTTTTCCGTAATTTTGAGCTTTTTGGTACGCTGATCAAAGTTTAGCATTTCTTTCTTTGTGGTTTTGTTGTTGATTTATGGTACAATTTTTGTTTTTTTTGCAAATACTTTTTCTAAAGTTCTTTATATTTTAGCAAATAACTTACTTCTCTTTCGAAATTTCTTGACTTTTTCTCAAATAATTTTAAAATTTAAAAAGCGTTCTGTGTAGTTAGTTAATCTCTTTAGTTGAATGCGTATTTGGCTTATAAATATTTCGCTACAAATACTGAAAATTACAAAGTTAACCAGTATCGTAAGAGCCAGGATTATACGAATAGATATTGAAAAGTATTAAAAAAGAATTGTATAAAAATAAATCTTCTGATAATTTAGTTTTCAATTTAGATACCATTTAATCTTCTGTCTTATCCAGTGTTTCCACATGTTATCATGGTTTCTGCAGGGCGTAGACATTTCTCATTATAAAAAAAAATATTTCATTGAACTGAGAGCAAACCGAGAGCATATCGAGAGCAGTACCATAGTGTAAATCAAGTCTTAGATGTCGTTTTTTCTTTTGAGGTACGGAACTCAAAAAATCGTAAGTTCTTAGCGTCCAGCTGCCTGAGTTGCTGTTTTATTACTCTCAAGGGATTATCTAACAACTTTATTAAGATCTACCACTTCGAAACCTAACATCCTGTATACAAAATACGATTATCTAACAACTTTATTAACATCTACCACTTCGAAACCTAACATTCTGTATATAAAATACGATTATCTAACAGCTTTGTTAACTTCTACCACTTCGAAACCTAACATTCTGTATATAAAATACGATTATCTAACAACTTTGTTAACTTCTACTACTTCGAAACGTAACATGCTGTATATAAAATACGATTATCTAACAACTTTGTTAACTTCTACTACTTCGAAACCTAACATGCTGTATATAAAATACGATTATCTCACAACTTTATTAACATCTACCACTTCGAAACCTAACATTCTGTATATAAAATACGATTATCTAACAACTTTGTTAACTTCTACTACTTCGAAACCTAACATGCTGTATTTAAAATACGATTATCTCACAACTTTATTAACATCTACCACTTCGAAACCTAACATTCCGTATATAAAATACGATTATCTAACAACTTTGTTAACTTCTACTACTTCGAAACCTAACATGCTGTATATAAAATACGATTATCTCACAACTTTATTAACATCTACCACTTCGAAACCTAACATTCTGTGTATAAAATACGATTATCTAACAACTTTGTTAACTTCTACTACTTCGAAACCTAACATGCTGTATATAAAAGCAAGGAAATACTAAACTGATTCGACTTTCAGTGGTATCATCCAGTCACTGGATACGGCTATCATACCGGCTCGATTCACAAACGACGCGATTATGGAAAGGGTATTTTGTTCTGAAGACACAATTATTTTCCATACCATTTCTTATCGCTCGGAAAGGTGACGGTAGTTTTGTCATAAATCTAATTAATTTATTTAAATAAAGCAAGGAAATACTAAATTGATTCAACTTTTAGTGGTATCGTCTAGTCACTAGATACGGCAATCATACCGGCTCGTTTCACAAACGAGGCGATTATGGAAAGGGTATTTTGTTCTGGAGACACAATTATTTTCCATACCATTTCTTATCGCTCGGAAAGGTGACGGTAGTTTTGTCATAAATCTAGTTAATTTATTTAAATAAAGCAAGGAAATACTAAATTGATTCAACTTTTAGTGGTATCGTCTAGTCACTAGATACGGCAATCATACCGGCTCGATTCACAAACGAGGCGATTATGGAAAGGGTATTTTGTTCTGGAGACACAATTATTTTCCATACCATTTCTTATCGCTCGGAAAGGTGACGGTAGTTTTGTCATAAATCTAGTTAATTTATTTAAATAAAGCAAGGAAATACTAAATTGATTCAACTTTCAGTAGTATCGTCTAGTCACTAGATACGGCAATCATACCGGCTCGATTCACAAACGAGGCGATTATGGAAAGGGTATTTTGTTCTGGAGACACAATTATTTTCCTTACCATTTCTTATCGCTCGGAAAGGTGACGGTAGTTTTGTCATAAATCTAGTTAATTTATTTAAATAAAGTAAGGAAATACTAAATTGATTCAACTTTCAGTGGTATCGTCTAGTCACTAGATACGGCTATCATACCGGCTCGATTCACAAACGAGGCGATTATGGAAAGGGCATTTTGTTCTGGAGACACAATTATTTTCCACACCATTTCTTATCGCTCGGAAAGGTGACGGTAGTTTTGTCATAAATCTAGTTAATTTAAAAAAGTCTTATATTTAAGGATCAGAAGTTTAGGCAGGCATTGAAAAATTGTTATTACAGAAAAATTTGTGGCGATTATTGTTCTTCAACTGGTTTATGGTATGAAAATAGGGAAAAATAAGCGATTTGTTCAAGATCTGCATTTAAATACGAGAAAAAGGACGTTCTAGAATAGAATAAATGCTTGTCGTGTTGTTGGAGTGGTGTTAAAAAAACATGAAAAGTTTGTGGCGATTAACCTTAGTGGGTGCTGACAAAAAATGCTTCTTGTTCTTCAATTGGTTTATCGTAGGCAGATAGATAAAAATAATCGATTCGTACAAGATCTGCATTTAAATACGAGAAGAAGAACGTTCTAGCATAAAATAATTGCTTGCCTTGTTATTGTAGTGGTGTTAAAAAAACATGAAAGGCATTTTTCTACATGTTAAAGATGTTTTGGGAAAAAATAAGTTCGGAATATTGTAAATAAATTATAGATATAGGATCGACTGTTTTTGAACTTTTTATCCGTTTGTTTGTTTGTTTTTATACATTGTGCAAAAAGTAGTGGTTAGAATTAGTGGTAATATTGGAATTTAATACTGTACAGCTGTTATTTTTATTACTGTTATAATTGAATACTGTACAGCTGGAATTTAATACTGTACAGCTGGGGCATTTCATTTTTTTGAGAATTTTCGTCTGATGGTCAACCTTTTACGACACGTTTGTAAATAGTAAACATATACAATAAAAAAAAAGAAAATTTGAGAGACGCCAAAGTGTTGAAATCTTTGTTTAAAAATCTGTTCATGTCTTGTGCATATAATTGTATAGTACCTAAGGCGGAAAATGCAGTGAAAATAAAATACTTTTTATTTGCAATTCAATAAAACAGTTTTCTTTTGCGGTACTCTTATTACGAGTCCTTCTTCAGTGATAGTCTTCATAATAATTTTTTATAATTTAGGATTATCAATTTCTGAAAATAAAATTCATGGAAAGTAAATATATAATTTTATATATATTGTGCAGTCAGTAAACATATTAGGGTATCGTGGAATGAAATTGATGCTGGTAATCATTGTCTAACATTTTCGTTAACTACCAAATCTCCCTTCTATAGTTAATGTATACGTATAAGTAATCAATATTCATTACATATTATAGCGTCATCTTCGATTCGTTAATATATATATATATATATATATATATGTATATATATATATATATATATATATATATATATATATAAATACAAAGTTATATTATTAATATTTATACCCACATGATTATATGTGCAAACATTATACCCTAATATAAATATAGTATTGTCATATTTATTACATAGTTAATAAACACATATGAATATTGGAGATGAAATTTATACTGCATAGGAATATATTAACATTCGAATTAACATCAAAGTCCCTCTTCAGTAGACAACGTGTAATTAATCAATCACATATTTTAGCGTCGTCCTCAATTCATTAAAATATGTATATATGCAACGTTATAAATAAATATTGATATCCACATAATTATATGTGCAACAGTTATACTATATCAGAGATTTACCGAATGGATATTCAATAAATTGATTTTAATCTCCGGTCTCCGTAGTTGTATATCAGGCAGAATACTTTGTGTATACTGTTTCTCAAACATTTTATCTATTCGAGTTTCTAAATAAATAATGCTGTCAAGTAATCGTAATACAAGTTTCTTGCACAATTCTGTATTATTTTTCACTATGTACATATATTGCTTAATTTTATCTTTCACAGACGTAAAAATTATGTGTATTAAAAAAAGATCGAGATTTTCAAACTTCAACCGAAAAACTTTTCGGTACACAGACAGATGGAAATATGCCGTGAGTGATCGTATAAGGTTCCGTATTTTTCTTTTGACGTAAGAAACCTTTAAAAGTAAAGTTGAAACGGCTCTTTATAATTTATATCTACAAACTTGCCCCGATTTTTTGCGTTGAATATTTTTGGAAAATTGTTTATCAGAGGCATGTAGGGATTAAATAGAAGAAAAACAGTTCAGCTTAGAAGCTTCATCTGTTGGTTAGAGCATCATACAAGAAAAAACGAGATCGACAAAGATCATTTTGTGGCCTAAGATATTTATTGGCCACAATCTGTACATATATAATAAAATTGTAATAGAGTGAATTCTGTACATGGAAAATATTTTCAAAAGAGTTTTTGATTTGGTTTATAGAATGATAATAGAAGCCAGAAAACCTTTTTTCATAATTTTTGTCTCTCTGTCTGTGTGTTTAATTATACCTTAATCATGCGAAATCTATCACAAAAATTTTGGGGAAATTTGGCATGGTAATAGTTTATACCCTCGAACAACGTATAGGATTTTATCTAGATATAATTTTTTATCTAGATATTACAGATGGAAACAAATATCCTCACTTGGTGAATATTACTATATTGGTACAGCCAACGGCATCTATTAGCATTTGCAGCAAACTTCATGCTCATGGAGTTCAGAGAAAAGGAAAAAATTTAAATAAAACAAAAAATTCCTAAGAACTTTTCTTATACCGAATTTCTCGTGAACGAAGTCGCGTCGGCATTTTTATAGTATATATATATATATATATATATATATATATATATATATATATATATATATATATATACACATATACATATATATATACATATATATATATATATATACATATATATATATATATATATATATATCCATAAATCGTTAAATTTGTATAAATATGTGTTGTCCTATTACTCCTATTGTTACTTGTAGTAATGTATATAATACAAGAGGAAGAATGCTAGATATGGTGGTTTTTTATATCACATTTTAATTACTTACTTTTTAGTGAGAAAGTAATTGCATTGTCATCGTTTATTTATTATCGTGTATTGTAGTGTCATTGAATTTATTAATTGTTTTGTTATCCTTATCGAAATATATAGGTTGATAGCCGTAAAATTTATTTAACTGCACGTAAATAAATACATAAATGTTAAATAACTATTGAAACTATATGACCGGGAATGATGTTTGGGGTTTAAGTTAAAATCTCACTAACTTTATGCTTCGATTGAATATATAATTTGATTTGAATTTTAATTGATGGTGCCCATAAAGTAAAAAAGAATTATGCGGGCTTTCTTTTCCGTTTTATCCCAGTTGTGAATACTTTTGAGATGCTAACATCATGAATAAACAATTACGCAAGCGGTACTGCGGGCAAACGTTAATAAATATAATTTGGCATTAACCATTGGTTAATTTCAAATTAATCGTGTTTTTATGAGATGCAGATTATTGACTATGACACAATATTCAGAATTAGAACAAGTGTAGCATAATAACCGATTCTAGAGTCAGTTTGCTGACAAGTGATTGACAAGGATTAAAAAATGTTTGCCTAGTATGTGTTCAATGTAGAATGCAATTATATGAAGCCAGTCATAATGAAGTTGTAGTACTTTTGCATTTTACAATCAGTCAGTACGTATAATAAAAATGTAAAATTGGTGGGTCCGTTTTTTGAAGATACGTAAGAAAATATTATTATTAGGATAAATCATAAGAAAAAAGTAATATTATTTAAAATTATTAGGGAAATACAACAAAAGTAACAGAAAACAAAACTTTGTTTTTGGAATTTTTGTCTGTTTGTGAGTTTATTTTCACTGGTGGTTTCCGTAGGATAAACGCCTTACAGAACGTCCTGTTGAATTGGATATTCAACGATTATGACGCCTAATTGAGGACGATTCTCGGCTGATGACTTATCAATAAGCAGATGGGCTACACTGCAGTCAAGGCACCATATAAATGCATTTGCACGAATTGGGGAAAGTTCCCAAATACGGCGCGTGGATACCCCATGAGTTGTCATCATATCACCTTCAGTGCAGTGTTGATACTTTTCAATAATTATTGATATTGAAACGTAACTGTGACTGGCTGAATCAGTTAGTAACTGGCGATGAGAAGTGGGTTACATACGTTACGCAAACGTCAATGGCTGGGTGTGGGAGAAACAGGAGTTTTAGCATTCAAACTTGAAATAAGTGCCAAAAAGGTGATGCTCGGCTGCTGGTGGAAAGTCAAGGCCATAATTAATGCTATCTGCATTAATTATGGCCTTGATTTTCCACCAACTGTGAACCATTGAACCGATTAACTAACAAATTGAGTAGTCAACAGGATCGAGTTTATTTTCTACATGATAATGCTTGACCACATGTTGCACAACGTATTAGTGATAAATTAGCGGAGCTCGGCTGTGTTCTACTCACTCGTCCATCATATTTGCCGGACATTGCGCCCTCTGATTACCCTTTTCTACAAAACGATCTCGCACAGTTTTTTGAATCAAAGTCACCGGAATTTTACAAGAAAGACATATTGTCACTGCCAACTAGATGGCGACAAATAGTAGATAATAAAGGTGCATACGTAAATTAAATTTAGTGTAATATATAATTTTTTTATTAAAAATTGTTGGCAGCATCTAGGGTTAAAAGATTTATTAGCCAACCCAATATTAACGATATTTATTTCCGTTAGAAGTTGTCGGGCGATATTACTAGTTACAAATATAATTCAAAGCAGATAACCAGTACAAACAAGTAGACTCATTTTTGGATGTAACAAGGTATAATTTGCTGTCTCACCGTTCGTCGGTCGCTGTTCACTCTTCACCGAATAACTGATACGTTCAACCAGTGATGCTTTTAAAGCAAAGCACTCAACTAGGGCACCGATGCGTGATTGATTTCTTGTATAGCATGGGGCCGGTTGTAGAGACGTTAAATGAAATTAAAGTGTGACATTAGTGTGACACTAGTGCCACTATATGCCGACAACATTTTTATCATCGCGAGCGGTGAAATTGGTAATTGCGCTTTTATGGAGAAAGAAATATTGCTTTTGGGGAAATCCTTGAAACATATTTTAAACGTGATTCGAACTCACGCACTATGAGTATTGGAGGTAAAATATATATTTGTATATTTGAATAGATGTTGACGACTCGTGTCTGAGTAATGTTTAAAATTATTTTGACAAGGAAATGTCAGTGGCTATCCACAAAGAAGACATAAATTTTCCTTTACCGACTTGTTTGTTTTCTACATAATTATTGATAAATACGATAGACTGCAATGAAATATTACTTTAACTACGTATTATATGCCTAAAAGTTGTAATTTGTTCGTCCGGAAAATCGAAGTCTCTGTATGACCGGATTTTGTCGGTGCGTATTTTTACTGTTACCGCTTATGTACAACACAGACGTACGATTTTTGTAGTCAGCGGGCCGACTTTGTGCGACAAGGTAAGTGGCTGAATTTTCGCCGACTTACCACATAAGTCAAGACGCGCCCGCCGCCAACTAAATGTCTGCCGTCTCCTTTAGTCTATTTTTATTCATATGTTATAACTTTTTCTCCGTTATAGTGGATTAACTCGTAATGTTCGATGGGCGAATGCCGGACAAAGTTGCTCAGATTTTTAGGGACGATTTTTGTGAGAAATATTAAACATGAGATTAAATAACGTATGCTCTATTTGAACCTATAAATTATTGACGGTCGCCTGCGTTGCGCTTTATTTTTGTCACTTGACAAATAATCGCACTGATGCTCGACTTTAGAGTAATATTCTGTCCCCACTCCCACGTTTCACGTTTGTCACACATTATTGTGATGCTATCTAAATCACTAATGGCAAAGCACGGTCACCATATAACTAGAGCGATAACCAGAAAATTATAGCGATAATATTTTTGAATTACACCTGCAAATTGTATACTAGACATATTGTCATGATATCTATGATATATTGTCATGATATTTGTATAAAGTTTACTAAAAATATTATGTGGAATACCTTTAAATGCTTAAGTTTCCACAAATTAACGGTATTTCTTAGGGTCGCAATGGTAATTCCTCAAGACTAGGAAGGGTACTGCCCGCAACTCGGTGAGTCACTACGAATCGCTCACAGGAAAACTAGATACCTTCCCTTTTTATAGGAATCTTTTAGCCACAATATTGCAAGACACTACAGTTTGCAATACTTTCCGCTATCTCTGAATACCTCTCTTAATAAACTTCAGACGGCTATCTGAGTTTACAGTTGCTATTACAACGTAAGATATAAATAAAATTAACTGATATTTGTATTCAGCTGGATACATTGTATTCAGACATATATATCCTATTTCGATTGTCATAAAACTGGTTTAGGTTAGTTTGTATCACAGTGTTGCAAAAGACACTACAGCTTGCAATACTTTCCGCTATCTCGAAATAACTTTTTTAACAAACCTCAAACTGCTATTTGAGTTTGCAGTTCCTATTATAACGTACGATATAAATAAAATTAACTGATATTTGTATTCAGCTGGATACATTGTATTCAAACATATATATCCTACTTCGATTGTCATAAAACTGGTTTAGTTTAGTTTGTATCACAGTGTTGCAAAAGACACTACAGCTTGCAATACTTTCCGCTATCTCGAAATAACTTTCTTAACAAACCTCAAACTGCTATTTGAGTTTGCAGTTCCTATTATAACGTACGATATAAATAAAATTAACTGATATTTGTATTCAGCTGGATACATTGTATTCAGACGTATATACCCTACTTCGATTGTCATAAAACTGGTTTAGTTTAGTTTGTATAACAGTTTGTAGTGCCTTTATAAAATGTACATTTAATATATGGCTCAGTACAACACCTTATAATATCCCTACTAATATAGTGAATCTGAAAATTTGTTTGTTAGTTACTTAATAACTTTACAATCTAACAAAATATTGCTATTAAAGTAAAAATTTATGTGGCGAAATAATACATAAATTGATACTAATGACTTCTGTACAGTAGAAGACTAATACCACGAAAACAGTTGTAGGTTACCAAGAAATAGCATATTTCTTGTTACATGGATTTTGGTATTATTTATTCAATAATAAAAATGTAGTACTACATCATATCAATAACAAAAAAAGAAAACAGAAATAGATAACCAAGTATTTCTTGTTGGATGGATTTTGGTGTTATTTATTCGAAAATAAAAATTTAGTACTACATTATATCAATAGATAGCGCTACGTGTATACAGTTGGCTAATGTTTAGCATTACTTATAAAAAGTTATTGTAATAATCTTATTGGATTAGGGACATCTTGGTGCCTTAATAAAAAGGCGAGTGAGTAAAATTTAGTAGTACAGTCAAATAAGGCGAAATAAAGGTTAAACCTTGCTTATTTATAAAATATATTCACAAGTAATATAAATCGTATATTAATTCAATATGTAAAACTTTATTGTGTAGTTAAACCTATATAATTATTATAAATATATTTAAATTATTTCATTTCAATAACCTACAATTTATATTATTTAGTATCATTTCTGATTTATGAATATTTTAGATAAACAAGCAATTTTTTTAACTTTATTAATATTTATAATATCAATAACTTTTATCCTATAATTAAATTTGTAAAGTGTACCTTTAGTATACCTTTGATTCTGCAGTACACGTAGTACTATCATATAAACAGGCGCAAACCTTCCATTCTCTGTGCTATGTTTCGAAAACGGTTAGCCATACAAAAAAAATGAATATAACCGAGCTTGCAGAAAATTGTATGCAGAGAATTTTCGTAATAACCGCTAATAATATGTGAGATGGAGGAAGTCACTTGAAGACCTTGAATAAATTGACTAGGTCTGCAAATTTTCACTTTTTCCCATTTTATTCCAAGGTTTTTAATTTTTACTTGATTTTTAATTCTATGATAAAATTTATTACTAACCAAAAATAAACTACAAAGTGGAACAAAAGTAATGTCATAATTTGAATTGGCTGCCATTTTGTTAGAAATGAAAAAAAGAGCTCTGTTTTTACGAAAAGTTTATTGAGGTGTGTATCGCTCCATAGCTTGTTGACAACTAATTCTCTATATGTCTAAAACATAAATGTCAAAGCACAGTGACATGTGGAGCCATCTGCAAAAATTAATGCATATTCACATTATGCCATTACCTTTGCGCAAAATTAAGGCACATTCACATTATGACATTATTTTTGCGCCACCTTGTATTTCTACCAATCTAAAATAAAGTGAGAATGAGGAAGCTCTTCATTTACTAAGGAAATTTATCTATATTTTTAGATTTAATTTAAAAATTGAAAATATTTTCTCTGTATCCAGCCGAAGTTTCGGCTGGATACTCCATCGAACGAGGAATTCACGTACGTGAATTATAAATAGTTAAAAGTCTTGAAATTAATGTTACTATGAAAGGAAAATTGTAAATGCCGGCTTCTTGGTAAGAGAAATGTCCAAAAAGTTTACCACAAAGGTTTTATTCTAAAATTGTATGTAGAAATAATTTTAAATTCACATAAATCACTTTTAATACTCATTTAAAATTAATAAATTTATACATCTAGTCAAATAATTTCTTTACGTTTAATTTTTTTGGAATGGCCTCAAAGTTTGTCAGAAAATATTCATTAAGTGCCCAAAGCTGTTTTTTGCTACAGACACAATTCCAAGAAAAATAAGATATTCCTCTTTTTTATTGTACCCCTTTTATTGTAAAGTTTAATGTTTTTTAATACAAACAATATCGAGTTTAACTTTTTTTAATCTACGGTCTTGCCGCGTTGATAGTGAACGAAGGTCTAGTTGAAAATAGATAAACATTGTTAAGTTGGTACTGCATGACGATTGTAATGTGTTCACATGAGGATTGTAATGTGTGAATACAAAATAGAACAATTATAATAAAAAAAATTGTATCTCATTTCGTTTTCAAGTTAAATATCGTACAGTGTACCGTACACCGGACGCCGAGCGGCACGATTAAAGTGACACAATGTAGTGCGGCGAACCTTTTTGAATATTGACCGCTACAAGTCCAATGTTATAGAAAAAAATTGATTATTCTGATAAATCAGTGTTTTGTTAAAGTTTCCTTGTTTCGTAGCGGTTATGTTTACTATAATACATCGTTTAATTGTAATTATTATTGAGAAAATGTTCAAAAAAATTGTTTTATTGCAAAACAAATTAGTTTAAAGTATGTATTATGTTTAGACTTCTTGGGAGCACATTATATATATATATATATATATATATATATATATATATATATATATATATATATATATATATATATATGTATATATATATATATATGAATATGTATATATGTATATATATATACATACATATATATATATATATATATATATATATATATATAAATATGTGATACACTATTTCCATAACGAAGATTTAATATTACAGATTTAAAATGTTAAATTTTAAAATGTCACATAAAATATAATCGAACAAAACATGTTTTCTCAGGTATAGACATTTAATATACAAGAAATAAACATTTCGAAACACATTTTTAATATATAACAAATTTAGACTCGTGTTATTTTGTTTAGACTTTAAACCTATATTTCTTTAAGGAGGCGTTGACCCATATCGAATGTCACTCTTTTTTTCTCTATTATGAAAAGTACTGACCAGGAAATTAAAAAAAATGTAGTTCACAATTAAATAAAACTACGTGATGTAGTATTATTTCTAATTTCTTTAATTTCTTTACCACGACCTAGGTTTCGTTGTATTACAACATCTACATGTGGGATATTAGCAAAGATATAAGAATTCTACAAAATCAACGCCAAATATATTCAAAAAAAGAATAATTAATTTCCACAAAATTAACGCCAAATATATTCAAAAAAAGAATAATTAATTTCTACAAAATCAACGCCAAATATATTCAAAAAAAGAATAATTAATTTCCACAAAATTAACGCCAAATATATTCAAAAAAAGAATAATTAATTTCTACAAAATCAACGCCAAATATATTCAAAAAAAGAATAATTAATTTCCACAAAATTAACGCCAAATATATTCAAAAAAAGAATAATTAATTTCTACAAAATCAACGCCAAATATATTCAAAAAAAGAATAATTAATTTCCACAAAATTAACGCCAAATATATTAAAAAAAAGAATAATTAATTTCTACAAAATCAACGCCAAATATATTCAAAAAAAGAATAATTAATTTCCACAAAATTAACGCCAAATATATTCAAAAAAAGTATAATTAATTTCCACAAAATTAACGCCAAATATATTCAAAAAAAGAATAATTAATTTCTACAAAATCAACGCCAAATATATTCAAAAAAAGAATAATTAATTTTCACAAAATCAACGCCAAATATATTCAAAAAAAGAATAATTAATTTCTACAAAATCAACGCCAAATATATTCAAAAAAAGAATAATTAATTTCTACAAAATCAACGCCAAATATATTCAAAAAAAGAATAATTAATTTCTACAAAATCAACGCCAAATATATTAAAAAAAAGAATAATTAATTTCTACAAAATTAACGCCAAACATATTAAAAAAATGTAGTTGTCAGGCCATCAGCTATGATCAAATATACAGGGTATTTAACAATTAAATATACGAGCAAATATTTCGCTCTCATTAGCTACGAACTAATGCTTAGTTTTTACACGTATCCAACTTGTCATACAACTTTTCATTAAAATGGGCTTTACGGAATGAATACTAACGGACTTTTTTACATCACTGACGCACGACTCGCTTTTGATTGACCGGAGGTGTGTAAATTTGTATCGCTGTGCGTAAGTAACCCACTCGGAAACACTGTGCGAAATTTATGTTAGAGAGGCTAATGATCGTGGCTTTTTTTGCAGACGAGAGCTATCTTCTACGGCAAATGCGCTACTATTAATTCGGTGAATTTTGAAATGAACATGGAATATTATCTCATTACATCGAAGTAAAGGGTTTTAAATACTGATTGGAGGAATTGACAAATACTGTGTTGATGTTTTGACCTTAAAAGTTATGAAATTATTTGGAGATGAAGTTATTAAGAAGAAGGTTTCTATAGTTGCTATGAAACACATATTTGGCATATCTTTTATATTTAGTAAAAGAAATCGATCCCTATCCGTAGAAGCTCTGGCTGAATCCTCGAGATTATATAAAATTAGATTAATAGAAAACTTCTTCAACTATAGTTTAATTAATGTTTAATTGGCAATAGAAAGTAAAATGACGGCAACAGGGAATTCATCTACAAGGATTTAAATGCGTTTTCTCTATGCTTCATACTAAGAAATCATATTAATGTACAGATATGAATGCTTAGATTTGTAGAGAAAAAAATACAAACGCACTATTGGAAAAATATGGCTTTCATCAACTGACAATAGTGAGAAATTTGACAAATTTGCCTACAGAGCATAACGTAACTATCTAGTTTTCATTTTCAACATAAATCAATTTACACGATAACGTCGAAATCCCCTAATGCGGTGTCATAGAATCTGATTAATCGCATGCTGTTTAATGTACAGCATATCACAAATATTTATTTTATTTAAAAGACTGTTTTTTTACGAAAATACGGAGTCGTTTAACTTAATATTAGGAATTGGTGATGCTCAGTATTAGCCCATAAAACAAGAAAGTTATTTTACACTTCGAAACAAAGTTTATCTGCCTTACAGGATCATTTTGAATATAGATGCTTAACAGTGCATATAACAATTAATATTTCCTGTTTGTATAATTTTGATTTTCAAAACATGCCATGGACTTAACTTTGACTCAGGTCACTACATGGTAGTGACAAAGATAAGAGCTAGACTCTGTAATGCACATAAAACCCAAGATGAAGGTTCAGTAAAAGTTAAGAGAATAAACCAGATATATTAACTAGAATATAATTCTATGGTAAATTTTGGGTTCTATGATAAATTTTCATAGTCTTGCCATGCAAGAATATGAAAATTGTTTTATGTTTTATGTAAAATTCGTCGAAAAATTGTTACATATTTCACAATCTTGCTACATCATTCTTTTCTGTCTCCCCGAATTCCATTATTAATGGGTTTAGAGAATTTTGTGTTTGATGGTTTTGCACTTAAAATTATTTGACAATGTTATTAAGTAATGCATTAATAGATATGTATAATGACAAGATAAATGAAGGTGTTATTACTAACGTTTTTTATGGAATTGTTATATACATATATTCAGATCTAAAGTATAAAATTTCTTTATTATCTAACCTCGTGTCAGTCCTAATTATGGGCTAATCGGTGCTAATGCCAAATATACTGTTACTTAACAAACGTTATCGCATAATTAAAAAACACACAACATAATTTTATAGATTTTCTTGACTACATTTTAATGAAAGATTTAGTAACTTAGAAGAATATGTACGTTAGGTGTACATGTTAGTGGAAATAAAATAGTATCGATGACGAGAACGTATTTGTTAAAATACGAGAATCCTTAAAAATACTGCTTTTGATAACTTTTCGAAATTCTGAAATGATGAATTTGAATCGTGATCGTGTAATTCGAATTTCGAAATTCCGAAATTCAAATAACACGATCACGATTCGAATTCATCATTTACACGATCACGATTCGAATTACATGATCATCATTTACACGATCACGATTCGAATTACACGATCACGATTCGAATTACACGATCACGATTCGAATTCATCATTTCGAATTCATCATTTCCGAAATTCAAATTACACGATCACGATTCGAATTCATCAAAATCAAGGATGTGTAATTCGAATTTCGAAATTCTGAAATGATGAATTCGAATCGTGATTGTGTAATTCGAATTTCGAAATTCTGAAATTCAAATTACACGATCACGATTCGAATTCATCATTTTCACGATCACGATTCGAATTACACGATCATCATTTACACGATCACGATTCGAATTACACGATCACGATTCGAATTCATCATTTCGAATTCATCATTTCCGAAATTCAAATTACACGATCACGATTCGAATTCATCAAAATCAAGGATCGTGTAATTCGAATTTCGAAATTCTGAAATGATGAATTCGAATCGTGATCGTGTAATTCGAATTTCGAAATTCCGAAATTCTGATTTCGAATTTCTGAAATCAAGGATCGTGTAATTCTAGCATACGAAGCTCTATGCATAGTTGGATATATTTTTATAAAACTAGCTTTATATTGTCGTCATATACTCATGTGCGCCGGGAGATGTCGTTACAGCAAGGTCTACAGGTTTTTTTTATACTTTGATCAAACATTAAATTATCCTTAAGTTATGTAACTATGGCATCATATTGGGTGGTGGTGGTAATTAATAATAAAACTATGTTAAAAGAGTTGCGATTGATTATTATCTCGTTAATAAAAGTAAATCAATATGAAAAAAGTGTTTTTCTGATTCTCAAAATAATAGGTTTGTGCAGTTTAAAATAAGCAAGAACAGTAATTGTTTTATATATATATATATATATATATATATATATATATATATATATATATATATATATATATATATATATATAATTTTCTATATTTTTTATATATAATTTTCTATTTAAATTGATATTTTATTAAAAATTAGTTTTTTTGTTGCGCACAACTCTATTAGGATTAGGAGCACTGCGTGATGCGCGTAAAGCTTTCGACTACGCTCCACTTGTCTTCGGTTCAATTTGGATGTGCGCTCCGTTTGCTTAGCAACAGCTTGTATCCATAACGTTGTGCGTTATAGATACACACCGCTGCTAATGAACTATTTTTGTAGATGGTGAATCGACGGCCGACAATTAGCGACTTTTGTCGGTCAAATTCAGTGGCAAACGAAGTCTCCATCAGCGCGTATTCAGTCGTATGTTTCATACTTTTTTCCGTTTTTCCATTGGTTGGTGTCATTTAAGGTAACTTTTGGACCGGCGAGTGTCGGACAGAGTCGGCCCGATTTTTTTGTTCGATCGATTTTTTTAACACGTATGCGTTAAAGTATTAAATATATTATACTACATTTTCTCTAATTATTGTTGGATCAAATTATTGTCTGTCGTCTGCAATGCGCTTAATACATTGTGCTTAGTGTATTAAAAATATTTCCTCTTCTCACTTACTTATAACTACATACAAAAGAATTAAACTCTTTGATTAGCTAAAAACACTTTTTGACATGAAACATCTAATGGCGCGTTTTGGCGTCCTAATTGTCATTAGGACGTGCGACGTGCCATTCGACCAACTTCGCGTCTCGTCCGCTCTTTCCGACTTAACACTTCCCTTTCTATTACATTGCACATACGCTACTTTATGTATGTGTTAGTGTATCAGCATTGTTTCTTATATACTAACGCTTGCGACTTTGCTCTTTTATGTTAGTGTATTGTATTGCACATCGTAAGTGTATTGCATAAAAACTATGTTAAAACGTTAAAAGCGTTTATTAGTCTTCACTTCGTTCAAATAAAAATATTTTAATATAAAAATATAAAAAATAGAAGTTTCACATCTGCCATGAATTGCTCATATTTTTTTTAGTATCGATTACTTTTATCGACGGAGAACAAATTTGAACATAATTCTTTGTTTTATTAATACCTTATGTTAAAAATCGTTTAATACAATTGATCATTGAAAGACATGTCAAAAAAAATTAAATCAACTTGTTTGCTCAGGCTGAGTAAAGCAATTATATTTTTTTCGCATGTTTTTTACAAAAAAGTTATCAGGTGGAGGCGAAAACTTTTTTGTAAGAGAACAAAAGTTTGCTTGCCTTTTAAAATATCTGTGAGATTTTTGGTACAGATTATAATTTTTCATATTTTTTAGGCAAAAATCTTGCTACTGTCGTTACCTAAAATGAATTTATTAATTATGTAGAGGAAGTATTGTGTGTGACAATAATATATTTTGGTATCGATATCAGTATATTCTATGTGCTCTAAGCTCGTACAGCATCTACCTTTGTTTTGTGTCCTGTTTTAATTTTTTTTTAAAGTTCTATAGTTAAACAGAGAATGTATATAAATTCCCGTCTGTCACAGCCTTGCAGTTTTTGCAGTTTTAGACACTTTTATGCACTCACAACTACATCTACACAGTTTTGGAAGTGTTTGCTTCAAAAGGGGATCTAAATTAACACATAGCAAGATGTTAATTTCTTTTTAATATACTGTCTATTTTTTATATAATGTATATTTTTAATATAATGTCTATTTTAATATAATGTCTATTTTTCGCTTATTCCATCGAATAAGGTATCAATTCAGAGGTCTTTTAGAATGTAACTGATGTTTTTTTTTTCATTTTAAAGCACCGCTCGTGAAATCGTTGTCTGTAAAGTATTGTTCAATATGAAATAAAATAGGAAAAAAGATATAAATAAAATGATTTTGTTTGATATGCGTCAATACTTTCAAGAGTTATAGACAAATACGCAAACTTATTTTAAGCGTGTGTTGACATTACCTTCAATTTGCCTCCGTTTGTTAACCGTACGCTTTAAGGATATGAAATAAAATGATTTTGTTTGATTTGAGTCAATACTTTCAAGAGTTATAAACAAATACGCAAACCTATTTTAAGCGTGTGTTGACATTACCTTCAATTTGCCTCCGTTTATTAACCGTACGCTTTAAGGATATGAAATAAAATGATTTTGTTTGATTTGAGTCAATACTTTCAAGAGTTATAGACAAATACGCTAAGCTATTTTAAGCGTGTGTTGACATTACCTTCAATCTGCCTCCGTTTATTAACCGTACGCTTTAAGGATATGAAATAAAATGATTTTGTTTGGTTTCCGTCGATACTTTCAAGAGTTATACACAAATACGCAAACTTATTTTAATCGCGTGTCGACATTCGGCAGTTTTTGTTTAATCAGAATCAGATCAGCTATATTTGAAGTTTTTTTTAACAAAAATGATCATTTTTACTTATATTAACTTTTCATAATATCCTTTATTGAAATAACAATTACCTTTTTTAAATAAAACAATTTTTAACGAATTTGTTTTATAGTTTTTATCTAATAAAATGTATTATGCTTTTTATTATTTGTGACCTTAATGGACGCAAATATTTAATAATATGCGATCATTCGATTATAATGAACAGACAGCAGGATTAAATTGGTTCCAGGTATAGCACATTGAAACAACTCGAAACAACTCGAAACAAATTGAAACAACTCGAAAACTATGATAAGAGGCTTATATCCAATGGGTAGACAATGGATAAGAAAGAATGGGGAAAACAGCAACTATTTATAAATATAAATATAATTAGTTTACGTTTGTTTATATTACTTATATTTTTTTATGTATTTTGTCCTAACTTTTTACGTAGTCAATATATGGCACTATGGCGTTATGAAATACAATTTGACCAAATCCTCAATCTTGTAAGAAATATTAGCCAAAAAATTAATTATTTTAGATATTTTTATGGCTTAGCTGATGACCTGTTAACTCCAGAAAATAGTCTTTTATTTCCTTTCGAAGCCAAAGTACTCCTCTGTACAAGTTTTGTCCATTCATCTTTCTTTAATTGATCGTTGAAACTTCGCTTTTCGTTTCCTGTAAATCATTTATTGTCTGACCCCAATGTATAGAATATATATGTTATAATGATTATAGATAATCGTGATATATAAACCCGATGTAATTTTTGCTGTATCATCATTGCTGATCGCATTTTACTCGATCCTGTGCTGACCTATCCATGAACTCGATTCGTGGAAGTCTTTGGCAATGCAATACAATGACTACAAAGTGGTAAAAGCTCCAAACGAATTTAATTGATACCGTAACGGGATTTTCTTGGTTTATGTATTCTTGTGTTTAATGATGAAGTACATATTCCGACGGTTATTTCATGTTTACGTAGTAAAGACATTTCTGATCGCAATTTATTATTAATTGTATCTGGATCTGAATTAACTGTGGATCTGTTGATTGAAGAAGAAAAAAATTGTGACTAACGGAGCAACATAAAAAAAAGTATTTACTAAAAAATAGTGATGTTCATGATAACTAAATGCATGCCGACCTTTTACTGCCTAATTAACCTTCCTTATTGTCGCGGAAGTTGAATAATGTGAAAACCTATAAGTTTATTTGAATGATTACTGTATTTTTTATTTATAGCTATAAAATATATCTTTTTTTAATTTATGGTATATTTTTTTCCAAAAAAATAGAAAATTATTGCTAAGGTAACATTAAAATATTAACAAATTTACATAATTAAATTCTATGGTGAAGTTTACAAGTTTGAAGACTTAGGATACGTCAGCATAACTACATGGCGAATAAAAATTATACAACCATCTCAAACCATCTTAAGTCTGAGAGTCTGTCAACGCTCAGCATCAATTATCTGGGTTTTTTTGCATGTCCCATTTCCCATTCTTTTTATAATTATCTATTAATGTTTTCTATAATTTTCTAGTATTTATTATGTATATTTGGACATGTTGTTATTTTTGTGAAATTGACACAGTCTTAAATCTAAATTCGTTTTGAGGATTTTTTCATAATCTGTTTCATAAAGCGGAAAAAGAAATGACATTTTGAACTCTGCGTTCGCATAACGAAAGCTGGAACAAGACTAAATTAATGTGCGTAGGTGCGCACATTTTCATATCTCAATGAAGACTGGCAGAAGTCCATATAGTGTTGGGCCCACGTGTTACAAGAATAAAAATCACTATTATATAGAGAATATTAACCAAATTAGCGGCTTACAAGTTTTATCAAAATTGTCAATAAGATAAAAGAGAAATCTCGTATTTTTTCATGAAAAGTTAGGTTATCTTTCATAATAGATTAGAAATATAATCTCTACAGAATTCTTTGAACTAGTGATATAAAACAAAGTGTAGATTGTGTATTGGTTTATCCTCCATCCATAGATGAACGATATCAATCCATATACCTCACATCCTCGACAGGGTCATCGAAAAAAATTATGTAAACCTTAATAAGAGTGAAAGAACTATTCATTTTGACAACAGGAGAAACATTGTCAATGTCTGTTAACGGTATATTTTTAATTCATTTAGGCAATGGCTACACATTAAAGAAAGCACGAAGCATTGATTATATTTTTGGAATCGTTTCTAAAAACTTAGTGTCTATTTGATTAGATTTTTTTGTTATTTTTATTTCTAATTAACAATTCTTGACATTTCAAAAATATAATAAATTCCATTTCTGAAGATAGTATTATGGTTACAAATCGTATTTAATTTTTTACTCTTTCCTGATTATCAATTACTGAGTTATTAGTTTTTTTGGTATTCTAAAAAATAGCAGCTATTTTAAAAACTGTTTTTATCTCAGCCCCATTTTTGTCGATCTCCTTTGCTTTACGATTGCATCAGACAATGACACTAGCGCAATGTTAATAAGTTTATAAAATATGCTTGGCATGATACTTTATTGAGTGCGATACTGTTTATGTATCTATCATTAACAATTTTCAAACTATTATGTTATCTGTGAATAACGTCTTTTGAAATACTCGTCTCAATTAAGCTGTTTCAAAACGTTTTTTATGACGACGCATATAAAAATATTTTAGAAACGTTTTAACGTCCGCGTACTTGTGTGCATAACGAATACTTTTTTTTGACAATTAAATTCATATTTATTTCACGATCGTCAGTCAGATCAAAGTTTTAATATTTAATTATAGAATGATGGTCATGATTCTGATTTAATCATGTACTTTAATGTTAACGATGGAAATAATATGACTTAATAATACGACTATGACTAAATATGACTTTTATTCAAATATAATTAAAATTAGTTTTAAATAGAATTTGTTAAACTACAATAAATATGTACACGTCAATCGATTACCGACAGATTGTTTAAGCTATTTTCCGCTGACCAGTTATTTTGGATTAAACTTATAATAATATTTAAATCACAGAATCTGAGACTGGACCTTCAGTACGAGTCTATAAATTGTTTGACTTTGTTCTTTTTTAAAATTGTTTAACTTATCAAATTCAAAATATTATGAAATTGTTCAGTGAGTAATTATGATGGTCCTATCTGAAAATACCATTTCTGAAATATTATGAGTATCATCTACCTTTATGCGCTCTTTATGATCCATGATGAACTTAGATATGGACTTGATCTCGGGTTCGGAGAAGGCGTAAGGCCCAGCGTAATTTTCGTGGCAAGGATCCTTGGATGATCCTCTTTCTCCCCAATGGTAGTCCCAGTTCCTGTTAGGGTCTACGCCGATGCAATCTGTACGGCCCCAGTTCCACGGGAACCTATGGGTAATAAATATTGCCTTTTAAATACTGTATATATATAGGTAAATAATTAATATAATAACGATAAATATAAACCAGAATTGAGGTTTCTTTGATAAATATTTTTGATAAATATTACATTGGGGATTCCTTTAGATTATTGTTATATACCCCATACGCATAAAGATCAAATGGAGTTTAGAACGTTTATTTAAGTAGTAATGAGATGTCAGGATGAGGTATTGTCGTAGACGTCACACGCTATGTTTACAGCTTGTTCAGTATGTGAATGCCCTCGTCTTTTGAATGATCAATTTACTTGGTCTAGTGTTGATCACGCCCATACGACGCTAACTACGGAGAAGATACTGATTATACCAGAATATCGATATGTTAAACTTGTTTCCTCTTAGTTAGGGATGATCTCCCTCTGTATGTAATACAAATTAATCTTTTCGATACTCAATTTCTTATTTCTTTTTTAATGAAATATTATTTGTGTACTTTTGTTGGAAAATGACTTTTTAGCGTATTTTTTTAATTCTCAAAGTTACTCCAGATTTAGTGTTTGTGCATCAAGATCGATAAATATGTAATCAAATTATTGAAGTGAAATGAGAGTAGAATGTCAAGGTCAAGTTTCGTGCAACGTTTTCATGCAACGTTTAGTTGTAACGAATGAATTTAGGAAGAAACATTCAAGTAATTTTGCAAAATGCACGTAAAAAATTATGACAGTAATTTTTACTTTGAAATTTGATACTGGTAGGAGTTGACCTTCAAACACTGAAACAAGACCAATTTTTAGTTGAATTGTTTATGTCTAAGAAAATATACGAAACTGATACTTTTATTAATTTGAGCGTTTTTTTAAAATTAGTTGTCTTAACCAAATTTAAGCCGCAGTAAGATTACGTAAATTACGTTTATGATCCACAACGTTACTAAATATATTACTATATTTTTTTTTATTACACAAATCAATTTAAATGACGATACATAAAAAAATCTGATATCCATTGAACATAATATATAAAGCTTCACTCACATTGGTGAAATAAGGTCTAAGTAATTATGTAAAAAATGTATACACACGTAGTTATATTTTTTCAAACAGGATTCTTTTGAAATCCTCAATATGATTTGTTATGCACAATTACGTACCAGCTGTTGTAGTAAAAGTCTTCGTTGGAGTGACGCGATCTGGTCTTTTGCCAGAGCCGGTCATGCGTGTGTGAATGCTCGTAACCGTCAGGGTTGGCCACGGGCAGAATGTACCAGTCGGCCATCTTCAGCATGTCGTTATCACTACCTGTCGGCGGACACTTCATCAACTTTCTGCATTTATTTGAAATTAATAGCTTATATTCTATTTTTGCCATTTGCAACAAATTTCATGATATTCTATTCAGCTATTTTGGATATGATTGGGTAACAATTGATATTAATAGCTTATATTGTATTCTATCGCATTTGCAATACATTTCTTGATACTCTATGCAGCTATTTTGGACATGATTTGGTAATAAAAGAGCAACAAAAACGTCCAAACACACTTTTACATTTATAATGCTGTATTATGTTTCATATAGTTTGAATCTTTCCCTATAAGCGGCCGCGTTAGGCAATTTTTAATATAATTTCAGTGGCAAAAGTTAATTGTGACAAAACTTTTAGGTTTAGTCGTTTTGCTCATTTTTAAATAGAGCAAATAAGTTTTAATCGGTTGAATATATATTGGCTCTAACACAGATGCTTACTTCTTACTTAATCTAAATATCAAGAACTCATTACGACATTGCTAAGTAGTGATGAGCGAATTCTTAATAACGATAAATAAAAACCAGAGATAAATAATGTAAATATATTAATTTCCCCAATGTAATATTTATCAAAATCAAGAATTCATTACGACATTACTAAGTAGTGACGATCGAATTCTTAATAACGATAAATATATATAATATATCAAAATCGGGGTTTCAGAGAAAACGAAACTCCAATTTTGATAAATATTACATTGGGGATTTCTTTACATAATTGTTGTGTACGCCAATTAGTGTTGTGTACGGCTTAGTAGTTTTAGTCAATATTCGGGAAGCGAATATTGCCACAGGTTTAGTATTGCCATTATTAGAATATAAGACTAGAGGGAGGATTGTCAGAGCATTATATTTTATAGTATCAATATGTGTCTCCTTATCTCAATTGTACTGTGTCTCTCTATCTCGTTTAGTTTTAAGTCCAAACAAGTACAAACGTTTACCTACGTTTATGACCGCAGCCCGTGTTCTCTTGAAGAGTTTTGCCTTAAAATTCTTATTGCATACCAAAAAAAATATTTGATTTTATAATTTTGCAAATATTACTTTTTGCAAATATTATTTTTGCAAATATTATTTTTATTATATTGTAATCTTTTTATTACGAAAAGTGAAGAAAATTTATGTTAATTCAAAATTTTTTCGACTTGGAATTTGGCCTGATTCAAAGCAGAATTAAAAGAAAGGGAAGCTAAACTACAAGGGAGAAAATATACCGTCGCAAACTGACTTCTACATCTCTAATTATTTTCAAACGCGTGTTCATTTTGTTAATTTACAAATGCGTGCTGGTTTTGGTAATTTTTCAAATGCGTGCTCGTTTTAGTAATTTTTCAAATGCGTGCATGTTTTGGTAATTTTCCAAAATGCTTGCTTGTTTTGATTATGTAATAATACAATGACTGTTAGATCTGCAAAACATACGATTTCTACTTCGTAACTGTGCTACTAGTAATAAAATCTATAACACTACTAATATCTATAACTCTGCTACTAGTATTAAAATCTGTAACACTACTAATATCTATAACTCCGCTACTGGTAATAAAATATATAACACTACTAATATCTGTAACTTTGCTACTAGTAATAAAATCTATAACACTACTAATATCTATAACTCTGCTACTAGTATTAAAATCTGTAACACTACTAATATCTATAACTCTGCTACTGGTAATAAAATATATAACACTACTAATATATGTATCTCTGCTACTAGTAATAAAATCTATAACACTACTAATATCTATAACTCTGCTACTAGTATTAAAATCTGTAACACTACTAATATCTATAACTCTGCTATTGGTAATAAAATCTATAACACTACTAATATCTATAACTCTGCTACTAGTATTAAAATCTATGACACTACTAATATCTATAACTCTGCTAGTAGAAATAAAATATATAACACTACTAATATCTATAACTCTGCTACTAGTAATAAAATCTATAACACTACTAACATCTATAACTCAACTACTAGTAATAAAATCTGTAACACTACTAATATCTATAACTCTGCTACTGGTAATAAAATATATAACACTACTAATATATGTAACTCTGCTACTAGTAATAATATCTATAACACTACTAATATCTATAACTCTGCTACTAGTATTAAAATCTGTAACACTACTAATATATATAACTCTGCTAGTAGTAATAAAATATATAACACTACTAATATCTATAACTCTGCTACTAGTAATAAAATCTATAACACTACTAATATCTATAACTCTGCTACTAGTATTAAAATCTATGACACTACTAATATCTATAACTCTGCTACTAGTAATAAAATATATAACACTACTAATATCTATAACTCTGCTACTAGTAATAAAATCTATAACACTACTAACATCTATAACTCAACTACTAGTAATAAAATCTATAACACTACTAATATATATAACTCTTCTACTAGTAATAAAAATCATAACACTACTAATATCTGTAACTCAACTACTAGTAATGAAATGTATAACACTAAAAGTATCTTTAACTCTATTACTTTTAATAAAATACTCACTCTTAACTAATGTCACTTTATAAATTTATCATTATCGTATATTTTTAGGTAAAGCAAAGAAAGATGGTATGATATTTTTACGCCAACTTTTCTTTATTCTTTTTCCTAAAAAGGGTCAGAATACTTTAATCGTAAGTAACAATGAATTTTCTCTCCAACCGTAGATATGAGTCTCACCCTGTCCGTGTGCGCCCTCGACGAGGGAGTGGAGAATCCAGCTGGCGACGGCCGGCGCGACCCATTCGCGGGCGTGCAGTCCGCCGTCCAGCCACACGGCTGGCTTCATGCGTGAGCGCAGCTGCCATCGCTTGCTGCCCAGAGACCAGTTGCCCGGCTGAGATACCTGCACAGGGCGCAAAATGTAACCATTGTCACAGTGTAAGAGGAGGAAAGAGAGACCTGGTAACATTTTAATTTCGATGAATTCAAATTCACATTTACGATTGCGATCGAAACTGGATTCGGCAAAAAAATGAAAGAGAGAACCTAATATAGTTTTGTGGGAACGAAAATGTTTAATTCAGTTTAATAATAGCTTACGACAAGATAGTAATCACTAAAAAAAGTAATATGAGCACAGGGATCGCTTTAAAGATATGAAAGGTCCAAATAGTAGAAATAGAGTATTGCATTGCAGCTTGGTAAAAAACGGAACCTTCTGTATTGCAACTTTTGGGCATTTTTTAATTTTAAAGTTCTTACCGATTCAGAATATTTTGAAATTCCTACTTTATATTTATAGCCTTAAATGGATATACCATTCGTTTAATCTTTCCTTATGAGAAGATATTATGCTATCATATCACATTGTTTATAACATATTGTTCATAATAATAATTGTAATAATGTTGATATAAGTTGTTATAATCATGACATACTATATGCTTGATTGATAATGACGATATACTATATTTTATTTTTTCAGTTTCAACTATTGATACGTATGCAAATTAACATATTTTTTTTATTATGCCAAATTTCAAGTTTCTACGCGGAGTAGTTTCTGAGCAAAACGGCTGTGACGGACGGACGGACATCCACGTGAGTGATCTTATAAGGATTCCGTCTTTCCTTTTGAGGTACCGGACGCTAAAAACAACGTATTTAATAAAAAAATTAAGGTTCGTGACCATAACATTTCTTTTAAATTACATTCAATTACTGTATACTCATTTTCACTCTCATCTTCTTTGAATGAAAAAATGTGAATGAATGTTTCTTACTGTATGTGAATGAATGTGAATGAACGTTTCTTACTGGTCACACTCAATTATAATTATTTCGTATATTTAACAATTATAATAAATTATTTAGCTATGTTTATTAATTATCTAACGAACCTAAGATTAATTCATAATTGAATAAGTAGAAGTATGAATATTATATTATGTTGTAGATACGTGTTATATAGTAGTCCCAAGAATTCGCTTTTGCATGTTTCTACCTTCGTTTTGTCTCAAACGATTATTGCTGTCTATACGACAATTATTTGTAACCTTTGTGAGTTGTTAAAAATATCTTATGTAAGCTTACTGACGAAAATTTATCAATTTTTATTTAGGTGGTATTAAAAAATCCCTAAAACCGATCTTATTTTTCGGAAAGTCCTAGAACTTTATAGGGACTTTCTAATATGGAAAACAACTAAAATTGGAAAAAAAGACTGACTCAATTTATTTGTTTGGAGAACCATTATACAAAATTCATTTAATAGATGACGGGGTACTTAATTTTAAATTAAAGTGTTCCAAATTGCTAAACTATTGTAATAAGCTACGAGCCTTCATAGTCTAACATGTCTGCCAGTTCGACGTCGATATCTGTCCAGTAAATTGGCCGAATATATCATTATAATGAACACTATGTTAGACGTCGAAGTAGCATATATTTATCATGTTATTATCTGCAGTCACAACCCACAGATGTCATAAAACTAGTCTCTTGGTATAATACCATCAGGGATTACCAGGCCACCACTATCTTTATATTCTGATGAAAACAATTTTTGATCTTTTGTCTTAAAGATTGTAATTGCATATCTCGTAACCTTAACAACAAAATTATACAGGCTATGTTGTAAAATTAGCCACGGTTTTATGTTTCAAGATGTTTACAAACGTCATTTATATTTTGCAAAGTTGTAAAAAAAGATAAGCACGAAATTGGTTACAGTTGTGTCATGTTAAATACTACTTTCGTATATGCTGATTATTTTAAGTTTATAGTTGTGTGAATCGTTTTTGTAATAGTAGTCACGATATGACATAGTATGTTGCGTTTCATGAGATCGGTTACAACGGCAATAAAACTTGTGCACATTTTCGAGATTTTGAGAAAGTTTAATAATAAATATTGGTTTTCTGGAAAAAACTGGATTAATCTGACCACACGAAATGTGATCAATTTTCTTTATTAAGTGTTGGAACCGAAAAACTCATCCTATACGAGTTTTTTTAGTTTTCTCTGAGAGCCATGCCTTCTTCTTCGCCTTGCAGTCCTTTAAGACCGCTTTTGCAAGTCGTTTTTTTGTTGTTCGGACACTAATGAGCCTTTCAATTTTTTCGATGAGCTCAGCAGCTGGTTTAAAAATATGATTTATTTCGGTATTTTAGAGATATGCGAATTTAGTAAGATCAGATTCTTCTTTGCTGTGGTTACTCTTTTTCGACCCGTTCTCTTTTTATCTGGGTGGAAACTAGTCCCGTAAAAAGTCATTTCAATTCGCGCGATACATCACGAACATTTGACAAACATTGACATGCACAATTGACACTAGAATTTAAATATTTATATATGTGGGACTGAAATTTTAAGCATTTAATTTCAGCGAGTTTACTTTATGGCATTATTAAGTGAAAAATGGCAAAATAGGACATTTTATTCATAGTTTGAGTGTAATATAAAAAAAATTTGCTTACAAGATTTTTCATGATCCTAGTAAAAACTTTTTCTATCGCTTAAATTACTTTTTTAATTTCTTAAAGTAATAACTCATTAATAACTAACAGCAGGCCTTTTCAGTGTTGTAATAGTTAATCGAATATTACATGTGTACCTAATACTTTCGGCCAAGACCTAAGGTCTATAATGTACTTAAACATTATTAACCATCAAAAACCACCTAACAATTTAAAAATCTTAAATAGTAAGTTTAAAAGTGAAATTGACACACGTAAAAAGTAAAACTTAAAAATTTTAAAACATATAATACAACGATAAGAATAATAATATATTTATAAATTTAATCAAGAGATTGTATTAAAAGTAAAAAAGAACAACTAACTGCATGTTGAAAAACACACATTAAAGCTCCTTGATTGTTTATAACCCTTGAAAGTGTTCAATCGCTCTAGAATTTTTTTAATTTTTCAAACCCCTGGTTGAATCCTGATGGGGTGAAGGGTACACGTTGCACGTCCACTTTGAAGCTTAATATTTCACAAATATTGCTTAAAGATGAAAGAATCGCAAATTCACTTTAATTTTAAGACTTATTCAATGATACCCTCTCGACGGACTGTGGGAATGAAATACATAAATTAAATTTATACCCAAATATCAAATTTATCTTCAGCCGTACCACCATAAAAATTATGTCGAAAATTGTTAATAAAAAAAATGTTCCGATGGATAATTTGGTACACATTTAATTAAAAACTATTTGAGTTAATGTTTAATTATTGTTATGGAAATGAAGTTAGCAAAAGTGTACATGTAACGGAAAAGGGATTACAGGAAATATTTTAAATGTTTCTACATCATACTTTTGAAGAAAAAAAAATAGAATGACAAGAATGGAAGTTCAATACTTAAAAAAGGGAAACAACAGAACCTCAAAAAGGATAAGATCATCCAGTCCTTTTAAAAAAAGCGTTTGATGTGAAAACTTGAAATTTAGTATAACCACATCTCAACAGTTATCATCTAAAATATTTAAATTTGAATTTTGGAAGAGGCAAATAAAGTTTTTGAGTTTTTGTTTTAAATTTCGTTTATTATGATTTCATGTAATGAGGATCCAAACAACTGTTTTTTTATTTTATTTAAGATATTTGTAGTTGAAGAGATATGCCAAAAATGTGCACAAAAATATATTCCCTCTCCCATCTCCTAATTTGCTTAAGTCAAAATTATCAAAAAAAAATAACATTACTAAAAAATTACGCAGACAATTATACCAATAATTTCAAATATGCCAGTATATCTTTTACGGACGCTAAAATATCGTTAGTTGTTTGTATTTTGCGCATGATGCAAAACAATACGTTTATTATTTGTATGTTTTTTAAATGTTTGTGTCTAAGTCTGTATGAAACCCTTCTAGGGCAGAATCTACCCGCACAAAAGAGGTTTTATTGTGTATCTCTTCAGTAATTGTGAAAAACGACTATAACTTCACCGTAAAAAGGTGACCTGGCGTTTTTCCAATATTGCGCGCGAATACGTGACAAAATAAAGTTCGCAAACTGGCGCAGAGGTGTGGCCCCAACTGCGTTTGAATACTTTAAAAAACTGTAAAAACTTTTGGTTTACTGCTTTTTGGTCGTATTGTATACATATTAAATACATGTTCCGAGCTTCAACGACTTCCCTCCCATCTAATATTAAGTTGCGAAACGGAAGGTTTTGTTCAAAGGATTGTTAGATTGAATCACGTTTCCATTGAGAATGAGGTGTTATGTTATATAAGAGAATTATAAAGTTTTAATATGGTTAGTTGATTTGTAGCCACAAAATGTGATATATTGTGTGCTTTGTTAATAACATGTCTTTATATTGCTTGGTGTTATGTCCATGGGAATCTCCATGGCATAGTGAGTGAACAAAACCGTCTTTGCAATGGCGATTTTGTTGGAATGGAGTTCTCCATTAAAAGGAAAATCACATGGGGAAGTTAAAATGTTCTCTGATCTGAGATTAACTGATCACAGTTCTTGCTAGAGCGGTAAGATCTTGTACCGCCTCATTTTATTTTCTTTTCTTGGATACGTCAAGTCAGTAGTTGTTGTCAGTCCCCAGCTTTCATTGGTTTCGCAGATGCCGCAGTATTTTTTGAAAGTATTTTCTCTTTGGCGATTGCATCGGCTAGGATGACGTGATTAGTGTGTAAAAATATTTACGTTTAATTTGTTTTTTACGTAGATTTTCGATTAATGGAACGGGATTTATGTGTAATAAGCTTTAAAAGCTTTCGAGACACACGTGCACTTTTTAAATCGTTTTTACTAAATTAATCTTAAGTGGTCTTCGTAACTGTTAAGTAGGAGCTTTTTATTAGTATAATAGGAATTTATAAAAGACAGGAGGAATCCAAGTCTAGAAATACGATAAAATGATAAAGGTAAACAGGGTTCGTGTGCAAATATATTTTTATAGAAATGAATTCAGGAGGATATCGATATAAAGAAGAAAACAACTGTCGACATTTTTGTCGGTCTGGCGAAAGCGCAGAGTATTTTTTCGCTCGCTTTAATTAAAAATTACTATGCTAATTTTTATTAAAATTTTCGCTATGTCATTTTTGAATATAAGAAATAAACTGATATATTGAGCTAAGATATGAAGTCACAAAGTCAAAAATAAAATGCGCCATCTATTTAAACGAGGACATTATTTATATGTATTTAATTAAATATTGTATAATGACTAGTTTGATTGGGGTCGTAACAATTTAAAAATGGTCAGTTTGAAAATTAATAATGGTATTATATTTTCTGTTTAAGTACTAAATTGTTTTTTTTGTGTATTTAGAAGGTTGCTAACAATTTTTTTTCTATCATGACGTCATTTCACTTATTCAGTATTTTTTAGATTTCATTGATCTGCAGTTCTGTTCTCTCATCTGTTGATCTGATGTTATTGCTTTTGCCGCATTGCGTGACACGAAATAAAATTTAGCATATTTCACTTGAGCTGTTTTTTGATTTTTAAGACTCGCTCCTTGACACTAAAACGAATCGTTTTAAAACCCTCGAGGTCACGATGTCGTGATACTTTCTTAATCACCGTCAACCAGTTCAACAAGCTGAGCAAGGATTAATTTAACTCATCTTATCTGAGGATCGACAGAGATGTACAGAATCCTATTTAAGTATGCGAACATCTTCCACAAGCTACCAACTAATTACATGTCGTCCATATACATCTTCACAAAACCACTCGTTTAAATTTGTTGGATGTTCTCAGCTCGTGAACGTGAGTTATGAATTTGGCGTACCACAGGGCTCCTATTTCAGAATACCGTTATTTGGCATTTTTACAAATTACTTAAGCAAAGAACTGTTAGGTACAAAACATTTTATGTTGGTAGATGATTTTGATATTTACAGAATTCTAGATAATAACCTATATATTGAACAATTACATAAAGATTTCGATATCGTCTGCGTATGGGGTTCTAAATGTTATTAGTATTTAAATTCAAAGCAAATATCAGAAGAAAAATCTTTGCTAATAGCCTACCTGAAGATGATGTAACACAACGAAACCTAGGTCGTGGTAAAGAACTTAAAGAAAGTAGAAATAATACTACATCACGTATTTTCATTTAATTGTGTAGGCTTATTACAAAAAAATATCATTAAAATCGGTATACGTGTTTTGTAATTGGGCTGAACATGTATTAAGCTGTTTATAAAATTTCGCCGTTTTATGAACGTATTGCAGAATGCAAAATATCATTAAAATAGGCATTTTATAAAAAGACGGTGTATTTGACTAGATGTATTGCAGAAGAGAGAACATCATTAAAATCGGTTTAGGTATTTTGTAATTGTTTTATGAACGCGTCGAAGAACATCAAATATCATTTAAATCGGCCTAGGTGTTTTGTTCAAGAGATAGACCGTTTGTAAATGGGCGGTCTATTAACGGGCCAGGCTGTTTGTAAACGGGCGTGTTATATAATCGATCGGCGGTACATTGGTAATTTTTTTTTTAATTTAGAAATTAAAAACTTTATTCATAAATTCAAAAATGGTTATGCAATACGAACATAGACTAAGAGAAACTAGGCATTTGTCAACTATTTGGTTTCATATTGATAAAATATATAATTTACTCATGGGACTCTCAAGATATATAATATTGAGAACCGAGTAGCTTTAGTTCGATTTGCATACAAACCAACAGATAGGAGACAAAGCAAAGAAAATATGATTATGTAGGATACTAAAAATAACATGCGGAGTTAATTAATTAAATTTCTATTAGTAGTTACATTCAAGGTTTGATTTAACTAACCGATATAAGTTTTAGAATCTTTTAATATCGTCATTTGAATATAACATTTTACTCAAAATTAACATGATTTTAACGCAAGAGAACAGTTATTTTGGAGTTAACAGATTTTGGCTGACAATTCAATAATATATTTAACCGCATTATGAGACCAATCAATCTTTAGAAACAGTTTCACTACGAATCTGTATTTTTATCATACGAGTTTTTCAGCCCCAGCGACCACAATTAACTGTGTTAATCTTACTAATATCAAATAACGTCGTTCTTAATTCACTGCATGCATAAGTTATGGTAATTTGTTTTTATTTTTATTTCAGGCTGACGGCAGTAATTTATAACACCGTGCGAGGCAACGGTTCAGAACTTAATACGGTAATTCAAATTAAACTACATATTCTTTAGTGTAAAGCCATTATTGTATGAACATTTAAGTTATTTGCATATCATCTGTGTCATTTAATTATTTATGTACCTATTAACTTTTCTAATAAATATTAACTTTTAACTATATTATGAAGGTCATTTTGGAAATAGTGTTCAATATAATCTATCATTTAGTATATTTAAATTGAAAGAGATAGATTTTTGTCCTAAATTATTTTTATTATGTTATAGTTCAAGCGGAGCATTTAGAGTTATGTATCAAAGTTATGATTTTTTTTGGGATAATGCCTATTTTGGTTAGAGCTCAGTTACTTAATAGTGCAGGATGAGTTTAAGAAAATTTAGAATTTTTTTCAAACTGCTTATGGTATCTGCTTATTTATATATTTTAATAAAATAATATTCGCACCCATCACCTAGTTCACGTGGACTTTCGCATTTGCTGTGCTGTATATATATATATATATATATATATATATATATATATATATATATATATATATATATATATGTATATATATATATATATGTATATATATATATACATATACATATATATATATATATATATATATATATATATATAAGTTAGGGATTTGGTCCTACATCACAAGTAACGCCCTATGGAGTATAAATGAAAAAGTAGATGTCAAACGAGTAAAATAATTATAGTCCCGTACAGAAAGATTTCCAGATTTCACTACATTTTGATCTACAAATCAAATTTGATCTACATTAGGTTTATAGAATGAGCTACGTGCTACGCGAACGTGTAAGTACTATAGTCTCAAATAAATAAGAGGAAAGAGAAGATACACTTCAAGGAATCTAATACCAACACCGTCATAACTTCGGAACCATTTGAGATCTCACGATGAAACAAAATTCAATAAAAATACGAAATAAACGACATTGTCTTAAGGCTATTATTTATTTAATTTTATTTACAATTAATAGTTTTTCGAAGTGTTTTAAAAAATTGTCCGCTTTCGTAACCCTTTAGAACCAACTTCTTTTTTCCGTACTATTATCATCGGTTATGACGTATGCAGACTAGTTCGCCTGATTGTATATGAGCAAATCTGTCTTAGTTTGAAAGTTTCAATTAAATTTCATAAATTGAAAATTGAATTGAAATTGAAATTTGGCTGTTATTTTACTCAGCCTTACTGGCTATAGAATGAGACATAACACTATTTTATGAAGACTTTTTAACAGGACAATAAATAAGGGAAGTTTCTTGTTATTTTACTCAGGTCTACTTTACTGTAGAATGAGACATGATACTTATATAAAGATCTTAAAGCAAAACAACAAGGATAAAAACGCTATCCCTATAAGAGCACAAATCTGTCCGTCTTTCTGTCCATGGTCATTACTGTTTTTTTCAGAAATTGTTTAACATATAAATTTAAAAAAGGCGCTATCCTTATTTCTGATGTTTTTACAACACACATCTATTTCAATAAAATAAATTAACTCTCATCTATCTTAATAAAGTAAATAAACTCGCATCTATCTGAATAAAGTAAATGAACTCGCATCTATCTCAATAAAATTAATTAACTCGCATCTATCTCAATAAAGTAAATAAACTCGGATCTGTCTCAATAGTTAATATTTAAAAATATTTATAGGGATATCTTAGAGAGGGCAAAAAATGCCCGAATTATTTTTTCAATTTCGAAATCTGTATGGGATTATTTGAAACAGTAATTTATAAAGATTTCATACAGTTTTTTTTCACAAATTTATGTAAGGTAATTTTAAAGGTATTGTTTAAAATGTAAACGAAACAGTCTGTCCCACCCCTCTCTGTTTCCGAAACGGCCAAAGTCGAAATTGGGAAAAAGAAAGTTACTATAGCTTCTTCGGAAGTTTGCCGATAAACTAGAACGATACTTCTAAATCGTTTTATAATAGTTTTGAGATAAAGGTTTTGAGATATACATTATATTTATACGCCAATAATGATGAAAAATATTATCAATTTTTGCAAAAATGTATTAGAAACATCTTATACCTTTAAATGTTTGTACACACCTATATGTGTATGGGCTTTGAATCGAACTTAACAGGCTTTAGTCTAAATTTCACATTTTTAGATTAATTTATAGGGAGCTCTAATTGGTTCTTGTAAATGGTACGTTGCAGTTACTCGTAGCTTGAGCACTTGGTTTATGCACGACCGTTGTATTCTGTCTGATTGTAATCTGTGGGTTGTCTCGTAATCTATAACTTACACCTCTACCAATAAAAGGTAGAGGTGTAAGTTAGAGATTGAATGATTATCTTAAATAATATGAACAAAGTAATATTTTTAAGGGCAGAAATACAATTTTAATTTATAAAAATATTTAAAAATAAAAACTGGAGAAGTGCCTGTTGGAGGAAATTCGGAAATTGTCCATTTCTCTTGAAATTGTTGATTCAAGTTAACTGAAATAACTTTAATTTAAAGTTTTATCCAAATGTTATAGACTAGATTTTTTAATTTTTTTTAATCCGTAGCTGAAAAATTAAATTTAATATATCGTAAGAGGGATTTAAAAAGGTAAAAATGGTAAATATCACCTTAATTTCATTTCTCAATTCAAGTTGCTTTTCATCTAAGAATTATAAGATCTCCATCCTCATTAATAAAATCTCCATACGAAGCAAATACTTGTAAAATATCACGCGCATGTGTCTAAAATTATAGAAACTGGTGAAGGTTGTGATAAACAGGCGCAAGAAAATTATAAGATTTCTTTATTTCACTACGGAATTCTAAAAAATAAAAAAGAAATTCTTGATAAAACCAGAAATGCACAGCTCGCGTTTTTTTAAATAAACGTTTTTTTTAAAATTAATTTGTTTGATAAACAGTAGGGTAGCTCATTCAAAATTTTGATATTTTTCGTACAATATTGTGAAATATAAATTAATTAAAAATCAGTCTTGAAAAAAATTCAAAAATTGATTGAAAAATAAGTTAGTTGTAGGCTTTTAAATTTGAAGATACAGATAGAGTTGGATATATCCTCGTCTCTTTTCCTCTCGTAAAATATAATGTGCAATATTAAAAATGACCTTAAAACACAGTATTGCCGTCCTTCTCTAAAGGTTAAATTTAAACTTTTATAACTCGGTCTATTTTTAAGATTATTGAAACAAATTTTCACTCTTCATCAGCTTGTACCTTGAAATTATGATTAATGAATTAAAAAACAATTTAGTAAAATACCCAATTGTAAGAGAAAGTTAAAAACAAAATAAAATTTCAAAACGGCAGGGAGCAGAGAGCAGTGGAAAGAAGATCTGCTTAAAAAGGAACCAGAAAACCGAGCACTAAATCCGCATAAAACGGAGAACCCTGGCCGAGTGCTAAAAAATCTGTCAAGTAGCAGTAAAACTCACACCACGATGGTTCCGTACACATTTAGGTATTTATTAACATTTAATTGTACGTAATATTTCTATTTAACTATTTACAAAACTCAATTTTCTTAGGACGTAAATACATTGCCTACTATATCTTTCACAGGTCCAAATTAAAAAAAATGTGTAACTCCACAAACAAATTTGAAATAATTTAGTTTTGGTTTTTCCCTTTACTTGTGCTATAAAACTTCTCAACATACCGACTTTCAAGATTGCAGATTGACCGGAGTACCGTATAGGCCTTGACGTTGGTATAAATGACAAAAAAATATGATTATAGGGCCAAATATTTTTGTTGCGTTAATAAAAAACTTTAATTTTTTACAGCAATATAAGGGTTTGATGCGTATAATTTAATAAAAGGTTATTCTGTGTATCTAACTGAGCAGAAAATTATGAAAATTCTCAATGGTTTCTGAAAAATGTTACTGATAACGGTTTCTGAAGCATATCACTATCAAAGTCCAATGAAATAAAAATTTATATTTCTTTTATAGAAACATGCTAAAAATATGCTACATTTGATGCGAATAATTTAATAGTAGATTTTATGCATCAATACTTTGTGAATAGAAAATTATGAAAACTCTCAACGGTTTCTGAAACATATTACTATCAAAGTTGCAATCACAATGAAATAAAAATATACATTTCGTTTACAGAAACATCCTTAAAACATACTCGGTTTGATGCGAATAATTTAATAATAGGTTTTGTGCATCAATACTTTGTGAATAGAAAATTATGAAAACTCTCAACGGTTTCTGAAACATATCACTATCAAAGTTGCAATCCCAATGAAATAAAAATTTACATTTCGTTTACAGAAACATCCTTAAAACATACTCGGTTTGATGCGAATAATTTAATAATAGGTTTTGTGCATCAATACTTTGTGAATAGAAAATTATGAAAACTCTCAACGGTTTCTGAAACATATCACTATCAAAGTTGCAATCCCAATGAAATAAAAATTTACATTTCGTTTACAGAAACATCCTTAAAACATACTCGGTTTGATGCGAATAATTTAATAATAGGTTTTGTGCATCAATACTTTGTGAATAGAAAATTATGAAAACTCTCAACGGTTTCTGAAACATATCACTATCAAAGTTGCAATCCCAATGAAATAAAAATTTACATTTCGTTTACAGAAACATCCTTAAAACATACTCGGTTTGATGCGAATAATTTAATAATAGATTTTGTGCATCAATACTTTGTGAATAGAAAATTATGAAAACTCTCAAAGGTTTCTGAAACATATCACTATCGAAGTTCCAATCCCAATGAAATAAAAATTTACATTTCTTTTACAGAAACATCCTTAAAAGATACTCGGTTTGATGCGAATAATTTAATAATAGATTTTGTGCATCAATACTTTGTGAATAGAATATTATGAAAACTCTTAAAGGTTTCTGAAACATATCACTATCAAAGTTCCAATCCCAATGAAATAAAAATTTACATTTCTTTTACAGAAACGTACTTAAAACATACTCGGTTTGATGCGAATAATTAATAATAGATTTCGTGCGTCAATACTTTGTGAATGGAAAAATATGAAAACTCTCAACGATTTCTGAAAAATGTCACTGCCAAAGTTGCAATTCCAACGAAATAAAAATTTAACTTTTCTTTTTACAGAAACACGCTTCAAACATACTCAGTTTGATGCATTACCCCTAGGAATAATAGATACATTATTAAAGTTGCAATTCCGATGAAAAAAAAATTACATTTCTTTTACAGAAACGTGCTTAAAACATACTCGGCTTGATGCGAATAATTTAATTATAGATTTTGTGCATTGATACTTTGTGAATGGAAAATTATGAAAATTCTTAATGGTTTCTGAACAATGTCACTGCCAAAGTTGCAATTCCAACGAAATAAAAATTTAACTTTTCTTTTTACAGAAACACGCTTCAAACATACTCAGTTTGATGTATTACCACTAGGAATAATAGATACATTATTTGTTACAAAACGAAAGTTGACCTACGTAGAAATGCTTACGCGTGAAAGTGGAGCTGTAAAAAAATTATCTTTTTCTCAATGGTGATATTAATATTTTTACGAAGGTATAAATTAATATTAACAACAATATCTTTGGTTATTAACATTAGGTAAGTCAAATACCTAACAGTAAAAAACAATAGTTTAGCAGTAATTTTACTGCGTAAATTTTTTGGCCTCCAGTTTTCTAAATATTTTGAAAGTGTCTATAACGAAAGCGAATGCAAAATAATATGAGGTTTTGAAAGTGAAATTGAAAACAAACCATAGTATTTGAATGAATAATGGACTTTATACTTATAACACTAAGAATGGCTTATTGACGTCGTGTAAATGTTTTATTGATAAATTGAAAGTGTCCCGTTAAAAAATAAAAAAAATTTAAACACTTTATTAAAGTTTAAAAATTATATAGCTTTAATTTATTTAACTCAAAAAAGCGTGTTTCATAATATGGTTTGTTTTGAAATAAAAACTCGGACAAGTACATTCGAACTTGTGCGGTTAGTGTTCTGTACTATTTTATAGGTACTGAACAACATATGATGTACATACATATGTGAAGATCGTACCAGGTCGCGTGTAATATCTACAGCGCGCGCGCAGAACCTACGACGTTCATATACACCGTGTTACGAGTATGTTGCCGTTGTAAAAACATCATGAAAATTTGAAAAAAGTTTAACATTTTTAATGTGTTTTAATACAAGAAATTTATATCAAAATTTTTTACTGTTATCACTAATAGCTGCCAATTTAAATTTAACTAATTGAATTAATTCTGAAAATTAAAAAATTGTGTTCGACTATAGATATTATTACCAACATTATCAGTTTCCTATAATTTTTTTAATCAATAGTTTCAGAAATTTTGTTGAATTTTGTGAGGAAAAATATATAAAAAATAAAGCTTTCGTGTGATACTAAAGATGTTCTAAAAAGAAAATATTTTAACGATGAAAATGCCTTAATACACACATCGAGATGATTCGACAAGTGTTTGGTTTTTTTAATTTTCGAATATTAAAAAAAAGCAAAATTTTATATGGGTTTTCTTTTTTTTAAATGGTTTTATCTAAGACTTAACATTTTATTAATAAATTTTATTTACAACAATATGATTTACGAACAACAATGGTTCCCATGTCCATACTCATAGCGCCTTACCTTAGCTCCTACCAGTGGTAGACCCTCGGCGGAACGTCCCAGCGGCAGCAGGTCTACGTGGCGCGGGTAAGCCAGCGCCAGGTACTCCAGATAGCGTAGGTGGTCAGCGTACCGATGATAGCGCCGCCAGCTCATTGGGTGACCGCGCGTGCTCACCAGCTCCGCGCGCTGCTTCTTAGACAACTTCGGGTTTTCGTACTGGATCGCTTTCTGCGATACGAGATATGAGTAAAACTCACATTACAGAGATTCCGTGTAAGCTTGGGTATATTTAAACATTTAAGGGTGTCGAATTTTAATTAGTTAAATATATGTAAGTAAATTCGAAATACACGGTGTTCGGGAATTGATGTCAGACAAAGAGAGACGCTATTCGTTGGCTATAAAAGAATAAACTGTTGTTGAAATAAAACGGAAAACACACCTTTTGCTAACTGAGTGCAAAAAAAATATTCCACATAATTCTTTTTAACACATCCAATATTTGACCGGAGTGCGGTGTTTACCCCCAACGGCGATGTTTTCGCAGCTGTAAGCGGGTTATGCCTCCGAGCGGCGCTGAATAATGTGCGCAAGTATCGTGTGTACGATAAATATGACAAATAATTATGAATATTATTTTCAATTTTCTGAAAAAAGTCAGCTTTTAAATTTTTTATTCACTATAATTACTATTTTTCATTATAATTACTATTTTTCAGTTAAGGAATAACGTCTTTCTTTGTACGACACTTATCCCTGAACACTGTGTATTTCTAAATTATGTTTATCAAGTTGGAATAGGGTTCTATACACACTTAGGTACATATAAATATTTAAGGGTACGTAATGTTTCTATTAATTTACTTACATATATTAATACTATTTATCACCATGCAAATATATTGCCAAGAGTACCCTCATAAGCGTAAAAATATCTTGAATTAGAATTATGGTTGTCATTTTTTCATAAACTTTAACTTCTGGTCTTAGATTACACCAAAAAAGGGAAGATACGGCATACTCTTACTTTATGTAAATACAAAACGGGCATAGGTACAACTACACACACAAAAACTCTCACAGTTGCAATCATAATTTGCCTACATGTAAAATTAAGCAAAAGAGACAAAGCGATGCATTGTGACGGTAGCGCGAGTGAATTAAAGTATTTACAGCAAATTGACAATTTGCACCGAACGCACTGCTAGTAACAATACGAGTAGCTTCTCGTGGTGTGGTGCTTGCGCATGCTGCTGTCATTCAAACATGATGGTAATAAAAGAAAATATTTTTTTGAAAACTTATAACATTTTCATGTAATAACGCATGAAAAATAACTCCATGTGTCCTGTTTTTGTTTTATGAATGGTGTAGTAAAAACACTAGAAGGCATTTTTGGATCGTTTAGACTGGAGATATTGGCAATTTTAATTTCAAGAACTCCACATCAATGCGAAACGCCGGTCTGCGTACGACTGATGCCCATATGCACCACACACGGTCAGGACTATCAGTCGGCCTTACTGACGGAACTGAATATGAGGTGCAAAATTCTTTTAATCTCTCCCATTTTTGTATGGATGAAATGGGGTAATTGTTGGACGGAAACAAAAGTTTATATTAATTTTTTATATTTTATCTATATTTCTTGCCATGTACGCCTGTATTTTAAAATCATAAATTTTACCATAGCTGTTATGGTTCCAAATTGTAATATGTCAGAAAACGAATAACCGATATGAAAAATGGATAATTTAAACCATTCTTATGATTTTCGATAAATTTAAATAAGCTTATAAATCATAAATAAATTACTTATTATTTATTACAAAATAATACCATGACATGAATATATGTATTTTAATATGGGAAGAAAATTATATGTTATAACCATGGTCTCGCAGTATGTTATACTGTCAATATGCGAATAAAGCGTACGAGCGAGAATATATTCTTTTTCACATTACTGCGAATGGAAAAGAGATGACAATATGTGCACAGATAGAACTAAGCATTTTGACAGATAAAAATCTCCAATAGTCTCCACTTCGTAAGGGTGTGCAATATTTCTGTCAAATTATTTATAAATATTATTTTTATTTTTCAACATATAAATAAATTGCTTCGTTTCAATGGCATAAGATAAATATTGTGAATTTCTCGGAAACTTGACTTATCGCTCTAGTTTTGAGGTAAGCTGTCATAATTTTAGTTTTATCTATTTCGTACATTGAGGAATATATTCTGACAGCACACACCATCTAACTAAGTCATACATTCTTCTATATTATTGCTTTTCCTATATTCCTCTAGTGTCTTTAATATTTATTTTCCGTCCCCATGCAACACCAGAACCACTTTGACATAATTATGATGGTTTATCGGCAAGTCAACAAGCTACCGTTTCTACCAATTAAGTACCCGTTTTTACTACCGTGTCTGCGAGTAACGTACGTGCTTGTTGAGTCACGATCGGAAGATTAGTATATACTTGTACACGAATGTATGAAGTTTGTCGCACCGAGTCGACTGAGTAAAACTTGTATCGTAAACTAGCTTGCGTAAAAATATAAAGCCACACTTGGTTTTCCCAGCCACACACGTTTTTAGGACGTGTCGCCACTACTTCTATATGGAGTCCCACCCTACCATACCGCGACAGAAATTTTAAAATCAGTTTAGTGGTTTAAGATATACTACTGTCCCAGTCTAATCAGTCTAGTCAATACTAGTCACCCAGCGGTCGAAATTCGACCGTAATTCATTAAATTGTTAAGTTTGAACGTAGTCGAGGTTATTTTGTCAAAGAGTATACTTCTACAATCATTGCGTATAATTTTTTTTAATTTTGTTTTATTACGTCAGCTGAGAGCGTGTACAGATACGTCATTAGCGTGTATTGTTTGCCTTAATTCTCTGCAATATCTATGAAATTTAAAATTTAATATTAATAAATCTGACATTTTAAGATTTTATGGCGAAAATCTGTATTCTGTGCGATTGTTTGACCACAGACTATTATGTGTTTAACATTGACAGTATGAACGTAAACCCTGAATGTTTTAATGTGTTCGCAATATGTAATTTATGTTTTTGCAAGACATTATATATGGCTTTCTGCACTCCTTCTCCATATAAACTTTAACTATGCCAATCTCATGCTTAAAAAGGTGGAAAAAGATTTCTCTACACGTATAAATATATAGATTTTAATTTTATAAATTTGAACCTTCTTTAGCGTTAAAATTATATGTTCAAATTTTCATTATTGATTGGCTCGGCTCGCGTAAATTTTGGTATTATATATATATATATATATATATATATATATATATATATATATATATATATATATATATATGTATATATATATTGAATAGCAAATTTTGAATTACTGATAGAAATTGATTCAGCTTTACTCAAAATGTATAATTAACAAAGTGCTTCTTTATAAACTATTTTGGCAGTTTTTTTTTCTATTAAGATAAATATATTACTGTTTTAGATTACTCACGAAGTTGTTACATAAAGCTAACAATGAAAAAAATACTCAATTGCTCACACCTGCTTTAACGAAAACTTTAGCCAAAGTATAGTCTGCTTTAGCCAAAGTTTGGTCTTAAAAGTTGTTTACTGTCATTACAATGCCGGGACTAAGTTTCCGGAGCCAAAACAAGTGTATGTTGTAGAGAAAAATGAAATGGAAGGATAACAGATAATGTTAAAGAAAATGATTTCATTACTGAAAAAAGATTTCATTTATTGAAATGTACTCACGCATATAATTTTTCTCATTTGAAACTTTTCACTTCGAACTAAATCTTCCTAGCATTAGAGGAATCACTTCGAAAGTATAATGTAAAAAAAATATGTTAAATTTTGAGCGCTTGTTTTTCCGATAATAATACAATTATTATTAAAATAATACAATTATTATTAATAATACAATTATTATTAATAATACAATTATTATTAATAAAAACAATAGATATCTGATGACAAATTTAATATTGCTTGGCAATCCAATATTAAATTTGTCATCAGATATCTATTGTTTTTATTTTAAAATCAATTTGAATTTTTTACTTTTTAACTATTATACCATTATAAAGTTTAGTTGTTCATCTTTTTAACTATTATAGCATTATAAAGCTTATTTAACCACTTTTTTTTTCGTCTTTTTATAGGAGATGGAGAAGATTTTCTACATAAGAACAGTATAAAATCGTGTCATTAATTAAACGAGATTGATAAGATAGATGTTGACAGATATGAAATTTATAAGGTACTAACATCGTCCTATATTTCATTACAAAATGACAAAAAGGACGTGCGAACCGTACGTAATTCCTATTTTTATAAACTTTATTAAAAAAAAGAGCAGTAGCAGCGTAGTTCTATATTGAAAGTCGCGGTACAGTTTCTACTATGCTATTTCTTATTTATCTTCAAAAGGTCTATTTAGCTGCTTTTTACACTATTCGTTTATGATATACTCAATACGATAAAATATTATCGAAGATTAAAGAATATAAAATATAGTATCCAATAGTGTAGAGAAAAACGAGAAAAATATTTGTTAAGCGAGAAAAATATTTGTGACCAATCACGGGAAGAGCGACTTTATCTTGATCGGACATATTGCACATGAAAGCCAAAAAAAGAAGGTTAACAAATATCGATTTTTAAAGAAGATGTAACTATTGGTTTTATAAGTTTTAATCGATTTCACACCGATTTTTACCACGAATTCAACGAAGAGAAATGGACAGACAAAAAGTTAGGATTTCACAATCTGAAATAATTCAGTTAAAAGTTAATAAATTAATTAAACTTTATTGAAATTAACTTCAATCAAGTGTCTATTTTGCTTACATAAAAATTAGTTGAGTGAAAATTAAAAAAAACTGTCCACCGTGCAAACACCAAACAATTCTCAAAATAACTCCAAGCATCATAAAAAATACAATTTTCAAAGAATTTACGTTTATTCTCGTCTGTACAAAGAAAATAGAATTATTCAAATACGTGTATATAACATATATACTCACGAAATTTGATGTTAGTCGATGCTTTCAAGTACAGTTAACTGCGTAAGCCAACTATAAACTTTACTGAACGCTATTTCGGTACGAAAAAAAATTTAGTTACTCTCAAGTCGCGCCTAAAGAAGTTTTACTTCAATATGAATATACAATACAGAAAAAACATAGAATCCCTTTTCTCAGAAAACCTCACATTCATCCTTCTAGGATGGCCAGCTTTACAGAACCCATAATGCACTAGCTTTTGCTCGAAGTTCCGCTCACGTTGGAATTTGTTATGTTCACAAATACCTTGACCAATAAATGAGCTTGAATTTAGATGAACGATTAAGAATAGCTTCCCCTTCCGTCATTATCGGAATCAAAGTAGCGCCATGCTTCACGCTTCTTCAAGACACCCTTCACAAATATTGACGTAACCCTTTAACCTCAACATCTGCGCTAATGTTTTTGAAGTGAAAACTTCTTTAAGCGTACCATGCCTACTTTTTCTGAGCAGTGAATGAAACTGAGTGGTCACGCTCGGATCGGTGACGCTGAATCGGGTAAACTCGGATCCCTTCGGCATCTGCCAAGTGTTACTACTTTTTTAGGCGCACCATGCGCATTTTTTTAGATATATATTTAAATTTGAATCTTAAGTGTTTATAACATATTTCAGTTTCCACAAACCTGTTGTTTCATTCTTAGCAAGTCATTGTCTAATATAAAGTACATCGTTTAAAAAATTACGTTTTATTTTTTAATAATATTTTATTTGAGAGTAGTTTAACATAATACGCGCGTGTTTGCAATAATAATCTCGCATTGTTCCTGATTCACTGAAATAATATCCATCATATAACATCAATGTAATTATATATATATATATATATATATATATATATATATATATATATACATATATATTAAAATTAGAAGTATTCACTTCTGTCGTTTAGTGATAAGCACACCAGAATTTTTTTATAAAGCCATCCGTAGTAAATATTCTACGCCATTGTGAAAACCGTCTCAAACATATCTAGTAGTCCTCAATTGCTTACAGAATAAGCAGGAAGACAGATAGGCAGACGTTGCTTTTATATTAGATACATTGCGATATGCTTGTATCACTGAGATAAGTTCGATACTTATGAGACAAATATTTAGTTTCGGTTAATTGAGTGACACGGTCTATTAGTTATATGATATCCAGTACTTATTATCAATAATGGAAATATGTCCAATAAGAATGGAGTTATACTATGATAATAGTTAGTATACTATGATAAGACTATAGACATAGTTATACTATGATAATAGTTAGTATACTATGATAAGACTATAGACATAGTTATACTATGATAATAGTAAGTATACTATGATAAGATTTTAGACATAGTTATACTATGATAATAGTTAGTATACTATGATAAGACTATATACATAGTTATACTATGATAAGACTATAGTTTCGATATTGTTAAATTAATATTAATTATTAACAATATCGTAGTTAATATTTATAATAAAAAATGGAATTCCCATAGAGTTAATCATTTATTTATAATAAAAAATGTCTTTAAATGACATGGTACGAAGAAGTAAATGTACGAGTCCAGTAGGATAAGAATAATAAAATAAAACAATTAATTGCATAACGTTGGATCGATTTAATTAATTTTATAAAAAAAATACTTGTTTTTATAAGGTTTTTCTTATTTGTTATTTTGTTTTTGTTTTGTTTATTTGTATAATTATGTTTATTAAAATAAAGTTAAGCGATTCATTGCCGATGATAATAGTATGCGTCATTGGTGACCTTTTTTAATTAATTTTATCGGGAATAAAAATGATTCACAAGAAAAAAGTTTTAACCAAATAGCTATGGGCGATTAATTTGATCATTAGTTGGTGATGGATTTATGGGTTAAAAAGTAAAAGTGTGCAATTTTTAGCAACAAGCACAAATTTAATCAATTCAATTGCTGGTCAAAATCGATTGAATCTAAATAAGGTCATCATGTTACTCACAAATGATTCGTAATAACGGCTTTGAAATTTGTTAACTAATCACACTTCAATCATAAATTGACTCGGCAGGCGCAATTTCGAATGCCTCCTCTCTTTTAACGCCATGCGATGTAAGGTTTACTTTTACAATTATTTTAGAGGCCCAGTTAAATCTAGACGTCAGTTAAACAAACGGACGCACTCCTTTATTTAACCGATGACCTCGAGCGGCTGTGTCGTGAGAGCGAAGTTTATCGCGCTCCAACCGGTATCTGCGTCTTCTTAAGCGAGTGGCCGACCATTAGGCCTTTTGTAACATTTAAACGTGTTTTTAATGCTTTAACTTGGCAGCAAGTTAAAACAGAAAGTTAAGTAATGCCACATTTAATTTGTTGGCAAGAAATTAAGAAAAATTGTCGCATTTAAGTTGTTGTCTTCATGTGTCTCTTTATACGTATGATCCATTTGCCTCAATAAAATTAGCCTAATTTTTGTAAAGAATCTTTATGAAACAGGTGTGAAAATAGAAGATTTCGCTTTATATCAAATTACGTTTAAGTCAACGTTTAAAATTAACAAGTTTAAACGTTGAGTGTGAAATTTGCCTAAAGCAAATTTCTCTTGGTTTATGCACATTGCTGTACACAATGAATAAAGGTGTTGTTACAGCACAATTTTTTTCGCATTCCTCTCAAAAATGTACGATAAAAATAATCTATTACATTGTTTCATTTGAATATTAATATTTGAATATCAATTTTAATATCAATAAAAATTTGAATATCTATTTTTTAATTTCGACATTTTTCATTCAAAACTATATTTCATTGTCAAAAGATTTTTTTAATTCTTAATCATTTTTAACCATTCTGATCTACTTTATGCACTCGTTTGTATAGATTAAAAAATCAGTCGTTTTTTTAGTTCAGATAATTTTTCAAGACCCTGAAACCACCATCATCGGCCAATTTTGCCGGTGTCATTGTAACTTACCGCGCCTCTTTTATGACTCTAGAAAAATGTTTTTATTTTTATATTCATTTAAAATAATTTAAATGATATATATATAATTCTAATTTCATAAATTAAATATAAATCTAATTTCGATTTGTAAATTACTCTGAATATATTAATTATGTAATTCGATTAGTACTGGTTAATAAACTCACATGTTAAACATAAATAACTATTTATTAATTTCGTTATATATGTTAATAAAGTAACAATAATCATCATATATATTAATACGCTAAGGTTAAGATGTTACTCTCCCTTTTTAGAAAAAACCTCACAACTAATCCACATAAATTATATATCATTTTATAGATAATTGCTTGCTCTACCGGCATCCACAACTAAACAATTTATTATTGCTATTGTTTTTGCAAATTAATTAATTATTAAAATTATATACACAAAACAGCAATGCTGCCATCTAACGGCTCAACGTCAATATAATTGACGGTCGGTAAAATTTTTGTTTAATTTCAAATCCACTCACGTATAAATAAAGTGGCGCTTTAGCTCAATGCTTTTGCTACTTGCGCCTCTATATGTCAACTTTAGTAAAATATTTGTTTGATCTGTCATCTGAGCTTCATAATGGAATAAATAATGCGAAGACTTCGCACGGGTCACGCTAGTATATACATAATACAAAAGTTATATACAGTTGTTTACATATCTCTTGTTTATATACAATAGCAATTGTTATTAAATTGTAAGATATTTTATATAACAAATTTCACTATAAATTTAATACTTTTGTAATAATACGTTCAGGTTAGGACAATCAGAAAAGTTATAAAACAAAAAAATAACACAAAACGCTTCTTTTTGTTAACATGTAACGCCTTTACATAATAATGTTGGTCGACTATCAACATGTGTAGTAACACATGCTCACGTGATAAAATGCGACTGTCTCATTAGTTAACGTTTAAACGTAGCAGAGAAACGTGCATGAAAATAGGACTTGCTCTGGTACTTGCTCTAGTACTGAATTCCAGTACGATTCCCTTAATGGTGTTTCTAGTGACGTCATTGCTATTATAAACGCGTTGCCATGACAACGTGCCACGAGATGACAACCATGGCACGGTTGCCATGACAACGTGCTACGAGCAATCTATTAGAGAAATAAGTTCCTGTGATTCGGGCTTTACTCTTCAGTGCCTGTAAGAGATTTACTATGTTATATACATATTTATATGTAGAAAAGTAATATCAATTTTAGCAAAAAAAATGTTTAGGGTTAATAATAATATTTATCCACATAAGTCTAAACTTCTATATGTATCCAAGTCGTTACGGAATACTCGTAGTGCGAAACCGACTAGTGATTACCAGGTTTATTTTTTATATTTGTGTTCTGTAGTACATGCTTATATCATTAATTTACAAAAAAAAATTGTGAGGTTTTTTTTGTACCGTCATGCGTGCAATAAAAGATTAGAAAGGCATCCTCATCATATCATATTCAATATATGGTTTTGTCTGTTTCTGTAGGCGTAAAAACGTTTCACGAATTAACAATTCAACGTTAATATGTACCGAGTGATTACTTGTAATCGGATACCGCTTGCAAATCACTGCAGAAATTTTGACAGTGTCTGTATAACTTGTTTTTTTTTGTTTTTTGCGTTTGACTATGCGTATTTTCGTTTTTTTTTAATAACGCCACGCATACAATAAAAGATTGGAAAGGCCTCTTCATCACATCATATTTGAAATATGTTTTTTTCTGTTTCTTAGGCGTAAATGTTTGATGAATTAACAATCCAACGTCAGTGTATACCGAAATCGTAATAAACGCGGGGATCATAGAAACTTGAAATTGAACACAGCTATATAAAACAATGACTCAGGCTGATATTATGTGTAAAAATTTAACGGATGAGAATAACTATGACGGATGAGAAAAAAAGTTGCAAACTTAAGGTAGTGCATGTATCAGATGCAATTGGTACGCAATTTACATATGTATTCAAGTTTTCATATTGACATTGTATAACACGTAGTGTTAATAATGTTAAAATATACAAAATATTTGGTACGGAAAATTTATTGCGCGCTTTGTTGATTTGTTTTTTAGGTTCTGGAATTCTTGTTTGGAAAATGCATGTTATACGTTTATCTGTAATGAAAATCGAATATACTCGTAATAATATTTATTCATTTAACTTTTTACTTAAGATTTAGAAGACAAAATGTCTACATTAGGCTTATAAATTTCGTATCACGTGTAAAAGTGTGTTCAGTTAAGGATACCTTATTGTAAACATGTGTTGTGCATTTTATGACTACTGATAATTATGGTGAGTGGAACACGTCTATACGCTCAATGCTATGAAGAAAACGACAAAATACTTATCTAAAAAGTTATATTTGTCTTTAGAATTAAAGTTATATTTCACTTTAATTCTATTCTACAACCGAGTATGGCTACACAGTTTTTGGAAGGTTATCAGTTTTAAAGTCATGATAATGTAAAAATTCTTTTACCTATTTAAAATAAATGATTCTTCTTAAGAATAAGATGAAAAGTATCAGTTTTATTCCAAAATAAGTTTTTTATTCAAAATAATGTGTTGGCAAAGATAATTAATATAGGGTAGATATCTAAAAAAATTGTTTTCTTGACAGGAGTTTTCGTAAGTCGAATGAATTTAAATTAATTTTTGTTCATATTAAAGAATTCTCTGGAGAGAACGAACGCTATATAATCAAAGATAAACATATTAAAGAATTATTGTCTTAAAAAATCTCTACTTTTAACTCCCTGATAATGAATCGATCGTAACTTGCACAAATATTTTTTTAAAAGAAAAACTCATAATTAAAATAATATTTAAATAATAACATTTGTTCGTATTAATATTATATTATTTTATATTATCCAAAATCGGCATATATAAATTAGCTTATAATAATATGTAAACCAAAAACAGTTTTTATAATGTGACTAATTTTAGCTATATATATATATATATATATATATATATATATATATATATATATACTAGCAACTAACAGAGGCTCAGGATGTTATCATAACGAATACTTGTGCGTTTTTGGTAACCTAGTTGTCAGATATATCTAGATTGTTGTTTATAACAATTTTTCTACAAACTTAACAAATCACAGAAGAGAACTATATGGTCCTTTGACAGTAGATGTATTTTAAAGAAATTGTTTCATCAAGATTTGGTTTTAGGTATTATAACCCTGTTCCTTAATGGGAGATACTGTTCCTCCTAAAATAAGTTTTGGAAGACCAGTATTTCCATTACTTGCTTTGACCAGAGAATATTAGATTTGATCACCGATAAGATTATTTTTAGGCCATTGTATGATGGCTACTTATAAAAAGACTAATATTAAAGATTACCTGAAGGTCAAAAATCACAACGTCGTATGCCAGGCCTACGCTTTTTAAGTGATCTTTGATGTCAGCTAAGAGCGACGGCGGTACGAGGATATCTGTGGAATGGTTGAGGGCGGGCACGGTCCACCATGTCACGCCAGAATCTTGCGTCTCATATTGCAGGTCCTTGAGCTCGCGTAACTTCCAAGGAGCGTCAACGAATACGCGCAGCAGTTGGTAGCCTCTGTATGCCTTTTTAAACTTCTTTCGCGGTGGAGCGTCTGTGAAAGACAATACATGTCAGTAGCTTTACTCAACACCAATTTAAGTTAAACTTGTCAAAAGGGTGTCCAGATTTCACAAAGGTGCTTTAAGAGCTGATTTCACAAAGGTGCTTTAAGAGTGTAAGTTTTTGATGGATATTTTTGCAAAACAATATTTTCTCCAGAATTTTATGCCTTATTGTTCATAAACAATTTTACTCCTATCATATTAATCATGCCTTTACTAAAACATTACTTTTAAATTTCTTATCGAATTTTTAATTTTTTTTTAATTCACATCTAAATTTTTTTGACTACTTAATTTGCCTCCTCAAAAATTTTCATATATATATATTTTTGACTATTGAGATATATACGGATTAATATGCTTTATTATTATGCCAAATATCAAGTTTCTATCTCAAGCGGTTTTTGAGAAAAACGGCTTTTACATATAGACTGATGGCGATGTGGGTGATATTTTAAGGGTTAATTTAGTGATTGTTATTGCCTATTTTTTTTACATGAGATTAAATCGATATAATAACAAAATATTTATTTCTGTTTCTTAGAGACAGATATTGTACATGATTTTGATTCATCATTTTTGGAATATATTTTTCTGTCTGGTATCAGGAACATTTGACATAATGATGGTTTATACATTTTGTTTCACTTTTCAGCTGTTTTACTGGCCAGCATGGGTATAAATCGGTGAAATATTTTTTCTAAAGGTTTCTCTTTCGCATTTTCACAAAGTTTACGCGCAACACCATCTGAGTTTTGTTGGTGGTGATTTGACGGCTGACAACAGCGGACACTTGTGGGGCTAGGTCGGTGGCCGATTTTCCACCGATTTACTGCACAAGTTAAGACGCGAGCTGCCGACTAAATGTCTGCCGTCTCCTTTTGCGCGTGTTCAGTCGTAAGGTCCATCCTTTTCTCTGTTAGCGTATATTACTTCTGAGATGCACCGGGGGGGGGGGGGGTGATCTTATAAATAGAAATGATATTGCAGTTATTAATGAAGGGGTCTGTAAATTTAACACATTTTGAAAAAATAATTAAGGGGTATTAAGACTGAGGTAACAGAATAGGGAGTTGTGACTGAAAGAAGTCCAAACAAAAGCTATCTTAAAAAATCGTACCAAAAAAATGGTCAGTCTATTTAGACGGTATTCACACGATTAATTAGTTCAAGGTCAAGGAAGAAAATTTAATCTCATTTCCTTGCGTTATTCTTATTATTTGGTATATAAAATGAAAACTTTTTTTATTACTGAGAATTACCTAATTGTATCATTAACATGAATAAACGCTACAGAAACAAAGGCTTTCGAAGGTCTTTTAATGAACATACTTTGTTAGCGCGATGTAAAAGTGATATAATTTTAAACATTGTTCACAAACGAGCTTTGCAAACAGTATTTAAGTCCGGTTTCCGCTGCGGTAGTTAGTGGGAAATGGACGAGCGGAACATCCGCTTAGCTAAAATAGATATACACTTGCACGAACAAAGAGTTTTGACAATTGTCTTCCACTGCTAAAGAGAAATGAAAGGGAGTAATGAGCGGAGCGTGCTGAACTGAAAATAAAAATGGAAAATGAATGTTTAATTTTCACAAGACGTGAGTTCAGTTGGAGTTTCTTAACTGGTCGAGTGAGCCTCCCCACTTGTACTTGTGATGTCAAGAACGGAATCGAGTAAAGCTAGTGATTATGTGCATAGAAAAAAAGTATGTATTATTGTGTAATGCATACAACAAAAATCATGTCAAACGGAGATTTTGGTTAAGCAGAGACATTGGAGAGAGAACACTGAAAGGCGAATATAAACCATTCAACGATTTAGACAATCAGAAATTCAACTATTACAGGATTAGCAGATAATAATTTAAGGGACTTTTGTCATTTATAGAGGTTGATATCTTAAAACAAAGTACTGACTATAGGAAAGCTATTTCCTCTCAAAAAATAACTAGCTGTTTTACTTAAGGTAATAAATAAAACATTATTCATAATTATGTTAAACTTTAATCAAAGTACCACAGCAAAAAAGAGGAATAAATGAATCATAGAGCGTTATATGACGATGTTCACGACTATACATTTGACTATGTTCAAAATTGGCAGAATGTGATTGTCCTGATGTACCTGCCCTAATGCCAGAGTGTGGTATAATGTATACAATTTCCAACTGTTTCTCAGCCTCACTGACGATAGCAAATTTTTTTTGTACGATTTTGAATTCATGTCGACATCGTTTTTATAGTTATCGCCATAATCTATAAAACAAATCAATTGCATCTTTTTCTTTTTGAGTGTTTCTTATATTTTGTCTTGCATCTCTCCCCTTTTGCCTTTTTTAAAGGTTTTGTTCCATTCCTGTTAATAATTCAACTAAATCAGTATCTGCCTTCCTTTTCCTTTCTTCAGTTCTATCTGCATCAGGTATAACAACCTCTATAGCATTTATGGGTTCGTTTCTAGATAACAATATAGATGTTTCGGAATGTTCATTAGTAATTTCATCTTCTCGCGAATCATGGAATTCTGGCGATTGCGTGTCAGTAGAACATAAATTAGTGGGCCTACTACGATTTTCAAGTATTCCATCACCTCGATATACCTTAAAGTGTTGGTGTTAATAGCTACTTGCCCAGATCTACTTACTAGACTACATTATTTTAAAACTGTCTCAATGGTCGTCTCTCAATTTCTTCCATTTGGCTTTTGTTTTTTTACTGAAATAAAAAAGTATAAACGAAAACATCAAATTAATGTTTTACTCTGTTACTGTTAAATATACTTTTTCAGGTTTTTGGCTACCGGCGACACATTCAGAACAATAGCTTTTAATTATCGAATGAGTCCGGTCAGTGTTTCAAGAATAGTTCACGACACCTGCATTGCACTCTGGAAAAATTATATCTATTCATACCTAAAATAAATAAAGCAGAATTGGGGAAGTATAGCGGAAGCCAAAACATGAAAAAATATGACAGTTTAAAAATTGTCTGTGGTCAATCGATGGAAAACTTGTAGCTATCAAATGCCCTTCAAATTGCGATTAGAAAAAAAATTACTATAAAAAGTTTTACTCCGTAGTATTATTGGCAGTTGTTGATGCTCATAAACATTTTATAATAATTGATGTTGGGTCGTTTGTGCGCTTTAGTGACGATGGCATATTCAATAATAGTGTGTTTGGTAAAAATGAATGAATAATGAATTAGATTTACCGGACGATGGTTCTTTAGATGAAAATAGTTCAGCCAGATTAGCCTATTTGCTTATAGGTGACAAGGCTATTGCTTTACGGAAAAAATTACTGAGACCACCTCATAGAAATGTAGTAGAAAATGCATTTGGTACATTGGCCGCTAGATGTCGTGTCTACCGTCAACGGTTTGAGTGCAAAGTTGAAATGGTCGATAATATAATAAAAGCAAAATGCGCGTTATATAAATACTTATCAGTACAATCATCCACACTGCTCACGTTATCGGTTATAGATTGTCATAATGATAATGATCGACGACTCAACATGGTTTTTGACAGACTGCGATTTACATGACAAGCTTTTAGTATACATTATATATACATATATATATATATATAATGTATACTATATATATATATATATATATATATATGTATGTATATATATATATTGCGGTTATTTTAACAACTCAGACAGATTAGCCTTTCAAGATTCGGTTGTTTGAATTCAATAAATCTAAATGATTAATAAAAGTATCTATTTACTATCTTGTATTTCAGCCAATTTCAACTCGTCAATAATCGATTTCAGTGCAGCATTTTTCTTGTCTATGTTTCAATACTCTTTACTTGATATGTACCACAAACATGGGTATTGTCTTACGTCTTCAATAAAAGGTTTCATTTTCAACGCACAACACACAATTTGCCCAAGACGCTGCGACAATAATAAACCCGCTCGCTACTACCTTCTCCCCTGCACACGCGTCGTAGCGGAGGGGGTAGTAGCGGGAGGGTAGTAGTGTTCCAAACTAGTCGGTGAGACTCCGACGCAGCGGACTCCTAGCTACTAATTTTTGCTCGCTTGGTCCGCCCCACTCACCTCTTTCTCGGTGGAAGCGTAACTGTGTAATCTTCAATTGATAGTTAAACGGAGTCCGTATGGATTCCTCTACGTTATCTAGAAATGAATGAGCTTATTTTCACTCGCTCAGTCCTTTCCACTCGACTCTTCGTTGACGTTAGGGGATGTATGTAGTTTACTGTTGCGAGTTCAACGAAGCCTGTAATGGGTCCGCACCGCTTCTGGTGGAAACCGGTCACTAAAGAATAACGAGCTCATGTTTATTTACTCTTTTTATTTGCTCAGTCTTTTCCACTTGACTCTTTGTTGACAGAAGTGCATATAGTTTACTGTTGCGAGTTCAAGGAAGACTGTAATGGGTCCGCACCGCTCCTGGTGGAAACCGGTCATTAAAGAAGAACGAGCTCATTTTTATTCCTTTTACTCGCTCAGTCCTTTCAGCTCGACTCTTTGTTGACGGAAGAGCATGTATGCAGTTTACTGTTGCGAGTTCAATGAAGCCTGTAGTGGGTCCGCACCCCTCCTGGCGGAAACCGGTTACTAAAGAAGAACGAGCTCATTTTTACTCTTTATACTCGCTCAGTCCTTTCCGCTCGACTCCTTGTTGATGAAAGAGCATGTATGTAGTTTACTGTTTCGAGCTCAACGGAGCCTGTAATGGGTCCGCACCGTTCCTGGTGGAAACCGACCGTAATACCTTATGTAAGAGCGGGGCAGGTCTAGAGAATAATTCAAAGAACCGCGGGACGATTTTTTAATTTCTATTTTTTTCCATTAATATGAATAGTGTTACATTTTGTATTATTTTTTTATCTAACCAAAAAAAATCTTAAATCTACGGGAATAGAGTTATAGACAGTCAACATGGAAATATAAACCTAATATTAAGTTAAAAATATTGATTACGTTACAAATACGTATAACGTTCGGATTTCGGCGAGCGTCGGCCAGAGACGTGTGTATTAAAGTATTAAATTATGACATGTTCCATTTTCTCCCATTAATATTGGACCCACTATTGTTAGTAGTCTGCGTTGTGCTTTAATTTGATTTGGGTTGTGTGTTAATTTGACGTGACAAGATAAACGAAAAGGGTTAAGGATACAACAATGGCAGATGCTGGAGGGCTTAACAGGGAGAACATAAATGGGATAAAGTTGGTTTGACTTTTTGAGACAATTTTCGAAAACGTGTAGTGACGATAATTTTTCCGATTCTTTATTATTTATTTATTTCATAATTATATAGTATAAACCATTAACACTTTGAAACGATAATTTTTAAAGGTTCCGTCTATCAAAAGGAATAAACAGAACTTTTAAAAACCCACTCACGTTCTATCCTTCTTTCAGAGCCATTTTTCTCGGAAACCGTTTGACGTAGAAACTTGAAATTATAAACTTCATATTATTTTGCATATCTGTAGAAATCTGAAATATTAATAATATGAAAATTTTTATGGGGGAAAATTGTTTGGGTTACAAATTGAAAGAGCAAGTTATAAATTTCAAAATAATTTTCCTTTTTCAAAATTTTATATCGGACAGTTCGAGAGAAATTATTGAAAATAATTTTCCAGAACTAGCTGAACAATATATTCATCTCCCCTTTTTCAGAAATTTGAAAGTTAATATTAAAAACTGTGAAAAATAAAATAATTAATATATATAAATAGTAAAAAATTATGTTAATATGTGTAAATATATTTACTATATACCCTCGAATGTTTATATATGCTTATGTATGTACGGAACAGTCTACGCTTTACTCGCACTTGTTAAGTGGTTTATTTTAGTTTTGCATAGATAACAATAGCATTAGATAACAATAGCGGCTTCAAAAAAAAATTACCTTATAGTAAACGGGGCATTTATTACGACTAATTAATTTATTAATATTAAATAATTAAAAACATAATTTTTTAAACAATTGTTTCGTTAATTGTTTGAATCTGTGTGTCATTAATATTTAAGTAGTAAGGGTAATTAAAGTTACAGAAATTTCACCGGTAAATAAGTATTGATCGTGGAGGTAAGAATCTAAGGTGAGGGTATATATACTTCGTGTGTAGAAAGTTTGTCAATTTTTGACATAATTTTTGTAAGCATATAAATGTCACGTTTAGTCGCATTTTAACGTCATTTGTTAAATACAGTTATTTTTGTTAGAAAATGATTGCGTGTGCCATAAAAAAGTGCAAAAACTATAGCGGAGATATTTGAACTTAAGAGTAATGTCACTTATCACATGTAAGTCCAATTTTATTAAATTTTTGTAATATATAAATTAATCGTAAATTATTAACCGCCATTTGAAATTAATGAAATGTTAAGTTAAAATTATCGATGTAAAGTATTCACTTTACATCGATAATTTTAATCTAAAAATCTTATATCATTTAGTATTCAGTACAGAATATTTATTTAATATAAATTGTTTATTATATTAATTTCAAGATTATAACTTCATTGTTATGAATAACATATGGCAATTTCAAATTTTGGTGTTGTAGTTTATTCAACGTACTGAAAATGTTTTGTTAATGCTATTAATTGGTTGGCTGAAAATTACTTAGTTCAATGCTGATATAACATTTTGACTAGAATAATTATATACTAGTGTGAATTAAAATTTTACTAGATATATATCTGAAAGATAACGTTTTAGTATTTAATGGCGTAATTTATTATAGGAAAAATATTAATTAATAAAGTATAAAATATTTCCCGTTATACAAAACTATCGATGCTTTTATCATCATCATATATATTAATACGCTAAGGTTTTAAGATGTTACTCTCCCTTTTTAGAAAAAACCTCACAACTAATCCACATAAATTATATATCATTTTATAGATAATTGCTTGCTCTACCGGCATCCGCAACTAAACAATTTATTATTGCTATTGTTTTTGCAAATTAATTAATTATTAAAATTATATACACAAAACAGCAATGCTGCCATCTAACGGCTCAACGTCAATATGATTGACGGTCGGTAAAATTTTTGTTTAATTTCAAATCCACTCACGTATAAATAAAGTGGCGCTTTAGCTCAATGCTTTTGATACTTGCGCCTCTATATGTCAATTTTAGTAAAATATTTGTTTGATCTGTCATCTGAGCTTCATAATGGAATAAATAATGCGAAGACTTCGCACGGGTCACGCTAGTATATTTATAAATATGAATTTCAAACTTTTCTTTTTCACTGCATTAATGCAGTTCGATAAAAAATTTAATTGTTATTCTTATAATATGACAATTATATTAATATTTCCACATTTTTAAGTACATTTCCAGCAATATATTTTCTTAACCATTTTTTTGTAGGATTGCTATCATCCATATGTTTATTACCATATGTATGATTCATTAATTTAGGTAGAATAGGTAAAAAAGATACAAACAAATTTTTAAATATGTAGTTCCTTTGTTAAATTTATGACACTGATGCGTAAGAATATATTTTCTTTGCTAATAGCCCACCTGAAGATGTTGTAATACAACGAAACCTAGGTCGTGGTAAAGAACTTAAAGAAAGTAGAAATAATACTACATCACGTAGTTTCATTTAATTGTGAATAATGAATTTCTACAAAATTAACGCTAAATGTATTCAATACTGATGTGTGTTGTGAAGGGCGACTGTTATAATATCGTACGTATTATCGTGAAATCGCAGATTCACTTAATTGATATATAGATCCATCCAACTGAAATGCATGGACCTGGCACTTAGTCGCTAGCGCCACCATATAATCAGTGCGGTCACTTACTTTGTCGAGGTCGGTCGTGGACGCTGAAATTCTAATTCCCGCGTACAGAAAACGGTAAGTTTTCAGGTTATATATGATGATTATGCTTTACTGTTGAAGAAGGAAGATGTTACTTTTGTTTAATTTTAATTAGAAAACCGGATATTGTGTCTAGGAACGCTAATGGTTCCTTGTGAAGCCGATGGAAATGAGTACTTACGTATTTGATTTGGGTTTTTTTTTTCAAAGAATATTGTTTCATTAGAAAAGTTATTTGTGTCTTAAATGATATCGAAATAATACTCAGGAAAACGGTCTATATTTATAATTTACATGATTTTACTTTTTTCTTAGTTTTACTGGCACGTTCAGTTAATATTTTTGTACCGTAAATATTATCAAAGTGTTTGATGTTTTGTTAAGAAATGAAAGGTCTTAAATGCGCCTAGTTTAACTATTACCGCAGTATTTAATTGTTATATGTGAACTAACGTTGGTTTTAAGTAAAATGCCAGGTTTATTAGATCGGCCTTAGAAAGAGCCCTGTTCTTATTAAGGCCGTTTGGAAGCGTTTAGTAATAATGACTTATAGTTAATAATGATTTATTAGCGCTATAATAAATGTTTTTATTTTTTATGTCAAATAATGAAATAAATTGTTATATAATTCTTAGTGTTTTATTTTGTACAATAAATAAAGAAATAATACTGTTTAGTTGTTACGATGGCCTCGCATGGGAACCCACTTTACTATAAAACACACACTATATGTAATAACATATTTTTAAAAAACCGACTTCAAAAAAAGTAGGTACTAAAAAGCAAAAAACGATTAACTCAAAACGGGTACCTCTTTATTCGCAATGGATAATTAAGTTACTTATTTTTGTAGTTGGTGGCAGCATTGTCGACCGACTCAAAAAATTGTAATTTTAATTAATTTGTAATGTAAATTTAAAACCCTAACTTCTAACGTACTCTTGATCAGAAATAGTTTCATAAAGGGCAAATTTATAATAAAAAAATTTGCATTTGTTTACTTTGATCGATGGTACCTGCACCAATTTCAAAAATAAGTAACTTGGTTATTTACCTATTTTGAGTTAATTATTTTTTACTTTTTAGTATCTATTTTTTTGTCAGTTTTTGAAAAAATGTTTTATTTTTGAACTTTTAGCGATTGATAGTATTAATTATCACACTATATGTAACCTTCAATTATTTCCTGTCTTAGAAAAGTTTATAATTATTAAATGTTACGGGCAATAACTAGTATTTAGATAATTTTCTCCTTGTCTAAAGTTAGTTATCAACAATACACAGATGTGAAGCGATAGTAGTAGCCACTATCGGTTAGCTGCTAACCGTTGGGTAGTTTCATTCTCTATATCCGAAGTCCAACACCAAATTTAGCAAAGTAACAACTACCAGTAACAACACAAATATCTTGCGTCATGATTGATTTACTACGATTGGATAAAGAGTTACATTGTTCATCTCCAAAACTCATCATCAGATCCTTACCTAGTCGATGGTGTAGTTATTTTACAAAGCAAAAATTAATATCACGGTTGATTTACTATCATCCGATAAGAAGTTCTGTTGTTAATTTCCAATCCAGATCATATATTTTGAATCATAGTTTATTTACAGCCATCCTTAGATTCATCATTGGTTTACAGACTTCATCATCAGATTGTCACCATATTTATATGGATCCACCCCCAGAGTAACCCACCCCCAGAGTAATGAAAACCTCCTCTTTTTTGAAGTCGGTTAAAAAGCATTCAATATTTTTATTATTGGTTTATAAAATGTTATTTATAAATATAATATTATTTTTATCTATCAGGTTTCTTTGATATTTAGATGAATATCATAGAAATATCATGTAATATATATATATATATATATATATATATATATATATATATATATATATATATATATATATATATCATATAATATAGTTTCTGATATTAAATTAGTTGTTTAATTAGAGAGTTATTAACTCCACATAAAATGGAAAAGGATACGAGACCTAAACATTATGACTCTACAAATACCTTTAAAAATATTGTACATTTTATGTGAAATTATCCATTATTTTTAACACTGTAGAAGAAAACTTTGGTTCAACCAATGTAAATTTTTAAAATTCCGAATTGGTATTTTTCAAAATATCTGAAAATTGCCTTTCACTTGAAAAACCTGTTCATAGAGTTCAGGGGCAAAAAACATTGTGCACGTCAGCTCCGAGGCGTCACCGAAGTTTACTCCTTTATTAAGATTGTCTTGGACGTATAAAGTAGGTAACACTATATATATATATATATATATATATATATATATATATATATATATATATATCAATATCATCTATCAATATATGTCTTACCGTTAAGGCAGCGTTCATAAGAAACGCATTCACTCGACTGTTTTTTTTGTTGATTTACGTTGCAAAACTGGTCTCCATGAAAATGTTTTCATCCTGAAGGTCCTTTTTAAACATTGGTGAAAGAGTTTTTGACTTCGGATGAGTACTTTAGGAGATTACCTCCTACGTCCAAACTTACAAAATTTAACTTTTTTATAATATATGAAAAAAAAAATTTAATGGGATAATATACAATCTGTGTCCATCCTGAAGGTCCTTACTAAATGTTGGTGAAAGAATTTTTGAAACCGAATAAGTAGTTTCAGAGATTACACCCAAAGTAACAAACTGTTACACTTTTTTTAACGGTCTGAACTTCTGATTTTACTCCTCATAGAAGTTCATACCGGGCGCTATATATGTAAATATACTCTTAAGGAGTAAACCCTACTACTACTCATGTGATTTCAAAATCATTTCATCAATATTTAGAAAGGACCTTCAGGATGGTTATATATGGTTGGTTATATAGGTTGTATATATAGGATGGTTATATATTATCCCTTTAAAACATTTTTTCATGGAGATCAGTTTTGCAACGAAAAAACAGTCGAGCGAATGCGTTTCTTATGAACGCTGCCTTAAAGATAAGATATATATCTATAGATGATATTGATATTATATATTAATACAGTATTACCTATTTTATACATTTCAAGACAATCGTCATTAAGAAGTAAACTTCCGGTGCTGACACGCACAATGTTTTTTTTATTATTTCATTATTTTGAAGTTTATATGATAACTAGTACTGACTGGGTTTTCATTTAATGTCGATGTTATATATATATATATATATATATATATATATATAATTACGCATTTATAGGCGCACAGCAGTGACTATAAATGCTATTAATTATATTTTGAAATGTAGTGAACCGTGTTCCATTTGACATTCGAAATTCATGGGTTAATTATTGCAGGGCACTGCACCACAAAAGTGTGAAGTCAGGTCTGTCTGTCGAATTATGTTCAAAATATTGCTTTGTCACTATATAATTTGGGTACTATGTAATTGCCTTGACTGAAATTTTTACCAGGCCATATTGTCAAGCAGCGGTAAGTGAAATAAAAACGATAATTCAAAAAAAAATTACTTGTCTGGTCTGCAGAATAAGCACCGTCATCATCCTCGTATGCGAGTAGCGTATTAAACCAGCTGCCGGCCGTGGTGGTCTTCAATGGTCGAGTGGTCGTGCTAGTGGTGGCGGTTATGGGAGTGGTAACAGCACCGCGGTCGAACAAGTTGACGAACCAGCCATCGTACTCTGAAGGCCTATTCGGTTCAGTCTCTTCATCGTACCTGTCGGTGCCGCTGAAGAAGTTGTATATTCCGGTGAAGATACCTGCGAATTGAAGGTATTCAAAGTTTAGCGTATAGAGTGATGATATAATAAAAACTCGTGAAAGTGTTTTTTTAAACGACTGATTAAAATCTATGAAACGAATAATTAAAGTTGCTTATGAAACATTTTTTGTTATTGAATTACACTTATGTGGATATAGTTTCTGTTATTAATAAAATTAGGATTGAAACCTTTTATTAAGTTGTGTTGAATTGTAATAATGAAATGTTATCGATCTGTTAATCAAAAATTGCAGACACTCTTAGTCAAATCGAAAGTCAATAAAAAATATATATAGAATTTGTATTATTAAGTTTTTTGAAGTAATCTATTAAAAAAAATTAGAACAAAATATATTCGTGTCTCTATCTGTTAAAAAATACATGCTTCATTGTTGTTTTCTAGACGATACGAAACACTTCGAATGGTTAAAAATTCATAAGGTGTAAAAATCTTATTATTTTTGCAGCCCATCCATAGTTTTTCTCCTTCAGATTCCAATGTTTATCATCATACAGCTCCGAATTGTGGAAAGAAAAATTTCCTGATATTTTAATACGTGACATAATTCTTTGCTGAATTGTTCATTGCCCTGGTAATTAAACTCTAATTAAAGCCCCTTGCGAATTAGGGTTTTTTTTAATTTAATATTTGTGTTTGGGTTATAGCTAAGAATAATTATCCATAAACACCGAATAGTTTCTGATTCTCCATGTACAGTATGGAGTGCTGTATGAAAATTGAGACTGTGATAGATGAAACTCTACAAATCTCTATAAAAATATTAAGCGTTTCCCTTCTTTAATGTAAAGTTGCTCCGTCCTTTGGTACCTTGTAGTTGTAAATTTTTATTATTGTAAGAAAACATTGAATTTCATCCTAAACGAATTACGCTATTTCTGAAGCATTATGGCTTACATGTTAATTAGATGTATCTCTGTACTGAGTTTTATGTACGAGTTCATCTATACAGCTATTTAGGCTTTGTAATTGAATAGCTAATATTCACATTTATGTACTTTTCGTCGCTCTTACATGAAAACTTCATATGTCAAAATATACAAACTTTACAGAAAAGGAAATAAATTGCTTTGTTAAAATTCTAAATTTGTTTTTACTTCGTTATCCCTAGATGGAATTGTTTTACCAATAATTTATTTTCCCAAAGAACAGCTATGAATTTTCGAGTCTGAGAATTGAAAACTTTATTTAGTGAAACACGTAAGTAACGTAAGAGGTTTTCATATAACAGCGTCGATTATAAGTATATTGATTATAATTGATTAAGATTTTACGGATTCTCAACTCAACTGCCTTCATGCACAATGTTGACTGTAGGTAATGTTGTTTTCACTTATTTGAAGCCTGCATCAATGATTAATTGCCTGCCAAGTGTGAATCGGAATCGTAAAACTGGCCAAGTGTGAATCTGACTCGCATATCGATGGTTCCGTATATATATATATATGTATATATATATATATATATATATATATATATATATATATATATATATATATATATATATATATATATATATAGTAAAACCTAAATAATTAATTAGGGTTGATATATATATTGTCGTGAATAACTCAAAAGCTATGATATCAAATAGAATGATTGCTTTAGTTTCCTGCAACATTTGCGTAAACTTGTAAAAATCTTATTATTTTTTCAAAATTTTAGGTTTAGTAGCTTCGGAAATAAGGTGAGAGAGGGGTGACACATATTTTTTACATATGTTTCAATATATATCTGAATATATACTATCTACAATATGAAGGCCCTCGTAATTAGTTCTTTCAAACGATTCCCCTTGTATTTGAATTTTCAAAAAAATTTTCTCTTGTTCTTTATTTACTCCATGCCCCCCCTAAAATTTAATTATAAACATTTTTATATTCTAACGATTGCGAAATGTGCGAATTAACATACTTTATTATTACGCTAAATTCCTAATGTATACTTTAAGCAGTTTCTGGGGAAAACGTCTGTGATAGACTGGCAAACAGACATGAGTGAATTTATAAGGCTTACGTTCTTTCTTTTGATATACGAACACCTAAAATTTTAAAAATTAAATTTTTTACTTTATTTTTAATCTTCTTTAATGTTATTCGTTGTATAACATTTTAAGACTTAATTCTGATTATTAATTTAATGACTGCAGTTTATACTAACGAAAATCGTGTTCAGAGGAACCAAATACCTATCCGATAGCATAATTATATTTTCTCACATAACGCGAAAAATTATTTAGGAAAAGTATTATCTTACAATCAGATGAAACTTTCATCTTTATACGAAACGTATTAAAAATATCTCGGTGTACTCGCACTTATACGAACTAAGCACACGTATAAAACAAACTGTGTCGTCAATTCAGGTTACACCTGTTCATAATATGAGTAATTAATTAAAAAACCTGTTTGCCCTAGAATTCCTCTATGTGAAACGTATAATTCAAAAAGATTTCCAATCGGCCGTATTCTTCGAACGATTTTATTAGCGTAGTTGAACGCGATGATCACATGGAAAACTTATTTTAGAGAAAACCGTTAAAATATTACAATAAAATTAGTTGACAAATTTAATCTTAATTTATGGTTGATGCGTGCATATATCAGGAGAGTTGCAATGTAATATACATTGCAATGTATATATACATTGCAATGTAATATGCATTGTTTAGAGGATAAATAGTAAACAAACGAATAAGTGGTTAAAACAGTGGAATAAGCTATTGAGTATGACTATTGTTAAGTGGTTTCAAACAATATTATTTACATTTGTCATATGGTACGTTGTCGACGAGAATATCATATTTTTGGCGATCCGTCTGATGAAATATTTCTTGTGTGTCTTAATTATATCACAAAAAATATTAGGACATTATTTTTTACTAGTTGTGCCCCATAGTTTCACTCGCGCAAAAATTGGGAATAAAATTTTTTTTTCTCACATATGTTGTTCTTGGTTAGAAACTATGTGGATGAAAAACCGATCATTAGTTCAAAACTTGTTGACCTTTGCATCTGGATTAAGATAATTTTTACTTTTGATTGTAAATTTTGTGTTAACTAGAAGATTCAGGTGTGGCCGGGCAGTAGAAACGGAATTATAAGATTTTGAAGAAAGTAAATGTTAAAGGTTCAAGATTTCAGACGTAGAAAAGGATTTGTCTAAACTTGGAGTATTTTTGATATTTTTATAAATTAAAAGTTTTAAAGTGTAATCTGTTAAAACTATACAAAAGTTTTCAGTATTCTCATCAATATTATTTAACACCACTAAACTCACATTATTCCAAATTTACGTACACACAAACAATTCGATTTAGGTTACACGGAATTTGAAACTGAGGTGAGCTATGTAATAAATCTATGGTTGTAACGGAAGCGGACGTCAGGAAATGTGCAATTTTTGTGATATTTCATTTATTTCAGTTCGAAGAATTATCAAAAACTAGCTTGATATTTGATTTAATAAAAAAATTCGAAAATGAATAGTGTTAATATTAATTAGCTTTTGATTGCGGCTTTGTTCATATGGATCTCTTACTTTTATATGTCTTGAACCATGATTCATAAATAATACTGATAAGTAAAGTAAACACATAAATATGTCAAAACATTATTTTGACATATATATTATTTTGATTGTGCATCGTCACATACCCTGAAACATATGTCTCTTTTATACTTTTATTTTATACCTACCATAATCCACGTCTTTTGATTTTTCACATTATACATTTCACAAGTAAATTTTTAAATTAGGCCGAAACGTCCTTATAACATATACTCTTTTAAATCAACGTCACCAAGAGCTAGAAATGCTTATTTGTATTCAATATTTTATTTTTGATAAGGTGGAAGGTCTTTTTTCCCTTATTCAAAAAGGCAGGACTACAATCGCAGCCGCTAAATTCGTGAAAACCAATCAAGCTTTTACTAAGTAACTCACCCAACTCCCCATAAATTTTAGTAAAGTCAATAAACCGTTTTAGACGATCGTTCGTTTTAGACGATCGTTGGATACTTAAGAAATACTGATGGACTAACGAAAGATTGATCATGTAATTGTAAAAATTCTTTCAAAAATCGGTCAATCATTATAATTACACGATCAATATTTCATAAATCTGTCAGTATTTCTTCAAATACAACTGAGCGTCTAATTGTCGCCTTACGTAGCTTCAGATCTACATTCCCTGTATTATTCGTCTTTCTCGCATTCGGAACACGTCGTATTGTTTCTATCTCTTGGGGTCTGTTATCTGGTCCGTGATTAAAATAACAGTGTCTCTTGACTATTGACACTATTAATATTCAGTTCTCTGTTGACATACGTCCGCTCGCAACGGCTGCTATAAGCAACTGAAATTAAGATGTGTGTATGCACATATTCTATTATAGAAGTTTTAGTGAGTATTACGCACACGAAAATGTATAAATGCGCGTATTCAGTTGTGGAGTGTGGACAGGGCCGGTCTAATATTATTTATAGCGTTGTATATATTGCATTTAATTGTTTACCGTTGCGTAGTAGTAGTTAAAGCATTGACGACTGTATTTCAGTTTCTAAATCTAAATTAAAGATAATAAAAAGAAAATTTTTATCTTAAGTATTTTTATATCGAAAAGAACAGAAAATTGTCTTAAAGAAAACCTGTAGAGCTCAAAATATGAGGGTCCGTACATACATAGGTACATAGAAAAGTTGAAATATTTTGGTATATGTAGTATTTTTTCTGTTATCTAGTATATATTTCAAAATTTCATGAAATTCCCAAAAAATCTAAAATCAAGCCATCTACAATCGTGGCTATACCTGCTATACACACTTTTAGTAACCTTGAAACTCTGTATTTCTATAATTTCTATAAAATACTAATGGATTGGCAAAATATTAATCGGCATAAATTATCCTATGAGTTTGCCATCTAAATTGAAATCCTACAAGGGAAAGGCTTCACCGCTACTTTTTAACATCGTTTTAGATGCTACTATGCGGAAAGCTTTTGAGAGCAGATGCGACGACCAGTTCAGTGACCTACATCACTGCTCGATCTCCAGTTCAGTAATAAAAACGCTGTGACTTCCGATTATGATACTGGCGCTGCCGACATTTTAAATAACATCGCTAGTATCTCGGCTTCATACGATCTGAAAATCAGTACGATACGACATAAGTGCTCACGACATATGGATCACCGGCCTTCATTTACCTCGACGGTAGCCGGTTTGAACAAGTTCAGGTCTTCGAGTACCTCGGATCGCTTGTCCAAGAGAAGCAAATAAACAAATCACACCCCCCGCCCCTGCCGACATCCATACCCAAATTGAACAGGCATCCGCTGCGTTTACCTCGCTCAAATGGTGTCTTCATAGGAAAAGTGACATACCACTCGGGCTAAGATTGACTTTTTTCGGATGATCATTTTACTAGTCCTTTGTTACGGCTCAAAAACTTCGACCCTTCTCAAAGCGGATCATAGCAAACTTGACGTTTTTGAAATTCAATTCCTTCGGTGGATACTGAGAGAGACAACTGTATCACAAACGACAACATTCAGTATCTTTCTTAGAATCAATCGACCATCAAATATTAAATTCAGCAGCGTCGCCTAAAATGGTTTGAACACGTCTGCCGCATGGGCGAGATCAGTCTTTCTTAAAGAAGCTTGTTCTTTGGAGAACTCTGCCTGATGAATGGAGACTCCAGAGATACGCACAAGGAAAACATGGTTGAAACAAGTCGAAATGGCTCACAAAATAAAGGATTAACTGATATGAAGCGGAGTCGTAGCTTCTGACTACATCAGCATACTGGCTTCAACCAGCTAAGGACCATTCGATTCGAGTAATCAGTTCTTCTAGTGAAATATGCATAGTATACATGCCATTATGATTGGCTTCTATTAAAATACACAGATCTGTTTACCACGTATCGGCCGTAACATTTATTAAGTGCCGCACGCAATGTGTGCTGATGTGACATGCAAAATAAGAAAAATCATGTTTTCATTTTTATAATTATAAATTGAACATTTTTCCTTTTTACAGTAAATATATAGTGTTTTAATATACTTTCTCCCATATCTGGATGCTAACAGGAACTGGAAATAATGAACGGTTTATTGACATTACTAAAATTTATGAGGAGTTGGGTGAGTTATTTAGTAAAAGCTTGATTGGTTTTCACGCTTTTACCGGCTGCGATTATAGTCTACTTTTTTTAATAAGGGAAAAAAGACTTTTCACCTTATTAAAAAAATATTTAATACTAATAAGCATTTGCAGTTCTTGGTGATGTTGATGAAAAAGAATATATGTTACCAGAATTTTTCGACGTAATTTCAAAATTTATTTGTGAAATGTATAATGTGAAAAGTCAAAAGACGTGGATTATGGTAGATTTCAGATTTTCGTTCGTTATAACAAAGCTAAAGATTTTAATGAAAATTTCAATAAAAAGTAGCAATTTTGATGTAAGCTCTGTATCACCATGTAATAGTGAACTTTACCAACAAATTTTACGAGCGCGTCATGTTTCAAAAATTTAGAAAAATTCTTATCAAAAATATCCCACCTCGTATCAAAAATATCAACACTACTGGAAAATGTCTAGAACAAGAAAGCTCAAGGATAGAATAAGCAAGCTTATACAATTTGAAATGATTTGGACATCAGCTCAAACTTCCAGGTAATTTGATTTTTAATAAATATATTTTGACTTCATTATTGTTATAGTTGATACTTACCTCAGTTTATATATTTAAACTCTATTTTTATACATTTCACCGGTTCATTGGATAATGAAAACCAATCTAGTGAATATATGAATGACTACTATGATTATATCGAAAGATATAATCATAGTAGTCATTCATATATTCACTAGATAATAACAATACATATGAATATGAAAATATAATTTTTTTAATCTACTTTTTTACCCATTGAATTAACATTTCATCAAGAACGAGAGATTAGTAAAAATAAAATTTGAAACTTCATTCTTATTATTTTTTTTTATAATTATTATTCTCTTATAATTGGCCCTATCACCCATTCTACGGCTGTAAATATATATGTCCGTAAAATATACAATGCTATTATACTTATATTAGTAGGTGTATGAAACCGCATGCAGATTGAATCGAACATTTGTTAAAATACCTTAAATTTTTTAATTTTTTTCTGGAATTTTCAATAGCTTCTGCCATGACTTTGGATTCAATAGTATCTGCCTTGACCATATAGTTATATCCGTTGTTATTTTTCAATAACAATAATGTAAAATTGTAACTAACTAAGCGAGAGCTTTGTTACTATAACTTGAAACCGGTTAAAATTTTACAACTTTCACGCCTGAGTGACTCTTAGTCAGTCCTTATCTCATATGCGGCAGGTATGAGAGAGTCAATAAATTAAATATAGGGTTTGTTCAAATAACTTAAGTCTACGCATCGCTGGCTCTTAGACCATATCCAAATAACGCCCGTATGCACCACACACGGTCAGGACTCTCAGTCGGATTTAATGACAGTTAAAAACGTATTTTGTATGGATACTTTAGGAATTGTACGTGCAATAGGGCACGGTCGGTAAAGTAGACTCTTGTTCCGACTCGACTGGCAGCTAAAAAGAAACAGAAATACATTTTTAACTGTCAGCATTTCCGATTGACAATCTTGATCGTGTGTGGTGCATATGGGCGTAAGTCGATACATAACAACGCTTATAGCTCAAACCTCGCAACTGAGTGTTTGTGTTGACATACTTCGGAAGCAGGTTTACTTCTCAATAAAATACCTTTAAATTTTAAGAATTTAAATGTAAGTTATTGAAAAGTGAAATTATAGGAATTAAAACCATTTTCAGTTTATTAGAAAAATGCTTATTAAATAATTGTGAATAGAGTTCGGATAATGAGGGTTTTATTACTGTCAGCTGCACATCGATGAACGTCTATAATCAACTTTAATTTCGATAAAAAAGGAAATCGTTGCTCATTTAGATTTTCATCGATAACATTGATATCCAAAAGCCAATTAAATAAAAAGAAACATAACTGTTGTTCTAGAAATATTTAATTAGATTTCTATAATAAAGGTAGTAGCCAAAAACATGGATGATAGTAACTCATTCATGGTGATGAAGAAACTTTGGTGGTTTTTTAATAAAAAAATTTAAAATATACACTTAGTTAAACATAGTTTAAATGGTTATTATAACGACGAAAAAATCACAGCCGAGTATAAAGGAAAATGGATATTGTGAAGTTTATTAAATCACTTAGAATACTAATACAGATTAATTGGACGTAATATTCTTCAGCATGACTATTTATATAAGTTCAATATGTCTGATTCTTTGATGTGAATTTTGGATACCCTCAAGCTACTTAACCAACTTTTCCAATTAAAAGATTTTGGTTTATTTGCTATTTATTTCCTGATTGTCCAAATAATGATTTTTAGTATAGACTTTCAAACTGTTTCATTCATTATAACGATCACCGTTTTCTTAAAAACATATTTTTTATTGTTTAATTTTTTCCTTAGATACTTATAAACTCGTTATTAAAACAATAAAATTGTTTAGTTGTTTATATTTTTTTTTTCTTAAACATATTTATAAAATTAAAGCAACCGATCAATAAGCAAAATGTTTCAATTAATACAATGAAATGCACAATGCACGCGGTTCGAATAGCATGCAATAATGCAGCATTTGAGACACAAGACAAGACTATAAGATTGCTGCTAGTCAAGTGCATCAATGCAGTCATGCACTGACGTGTCGCATGCTATTAAACCGGGTTTTCAAACGTAGATCCGAAATAGAAAGTGTACCAATTATGCCGCCGTATAGTTGGCGACTGCTTTTCCTTATGTTGTTCACTGACATCAGTTTTAGTGTAATAGAAATTCAGAAGCAGAGAAACACCGTTGCTACTATTGTCTTGCTGTTGCTAAACAGTTATTGCAGATAATAATTTATTATAGCCATACTTAAGTTTACATACGAATATTTTTCCGTGACATTAATGTTGTCATAAAGAAAAAAATTATTTAAAAATTTTATTAACATTTTGTATTGTAAAATTAAAATAATGGATAGTTTGACATAGTTTTATTATATATATATATATATATATATATATATATATATATATATATATATATATATATATATATATATATATATATATATATACCTATTCATGTGTTTCTCCACATTGCAGAATTATGCATTTTGAATACGTGGTTTAGGAAATAAAGCATATATTTTTAGAGTCAGCCACGATATTGTACAATTATCTTTTAATCCTTTTTTGACTCTTACGTGAATCTATAAACTAATTCTACAATTGAAACTAATTCTTATATTGCAATTTGTTATATATTTATTATATGTTATTGTGTTCCAAATTTATGTCAAATGTTATTTTCAAATATATTTTTGTGTTGTAGATAAACACATTTGTTCCCATTCGACCTCGTGCTGTATACAATCGACGTTAAAGCTTAGGTCAAATTAAAGAAAATCGATAGAATCTCACCAAGTTGTAAATATAGCCTTTTTATGTATATTGAATTCAACATAATCTCTGAAAATATCATAATTTAGTAAATTGGACAACTTCATGATATAAATGTTCTAAAATTGGTATACACATTAAAATGTCAGCAAGAACTGACATTTGAGAGCTAATACTCAAAGGCATGTGTCAATTTTTAGATTATAATATGTATATATAATTAAAAAATTGAGATATGCCTTTGACATTTCCTCCCCTCTCTCTTTACCTCGTGTACGTGCCCAAACTTTTCACACTACAGAATTTTCCACCCAGATGATATATATATACGATAAGTAGGTAGTGTCAAAAGGATTCTTGTAGCTAAATACGCTTGACAGTAGTGAAATTTAATTACGTAAATATTCATAAGTTTTCAGAATAAACATCCATAAATTTGTTGTTTAATAATAGTACTCTACTTTATCATTAGAACGCTTATCATGTTTTAACTAATGACGATAGATATATGTCGTTGCGAACTTTTCATGCGCAGACGTAATTTTTTAGCATTTATGCTCACTGTTCTGCCCCTGTAAATAACAGCGTAATTGTATGTATATTTCTTAATAATGAAAACTCATTGATCGTAAAGATTTTGGAAGCCACCCGCTCTTTACTAGATATGCTATATCCGTTCAAACATTATGTCACGGAACTGTGCAAATGCACACTTCAAGTGATAAATTGTGAGTGTACATGCATTGGGTTTTTACGCACACGAACATATGCCAAGCCTTTATGTGAGTAAGTTAAAAGGGGGCGGTACAGCAATTTTTAGGCGTTTAAACAAATTATTAAAAAAAAGATCTTATGTCTTGTAGAATTCCTACTTCAATAAGCTTTCATTTGAGATGGTAATATAGAAGAAATTTTTAAAATTTCCTATTTTAGCCTCTGAAATTAAACCCTGGAAATGGAACATTTTATACGTCGCCTCTATAATTGGCCCACAATACTTTAACTCGGTTTTTCGGAGTTTCGGAGAAAATTGCCTGTGACTGATGGGCTGACTGACGGATTTCAAAATTATTCTATTAGTGCTCCATTTTGTTAATTTTGGTAAAAACGCTAAAAACTTATAATTGAAAACACGAAAACATATATCATAAATATACTTATTAAGAAATAAACATTGAACAAATTAAAAATGATTGTACATTACTAGGATAGGATTACTTAATTTTTTTGTTTTTAGATGTTTGTTCAATTTTATAATCGTCTCTTTAGTTAAGTAATTTAAACGAGACGGATTAAAGTCAATTATCGATTTTTTATGCTCTTATGTTGTACATAAACAATTAGTTTAGTTTAAATTCCACGCGGGTCGACTTGCGCTCTCCCCCCCCCCCCCCATTCCCCTCCCTGCTCCTGCGTATTCTTGCAGTCCACCGCGCCTCTGTTCACCATTCAGACGGAGGAGAATTTGTTTAATTTTCTGAGTAAATTATCATTATCGTAACTTTGGAACTGTTTGATGTATCATACTGAATTGATCTCAGAGTTACTGTATAATATGTGGATTTGACCGTTCATATCCTAGTCGTAAATACTTTAAAACAATGAAATAAACAATTACGTGAAAAAAAATTCAAATCAATTAAATAGCATTTTAATATAAATAAAACGTAGACGCCATTTGCAGTATTTATGTTACTGACCTTAGCAAAACGGCAACAACGCACGGCTGTTGTTTTTTCGGAACCGGTAGCAAAGTAGCGTGTTTTCGAAATTAAATACATCTTGTTTTAATTATACACCATTTAAAACTATTCCCGTGACTAAACTACTGAATTTTGTTAATTAATTTTTGGTATACGGTTGAGGAAAACTATATGGTATATGAGGATATAATTAATGTCGAACGGTCAAATCCACATGATAACGTGTGTAAAATTCATTTCTATAAATTCAGTACTTTTTGAGTTTCATCCATTTATATTGATTGACTAGGAGAAAGACAAACAGACAATTTTTCTAACATTAGATTCATTTTAGTAATCGAATATTAAAACGAAGAAAGTATTTATTAAGGCGTGTTTACGTTTTTGACGAAAAACTTCCATTTTAGCTAAAACTCTAAACTCTGGGAACATGTAGTTTAATAATTTGTATATGTATGTGAAAAATAGATAATACCTTCAATTATAATTTAATGCGATTACTTTTTATTGGTTTAATATATTTATTTCATGTAAATCGGCTCTTTGCAACTCATTTTCCGCCAAAATCGCCAAGAAGGGGTAAGTTTAGAGGATTCATTTTAAACAATTATACTTTAATTTTCAATGCAAAAAAGAAGTAAAATGCTCATTCCATCTTCTTTATTTTGTAGAAAAAACAATTTAGATTCACGCAATAGTAAAACAGAAAAAGTAAAATATTTAATCAACGAAAATATAGTTTCAATTGCAAGTCATAATGCGCTGAGGTGCGCTGGTCGGTTGTGTACAAAACTACTCGCCATATCGGTCACAATATTAATGTAATTATAGTTGAATTGATCATTCGCGATCAAGATAATAAACTTATCTCTTTGAAATATTTTATTTCATAATATCTATTAATTTAAGATTTATATTTAACAGGTAAATGATTCAAGAAAGCGATTGCGTGCAGCCAGAAAAATGGGCAATTGGCAAGATTATAAGTTATTCATTCTTTATTGATTTTTTTCTTAGGGTTTCGGTCTCAGAAGGAAATACATAACACTTAAAAAAAATTAGAGAAAAAATTATTCTCGCCTCTGCCAGTTACAGCCGTTATAATCAGAACCATTTTACGTAGAAATTTGAAATTTGGCATAGTAGTAAAACATATTATCCCACACATATTTGAATAGCTTACACTCAAAAATATTGAAATTTCCGTGGGAAAGATCTTCAAATTACTTGAAACTTTTTTAAATTACAGGTTTTTTGTAAGATGTCATTTGAAAGTATTAGTTATAAGGTTTTTTCATAATTCTAGGTATCTTATCTCCTGTGACGTGCCAAAAATATGTAAAAAATGTACCACCCTCCTCCAAATTACAAGAGTACTGAAACTAAAATTTTGAAAATATAACTTTTAGAAGCCCACGTAAATATCGTATAAACCACGTAAAAACTATAGCGATGATTCTAGTTGTCATAATTTCTGAAATTTACACCATGTTTTTATGCCTATGAAAGTTATAAAATAAGATATTTACGGTTTTCGGTATTCACAGCCGATTTTCTCAGAAACCATGCAACGTACAAACTTGAAATTGGCATAGTAATACATCTTGTAAACCCCAATATTTTTACAAGTTATCTTTCTTTTTATAATATTCATGTAAAAATGAAAGAAAAACCTTAATTTTTTTAAGACATCATGACAAGCCCTGTTTTCCTCTGGAAGAAGAACTTATTTTGTGGAAAGTAAATGATTATCCGCTTTGTGTTCTTTGATGTTTGCATTAAAATTCAAGTGGTTTACGTTAAGTGGTTTCTGAGAATAATGGCTGTAACGCACAGACGGGCAGATGCGAGAATAGTTTTATAAGGGTTCTGTATTTCCTTTCGAGGTCGGTTTGTGTGATGAATTTATTGCGGAGGATGACCAATTCTGGAAACATAATATGGAATCATATTTAGTGAAATTTTAGGAAAATAGTATGCTTCCAGAACTGATATATACTAGTTTATCGAGATCAATGAAATTAATAGATCTTTCGTCGCATCCCATTAGTGCTAAGATTTTGGAAGCGGAAACGAAAGCAAGAAGCGAAGATGATCAGAATAAAAGTATGTCATGTGAGGCCCTAACATTTTTTCTTACAATTTATATATTAGAAATGAAAAAAAAACTATTAGTGATTGCTTACTTAACTAAAGTGAATACTAAATAAAAACCTTTCATTTTAACAAACACAAATGTAAAACAAAGTGTTTTAAAAATAAAGCTTAGTACATAAATTATATTTTAATTCTAGTATTTCGTGCCTCATCAGACAAGTCATTTTGGGGAACTGATGCAAAACTTTACTTGTTTTGGATTTGAACATGATATCGCACATGTGATGGTGACATAGGAAAAGCGTCACGTGGCATGTTTATAATTAGTATCTTTTGTGATTTTTAATAATTAGTAATCTCATCTTTCCTTTCAGGCGTTCAATAATGTATTTTTGATTTGTTAATTTGCCTCATATGCGAGTGATTTTTGTTTTCACGGGGGTTATGAGGGAGCAGGTTTCAGTCATTTGTGGTTTTCTTAGGGCTCATAGCAAGAAATATTTAAATGAGTCTAAAAATATTTCTCTTGCTGTTATCCTGTTTTTTTGTCTTGTTAGAGGTTAATAACAATTAACTCCGTAACTAGCTACTACTTCAAAAACAAAGCAAAAAAATTGCTAACTTATATGTATTTTCCAAAGTTACTCTCAAAATTATGAATTGGCATTTTTTATTTTATGTCTTCTTTTGCGTTATTACAATAACTGTATCAACATGGCTCTCTATGTAACATGGCCTCACAGTCGCACGGGTAGATTTAAAAAAATCCAGTTACGGTACAGAAAACTTGAACACTTACAGATTCAATGTAGTATCTGTCCGACCATGCACTGAATACGATTTGATTACAACTCACAATTCATTAGGTTATAATTATACAAAGAAATAAAAATTAGTTTATGATTACGTAGATAAACAAGAAAATCTTTAAGTACGAGTCATTAATCTTTAAACGATTTTCATAGACGACCGTTAATAACATAAAAACAAATTATGTTTTTATATTTCAGTTTAATTTATGACCTGTAATCACGACGTATGATAAATAGTATTCATAAACAGTGTGTATTCGATGCACACGAATGCATTAAAGTACAGTATGCGTCGCGGAGCGCGACCGCGAGATTGCGCGTATAGTATAATCGCAGTGATAATTAGGTACTTGAATAGTAGTGATACAAATCGACAATATTAGACGGTATATAATTCTTTGTTGGTTTTCCAGCTGCACGTAGTTGTAGGAAAGTTATTGTAAGACATGGTTATTGTAAGAATGGCGTCAAAAGGTAAAAGTATACTTTTTGTTTGAAAAACTTTTTCGTTGCTCTTTTCATTCAGTTTCTTTCTATCGAATAAGGTCATATAGAATATGAAAAAAGTTGACATAAATATTGTCGTTTTGCCCGTTTTGCAGTCACACAAACAAACAATCATGTGTGTTTTTTAATTTACAATATTATTTGAAATTTTACGTAGGAGAAAAATTAAATATGCTTAAAAAGCATTTTTTAATAATAATTCGAAATTAAAAAGTGATATGTCATGCCTATGCCTAAAATTTTACAGTTTTATCAGTTCGTGACTAATTCAAATCCTCTTAGGTATGCAAATAGCTTTTCTAAGCTGCTATAAAGTAATTGATATTGGAAACGGAAATGGCATTGGCAGCCCCGACGAATTTTCTTTGGGTATATTAATAGGTTCTTACTTTCTTTTAGTCGGAAGGGGGGGGGGGAGCTTCAAAAAATAATTAATCATCGTTTATCAATTACAAAGACTATATCAATGGTGAATTTTTTAACATAAGATTCATTTTAGTAATCGAATATTAAAACGAAGAAAGTATTTATTAAAGACGTGTTTACATTTTTGCGAAAATCTTCCATTTTGACTAAATTGACTTCAAACTCTGGGAACATATAGTATGATAATTTGGATGTGAAAAATAGATCCAACCTTTATTTATAATTCAACGAGATTATTTTACATTGGTTTCATACATTTATCTCATGAAAATCGGCTCTTTGAAACTCATTTTTCGCCAAAATCGCGAAATGGATAAAATTGAAAATGTACTGAATTTACAGAAATTCATTATACACAGGTTATCAATTTGGATTTGACCGTTCGACATTAAATAAATCATCATACACCATATAGTGCTCCTCAACCGTACACCAAAAATCATTAAACAAAATTTAGTAGATTAGTCACGGGAATAATTTTAAATGGTTTATAATTTAAAATAAAATTTTTAATTTTGCTTTTTATTAAGTAACCACTTGTACAAAATTAAGTAACCACTTGTACTTGTTATCTTAATTTTGGTGTAGGATGTTACTTGCAATCTTGATTCTCGTATCTTGATGGCGGTTGATGGATGTAACATTACGCTGATGATTGAAATGGAATAACCCAGTATTAACACATTCAATAAACGAAAGTATTTTTGTATAACAAAATTTCTCTAATTCAGAACAAGCATCATAAAGTGTAAGATGAGGGAAAAATATGCATTTGTTTCAAGTGTATGAACAAAAATTACCTATGAAGTTCCGTATGATGATGTAGACGTCCTACGTTCGTCAGTTAATGAAACCGAGAATGTTTATGTTAGTTTTCATAAACCGTAAGTCGCAGAAAAGTTAAATTGAAGGTTAAAAAAAATATAAATTTTTGAAATCATCATCATTTTCATCAGCCGGAAGATGTCAACTCTGAATATAGGCCTCCTTCATACACAAGGATCGTTTCTGTGCTGCCTATATCCAATGATTTCCCGCGACCTTTATCAAGTCATCTGTTCGCCTATCAAGAAGTCGTCTCACTTTGCATCCTTCTACTCGCCATCATAAAGATCTACTTATTTCCATTTCAGTCTACCAATACTATAAGTATGTCGGAAACTTTAGTTCTCCTAATGCTCTCATCATTACGAAACATACCTCTGACTGACCACAGCCCTTTTTTTAAATAAATTTTATCATTATATTTTAAATTTTATCATTATATTTATATTTTCTGCACATTGTGATAAGTGACGGGGCAGAAGACGGCATTGTCCTTTTTCATATTCAGTTAAGAATAGGGTTCCAACCCTTGTAGATTTGCGGCGATAATTATAGCATGGTAGGTAGATTTGCTTATATTTTAACGTCGCTTGCCTTCTTTTTACGATATAAATGAATTTTTATAACTTAGGGGAAAATTATATTGCCCTTTATATATATATATATTTTGAAGGATTCAAACACGCTTTGAAATTATTATTCTTGTGTGAATGAAAGGTCCAATAAAATGTCTAGTCCGCTCGTTATTTTTGACGTAGAACTGTCTTGGAACTAATATCGGGCAGGAACCCGGTCTTAGACGGGAATCGCTTCCAGAGATGTAACGAATTTTTTTCTATCGAAAATATATTATAACGTAACGAAACTTTGAGTTTACTATAATATAAATGTGATTATTTTTATCAATATACAATGTCGTAGGATAGTTACTTTTGTAACTATCCTACGACATACATTTCTTCGGAACTAAACGGCAATACAAAATATGCCATTACTGATTGTCTAGTTCAATTTATAATACAATACGTTATAATCGCCTCATTTTAACTGTCCAATACAATATTACAAATTTTAATAAAAACTGACACGCTTTAATATACTATGTTCTCCTATAGTAAAAATAAATCGAGTTCTATCAAACCATTGCCATCTATCTCTCATTTTATAAACTAAATTAAACCATTGCGGTGTAGTTCTATTTTATATCGAAAATCGCGGCACTTTTTCTACTATGTCCTTTTCAAATATCACACCGTCTAAAAGAAATTTTTAATTTAGCGCTATGTTTTTATTGTGATAATAAAAATATGTACTTTTAAATAATTATTTTACTGGTTCTTGAATAAACTAAAGTATCCATAAAAATAAACATGTGTTTTTTTAAAAAATCTTTAACTCAAATTAACAGTGAAGCTCAATATTTTTGCTACTCTACTATTCTACTATTTTTGCTATTCTGCTACTCAATATTTTTGTAATTTTTTGTTCTTTTATGTCTTTTTCATTGGAAAAAAAATGTTTTGTAATGGTTTTGTATATTTAATGCAACCATACTGCCTTTTTACATCGGTTTTGATTTGTGATGGAATTTGAACCTATTAGAGTGTTTTTTTCATTTTGTTAAATTGTTGAGAAATTTACCATCATATTCATTTGATATCGACTAGGAAAATTCTATATAAAATTGTTTGTCTTTGGAGATTATAATATTAATTGGTAATATGGTTCATAAATTTTGAAAGTTAAGGACACTAGTCCTATTTTGCAGACCTGAGAAAGAATGCAAAACTTACAAAATGTTTTCCCACTTTAATCTGATTTTGCCCATTTCATGTAGAGACATGCAACTACCGACGATCATTTGGATAAATAATTATCTCGATTTCTATTATGCATATTACGCTGGAGAGATACCGAATTTTTTGACATATATTGTTATATATATTTTTATTGAGTACATTCGCTAAGAACACGATTTGCCAATTTTTGCACCTTGCTCGGGTCATCTCTTAAATTTAACGGTGACTGCAACTGCCAAATCGTATACACAACAACTCGTTATTTTTACATGTGGCTTGAGAAAAATCTATGTATTTTCCGTAAACATCACAAAATTCCGAACAAAATTAATAGTTGATGAAAAAATGATTAAACATGGAAAGACACTGAAAAAAATAATGAAATAAATTTATTAGACAGAGAAAATGCTTGAAATTTTGTAAGGTTCACTAGAGAAAGTTCACAAAATTTTGAAGATGGTTAAAAATATTAATACCAAGAACACTACCCCATGGTTAAAAATATTAATATACCTGACGATGGTTAAAAATATTAATATACCTGGCTTAATTCTTTCCAAATTATAAAAACCATTTATCTATTGGAATATTATTTTAGAAATATTAAATAAAGTATTTCAATTAATGTTCCAAACATAGATGTTCTTACGGTAGTTGACCTGAATCACACCTGATTTACTGAGATAAAATGAAAATTTTAAATGTTCTGAAGAGAACACGATATATGTAAACAAGCCTGTTAAAGAAATATGTTAAATTAATAGGCAAAAGGTGACTATGATAACTGGAAGTGACGTTTTGAGAGTTAACATATTTATATAACTATTGATGGTCTCATAGGGAAAGTTTATTCAGAGAAATAAAATGAAAACATTTAAATGTTTCAGGCAAATGCAATGAAACGTTTTCATTTTTTAACAAAACAAGCAGACATATGATAAGAATACATTAAAAATACATTAAAACCGCTACATACAAAAGTATCCTGATAATTGGGAAACTGACTTAGTTATGTGAAAGAATAATTTACACGAACAAGGAAGAATTGCATTAAAATGCAAAGTTTTTGCGGAAAACAGTTTCTGCAAAAGGGTTGCTCCAATTTCTAGTTCGTCATATGAAACTTTTCTTGTTTAAGAAAAAATAAAAATTACTTAAAGAGTGAAGAAAATTAATTTTTTTTATCATGATACAATTATAATCAAACTCATGAATAGTATTAATTATAATCAGGTAAATGACTTCCTCCCCACTGGAAACAATTCCTGTGAAATATTTAACAGTGTTACTAATAAACTTGGAATAGAAAGTTATATCTTGCATTAATAGAGAATGGATAAAAACACTACTAATAAACTCAGTATACGACACGCTAGTCATACTTAATCTGTCACCACTATTCCGACCTCGACCTAAATGTGACTTTGGTACAACCTAAACAAAAAGTCACATTTCGACAAGTACATCTAACAGCACGTCAATTTTTGCATTTCGATTGTATTTATAATTATTTTAAAGGAAATGGCTACACATAATTCATTTTGTTCAATCAAAAACAATCGAGGGGACTTAATATATGGACGGAATTTTTTTAGTGTCCCGAGGCAAAATTTCCAAAACGGGACACTTATAAAATAATTTCGATGTTCATTCGTCTATCGCAGGCGATTTTCTCAGAAGCTATTTGATGTAAAAATTTGTAATTTACCATAAAGATAGAAAATGGTGGCCCAATTATAAACGTGAACTATAAACAACAAAATTTTGGTCTTGGGGGGTTAATTTCCAGCAGCCAATTGGGAAATAAAAACGGAAAAAGGGGTTCGTATAAGATGTCAAATGAAAACTTACTGAGGCACGAAATTAATAGTACATACATGTTATCACATGTATACACATAGTGATTTTCATATGAATTTGTTTGCTAATTTTTAAATATTTTTGTTGTGCCCGATTAGGTATTAATATAATAATTTGCCCTTGACTGAAAGTAATTGCTTTAATAGCTATAAGTTACCCAGCTTATGTAGATAATTACACACAAATAATCAAAGAATTTAAACAACTTTCCATATTTATTCAAATTTATTAATGTGATCTAGTAATCTAAAATTTATGAACACTGGTATGTATTACATAGAGTAGAAAGGTTTTGTGACTGTAAGTAATCGCTCTAATATAATATAAGTTACCCTGCTTATGTAGATATAGACAAGCAAAAGTAATGTGATCTGGTAATATAACGTTTGTATTTTGTAAAAATGGTATGTATTACACAAAATAGAAAAGTTTCGAATGAATGTAAATATTGCTTCTATAGTTGAACAAACTAAAATAGAAAATAAACGATTCGCTATAACTTTAAGAGATTCAGATTTCGGTGTTATAAGTTCGATTTCTGTATTTCAAGTTCGATTTTCTAACATACAATAAATTTTTCCTTGCGAGCGAAACAGCACACAACGTTTTAAAACTCTTAAACGTAGAAATAATAAAGATCGTGTAACCAGGACATTAATGTGGCTCTTTTCTTAGTATGTCTATGGAGTTATGGACGCAAAGCTCATAAATAGGTACGTGGAAATTGTAAAGATCGTGCACTCTAGACATTAATGGGGGAATAAATTTATTTCTTTAGTGTGTCTATAAAGTTATGGTCTGTATAATAGCAATCATTATTTGTTTTCTTTACTTAATTAATGGATACCCGTTAACGGCACCGCAGATCAACATTGTCGTCAGCTATTTTTTGCAGGAAATACTTGGTTTGTAACCGAGATCGAATATAAATTACGCTTGTCGTGACATTAGATTGATCGAAGGTGAACAGACTTTACTGGAATGATTTGAAACTTTTTATTCATGAAACTTTTTTAAAGTATCAAAAACCAAACAAATAATGTTCTAAATGTTTTTTAAGTCATTTTGAAATTAGTTCTTCCGACAAATTGCTGTTTCTTTCGGTAAAGGAAACAACAGACCAACTCAAATCTAAAGGAAAACAAAAATGTTGGTGTAAAAGATACTCATTACATTTATTATAATGTATGTCCGAAGACAAGGATATCAACAGAAAAAGAGGAACAAATTCTTACATTACAAAAAATAATATTTTTATTATGTAGGTAAATAAATATATTATCAAGTAGTCGCATGCCCTTCACTAGCATAAAAAATATGATTATTTATAAATTAGAAAATATTTATAATAGACTATAATTAATTAATGGAAGCTTCTTAAATTTTCTCGTTGAAATAGTTACGTTTTTATTCAGAGGTTTACAGTTATTATACAGTATGTAAATAAATGAAAGTTCTCTATTTCGACCACTTGTTCCATTAATTATGTGCAATCCGACAAAATGTTACTTTTTTAAATCAGTCGCCTAATCTACAAAATAATTAAAGTTTAAACTTTATATGAAATTATAATTATGTGTAAATTAATCACCTGCAAAAAAAATGTTACTATGGCAACATGGCAAGTGTCAAAATGAAGTGTCATTTATCCGTTTGAAAAAAAACTAGAAAGCACGAGTACATAGTAATTGAAATTCAAATTATTTTATTTTAGAATGTAATTACACTTACCTAAATTCAAAATACAAATGAGTCGATGCTACATTGAGTTTCTTGTAAATAAACTTTCATTAGACCATAAAACTTTTTCGATCCAACGAGATTTTCACTACACATTGTAAGGCCCATTCAGGAAATTTACTCTACGTACGTAATCTGCCGTCTCTAATGGTTGGGTTATTTGAATAGCGTATGGATATTGGTTGTCTTTTTCTTTAATTTTGTATACTGACGTAAAGCTTAAGTCAAATTCCTAAAATGACTTAGTATATATTCTTCCATATCTTTCGATATTGTTGCAGTATTACCACCTGAACCATTATTTAAATGAAATTATGTGTCCACTCTCACTTATTCTCGTGATTGCATTGGTAATAATATCGCTTTTACTGGGTTATCGCCGGTTCGGATAGCGTTTGGCGTACGTTTTACGATATCACGACGTATGTACGATATCATCAGTATTATAATGGCATTCGGCATATACTAATATTATATACTCTAAAAACGACATATTTGTAATTCCACTCACTCCATATTATAAAATATTACAAATTATTTAACAAAAACAGTGACGCGCATTGAACAAAAGTTGACTGTCATTTTGCAATACTAATTTTCCCTTGAAAAGCATTCAAACGTTCTGATTGGTCGAAGAAATGCGTGAGGGTTGTCATATTAAATAATAAATAATCCATAAAGATTTACTTTGAAATCGCAATTAAAACTAATATTAATATTATTAATAAGAAGCGGATATTAATTTATCTAAATCGCAAATGAAAATTATTGTACTAATAGTTATTCCGATATTTTAAAAATCGATGACAGTATTTTTCATAATATTAAATATTTGATCGAATTATGGATGGATGATAAAGATTTTCAAATACCACTTTGTTACATTTCGTATAAATTTTGATTTACAAAATGTAACAAAGTGGACATTGAAATTTAATTTAGTTATACTTTTCTTTTTTTAACCTGTTTTTGCACAAACTATGCAAATGAAAATGGTAGTTAGAAAAATTAAATTGATCACCTATCGCTAGGAAGGGTAATTATGCAATTGCCAAATTTCTAAAACGTTTATCGAAATACAATATACAGATTGATGCACGAAAATGTTAATGACTTATAACAATTTTTAAATATAGAATGGTATGGTATGATTTAAAAACAATAAAGGTTTATTGCAATCAAACCACGATGCACTATTACGGATTAAAGCGGCGAACTTTTATTTATTTAAATACTGTATAATATTATTTATATAAGAATTATGTAATACTTCTATTTATGGGGGTGAGGCCGTATAAATATATTACTGGCCATTTTTTTATTGTATTTTAATATACTTCTCTCAGTGCCGTCCATGGGAAAAAAATGTTCATCCCCAAATTGGATATATTAGGACGTACTTCAAAAAAATTACAGCTATTTTTCTTGTTTCTATCTGTTCATGTAATTTAACTACGTCTTTCTGTAAAATTTTATCACAATCGATGTGGAGAGAACCGAAAGAAAGAGAAAGAGACGAAATTAAAATGATTGTTTTTTATTCATTCTGTACCGAACCCCAAAAAGAAGTAACGAAACAAAATTGCATAATAGGGCCATATGTTTTTAATTTACACTAACTTTTCTATTAAAACCAACATTAATGAATTCAAATGTAAAATCATATTTTGAAAACAAGATTTTACATTTGGGTTCACATTAGTTGGCAAACAAATAGTTAATAAAAATCGTTAGTCTGTATTTCTGTAGATACAAAAACTCCGAAAAGTTCAATGATATTACTAGTTATTTGTACCTTAGAGCTTAACACTATATGTGGTTACAAATATTATGCCGTTTGAACAGGAAGTCAAAGGTTAAAATACATTTTTGGAGGGTCAAAGCCATAAAGAGAAGAACCATTTAAAAACAAATGTGGATTTTGAAAATCCACTTCACCTCTTCGATTACCAACTTAATTTTTCTCTCACTTTTACTCATTCTTCATTTTAACGAATAGTTAACAGCTTTCGACAAGCAATATTATTTTTATGAACAGTTAACACTTTAGGAATATTTATTAATGCATCGGGAAACCAGGTTGTAACTATTCAGGTAAAGATTAAAGTTATCGGTGCCAGATAAAAACCTCTCGACTGAGAGTCGACTTTATTTTTAAGAAAAGTTAACACCTTCTGACAAGCAATTTCATATTTATGAACAGTTAACACTTTATGAAGAATTAACGTACTGGGAAATCAGGTCGTAACTACTCAAGTAGAGGTTAAACTTAGTGGTGCCACGTAAAATCCTCTTATCTCTCAACTTTATTTTTCATAAACTATTCGTTTACGATATTTTAGAAAATTTTACTTATAATCTCTAATAACATGAATTATGTAACTGAAACCGATGCATCAACGACATTTGCGTTGCAATCTCACTTGCATTTTGTGAGAATGTTTGTCACGCTGTTTTCTCTGCTTTAAACAGTTGACATAGAGTAGATATATAAATTTACTGTTGGAAATTATTACGTTCATTCCACCAACAGGTAAAACAGGTGCTTACTGGGAAATAAGCTGAATAAGCCAGTGGTAATCCGGTCGGCGTTAAAAGAATATAAGTACGGTTTAGATGAGTGATGCAGTTAAATGGTATATTTCAAGAAGTTAATAACGATTTTTTTAATGGCCATAACTAAGAAGATCTATTAACATACATTAAAGTTGTGTTTTAAGCACCATATTATATTTAGTATAATTCTAGAGCGGAACGTTTGGAACATTATTTATGAAATTTGTAGTGGTTTTTCATGCTTTAGGATGGTACAAAGCGTGTCAACCTGATTTGGGGTTGGAAAAAGAAAGGGTTAAAATTCTGTACACTAAATTATTTAACGCATTGGCGTTAACGAAATCGTCAGAGCTCGAATTTTACACGATTACGGTGAAACGAAAAGGAAAGGTTATAGTATACATGGATATGGACGTTTCCTCGCCGCTGTTGGTACATTTTTACATATCTTTTTGTAGTTAGGTTTTAGTTGTTAAATTTTTTAAATTTTCTTTGGAACCTTAGAGGTGAATGGAAGTGTTATATTTCAAATTACGTTACGTATATGTTGCGCCGAAATGTTTGTTTAGGGTTTCCCTACTTTATATGATTATTTACTTCTCTGTTTATATTCATATGGTGTCCATAAGGTTTCAGTAGTGTTTACGTTTAAAATTATTACTCTTTAGAAACATTAAAAAAAATAGTCTACATAAATTTTACCACAGGAGTTTTTAGAAGTTTTTAATAAGATCTACTGACAGAGAATTTACACACATATTGTGACACATAAGATCTTGAAATTTTACATCGAATTAATATATTTTTTTTAATTTTATCTATTTTATATCCCACATGCAAAGGTATTTTTAAAAATGTGCTTCATATGTAATTATTTCTTATGTGGTAACTGTATTATTACGGTTACTTTTCTGCAGTTATCATTTTGGTTCCATGTCATGGTTAGTCTTAAAATAAAACTAAATAGGATTTTTGACTGCGTATGGCCTCTATATCAGGTACTGATAGCCTTTGTACAAAAAAATAAATAAATATTTAAACGTTGGTAATGATAACTGATTGTTAATGAGGGGCTGTAATTTTATTACATTATTTCTGCCATGTAAATTATTGTCAATCTAAAAATATGTCAGGATACATTCAATTTTATCTTTTGTCCACAATTAAATGAAACTACGTGATGTAGTATTATTTCTACTTTCTTTAAGTTCTTTACCACGACCTAGGTATCGTTGTATTACAACATCCTCAGATGGGCTATTAGCGTAGATCTTTGCTAATAGCCCACCTGAAGATGTTGTAATACAACGAAACCTAGATCGTGGTATAGAGCTTAAAAAAAGTAGAAATAATACTATATCACGTAGTTTCATTTAATTGTGAATAATGAATTTCTACAAAATTAACGCCAAATATATTCTAAATGTACCTTTGGTTTTTGCGGGAATTGTTATTCGAATATGAAGTTTTTGTTTTTTTGCTACAAATGGTTGTATTTCCATATTTTCTACTTTATAATTCTAATATCAAAATAACAGAGTTTCAAATATAAGGAAAAAATTACTGAAGCCAACTTTGTAAAAGTTGTCTTTCAGTACGATTTGTGAAACATTTATGTACCAGACCTAAGAGTTGAAGTATTATAGTGTGGAACAATTTGTTTTTAACGAACAAAGTGTGCACATTCTTCTTTGAGAATCAGTAATAAAGGTGAAAACGATTTTCTATTCGTAGATAGAAAATCGTAAAATATATAAGGTCGTAAAGCGTAGCTGTGGGTCAAGGAGGTTACAGATGAAAAACGGTGTCAGTTCTCTTTTAATTCTCCGGGTTGAAGTAGCTTTTATTAGAATTGCCTATGTTAGAAGGTTCATGCAGTAACATTTTTTTTTCCCTGTAATTTTTTTTGTATTCTGTTTTAAATTCTTATTCTGATTATAATGGTGTATATGTTACTTTTCGCGTTCCACTGTTATTTCTTTTCTTTAAATGCCACAATCTCTAACATGAGACTTTAAAATAATTTTAATCCTGATTCATTGCAAGTCCCATCTTTACTGTTTATATCAAGTAGTCAGTTTAGAATTAATTATATCTTTAAAGTTTTTGAACAAATTTTACAAAACGATACGATTGATCGTGTCACCGTCATAGTCCATCTATACGAATTTTTCTAAATCGACGCGAAACGAACGATAGATATAGTGATTTTATTTCCACAGTTTGTTAAGAAAAAAAACAAGTTTTGTTTATTCATAAATTTTCAGATTTTAGCAAACAAATTGACTTTAGGAAAATAATATTGTCCTAGCATTTTAAAATCAATATGGTCAACGGCTTGTGCTTCTATATCGTCACCATTAAAACATAATTGTATTTTTTTGTAGATTATAAGGATATGGTTTTCTATACTTTTTTTATTTATGTCTTCAATTATATTTTTTAAATAAATTTCACCCATATGATTTCCGTTTTATTGTAGTTCACTGTAGAGAACCTCGTACACGGTAGAGTAACAATATTAGATGAATCTACGTATATGACGCTTTTTATCTAATAGCACTTCTAAACAAATATGACAGCAGTTAAATTAGAGATGCCCGTATAAACAAATATGACAGCAGTTAAATTGCGGCTTTGTTCGTACATATTTATACGGTGTAATATCTAAATTTAATTAGTATCATATCTAAAATCAATAGTCTCATTTTAGTTCACTGAAAGACATGCAATTGATAATAGAGTGTTACAGATACTAGCAAAGTGCACGCTTAAACAAATATGACTGCTGTTAAATTACTATTGCGACTATACATATTTACACAATGGAATATTTAAAATCAATAGTTTCTTTGTAGTTCACTGTAGAGGACTTCATTGGCAATAGAGTAATGAAATAGATTATGGTATATTATATGAATAGATTATGAATAGAGAATGAGTATATTAAATGGATTTTAGTATATGATGCTTTTTATGTACTAGCAAAATGCACACTTAAACAAATATGACTGCTGTTCAATTACTACCGTGGTCTTATATATTTACCCAGTGCAATATATAAAATCAATTGTTTCTTTGTAGTTTACTTTAGAGAACGTCACTGATAATAGAGTAACAATATTAAATAGATTTACGTATATTACGCTTTTTATCTACTAGCGAAATGCATGCTTGAACAAATGTGACTTTATTTAAATTACTGTTGTTATCATATATATTTACATAATTCAAAATATAAATTTAAATTTCATGAAAAAAACGATAAAATAACATTAAAATTTTTTTCTTCAATATTTTCCTTAAAGACTAATATAGCAGTAAAGTTAGATACATATCTAAATAAATGCAAATATTTGTAATTTTTTGTTTTGTGAGCAAAATGACTTCACTAATAATATAACTTTAAGTATTCAACTATTTTTTTTAATATATTGTTTATATTTGAATTAAATTTAAATATATTGTTTATATTTTTTTAAAATACATTGTTATTAGTTGAATTAAAACAAACAATATTTTTGTAATTAATATTTGTTATATTTTTGTAAACTATTTTTTAAATATATTGTTTTTGATTTAACATTTTTTGAATGGTAGTTTTTACTATATTAAAGGCGTCACTAAGCTAACTTTAGTAAGTACAAGGCCGTATATTAACGACAATGCTTCCAGCGGAGTCGGTGTAATGTCCGAATCGGCAAAAAACGGACATGTTTGTTAACTCCATGAAAATTTACCACGTTTGGAGATGGCTACTAACTAAAATGGAGCAAACTGCTAATCACTCATTTTCCTGGCGATGACTAGCTACGATCCTTAACCCGATGCTACACTCGTTTGAAATGAGTTCTTTCATTCACCTCCCTCGCAGGTACGAGATAACGTGACGTTTTAGATACCGTAATCAGCACTAGTAGCCATTTACTTTATTTAACGTACACGACAATAACGGTTGCTATAACGTTTGTTTTTAAAATCGGCACGATATATCGTGTTATTTTTCGTTAAAATTCAGTGGATTGAGAGAAAACAATGGCATCATATAATTTTAGGAGCAAAAAGAAAAAGATGGAGCTACTTCGTCGACGATGATAATTGTTTATCTATGTATGACACGAGATGCATTTTTATAGGTTCATTAGTTTCGTTGCGCATCAAGTACGTAAGGTTTATTCGTTGTGTCACTTTCGACATCAGCCGCAAATTGTCAAAATTTATTTAGTTTTTTAGATAGTAGAAAGTTATTTGCAAGCGTTTTAGTCTAAGATCCCAAGTAAGAACGACCTTCACCGATTTGATAACCAGGTGAAAATTATATTTTAAAGAATAAAATATGTTTGTGAACGTGTATCAATAAGGTTGCCATAAAAAAATGTTCATGGCTATGAATAATTAAAATTATAAAAAAGTATTATTTTTTCAAATTTGACTGTCATGGTTGCCAAATGACTCATAGTCTAATTGAAAGTATACAACATCTGCTATATGCAGTCGATCGGTTGCCTACCTTTTTCTGTTCCCTTTTACCTGGTAGCCGCGTGCAAACAGGTAAATTGATATTAGTAATTGCGCTCATCTGCTTACCACGATATTTATATATCAAAATGTACGTAAATTTATTTTGAGTATATAGTTTATATATAGTATAAGGTTGCTCAAGAAAATCTGTTCATAGATTACGGTAGCTAGGCTTTGAAGTTGCAAAAATTGGAGCATGTAAATATGTGTGACAGAGAAGCGTTGCTCGTACTGTACCATGCGATAAAGGAGGACGTAGTATAGCAGCTGCGCGATACTTGCCGGTAGAATATAAGAGAGTGCGCATGCTTCCTATTCGTAGTATAGACAAGGAAAAAAGTAATATACTATAGAGGATCATTTTCAAACGTAGTAAAAAATGTTTTGTGAAAAAAATAAAAAATGGAAAAAAATGCTTTTTATGTGAATTGAAAAATCCTGTTATTGATTTTAATGACAGAACATTTGATCATTGCTATTTAAAATTAGCATACCGACGATCTAAAGGCTTTAAGTACGATGAGTTACAATTAAACAGAGATTTATTGGAGTTTGTAGGTTATCATTCCCCGTGTTACAAAAAAGTGACTGTTTTAAAACAAAAAAACGTTGAGGATTATAATGCATTTGTTAACAATCTTGATGTAAGTATATAATTAATTTACTTTTGATTATTATAATAAAATTTTTTGGAATGTTATTCATAAGGATTTTGTCAATTATTCTACTTAAATAAATAATTATTCAAAGTTCATTCAGTACTTTAAAAGCTATTATTTTTTAAGGTTAAAATTGAATAAACATTTTATACGTTATTATTTTATTTAATTAATTAAATTATATATTCAGGTGCAACCTAGTACTTCATCAGCTATTGAAAATCCAAGTCCATCAACTATTGCAATAGAAGAAACTAGTAAAATTAAAATTATGAATGAATGAATGAATGAATTAATTAAATTAATCATAAAATTCCTTATTCCGAAATTTGGCTTGCTAGTTCAGGGACAAAAAAAAGTAGTAATGACCTCAATTGCATCAATTGCACGGAACTAGCATTGAAATTAGGATTTAATCTGTGTCTAAGTCTACCTGCTTTCCATGCGTACACAGGTTCTGATTACACGGCTGCGTTTTACAACAGAGGAAAAGTAAGACCGTTGAAAATTTTTTCGAAGAACGAGACACCAAAAAAGCTTTGTTTCATTAACTGAGGAAGACGACATTTTTTTTAGCCAAAAAATAGACGTTGTTCAAGAATTTACGGTGGCTATGTATGGTATCAAACATTGTACTAAAGTAAATCACGCAAGATATCAAATTTTTTGAAGAATTTTTCTGCAAACGAAGATAGTGAGAAGGTCCTTAAAAAAGTCAGAAGTTTTGACTCAAATACCTTACCACCATGTTGGGAATCACTGAAGCAAAAAATTTTACGCACAATTTTTGTAAATTCAATGTGGTTACATGCAACTGATTCTAATTGTATAAAATAATGTCCTGAAAGTTGTGGTTGGTTTTTCGATAGTCATTTGAAACCAAAAGGATTTGATGGAGATCAAACGTCCTTAAAAATTTATGATATTTTGGAAATATCGGAGAATGCAAATGAAGAAGCTTCTTCCGACTTAGAAGACGGCGATATAACTTCCGGAGATTTCGACTCGGAATAATTTACAATTATGACTTTGGTATTTAATGTCTTTTTTATGTAAATATTGTTTGATAATAAAGATTTATAATTTTCAAACTATACACGTGTTAGAAAATTTATTTTTAAAAAAAAATTTTTTTTTATATTTTGAGAACGTTTTTTTATTACGCTTAATTTTTTTATTTCTCTTATTTATTTTATTATTCTCCAAAATGATCCTCTATAGCATACTATTTTTTTCCTTGTCTATACTACAAATAGGAAGCATGCGCACTCTCTTATACTCTACCGGCCAGTAGCGCGCAGCTGCTATACTACGCCCTCCTTTATCGCATGGTACAGTACGAGCAACGCTTCCCTGTCACACATATTCACATGCTCCAATTTTTGCAATTTCAAAGCCTAGCTACCGTAATCTATGAACAGATTTTCTTGAGCAACCTTATACTATATATAAACTATATACTCACAATAAATTTACCTACATTTTGATATATAAATATCGTGGTAAGCAGATGAGCGCAATTACTAAGTCATTGTAATTGCGTCATTTGGCAACCAAGACAGTCAAATTTGAAAAAATAATACTTTTTTATAATTTTAATTAATCATAGTAATGAACATTTTTTTTATGGCAACCTTATTGATACACGTTCACAAACATATTTTATTCTTTAAAATATAATTTTCACCTGGTTATCAAATCGGTGAAGGTCGTTCTTACTTGGGATCCTCTACTATTTCTGCAAATGTAAAATACATTTTATGACATGAAATAACGTTTGTTGGTATCTAATTTAAAACACGGAATAATTTTATGAGGTAACTAAAAAATTTTTATCTTTCACTTTGCTCAGTTAATTATACTAGTAAGGCTAAATTTACCAAATAACAAAATAAATATTTAAATAACCTATAAAGTCAGCCTTAATGTCCACTGTTTTAGCTATCTTTACATAAAGTGAAATGATACGCAATTTTAAAATACAGAGATTTTACGATGGTACAACATGCGGGCGTCTGCTTAAAGGCTTAAAATTCCATAAAGTTTAAGTTATTCCTAAAGTAACATGATACAGTTAAGGGCTGATTGTTCTAGTCTACTCTTAATAGAGTTTAACTCACAATAAAATGAAACTACGTGATATAGTATTATTTCTACTTTCTTTAAGTTCTTTACCACGACCTACGTTTCGTTGTATTACAACATCTTCAGTTGGGCTATTAGCAAAGATAAAGAAGGGCCATAAGATCTGTGCTAATAGCCCACCTGAAGATGTTGTAATACAACCAAACCTAGGTCGTAATAAAGAACATAAATAAAGTAGAAATAATACTACATCACGTAGTTTCATTTAATTGTGGATAATGAATTTCTACAAAATTAACGCCAAATATATTCAATATCAAGAGTTTAACTCATTGGTGGCAAAAGTTTCGTTAGATTGAGTTGGTTACGATGTTAATTTAATATTTAGATCTTATACTTGTTCGTGACATGAGGATGCAAGAAGAATTGAAATATGTACTACGATAATGATAGTACGGCCCATACAGTTATGACGTAATGCGTGCCGCCATATCGGGACGATCAGAAGATGTAATCACACCTAAAACTTGCAGCCGATTATACCTATTTTTTTGAACATGTTATAGAAATTAAGGAGTCAGGAGGAAAACAGTTAGAAGTTTTTTTTTGGAAACCAAAATTCAGAGATAAAGGAGAGGTGACTGGTTCTTTTTGTTTCTTTTTGGTCCTAAGTAAAAAACGGCTAAAAATTAAAAGAAAAATAGTTTTGGAACGTGTAAAAAAACTGATATAATACCCCACTGGACCTTATTTCACCCATTCTAAATAAAAACATGAACATTTGCAAAATTATATATCTCCATCAAATTTCAAGTCGATAGCAATAGCAGTCAATCACCGCGAGGGTTAACTTTAACTTCGGTTTAACTTTTACTTAAAGTACCCCAAAAAAAGCAATAATGAGAAATGGAAATCGACACATTTCATCTTTATATGAGCAACAGAATATAAGTGACAAACTTTCTTTGAAATAGAAAGCTCATTAGACTGAAAGACTGAAAAGAAGGCACAGCGCCGTCTTCATTCTTGTCGTAGTTTCTGACTTAGCGAAAAACAATTATTTGTTCCTTAAGTTCATATTAAGACCCTCAACTGCCCTGGATTATAAAATTATGACTATGATGGTTGTTGAACGAAGAAATAGATATATCTGTGAAATAATTAAGTAATAACATATTAATAATATATTCGTTTTTTTATTGAAGACGTTGATTAAACTTGTAAGTTAAAAAAATCATTGAAATATTTTCCGTGTTTTACTGAAATACCACACAGACAACCTTTGGATAGTGTTTTTAAATAAGCGAAATAAATAAGTATTCATATACTCGTGAGTACCCATACACATAGGTACTATTTCGTTCGTATACGTGCGTATGAACATATATGTATACTTATTGTGCTAGCTAGTGCCTCGTCTCGCAGGTATAGCCCTCCGGTAGTGAGAGCTTTTATCATTTGCTAGAGTAGCAAGTCAGGCTATAAAACTCTCTCTACAATTGTTTATATATATATCTATGGTTACCGTCTGATACTACTTGCATCCATCCATGACAGTTTAGCACCAGTCAAGTATAAAATGTAATCTCGTAATATTTTTGACATTAATACCATATACGACTGAGAGTATTCAGTGATACAAAGTGGCGTAATTTTACGAATATGTAAGTATTGGTGTCAAGTATAATTAATCCTCTAATACAGTATCCGATGCCACATACTTCTATTAGTGACCGGCTTTTCACGTTTTTATAGCTTCAAGGAATATTTAATATGTTTAGCGTTAATTTCGTAGAAATGTTGAAGAGATCTGTTCAAAATGGCCACCTGAAGATGTTGTCGTACAACGAAACCTAGGTCGTGGTTAATAATTTAAATAAAGTCGATATAATACTGGTAGTATTATATCTACAATTTAAAATTCTATAATAATACAATAATACAAAAAATAATAATACAAAGAGATCTCTTCAAATTGTTCTTCTGAAGATGTTGTCATATAACGAAACCACTACATATTAGTGGTTAATAATGTAAAAAAAGTAGATATAATACTACCATCATTTAAAAAAGTAGAAACAATACTACCATTTAAAATTCTATAATAATACAATTTGAAGAGATCTTTTCAAATTGTCCACCTGAAGATGTTGTCATACAACGAAACGACTACATAGTCGCGGTTAATAATGTAAATAAAGTAGATATAATACGACCATCCACAATTTAAAATTCTATAATAATACAATTTGAAGAGATCTCTTCAAATTGTTCACCTGAAGATGTCATTTAACGAAACCACGACCTAGGTCGTGGTTAATAATTTAAATAAATTAGATATAATACTACATCACGTAGTTTTATTTAGTTGTGAATAAAAATTAAGCTTCAAGGAAATAAAGTCTCCTCGGTCAAGCCACAAAATACTTTAAAATATTTTCTTATGTAAATACAGAATTCAGTCGATCTCCATGAAACACATATTTTATTTTACACATATTTTATCGGAAAATCGTAAATCTGTGTAATGAAAAATTAAGAAAAAATAATTCGAGTGGAATCAAAAAAATTGCAGGCTATTCGTCCATAGATAGAACTTGTTGTTTTTGGATACAACCGGGAAAGTATATCCGGAGGAAATGGCAATACCGAAGTTTTTGCTTGAGAATTATGGCTGAATATCTGTTATTTTATAACAGTCACGAAGAGTTCGAATAAGCTGCTGTCAGAAAAAAAACAATTAGTCCGCTATTTTTTTTTTTATTAAAGACGGATTTTCGTTTAAAGTTTTATGTCAAACGTTAATAAATGCCATTTTAATAAAAATCCAGTCTGTCTTTTCTCCAGATCCTTCGTTTCTTATTCCGTACCAAGAGATATAAAATTTAAAAAATATTCAATCAACTGGGTGTCTTTCAGTCTTTGTTTTATCAGAGACCATTCGACTAGAAAGCTGAATTTTCACATAATTTTATTTAATAATGACTTTAACATATATAAAGTCCAAAAATTTAAATTTGCAACTAATTGTGGCCAAGTGAATCAGGATAATTTTGATGTATAACGTAATTCTCCTGGACTGCCAATTTTAAAAATCGATTTTTCGGGATTGGTTGAAAAAAAGTTGTGGTCCTAGTGATTTGAAATAATTTTGATGCATTTTTTTGCATTTGGACATAACTCACCTGTATTATCAACTTTGAAAATTAGTTTTTCCGGATTAATTGGAGATATTGTGGAGCCACTGATGTGGGATCATTTTGATGCATTACATGACTCCCTAGAATACCAAATTTGAAAATCGATTTAGAATATTATTTATCTTTCTCCAAATCTTACTTTTTCCACAGGTCATCCTTAACTTTAGTGTCTTATATAGTAATAATTAGTACAATTTAAATACAAAAGACTGATCTGACACTGAAAGAATAGAGTTTAAAAAAGACTAATCTTATAATCGTGAAAAGAAAGGTTAAGTTCGTGTATTTAAAATTAATCGACTTGTATAACTTATTCAGAATTGATATTCAATTAATTTTGAAACTGCAGAAAACAAAAACATAAAATGATAATTAGTTATTTATAGACTGATAAAGTGAGAAGATAGATGCGAAACTGATTAAAAAAAAAACAATTTAAAAATCAAAGAAAACTAGAAAAAAAAGAAACTGATTTAAAATAACAAAATTCTAATTTAAAACAAAAAAACAGTTTTATCTTATATTAGAGGAACTTTGACGCATATATCACAAATAGTCTAATTAGCTAATGTGCTTAGTTTGACAAACTAATCATAAATAATAAAGTCTTTAAAACATGAATACCATACATCTAGCTTATAATATAAAATGTTAATCTATTTCTGAATGACTTTTCAAAACGCTTATTCTGGAAAGGATCTCGATGATTTCCGATAAGTACTTCAAAACTTGCACGTAATAAATTATTCCTTCTATTCAAACCAGTCTTATTTCTATTTCTTTGGAATGCAACCTCAGGATATATAGAGCAATTAATGATGTATCTGGCATAGAGCTTCTCACCCACATATACAAATTAGTCTGCTGAAGAAATTGGCCGCTCTTTCTCTAAGCTTATTTTTGTAGAACTGACAATAAATTCACAGGACCTTTTTTCGGCATTCTCCATGCAAATTTCCACACTTGTAATCGATTCGTGATTTTCTGATACTGAGCGAGAGACTCGATTTATATTTTCATATTTAGGTTTAATTTCACCCTCTACCTTTTCCATATTGACATATACATAAGTCAAATATTTGTTCAATGACAAAGTTGGGAAATACTCGATATCGATTCGGGATCCCTTTAATTTTGGTTGGAAAATACTCGGTATCGATTCGGGATCCCATTAATTTTGGTTGGAAAACACTCGATATCGATTCGGGATCTCATTAATTTTTGTTGCAAAACACTCGATATCGATTCGGGATCCCATTAATTTTGGTTAGAAAACACTCGATATCGATTCGGGATCCCATTAATTTTGGTTGGAAAACACTCGATATCGATTCGGGATCCCATTAATTTTGGTTGGAAAACACTCGATATCGATTCGGTATCCCGAATTTTCAAATCCCGGGATTACGATGACAAAGACTTTGAACATTGCGTGTATTTTATATAAATTATTTACTTAATGATAGATAAATAAATAAATAGTTTTAGTAATAATATTTTCACTCTCTCGAGCTAAAAGAATAAATAATTCAATAGATTTTAAATATTTATTTACTTTTTGTATCTAAAAATTTTCCTAATGTACTTTGCCGTGCGTCTCCGTTTTAACAACGTGGTTACTTTTACCGTTAAGTAACATAAATCAACTTGTTGTAATAAAACAAATGAAAAGCAGCTAACTTACTAAAAGAAACATTATTTCTATTAACTGTTGATAAGATTCGTGAACGGCACAACCACCATTTTCTATGCTTTTATATGATATCCTCACTAATCCCATCACAGCTTTATAATCATAATGATGTTCTCAAAACAGGTACATCCTTCTCATCCCTCAGCACAGAAGTGCATTCTATGGAGAACATATTTATAGCATATGCTACTAGATTATGGAATTAGCTGAACATAATGAAATGTACAAAGTGCGCCCTCATTATCTGTGTCTAAAAGTCGTTTGAATTTACATTACCTATCATAAAAGTCAGATCGAAATCCATTCTAGAACCCATCCTTATACGGTTCCCACCTCTAAACTAACTTCTTATTTTAATTAAACTTTTATTATTTCTGTACCTTGTAAATTTATTTTGTGTCATTAATTAGCATTCACAAAGCACTTAAAGTCTACCATATTAGTTATATTTCTCACTCAATTCATTATGGTTATAAGATATTGTTCTAGTAGCAATAAGACTACCAATGTAAACTTAATTTTCGGAACTGGCAATAAGTGTGATAAATAAATAAATAAATAATATGAGCCGACATGGGACGCCTGGCACATGTGAACATCTAATTTTTTTTATGTTTTTGTAATGAAATATTTTTATTTAAAAAAAACTGAAAACAAAAAACAAATATTCATATAATTGTTAAAAAAAAATTGTTTTAATTTTGTTTTTATGAAATACTTTATCATAGAAATATTTCGTAACACTCTATTGAACATATATTTTTAATTTTATAATACTGTTAAGTTGCTTTGTCAGATATACATATATCTGAACCCTGTTATTCCTGTAACGTAGCTGTTGGTGCTAGTTTTGATGGAACGAAAGTGACAATTGGCCGATGATAGCTGAAATGACATGAAATGTTTAGATTTTCGTGTCATTTCAATCACTGTGATAGTGAAAATCTAAAATATAAGTACATTTTAAATTAATAAACCCTTTTAACGTTTTAAGGCAGTTTAATGCAATGCACTTATATACACGGGAAAAGTTGTAAGCGTTAGTAAATAAGAATCAATTCTGATACACTATACATACATAAAGTAGTGTGTGTGCAGTATAGTAGAGAGGAAAGCGTTAAGTTGGAAAGAGCTGACGAGATGCGAAATTGGCCAAGTTAAGTCGAAAAGAACCGAGAAGATGCGAAAATGGCCAAAAAGTCGATAAGGCAAGCTTGCCGAAAGCACGTCACGACATGCCAACAGAACGTTTTAACTCCGATACAAACACGCCATTAGATGTTTCACATCAAAAATAAACATTATTGTTGTACACAATTAAATGAAACTGCGTGATGTAGTAATATTTCTACTTTCTTTAAGTTCTCTACCACGACCTCGAATTTCTACAAAATTAACACCAAATATATTCAATTATTGTTGTAATTTCCTCTTAAAATATCTATACAACAAAATAGCACAAAGAAGAGTACAGTATGTTGCTAACGTATACTTAAAATGAATGGGATAGCTGATACATAAAATAAGGTTCGCATGGAATTACCAGTCCATATAACATAAAACTTGTACGGTAGATACTTTACATACTCGTACATGCAGTCATAGAATAAATAACAGGTTCCATGCCTACAGTGAATGCAAGGCAGTGCATACACATATACTGATATGTACATTTATGTGTACTAGTGTACGACCAGTAGTTGCATTGAATAATTGTATTAACTCAGAGATAATTAAGTGATCGATCTCTGGATGTAGGTTTTAACGAGAATTCTATTCTGCAATTTAATATCTTATAACAGAGACTTGAAATTAAAAATAGTCTCATGGATCTTAAATTCCAAACACAAGACCTAAAGAAAGTGCCTGGTTTATAATATATTTGAATTTTTATAAAAAAATATATTTCTATATAAATTATATATAATTCGCCTCATAAATAAACAGTTGTAGCCGACAATGCCTAATGAAATTATGGAAAATTAATAGGGATAACATACATATAAAAAAATTTATAAAAATGTTGTGTCTTTTATTTTCTCCAAAGTCTGTAATAAACAAAATCTTTGTATTGTTAATAACGGTAAAGTATGTGAATCCAGATGAACAGACAAATTGTATTGTTGTGTTTTGTAATACGTGACTTATGTTTGATTTGAAATATGCCTCTGACATAACATTTCATAAAGATATTCAGTGTACATGAAAATTCATTTCTCTGAACGTTTTTACTTGGGTCATGTACGTAACGTGCGTATAATACGCCTTTGACGTGAATGTAAGTCTGTTTAATAAAAGTCAAATAATAATTGCAGATTAATTTTTTATATGTTTTGTACCCAATTGTGATAAATAAATATAGAAACTGTTGGTCATTAGACATATTGACCCCCAACTGCGAAGCTGTAGCTAATTTTTTTTATGATGTCAATAAACATATATGAATAATTTTATTGGTCGAGTAAGAAAATATCACACGTCATAACCATTTGTTCTGACACATCTGGGTTATAATCGCACGCTTGCGATTGTGTACTGTGTGTTGTGTGTGCACGATGTTTATTACCGAATTCCCCTCTAATCCTGTATCTTATCGATGAAAGAAATTACAAATATTGTCTACAGTGCTTAATAAATTTGTCTGCAAAAGAGACTAGAAGAAAAAGTATGAAACTGGTATTGAATTTTATAGGGAGTCCTATGTAATTTCCCAATGAAGACAAAAAATCCATAATTACGATTATCTGAATTTTGATCATTATTTTCCGCGATTGTTTTTTTAAATAGAAAGAAATAAAAACGTTTAAACAAAGTCATTTTTCATTGTTCGTATTAGAACACTGTGCAATATATGCAGTGGAATATATATTAATAATGATGCTAGTAATTGGAATAAGTGGATTAGTGATACTAGTAATTGGAATAAGTGGATTAGTGATACTAGTAATTGGAATAAGTGGATTAGTGATACTAGTAATTGGAATAAGTGGATTAGTGATACTAGTAATTGGAATAAGTGGATTAGAGTAATAAGTGGATTGATCGATAAAGTTAGCAAATTATAATTGCTGAATAAAAATTTACATAGGGAAAAGATTATTTAGTTTCCTCAACTAAAGTGATTAGTTTTTAATTTATATTATTATATACAACAGTGAAAATGCGCAAAGCAATCGTTCGACAACGAGATTTATCTGTCAGGTCATATGTCAATGCATTTCTTTTCCATGAGTTTCATAGTATTTACTTATTTATTTTGCATATTTGAATTAAAATTACTTAAATATTTCGTGTCAAAAAATTTGAGATTTATAAAAAATTACTCATGCTGTCACGAAAAATAAGTATGCGTTCCGGTCTCCTTCGTTATTGTAAATTCAGTAGGTTTTAAACATTCTAAATACCCTGGTTTTATTTTTATGTATAAATAATGAGCCATAATGTAATATATTATTATTCCATGTCAAAAAATCTGAGATTTATAAAAAAATAATCATTCTGTCGCGAAGAATAAATACACGTTCCGGTCTTTTTCGTTATTGTAAATTCAGTATGTTTTAAACATACCTTACTCTAGTTTTATTTTCATTAATAAATAATGAGACATATATTATGTACGTTTAAAGTTGTCTCTCACGTTAAATGTACTTCTAATGACTGCATTATATGGTGTGTTGTCGACATACCCACCGGCTACGCACTGGAACCGCGCCCTTTCTATTCTACATTCGCGCAGCATATATATCCGTAGCATATATACGGTGATGGTAAAAATAATAGTAAAGTTTTGCACTTACATTGCACTAAAGTTGATTTAAAAACTAGAAACTCTCATGTCTAGAATTCTTTCTTTCTATAATTAACTTGTGGTCTCAGAAAATACCATCCTTTCTTGGAAACAGATTGAATTATTCTTCTGTTTATAGACTAAGGATACGATATGAAAAACTACTCAACATAAAACTTCTAAGAGATATCCTTCTTCTTCCAAGTAACAGATCTTTCGAATTAGACTTAAAAAACTAGAGGCGCGAAAAATGTATGAGTGAAAAAAAAAGAGTGATATATATCATTTGATTGGCAAGATATATGTCCCTTATTTATATCTTTAGCTGAGTATCTCAGTACTCCGAGTCATTTACGAAATTATTTATTACGCATACGTTGAGCAATGGTCTATGCACTGTTGTTTGAAAATAAAAATAAATTCTGCAAGAATATCCACTTCGTTTTGTTTAATACTTTGCAGGTTTAGGAACAAACTAGATTCAAATCGCACATAAAATAACTTTAATGATAATTAATTAAATTGAGATTGAGAAAAACATAATAAATATACATCTTGAAATACAGTTGTGTTTCTAGTTCATTTAAGTCACTTGTATGAGATGAGCTTAGTATTATTATATTCTACAATAGGCTACTTGACTTCATTTTTCAAATTATTCTATTTTGCAATAGAAGCACACCACATTTATATCTCCAGGATATATGCCGTGTTTTTTTAAATTTGAATTTTCGAACTCACACTTTTAAAATTTGAATTTTAGAACTCGCGCTGAAAACGCAATTTTCAAAAAAAGCGTGACGTCACACACAATGTAAACATAAACAGTCCTGACCGCTGAAGGGGATTATTATTTATTTTCATATTAAAATTGTGTATAAATGGTGTGTAGTGATACAATATACAAATACGTCTATAAAAAGTCCACACAAAGTGTTCGTTTCAGTGCCAACGAATCCTGAAAGACGAAAAAAATGGCTGTAATTAGAACGAAGACATCTAAACAGCATTGTAGCTCACTCAAATGTTTTTATGTTTGAAGATCATTTCAATGTAAGTAATATTTGTGTTTTAAAAATTATTACCGATATCAATGCCTATAAACCAAAAGAATAAGAACATTAAATTTTGATATGAATGCGTTTTACTCTTCTGTGACGTCATCTGACTTTTAACCAAAAACAGGGTGTTTGCGACGCTGACTGTTATTTTTACAAAATATAAACTTATCCTTCCGAAAATTAAAAGAGATACGCTTATTTTTTACGTTATAATCTAATAGGATAACCACGAATTGTGGTATATTTTCGATGTTTGTTATGTTAATTTTCTATTGTTAATTTTCTGCAACTTTTTAACTTTTCTTTATCGTATAATACTAACAGCGAATTTTTAATTAATAGTATTGGTTACTTTGACCCACGGTTTCCACGGTTTTCCACTCGCGTGAAATTCAAAATAAGAAAAAACATTTTTTTCTCATATTTTGCTTTTGGTTATAAACTGTTACCATACCAAATTTCATTAAAATCCGTCTCGTAGATTTTGCGTGATAGATGCACAAAATGACCTACAGGCAGACAGACAAAAATTAAAAAAAAGGTTTTCTGGCTTCTATTGTCGTTCTATACGTTAAACCAATCACCCTCTTTAAAATATTTTGCATATACAGAATTTACTCTGTTACAATTTTATTATATGTACCTATAGATGGAGTAGAAACATAAAAAAATAGATTATGTCCGAAATTTATTTTAAAATGTTTATATCCTTTATTTTAATAAATTTTCAACACTTTGATGTTGTTATTATTATATTTTACTAATTATATTTACTGCTATTCGGAGCGAACGCCTTAAATCAATTAATCTGGATGATATTTAAATAACGACGGAGCTTTCAAGTAACATCAAAGTAATTTATATGATATCCATTTAAGATCTGTATTGAAAGCAGTGGGAACATACCCTAAAAATTTTTTGGCCGCCAATCCGGATTATGTATCGCATTATATGGCTATTAGGATATCTGATATATTATTAATAGCAAATCGCAACTTTCTTCGAATACAAAGTATCGCCCATCAAATTATTAGTGAAAAAAATTAATTATAAGAAAAGATTAAAATACTGTTATCGACATCGATATAAAGATTTAGTGTCCGCGCGGCGTTGCAAACGCTTAAGTGCGTCATCTATTGTTGGCATTTGCGCTGAATGAAATTAGACCAAATCGGTGATGAGCCGTTAAGTCATTTGTATGGAGTTTCTGTGATTTTTTTACAGACCAAATTACATAACGTGAGTTGGTTGACTATTACTCGTAAACTAATTGAGTCTACTTAGCTGTGATAGTTTTCCGCAGAATTTTATTATATTCACTACTATTGTTAATAATTTCAAGATATTAAAAAAATAGGGGTTTAGTTGCACAACAAAAATGACTTCTTGCCTTTATATGACTTATTCAACGATATCCTATACAATGGGATAATCGAATCGAAAAAAAATATCTCACAGGTAGAGAATCCTAATATTGTTTTTAAAATAAAATGAGATTCAGGTTAAATTTACCCATCTTCATTTTCTGCACCGTTTGTGAAACATTATACTTCAAGGCGATGTGTAATTTATCTGTGTTTTCATTGATTGACAGTATTTTTAATTTTGAAATTGGTTAGTTTCACTAAATTTGTTTACAGTTCTTATAGTCAACTGAAGAGATCGCTCATCGCAATAACTGTGCACAACGTATACCCATTTGGTGGAGTTATTGTTATTTAATTCAGAAGTAAATAAATTAATAATCTTTCAGGAATGTACATGCCTAAGATAGATTGGTAAGTCCAAATCGTATTTTCAGTTCAAGTCGGTTGTGGAATCCTCGGCCTAGAAGATGGTGTTTTAAGACAAGCTGTGTTGTAGTATAGCCTAGAGCGCTGGCATTGTTGTTTTCAGCGTTTATGGAACAGGTTCTCAATAAAGTTAGCTTTGCGAGGAATCTGTAATAAATATACTTAACCATAAAGGGAAAGCTTGGTTTTTCCCAACGAATATTGAATAGAATTCTTATCGCGGGAGTTCGATATGTACTTGGCCAATTTTACTATTTTAATCTATACTTCATTCCATTTCAAAAGAGAATGTTTGTATATAAACTAATATGGTTGGCTCAAATATATATTCAATCAGTCAACGACTATTAATAAAACTTATTGTATTTCACCTATGATATTATTAAACCATATACTGCAAACGCCATATTAAATTAATTAACTGTCCTGTCAAATAATGTTATGAATATCGATATTACAGGGATATTTTACTAACATGAAATATAATATTTAAAAGAGAATAATGGATAACCCTAACTTTCAATCGCTTAAACACAGAGGTAAGAAACATTTTGAAAAATGTTCCAATACTCCGACAAGTATGAAGATCTTATTATCTATAGATGTTATTTATTACACATTGTATACTTTACAATATCTTGAAGTGAAATATCTGCAGTAAATATATTTAGTTTACAATAGATTATTGTAAACTAAATATATTAATAAATATATTTAGTTTACAATAGATATATGGTATTCTATAGTCTTTCTAATGTTACGCTTAACGGAGACAAAAAAGTAAATGAGACAGAACATTAATGTAATATAACAAATATACTTTTACACGTATACAAGTTTCTCTTATTTAACCGTGTAATTTTCCTAATTATTTTAAAAAACCCTTTTCCCTATTTTTTTTTATTATTACGCAAAATAACATTATAAAAAATTGTATGTCACTGTTCGGCATTACTTCTACTCATTTTGGCATTATGTTATACAACATAAATTTGTATACCAATAATTTTCAATAAAATAAATTAAACATCCAATAAATTCGCGTATTCTATGAATGCCCAATAAATTCGCATTATTCTACGAACGTGAATACAAGAAAAACGTTTACAATACCTGAAATATAATTTTGCTTTATTTAAAACAATTCTCTTTTGGATTGGAATGAAGTATAGATAGTCGAGAAGCAGTAATTCGATTATTAGTAAATTCATTTACACTCGCTTAACTGTTCAACCGGACGGTTAAGCATCCGCGGATCAAACGAAATCTAACTGGATGGAGTTGAACTCCCACAGATGTAGACAGCAAGTGAGATTCGGAAGATGAGAAAGATATTTTTATAGACGATTGAAAGTACTTACATACTTTTGATCGCGCATCGCATCGCTACGTTTTGAGGTCAACCATCCGTGAACTATGGTTGATGTCAAAACGTCTGTTGTCTCAAACGCATTGCGTTGAATGGCATATCCCATCGTCGAGACTTGACAACTAATAAAAATGTAATTACATGTTTCAACGGTTTGGGTGCTGTGGACGGTCACTTAATAGGTGGGTTGTAGCGGAAGTGGAAAAATTTACAAGTTAACTGGGGCTTGTGACGCTATTTTTTTCAACAGTGTAACAGTGTTAAAATTGAGCATCGTCGTGGTTTTGCGTATTTATATCCGGTTTCATTTACTGTTTGTAGAAAAGATTCGAATCATATTTTTTAGTACTTACCACAGCATTATACATTAACTTTATAATTCCCATGAGCTGCTGGCATGAGCTATTCAAACTTGAGCATTGTCGTAGTTTTGCGTATTTATTGCTATAATAAGATCATCCGGTTTCATTTACTGTTTATATAAAAGATTCGAATCATATTTCTTATTATTTATCGCAGCATTATACATTAGCTTTATAATTCCCATATGCTGCTGGTATGAGCTATTTAAAGTTGAGCATTGTCATAGTTTTGCGTATTTATAGCTATAATGAGATCATCCGGTTTCATTTACTGTTTGTAGAAAAGATTCGAATCATATTTGTTAGTACTTACCGCAACATCATACATTAGCTCTATAATGCCTATTTGCTGCTGGTATAAGCTATTTAACAAGGAATGTATAGTAGAAACTACCTCGAGATTTTTTGTTATATATTTCCTAATTGAAATGCAATATTCATGAAAAATCATTTCAATAAATTTGGATACGTGTTTTCAATGCGTATTTTCAGTTTAATTTAAATGGAAGAAGTTTTGTAAACAATAAGTTGGAAACCGTGTCAAATCAAGAATGCGTATAATCCGTGGATCAAAACTTGTACAAAATATGTTTATTTCATGTTTGTACATGAGATTTTATAATTGTTTCCCTTTTCAGTTTCCTTCCGTTTTCCATCTGGATATGTTAGTTTCTCTATTATATCTTAGGTGAGATTTTATTTTTTTTTAATTTAATTTACGTTTAAACAGTTAAAAGGAGGGTATCATTGATCTCTCGTCCTCTCATATCTTAGCTATCTGTATCTTCTACTTACTTCCACTTTTTTTGGTAATCAATAGATCATAGTTATAATGCAAGAGTTTAATGTCTGTAGTTTACAGTCGTGTATGGTTAGTGAAAAACATAGTTACTTATGGTTCATGGTCCTTTATGGCCAGCGAAAAAACATATTTACCAATAAAACTGTTATTTTTTTTTAGATAATTCACAATAATAACATTATGTGGAAAGTTTTATTCAGTCAATCGAATAATAGACCTAAACTTTCGATGCTTTTTAGCCAATTTAATTGAAGGAAATTAATTTCGTTTCCATTAAAAGTAATGTTTTCCAATTTTTAGGGTTTTGTCCTGCAGCTAATTTTTTAAGTTCCAAAGACGAAGAAGTTCCACAGAGAGTCTCCAGTTATAGCTTTTTAACTTTGATATGATGAGCTGTACCTCGAGTGGTTACGTTGCTTTAATTATCTCAGCAGGTCGCATAACAGGGTTACATGGGCGCTGTGGGTGTTACTATCGTAGATCGTCACGATGAGTTCCGTCTAGCTGATTTTCTGTTCCCAGCACTTTTTGCTTGGGCGCCTAGAAGCAACGATTGTGACGAACATTTACGGTTGTCATACTTTTCGTCACGATGCACGATTCTCGTTAGTGTTTATTTGGTTCAAGCTTAACTGATTTATTTCGCATCTATATTTATGCAATTTTGTGGAAATAGTTTAATATTTTTTTGATACTGAGTTTATACTGGTTGGCGTGCTGCTAACTTTTCCATAGTTTTTGAAGAGTGCCCTTTAAATAAAAACTTCATTTTATTATTATTATCATTAGTCACTGGCGACAGCGTGACTTATTTCTGAGATCGAAATTTCCATAAAAGAAATTATTAAACAACTAAGACGCCGTCCGTCCGTATTTGGTTTTATACCTTATCTATTTTCTTGAAGTAACTTTAAAAATAAAGATGTTAAGTACGAGTGGAACTCGCACTACGGGGATTTCATATACACTTAGGCATATTTAATTATTAAGAGTATATAGAGATTAAGGATACATAGTATATATATATTTCGGTTAAGCTATTAATAAAAGTTAGAGTTATTTTTCAGCATGCAAATATCTCGTCTATTCATCTCTTTCATAGGAGTAAAAGTATCGTAAATTTAAGACATTTAAGATATTTTTAAGCCTGTGAAAGACAACTAAGACAAATGCAATTAAGCAGTCAAACTATGAACAGTTGCTATAGTTTCTAGTAATTTTTAGATAAATTTCTAATAATGCAGTTTTTTCATAACTTTAATTTTAATATTTTTGGAAAAGTGAAGTGGCCAGATAATATTTTTTGTAAACATTTTCATGATTTTTGATTCTCAGTGGTATTATACATTTTTATAATTAGTTGGTTTTTACGTCTTTAAAAGATATAGTAGGCAATACATTTAGGTTGTGAAAAATCAATATTTATAAATAGTTCAACTAGAATTACTATATGCACTTATATGTTTACAAGTATCTAAATGTGTACAGAACCCTCGTAGTGTGAGTTCCATTCGGGTTTGACAGCTTTTTTCTTTTTGCGAGACAGAACCCTAATAAAAAGAACTTGATTGTTAATGTGAAATCCAAACAAAAACAATTCTTAAAAAGACGAATAAATTATAGATCTTGGAAACAAAACATTATAATTTCAAATCGAATTTTGAACTGAGTAACAATGGAAGATATATATATATATATATATATATATATATATATATATATATATATATATATATATATATATATATCTCTAAAAGTTCCCAGTGTAGAATTTGGCAATTTCATATTAACTTGAAGTTATTTTCGAAAGAGAACAAAAAAAATGTACGCAGAGTCGTTTTTGCATAGGTATATTCACAGTGCTGATTCCTGTCGTCATTTTGGGGTTGTCATGTAGAATGTGAGAAATGAGCGTGAAAAACTCCAACCAGAAACGGTTTCCGAGGTGCATAATCAGTTTCTTATTCCCAAAATGAGAAAGAATTAAAAATTTTTCCCATGAAATAACTTCAGTATTTTTATTACCTGAAATTCCACAATTCCTGGGAAATCAACACTTTGAAAGGGTTTTCCAGCGGTTTTAAGCTACTGGAAAACCTTTTTTCAAAATTAAGTGTCACTAAAGAGTTCAACTGACGATTCACAAAATGTTGGCTGAATCACACTGGCAATCTAATGAAAAATATATACCTATGTGCAAAACGTATATATCTATGTACAAAACTATACTGTTTGTTTGTCCGGACTACCTAGACTTGAGGTATGTATTTTTGCACAATGTTGACAAATTTCAAAATTACCAAGAAAAACGTGTCCTTTCAAAATTTTTTTCAATTTTATTCTTATTTTTAGTTTAATAACTACTAAGTTTGCTGAAGAAATATTAAATGAAGTTAAAAAATATCAGTCCCCCAATAGCTAATAATCATGTGACTATTTTTTATGTTTTAGGGTTTTTAAAACATTAAGAAATAGCAAATAAACGCTTTCACTGGATGGTACTACATATAAAGTATGTAGCACCATTGAAAGCTAATAACCAAGTCGCACCATCAGTCCGTGTAGGTATTAACAGCCTACGCGAAACCATGGGTATAAGCTGTGCAACCTAAGAGTGAGTAGGTACCCAACAATTTACTTGGTAACCTTATTTTTGGTTCATAATATGTTTGTTGGCCGTACATGTTTTTTTATCATACTTATAAATTTGGATGCGTTAAATACAGGATAGGTTTCCTTATATTAAATAGCACGTTTTAAACCTTGCCAACGTTTTAATTTTCTTATTTTCAAAAACCACAAAGGAGTTTAAAAAAATTATAAAATAAAATGAAAATTATCAATACACTTCACGATCAAACTGTTTTAATATAGCAATAAATGCAAATATCGATAAAGGGCGTGGTTTGGATGTGTAGAGTAAGTCGGGAAAGTAAGTGCAGTTAGAGTCTTGGGTCAAGATTCAGTTACTAGTTCAGCTACTAACGACGCGTACCGCTTTAAACAATGCAAAGAATAACCAGCTGCGACAACTATTAAACACGTACCTCATAAGAAGATTGCAAAAAAAGACAATATGAATGATAACGAGAAAATTTGATCAAACGTTGGTAATTCAAAAATAGTTATTGAATTCTAAAAAATCTTGAAGTTTCAACATTATTATTTTACAGTTTTACTATTTTTAGGAATGTCTTTAAATTCAGTTGATCTAAATCCGTTCGAAAACGTCACTAGAATATGTGACAAAAGTAGAGCTGTGAAAGTGGGGATCGGCATTAAAATAAAATGTTTTATGATTTTTTTTTGTTTCTCAAAATTTTAAGAAATATTATAAATATTTAATAATACGTGATATAATTAAATTTTTTGTAAATATTTTCGTAAATATCTCAAAACTGTAACATATAGAGTCGTCGTTATAGTATTTTTTATAACCGTAGTCTTCCAAGAGAGATTTTTCATAAATTTAAATTTAGTAAAATTGGAAAAAGAGGGTGGTTACATATTTTTGAGCCTAAAATTATGAAAAGAATATTTTTTTCAGACTCTAACTTCTGAACTAGTTCTTTTAAACTATATTTCAAAATATTCCATTTCTTATCTATAATTTATATAAATGTATTGATTTACTCACTCTTATGAGCCTTTCTGTTGAACAATATAGCAAAAAATGTAGAAATCGTCCAAAAATTATATTAGGTACTTATCAAAGAGTAAAGAAATATATTAATTATATGGTTCCATAGAGTTAGATTTCTAGATTCCAATGTATTTCAATGAATTATTTTGAAGCTGTGTTACGTACTGTTGTACTATGCAACGCGTAGGCGTATTTAACACAACCTCAAAAACTAAGAGTGCGTATACAATTTTTACTAAATCCAATACCAACATAATTTCGAAACCGTAATAAAAAATAATTTGGTCCAAGATTTAATGTCTGTAAGCTTTAAAATTCATGTCAATAGCTTTAATTGTTTTCTAGTTAAATCCATTAGTACGAACAGAGAAACAATTTTTCTTCAATATTAGTTCCGTTTTATGAATCGAATACGCAAACTGAAACGCATTTAAAAGCAGAAAATCACAGACAGACACTTCAATTTTATTTATCTATATTAATTTAGACTTATAGAGTTTCTATAAAACGAATTACAACCTTAGTTAATCAGAAGTTTTCTCAGAATTATATGATAGCCAGCTTATGGTAAGGAATAATCCAGGTGACCGTGTTACCTGGTCGTATGCAACAGCAACACGATTTTAAAAGGATTACTTGGGTTTATTTAATGTAACTTATTTAAAAATGAAGACCAGAGATAGTAGGGGAGATTGAAAATTTAAATACGTAGTTTATCACCCGATTGTAAAAACAAAGGTAAATATTGTGTCTGATTATTTAGGTGTGCACGTATTTATTATTCAAATAAATAACTACGTGCGATTGCTACAGGTTTATTCTTTATGAAAAATCGTAGACCAACTTGTTCTGCCAATTTGCATAAATAATGACGTTAATTTTATGAGTTACAGACAATAAATTAAGAAAACTAAGTTGGAGGACGTAAAATTTAGTACCATATATATATATATATATATATACATATATATATATATATATATATATATATATATATATATATATATATATATATATACATATATATATACGTATATATATACATATATATAATTAAAACATTAGGCGAAAATTGCTATACATTTGCCGACTTTCAATTTGAATCTTAAACGGTTTTTGTTTTGACTTTGGAAAATCCGTGACAATTACCGACTTTGGAAATTCGAAATTCAACGTATTAATAAAACTGATTCAATATTTTCTGAGGACGCAATAACGGGACAGTTTATGAACTTACTATGGGATGAGTGGGGTCTTATATCAGTAAACCGCAAAGAGAAAAATGATAATTGTATATTCTGTTGATATCTATCTTAATATGTAGATATTTATAGTGTAGACATTCGAATATTAGATAATCTAGTTTTTAGACTTACAGAACTAAGCTCTAAGAATATATATATATATATATATATATATATATATATATATATATATATATATATATATATATATATTCTTAGAGTCGATTCAATTATATATATATATATATATATAATTGAATCGGTGCAATTTGTAAATTTAACTTTTATATATCATTAAATAAAAAAAAAGAAAATAACGCTTGAAAAATTCTTCAAGATACTACATGATTAAATTTAATAAAAAAAGAATTAATTTAATAAAAAAAGTTTCAAGAAACTTCAACGCTCATTAACTCATTAGTTTACATTTACTTTATTTTTCTTTTATGTTTAATAGAATTAGTGTTTTTCTTATTTTTGTATTAGTCACAGCAGAAAAATTCATTTAAGTGAAAAAATTGTAATAAGTAATTCGTTCCAAAATTAAAAAATAACATTTTTTCAAATTATTTTTGATTTTTAAAATCATTATGAATTAAATCTCTATAACTATAAAAATCATTGTTTGTTTTCTTTGATATACTTAAAACAAGTAAACGAATCTTTCACTAATATTTCCTATAACACTAATAGTATTATTATTATTATATTTACGATATATTTATTGGACTAGTAGACTCTCCTAGTCCAATAAATATATCGTGAACCCTCTTAGTGCGAGTTCTACTATTACTTGACAGGTTTTCTCCCAAAATCTATCTTACTGTCTGTTTTCGTACATTTGCTTAATAAATTAAATAAATTTGCAAGGAAATACTTGTATAACATGAAACTATTTATACTGTATAAATACACAGTATTGATTTACATAAAAATAAAACATGGTACAATGCAGTGTGTACCATGCCTGTCTGTGCAGTGTGTACCATGCCTGTACTGTGCCGTGTCTTTATGCCTGTGAAAGATATAGTTTACATCGTAAAGAATTAATATCTGCAAATAAATATAATTTTAGATTTATACGGAACTCTCGTATTACGAGTTCTACTTATACTTGACATTTTTTTTCATACTGCGTAGTATATGTAATTTTAATTATTTTTGAATATTATTGAATTTTCATAAAATTCACGAAACATGTTCCTTTCTTTAGGGTTCAGTACACAAACTAGAAATCTTTACAGTTTCGATGGCGAAATGGACCATTCGATGGCGGTATGGATCCATCTGTCTGTCCGCCCGTTTGTATATCACAGCCGTTTTACTAGCAGATTATTAGTGTGACAGCACTGGAATTTAGCATGGTTGTACATATTTATAATGCTTACAACGTTACAGAATCTTAAAAAAAATTAAGGTACCTTCCCTACGTGTAAAGAGAGGGGAAGGGCGGATCATTGTTTTCGCATTACGTTTTCTCACCATTTAAAAAGTTCTTTTTTAATAAATTTCACAATAGCAGTATATATACAATAGTATATACTATATTATAATTAGAAGGAAAATGTTTGTAGTTAAGTAGACTCTATTAGTTTACAAGTAATAACCGACCAACTTATGACATGTGGTTGGGCCTGTAATAAGTTCATAGGAACTCAATACAAATGACTTAAATCAAGTACAAATATAACTTTGTTGTTTTAAAATATATATTTATTATGTCTGCGTAAGATATAATAGGCATTATATTACGTTTGTATCTGTGAAAGGTATCGTGTCTTTATTCTGTGAAAGATATCGTAGACAATATATTTACATCGTAAAGAATTAATATTTGTAAATATACAATATTTGTAGATTTGTACGAAACTCTCGTAGTGCGAATTCTACTTATACTTGACATTTTTTTTTACTCATACTTGACAGGTTTTTTTTCAATTGTCTCATTGAGCCTAAGATATAAAAACATTCACTATTACATAGAGAGAAATATACTGTACAATAAGCAATCGGCCATAATAAGTATTGATTATTAGAGTTTCTACCGAAGCCAGTAGATATAATTATTCGTTAAATTATTTTACTACTCGTTGAAGAACGTCTTTCCAAAATTATTTTTAATAATAGATAAAGCGCCTTTATTTAAAAGAATATATTTCTGTAATTCTTGCTATATTAAACTAAAATTAACTATTTTTGGTATCATTAGGGTTATTCCTAAAATAATATTTAATAATAGATAAAGCATCTTTATTTAAAAGAATATATTTCTGTAATTCTTGCTATATTAAACTAAAATTAACTATTTTTGGTGTCATTAGGGTTATTCTTAAAATAATTTTTAATTATAGATAACGCGCCTTTATTTAAAAGAATATATTTCTGTAATTCTTGCTATATTAAATTAAAATTAACTATTTTTGGTATCATTAGGGTTATTCCTAAAATAATATTTAATAATAGATAAAGCATCTTTATTTAAAAGAATATATTTCTGTAATTCTTGCTATATTAAACTAAAATTAACTATTTTTGGTGTCATTAGGGTTATTCTTAAAATAATTTTTAATTATAGATAACGCGTCTTTATTTAAAATAATATATTTCTGTAATTCTTGCTATATTAAACTAAAATTAAATATTTTTAGTATCATTAGGGTTATTCCTAAAATAATATTTAATTATAGATAAAGCGTTTTTATTTAAAAGAATATATTTCTGTAATTCTTGCTATATTAAATTAAAATTAACTATTTTTGATATCATTAGGGTTATTCCTAAAATAATATTTAATAATAGATAAAGCATCTTTATTTAAAAGAATATATTTCTGTAATTCTTGCTATATTAAACTAAAATTAACTATTTTTGGTGTCATTAGGGTTATTCTTACAATAATTTTTAATTATAGATAACGCGTCTTTATTTAAAATAATATATTTCTGTAATTCTTGCTATATTAAACTAAAATTAAATATTTTTGGTATCATTAGGGTTATTCCTAAAATAATATTTAATTATAGATAAAGCGTCTTTATTTAAAAGAATATATTTCTGTAATTATAGCTATATTTTGGGTTCATTACTAGTATTTTTTTAATTTTTCTTGTATATTTAAAGTACATTCTTTTCAAACTCTTCAGAAACATCATTTATGTATCATACAATCTATTCAAACTCTTCAGTAACGTTAACAAATGTATGAGATTATATTTTACAAATTCGGACGTCAATACTGAAAACGTTTTAGGATTTTCTTCTAATTTTTGCATCGATACTATAGATATGTATCTTATATATAAGAAACACAAACCACTTTACCACATACTTAAGATACTAAACACAAGTCGCTTGACAACATTCTTAAGATACTAAACGGAAGTAATATTTCCGTCTTATACGATTTATAAACTAGCTCGCTGCAACTAATGAATAGACGTACTAAATGGGTGACTTCAAGACGAAATTAGTACAGATGAAATTATGCATTTACTTGAAGTACTTTAATGAAAATGAAGTTATTTTACATGATTAAGTTTCCATATTTACGTGGATTTTGCATTGTTTTAAAATATTATGATAAAGTTTAAATTATTGCAATTATCATGAAAACTCCTCATAGCTAAATAAATATACACTGTTTTAACGCCATAAAGAATTTTCAACATTTTCCCGAAAATAAGATTATTTTGTTTTCTCGTAATCTACCATGGTATCTCAGAAGTTTATGCTTTTTCTATGTTTTTTAGTTTATTTCTTGAATTTTTTTCAAACTATATTTTTAAGGTATAATTTGATAGAAGAGTAACTAAATACATCTTATCCAGAGATAAAATTGTTACATGAAAACATTTTTATTTCCCATAATTATGCGAATTATATGATCGCGTTTTTTTTAATTGTGGGTACGAGATTATAAAAATTACTTGAAATTTCATACTTAAATAACAATTCACGTAACGTACACATTTTAATAAAAAAAATCAAATGTACTTGTTAATTCATATTCCTGACCTGGCGGTGTGAACGGCGTTTTTATCTTGTTGCCACCGAACCACGAACTGAACCAATTCGAGTTGTCCTTTTCGTCGCACGGCGGCTCTGCCAAGGGCGGGGACGGGCGCGGCCGAGCCGGCGGCGGATCCTTCCTGCGCACCGGCTTCCTTGTGCTCGGGCGGCGCGTGGGTGCGCGCGTACTCGCACGCGTGCTCGGTCGGCGCGTCGTGCTCGGGCGCGGCTTCACCGTCCGGCGCGTCGTGCGCGGCCGCGGCGTGCTCGTGCGCGGCCGCGGCGTGCTCGTACGTCGCGTGCGAGGTTTCGTTGTAGTCGAGCGCTGCGGCGGAAGCCGCGTGCTGACTGATGGCTTAACGGTGGTCGCTTTGCCATTTTTTATGGGCTTAAACACTTTATTATCGCTAACTATATTATTTTTCAACGAATTATAAGATGTTTCACTAAAATCCACCTCGTGATGGGCTGGATATAAATAATTAACAGGTTTAGATTTCTCCGTTAAAAAAATTCTAGTAAAACCATCAGCGTCCACTGGAGGGATTTTTTGTACTTTTTCAACTTCGTTCTTCTTTATTTTAGTTGTATTTTGTTTAGGTGCGGGCGGGCGGCGGCGCGGTGGGGTTCGGTCTTCGGCCGATTCCCAGAGATCGAAGGGATTGAAGGATCGATGCGCGCGCGCGGGCGCGACGAGCACGAGAGCGCACAGGGCGAGTGCGAGCGGCGAGCGCGCCGGCGGCATGGGGACGACTGCTCGTGGCGACGCGGGAGCGCGCAGTGCCGCGGCCGCAGTCATCGCGCCCGTCGCGAGCGATCAAACCGAGCGCCTCCGCGTAATCCGCGGCGTAGCGCGTTTAGTTGGTGCTATATGGCACCTCGTTACTATCCGCAACGTTCGAGTGCTCCGTAAGGCGCTAATCTTCGGCGCCGCGTCCATCGCTCCCGGTAATCGAACGCGGACTGTGAAGACATCTGCGGCTAGGCTTGGATCGTTATCCGGATTCTACTAGATGAGCCTGCTCATGAAAGTCGTTAGTGGCATAGAATGTAGCAAATCAGCTAAACGGGACATTCGTTGTTTCATTATGGGTTAAACTTTTTGCCCATTATCCCATTGGTTGAATTTTTTGGAGATTGTTGCTACGTGGAATAAAAACTCATCGTATCCAACTTTAGTTTTCCAACTTTAGAAAAGTTTAGAAATAGATTATTCATGTTTACAGATCGTGTTTCATAGATCACGAAATTAATGTTACAATAGAACAATAGCAGAAATACTGATCAAATACATGTCAGAATACACAGAAAGTAGAATTACTTAGTTGTCTATAATTCTTTTTTTATTTGTCTATGTTGTAAATTAACCGAAATACTTTTAAATGAAACTTCTAATGGAAACACCAGTACCTATATTTTTTTATATATTTCAAACCCATACTTTAAAAATTAGAGGAGTCACATTGGATCCTGTTTTGAAGCTGAATATTTCATAAATGGGGTTAAACAATTTAAAAAACAAAATTATGAATGAAACTTAACTTTAATTTGAAAAGCTTATCCAATGATATTCAACTTGATGGGATATGCAAAAGAAAAGTTCGTTCCAACTTTACGTGTACCCACTTCCATTTAAATATATTTATTTTTCCATTTTGCTATATATTCATTGTGATTTCCATATGCAAACTTTCATGCGGTGGATCTAAACTGGGGTAGACGGAGAGACGGACGTAAATGACGGATTTTCATGTATTCTTCCTATTACAACTGAACTTTACAAAAATTACAAAAACTCGTAGATACAAACGCAAAATAAGTATTTAACTGAAATTAGCATTTTAGTAAATTCTTAATGCAATTTCTTAAAATCAAAGGTCTACAGAAGGTTTTGTATTAGTATATAATCTTTGGTAAAACCAAACATGCACACTCCGAGTTTTTTTATTGTTTGTTGAATGAACAATTGTGAGCCGTCGTAGGTTGCCTGGCATGTGTGAAACATCTCAATTTTTTTTTATTTGTGTATCAAAATATTTTTATTTTAACGAATGAAAACCAAATAAAAACAAATATTCAGAAAGTTGTATAATAATTCCATTTTATAATTTTAGTTTTATGAAATAATTTATAAAAGAAATATTTCTTAACAATCTACTGAAAATACATTTGATAATATGAAAATGATATGAAAATAAATTAAGTCGGAAAGAACCGACAAGACGCGAAGCTGACCGAATGGCACGTCGCGACGTGCCATCAAACCGTTTTAACTCCCATCCAAACGCGCCATTAAATGCTTCACATCAAAAGTTAAAAATAAAAAGAAATTGAAAATATCAGAGAGCAGAAAGAAAGGGCTAGAGGATCTAAACAAACCGGAGGTCGGGAACGGTCGGCGAGCACGAGAAGACCAGTTAAGCAGGTTTCTATAGAAGTTTCTTTATAAAACTGAAACTATTTGATAAATCTTTACGAATCGTTGATTCTCAAATATTTAATTAGCATAAACAATTTAAAAAAATTACAACAATCGATAGAAAAAAGAATCGCCAAAATAGATCAAGAAATGCGGTCATTAATATATAGGGCGACTATTAATGCATAGAGTGACCATTAATATATAACGCGACCATTAATATAAAATGCGACCATTAATATATAACGCGACCATTAGTATATGGTGCGACCTTTAATAAATACAATAGTATTTACAAACTAAAGGACGGATAAGCAAGTTGTTTTTCAAAAGCAAAATTTAGATCATGCTAAGTGTTGAAAAATCAAAAGATAGTTTATTTTTTAGAGAAAGCCCTTTTATTTTAAAAATTAGCCGACTATGGTAGGTTGCATATATTGAATGAATTGACAGAGAGTTTCGAGGGTAATACTGTAGGGCTAGCCATTTGTAATAATGGTAATAAAAAAAAATTAATTGCAATGTTAAAAAAGATTGGGAACAATTAAATGAAACTACGTGATGTAGTATTATTTCTACTATCTTTAATTTCTTTACCACGACCTAGGTTTCGTTGTATTACAACATCTGCAGGTGGGATATTAGCAAAGATCCCACCTGAAGATGTTGTAATACAACGAAACCTAGGTCGTGGTAAAGAAATTAAAGATAGTAAAAATAATACTACATCACGTAGTTTCATTTAATTGTGAATAATGAATTTCTACAAAATTAATGCCAAATATATTCAAAAGATTGGGAATATTAAAAGTTGACTATTTTCAAAATTACCCGAATTATAATTACTTCTATAATTAACTTGAAAATGACGCGCAAGTTGGCAATAAACAACACACTTAGGGGTGTGCAATATTGTTATTTTCAAATTATCAGCTATAAATGCAGGTCTTCTAACCTCTGCCCATTCGTAAATAAAAATACGTTTTATGATTCCGCAAATAACTATAATTACATACATTTTTTTACTGATTATGCTTCGTAACGAATTAAGATTAATTCAACTGTGTAAAATGCGGGATAGAAGTTTTGCTTCCAGCGTACGCGTTCTGTAATGCTTTATTTTTTTTTTAAATCGTGATTCTAGTAATATTTAAACAAAATTGTATTGCTTTTATAATTTTCCAAGAATTATTTATCTATTCTCCCAATTGTTATTTGTCAAATTAAAATGTTAATTATTATAAAATGTTAGTTATTAATTAGTGTAATAAGGTATTGAACATGGAAAATAAACCATATGGAATTAAAATAAAATCTTTTTGTCTTAAAATCGATTTTATTTATCTAATTTTTTTATTTATAAAACTTAGCTGCCATTTTTGAAAAATAAATATGCGAATCGACATTATTACTACAAAAACAATATTTTAGAGTCAATCACAATAATCAAGTGAAAAAATAAGCCCTGTGAATGTTAAACCCTAATTGTTAAACGAAGGGACTCGATTTCCCGTTTATGATAAGTAATGCAATTTCAGTCGACCTTTAAACACAGACAATGGGGGTGCATTTTGTATATCTGCGTTCAATTGATTCAATAATTTAGAAATATATATGGTGAAGAACTTGCCCATTTGGCGTGAATTCATTTCCATGCAGAGGAATTATGAATATGCCCAATTGGGTATATTAATTAAGAAGTGAGAAATGAACTACACAATTCATTAAAATACTACGTTCAAAACTTACACTTATTTTGATTGTAATGAAAGTAGGATTTACCATTAATTTTAGTCTTCAATAAACTATGTGCATAGTAATTTAACTAAACCTTAATTTTTAAACAAAAGTAGCATAAAATATTCACGAATATTAAGTCTCTTTATAATTTTGGTACATGTAGGTTTTTCAATTTATTTTGCGTTTCTTCATTTATTTATAAAAAAATTGCTTTATCAGAAGAATAAAAAAATATAGTTTTTCTCTTCATGTACTACTTATTATAGTTAAACGTTTACACGTTACATGACAAATCTGTTTATGTTGTTTTCATAATAAGTGTTTAATGATGAAAATTTATTAAAGCAATTTTTCTTATAAAATTAACTTTTTATTTTTTATTTTCGAGAACAAAACTGTTTCTTTTTTGGAGATCAGTAACTTTTTTCATCCGTTTATTAGCTATTTTTCTACAAAATCTGAATCTTATTTCATCACAAATATATACTTTCTTGGATTATACGAACTGTTTACCTTAACTTAGATGGAAAGTTTAATTTTTAATTTTATTACAACTAATTTTAGTCTTTAATAAACTATGTGCATAATCTATTCAGGTTGTAGAGAATAAGGTGTACGTGCTTCCGTTGTACTTATTAACTCGTTTTTCTGCCATATTAACATTAAGAAAAGTAAACCGCAGATTTCTATCTTCAAACACTTTATGTTTGTAACCCTCACTTGGTGCCGGAAAGTTATTGAACTGAAGACAAAATAGCCATAGATCACATTTACTATCGGCATGTCATTAAATGTCAATTGGAATAGTAGAAAATGTGATACTGTATGCGATGCAAAATGTACAATAATTTCAGAATAATGAACGTTGTGGTCGTGTGACATAGCGGCTCCGCTTTCCCCTGGTTACGGGCGAAAAGTTGTTCTACCGTTCAGTCATTACATCGAATATTTATTTATTCGGATGCAGTATTTATGTATATGGCTTTCGAATATATCTAAGTTACGATGAATCGCGATTTCTAATCTTCAGATTTCGATTTCTTTGCTAAGTATATTCAGTGACATTTTTCAGCTAACATTACTTTTCTTGAGGTAGGTTCAAAGACTATGGTATATATTTTGAATGAATTGACAGAGAGTTACGAGGGTAATACTGTAGGACTGGCCATTTGTAATAATGGTAATGAAAAAAATAATTGTAATTTCAAAAATCGAATCATTTGTTAATTCACTGTAGTACTTTGCCTGAATTTGTCATTTGTTTTCCAAATTGGTGACAATTTGAAAATCGTATATATCACATACAAGATCAATTTAAAACGAGTATATTTTTGCAGAAATGTTTTATTATCGCAACAGAATTTGAAAATAAGAAGCAGCCTGTGCAATGAATATTTGCTTCTGAAGATTTGCCAAGAAAGGTGGGTAAAGGACTGAGTGCACGAAAAAAGATTGTTATAATGGGAAAAATTGTTGCAAATTGATATACCAGCAATTGTTAGCCTATTGTTCGGGAAAAAATATCATGAGCGATGCCTTCACAATAGAATCCTCCTTTACCACGACAACACCTCTGTACACACAGCCGTATGGCTGTGTTTGCAGAGGCGAATGATAAAAAATTTAATTAAGTTGAATCTTAGAATGCACAGTACTCCAGAAGGCGAGAATACGCGCGATAGTGTATCCAAATAAACTACACATAAAATGCATAGTATCAAAACGCGGCTGTCAGTGCAGTTTAAGACATGGCTATGAACGGTCGTGTACTTTATATGTGACAACATCGCTTAAAATGCCGGCTTGTGCTATTCCCACCTGCAAAAATGTCACTGGGCCGCAAAAGGAACAAATAAGGATTATTTTTCATACGTAAATACTATTACTTAATTTCATTTTCAATTAACTACGCAATTTTAAAGTATGGAAGTAAATTATTATTAACGGAAGTGCGCCATTTTCGTTGGTGTTGTCATCTCTTAAAAAACTGTTTACACAAATTAAAATATCTTAATTGCTTGTAAAATTTAATTTGTTACATTATAAGGATTTGGGAGATGTCGTTGGGGAATTTGGTGTAATATTTGAAAATTCCATTCAATTTTGGAATATTTTACCTGTTGCATATATAATCATTGTATTTAGGATTAGGGAGCCGCGCGAAAGAAAAAAATATTACATTCATTAATTTTTGCCGTCTTTAATTTCCTGAAAATGCAAACAGATATTGTTTAAAATGAGTAGAAATTTCATCACGATATTGAAAGCTAATTAATATAAAACAATTTTTCTTTCCATTTTGAATTTCTTTAGTACGGGACCGATTGTTTTCATATTTTTAATCTCTTTTTTTACTTTAAGAAACTATGCTAATTGTTTTCTTTTCATATTAATAAAAAAAAAACAAAAAATTATTGGCAAAAGCACCGATGTAATTTTGTAGATTATCGTGTTCATACACACACCACGCTCACACATATTTATTGATAATGTATTTTAATACTCATTTCAATAAATAAAATGGTAAAATGTGACCATGTTTAATAATTTTAACTTAAATTCTTCGGCTATTGGTTGTGGTCAGATATTTTAGAAATTTAACATGGTGGCCATAATAATACTTAATATAAACCAAATAATACTTAATATAAACCAATAATAATACTTAATATAAACCACATAAATCGATGCAAAGGTCGTATCGTACTGCCGCAATTAGATATATTTATATGCGTCGATTTCCCGGAGTTGGTGGGTAAATTTATTCTGCTGGTAACACTATATGCGTAGGGTGGGACGCTAATAGAAGGAACACGGTGGAGGGGGAGACGATTTTTGGCTTCAGGCGGCCGCCAAGAGATATGTGCGTATGCGCCTTCTGGATTACTCTATATTCTAAGCGTTGAATGTAGAAATTATTAGTCATCCGGCATATAACGGCCCTTATTCTTATTCCCAAGGATAAAATGTAAATTGCGAAGAATACGATTCTCGGAGCGAGGAAGCAACGACTACCTTCGGAAAGACGTAGTCACCGTGAAAGAAATATCCAGGGAATATTGGGACAACTGATATATAGAGAATATCTTGAACAACAATAACTAGTTGAAAACTTGCTAGTTGGTTCAGTTTTTGATATCCTAAAAATTTTCAATGTCACCACTCGTATTTTTACTATAATATTATTCTCAGCGCAAAAATTGTTCTTAAATTTAAAATATGTGGTAGAAATATTTTTAAAATATTCTATTTTATATAATTGGATAAAAACATTATTTAAAATCGGGGTTCGAAGCGATAATTATCACTAATAATTATCGCTGATAATTATTTTTTATAATTACCAAGACAAATATAGGGTGAATATTATTTTGATAATTTGACACTCTTCTCTTCAGTTCATTTAAAATTTATCATGGAATTATGGTGGGGGTTTCCCCGTGTCGTGTTTTGTATTTGTCAAACTGTTAATCATTCTTCATTTCTTTTGATTATTACTGAAACTGTCCGACATCAGATTTAAGTTTTATTTTGAACTCTGAATGTTCAGATTCAGACACGGGTCACTCGAATTATTGTCAACTAGTGCACCAATCTCAATTTTGACGGTAAAAGTAATTGCAACGTATTTAATTTTACAAGTAATCAACTTTTAACATAGATTTTTTGAAAGAGGAGCTTATACAACATTTTTAATTTTTGTAAGTAAATATATTATTTTGATCTAAATTTGCCTTTAAACATAAGATGCATCCCGTTCGTTGATCCGTACCTTTATAAGTATGTTAATAAATTGTTAAACACTTGTTAAAGATTTTAATTTATAGAAAGAGTTTAATTTTTCGAGACAATGTCCTACAAAACTCCATTTTTCGTGCTCGGCGACTATCCTCAGCATACGATTATACATTTTGTGTATCTTACTGCTACTTCTCTCTGCTCCCTGCTGTTTTAACTTTTTTTTAAATGCTCCTATTTAATATCGGTATAATAATATTGCATTTTATTCAGTCGCGTCTTCCTAAACTGACTGGGAGACTCGATCAGCAAACTGACTCTATCAATTTCATTCTTTACACCTTGGCGTAAATCATGATAAGTTGGAAAAACAACTAATCTGTCCAACTAACAGATTTATACGTATTTTACAAATATATAAAAACGATATAATTGGCTGCCATTCAAGAAGTATCAGATTTTCTGAGCATATATTCAGAAAAATACCTATAAAAAAGCAAGAAAAGGAAAATTGCTTTAAGAAAAGTTCTAATAAATCAACACTCTTTCACAAACTTTGGAAAAGTTTGTGAAGTTATCTTTTGAATTAGAAATGGAAAGCTTGCTCGAATGAGGTGTAGCAATTAAGCTGTAAAGCTTCTTCACTACTTATCTCTTTTACTTGCCGCAGGCAGCTTTAATAGCATATTTCCATAAACAGTGCCTTCTTCGCCTTAGAGTTTTCTCTTTCTTTTACTATTTTTAACACAAATCCTCAATTTAGTGTCATGGCTACAAACTGTGGTAGTAAACCGTAATTCAGAAAAATAACGGTATGTTTAATGAAATTAGCAACTAAGCCCATTTTAGTTACAAGTGTCAATTCCTGAAATTAGCTATTGTTAGTATATAATATTATTAGCCATATTATTATTCTACCTAGTTATTATTAGAAAATAGGTATAGTTATTATTATCTAATAATTAGCTATTATTTTTGTCAATATTTGAAATTAGCTAGTTTTAATTGCAATATCTTTATTTTTTAAAAAGATAAAAACAATTTAAATTAATTAGGAAAATATTTCAAGTAATTTGTTCGTATGGCGTAGTACATTTTTTTAAATAACTATGGCTGAAGTTAGACGATAAAAAATGTGTTGATCAGATATGAACAAAATATATTTTTTTAATATATTACAAATATTTAAAAGAAACTTTTACATATGTAAAATACCACTACTCTTTTTAATATTTTACAAAATATTAATGAGAAAATTCATTTGTAATAACAGCAGCGAAAACATTACGTAAAAGAATGAATTTTCTGCAATTTTTGAAACTACCAACAACTTGGGAACCCTGGGGTTTTTACTAAACATGTAACACAGAACTATGATAACTTACGTTGTGACCTACTTAAAATTTCAATTTAGAAAATATAAAAAATTATGAACACAATGTCAATCCATACATTTTTGACAGAGAACCCTGTCTTACATGGTCGGTATGCGACCGGAACGCCCTGATCACGAGCAACCCCGAAAGTGTGAGTATCGGTGATCGCTTGTCATTCAGTCTCTCACAGGCCGAGCACCACGTCGCATATGTCTATCGATAGAGGACAGAAAATTGAAATTATAGCCGGTGGTAATGTCATAAATTATGAGCCACCGCGTAGGAGTGTTTTTATAGACAAAAATTTGTTGCGAAAAAAATTTTAGAAGATTATAACTTTGCAACAAATTATAATACAGTTCTAAGTAAGGTGTCGTTAGATAGTCCCCGAAATTGTGATAGAAACCATTTATAAAAATTTCGTTACCTTTGGAAATTACGAGCCGCTGAAGTTTGGTAAGCAGCAATGGCGCGCACAAAATGAAAGAATGCCTCCAAAATTCAATTAAACAAAATTAAATGCAAAGAGGAGGTAAAGAAGGAGGCTTTGATTAAGCTAAAAATCATCGAAATCGGATAACGAGAACCCAGCCAATTTAGCCTCCAAAATTGGTGTCCACGAGGAAAATTTAGGGCCACGCCCCAGTACTAGTGAAGTGACTTCATCTTCGACTATTGTAACAATAGTGAATAGTGAACGAATCATTTCATTTCGAATGTTTCTCAATTGGGAGCGGACTACAAGTGATCGCTATTTCCATGCAGATCGACTACGCTTCACGAAAAATCTGCAATAGATCTTACCTTTATGCGCAATATGAATACCGCAATAATGGCATATGTTAGTTACTTTAGTTACCCTAGACCGATATTCATAAGTTAACGATGTATAGAGAAAGAAATGTGAATAAAATATATTGAATAATGCAAAATGTGTTTCGTTTATTGTCATAAAGTAAAATTGTGTCATGAAATTCTGTCATGTATAAAGAAAGGGATTCCCTGAAAAAACTCCGGCACGACCCGCTCCTGCTCACGCCCGATTTTTTTTTTGTCATAGCGCTGGGCATTGCATCGGCATTAATATCTATATCTCAGTGAATAGAAACCAAATAGAATAGAACCAAAGGTCTAAGATTGTCGTGACTTATTTTATTTATAAGAAGAATCTTTGTATTTTGTATTGTGGAAAACGAGAAATTGTGAAACTTTTTCCCAAAAAAAAAACAGAAAACGTAGAGAAGAAATATTATAAATTTTTTAATTTTCTTTTTTTTGTTTTTCGTTATTTTTTATTGACGATAAATCGCTTCTTAATAAAAATAATTTTATCTTAATTAAGATCAAAGATTGTCGAGAAGAGGAGAGAGGGTGACTGGGTAGCTGGCACTCACCCTGAATCTGACCCTATCACCCCATCACCCTGATGTCTGACTGCGAAAGACGGATTATATATTTGAGCATTTCTTAGCTTTTACTCTTCGATATTAGTAGAAATTATTATAGTTTGTAGTTGTATTTTGTTATTAAATGAGAAAGTAATATTTTTATTCAAGATTATCTAGCCTGCAAGCATCACATAGGTTTTTTCCAAAACTTTAATATCTGTCCTATTAATTACTTAGTTAAACACGTTCCCTATTACTAACAATCATCAAAATGACTAAGAGTTTGGCAAAGGTTAAGTACCAATAGGTTGGATTATTTTCGACCTGTGACATCTTATGCTGGTATACATATTCTGATAAAAATCACGGGTATTGGAAGACTATCAATGCCTTTATTAGTAGATAAGAAATCATTGTCAGTCAAACATGGCAACATAAATTAAAATAATATTCAAAACAGAAATATTAATATAATTAAATATAATTGATTGAATTTAGAAAAGAAGTACAGTCAGTGTGATAATTAATATAAGCAAAATTGTTTCTAGCCAATTTCGACGGTGCATATCGTAATGCGTTCGCGCTATACTTGGTCTCGCGCTATAACTTCGTTACATTAATTTTTCTTTGTAATTCAGGAAAATTTCGAAACAGAATTCAAAGGCAAACGTTAATAGAAAGGAGGGCATGAGGGAGGGACAAAGTGGAATGCGAGATACAGGAAGTCAGCTTAAATGTATATGTGTCCATATATGAGAAAGTGAAGAGTAGAGGCAGATTGATAAATAATTTTCAATGTATACTTGGGCTTATTAACTTTGATGATAATTATATTAACATAAAATAAACAAAAATAAAGATAATAAAATTAAAAAAAGAGTTCAAAACAGTTGCATGGCTTTCTTTATCTACCATAGAAAATTCATAACAAACATGGCTCTCGTTAGTAATTTGCACACAATTTTATGTTATAAGTGTACTTATCACCACAGCGGCATATATTCCACATAATTTTCCACCCTCGCATTACAAACGCGTGTAATTTATTTGAATTTTGTGAGAAAATTCAGATCGCATTTTTTCGTGAAAATAAGTTGTAATTATTGAACTTATCAACTTATGATTAAAAAGTATTAAAACTGCTGGATAAGTTTTTATGAAAATCAAATTTTTAAATTTTTTTGATACACGTTCGTGAAATTACACATCTCTTTTTTTCATTTTGTATGTTTATTTTATTTATTTATTTATAGACTTTAATGTATACATTTGATACATGTGGCGGATTTATTGCTACGAGAATAATATCTTACACTCGACCAGAATACTAGAAAATAATATTGTGGCAGATGCCAGTAGACTATTGTACACCTAAAAGGAAAAAGATAATTAAGAACAAAAAATTACGTGAGCTAAATGTTTACATACAAATTATATACAAACATATTCATATACACATACATACATTTATAAACATACATACACACATACATGCATACCTACTCGTATATGCACATACTCACATACATTAAACTACAAATGACACGATTTGAAAGAGGGTATTAGGATATGAAACGATAAGAAGTTAGGTGTTGCACGAGAAGTATTACTTTTAAGAACGATTCTTGAATGGGTATATAGAGGGAGTATTTCATTTATCGGGATGTAACTTATTCTTCGATTTGGTAGCAAATATTCAGCCCTATGTTATATCATTTACTTTATTTAACGTAAAGGTACTTTAGCTAACGCACGACAATGTGGGTTATCTTAAGGTTCACTTTAAAAATCGGCATGTTATATCGATTTGGTTTTGTCCTAACCTTTATTGTTCGTTAAAGTCACGATGTTTTTCATTGGATTACATTGCATCATATAAATTTATGAGCAGAAAGAAAAGGACGGAGCTATTTTCGCCGACGATGACAGTTCTGTACTTTATCTATAAGTGAGAGGAGATGCGTTTTTACAGGCTATTTTGTTTTATTGCGTCTTTCAACGTCGATCTCAAATTGTCAGTTACATATTGTTTAACTTCTGTAGATAATCCGAAGTATTATTTGTTATTATATGAATCTCAGACATTCCTCAATTCTCAATTACGCACTTTATTGCGTTTCTGCAAATGCAATATAATTTTCAGATGAAATTTATGACGATATTTGTTGGTTTCCTATAAAAATTAGTAATTTTATGTTTCAGTTCGTCCAAGTAATTCTATTAGTAATGCTAAATTTACTAAATTATCGAAATAAATATTTAAATAACCTATAAAGTCAGCCTTGACGTCTACTATTTCAGGGACCTTTACATAAAATGATATTTAAACGTACGTAACTGTCCAAATAAAGGTTTCACGATGATACAAAATGCGAATGTCTGCTTAAAGGCTAATAACTCCGTAACCTTTATGTTGTTCATAAAGTAACATGATAAATATACGGCTGATTGTGAATGTGTCCTCACTCCAATCATCATACTATCTTTCAAAGCAGACAGTTGATTGGGGGTAAGGAAGGTAAGGAACCTTTCAGAATGCAAACCAAGACCATGAACAACTAAGGTAAATTTTGATTTAAGACTTGATGGAGTACTAGAATTATTCAAAACGCGAAACAGAAAAGAAATAATATGAAGAATACGTCGATTCCGAATCGCCAATCATTTGAGATGAGACCGGAATTAGTAAACGTTTTTAGACTAAGCTAATTTAATATAACCATTTTTTTTAAATCGAATTTTTAAAAATTTCCAAAAATTTATTCATTCTACGTCACTCAGAAGTAAATATATAAACTATTTCGTGAAAAGGAGCCTTAGACGCGTTATAAGTAATCGTCTTAAACAGTTTACAAATTATAACATCGTCTTTACGGACTAGGAGAAGAGTTAAAACGTAGTAAATGGAGAGAAATTATGGAAGATTCGTATATGGGGCGCTTGGATAAGTGTCTCCGGTATTACAGTCACGGTATATATAAGGACACGGGTGCCTTCGACAGAGGTGACGTGATATCGAAAGACTGGTTTAAAACAAATATTAATTCTACGTCACTCAGAATCAAATATATAAACTGTTTCGTGAAAAGGAGCCTTAGACATGTTATAAGCAAACGTCTTAAAAAGTTGACAAATTATAACAGCATCTTTACGGACTAGGAGAAGAGAGTAGTAAATGGAGAGAAATTATGGAAGGTTCGTGTATGGGGCGCTTGGACAAGTGTCTCCGGTATTACAGTCACGGTACATATAAGGACACAGGTGCCTTCAACAGAGGCGACACGATATCGACGGACTGGTTTAGCATCACAAGAAGTGTTATTATCTTGAGATCTGTATTCAACCTACAGGAATATCCGTTGATATTATGCCGCATAAAGAAAATAGAAAAAGGAAACTGTACTTTTTCGGAAATAGTTATTTTATTTGTAGTTCCTGGAATAGGATGCTGGCATAATAACTTCTTGGTAGATTTAGATGTATATGTGATGTAAGTTATTATATAAACCGGTGAAGTGCTATTTTTGCTCGCGCTGTGTGGTTTCAATAAGCACATTAGGTATTGGATATATGTTTGTTTTTTAATGTGAAAAGCATGAAGTAGATACGAGATTATTTTTAAACGATATATCGCTTTAGTACCACAGAGGATCAAGATAAATAAAAAACTTATATTTTTATTTCCCATAACTTACGAACTGCTATAATCTATAGAACCTAATCTTTGTATTTGTTTGGGTTCAGTACCTCAAAAGGAAAAAGAAAACCCTTATCTTATAAGTGTCCATCTGTCCGTCTATCATAGACGTTTTTCTTAGAAACCGTTTGACGTGGGAACTTAAATTTTGACAAGTTAATAAAGTATATTTATCCACGCATATCCATACCTAACGAAAATATTTGTATGGAAATTTTAAATGTGGGGCATATATAATGTGTGATATCATTTGAAAAAGCTAGTTATAAGGGTATCAACATTTCTTCTTAATTTAATGTAGTATACCTTCAGATATATATCGAAAGATATACAAAACATATGAACATCCTCTATCTCCCTATTTCCTAAACAACTGAATTTAAAATTATGAAAAAAATGGGGTTTTTAGAAGCTCACGCCAAGGCTGTAGAAAATCTATTATAATGATTCTAGAAGTTATAATTTTTGGGTTATTGATGATAGCATATACGCTCCTCATAGTTAATTATATTAAGCAATAATAAATATTTATTGCAATAGTAACTTCTCCTATGCAATAGAAAATATGATCATATTTCTGAATACAGGTCTCTTCTTAAATGGCTGAACATAACTAATAGCTGAACTTCACATACTTACACTTCTTTTTAATGTATTAAAAAATCCTCAGAGCCCAAATTATCTTTCTGGCAAATTTAAACATTTGTCTACTCACGGCCTTGGGCTAAGATCTTAAAGTTCACTCACCCTACTTATTTCTAAACATACCTTTACCACTTACGAAAAATCCTTCACTGTCCAAGCAGCAAAAATTTGGGATCACCTGGATCCTGACTTCAGAAAAATCACGTCCCTAAACATTTTCAAAGATCGAGTTAGAAAGTCCTGCCTCTCCTGAAACCTTTTCCTTTGTGCCCTTGTCCTTTCCTGTCTTTCCCACCCCAAATCGTGTCAATAGTTTATATTAGATACTTGCAATTTTGTATTTTTAAAAATTTTAATTTGTTTTATTGTCCTATAAAGAATTTTCGTTGTAAAATCTTTTACAGTCTACAGACTAAATTCAACACCAATTGTTATGGTTGACTGGAAACGATTGCTCATGTAGCAATAAGTCCTCCATATGTACTATGCATAAAAGGCGATAAATAAATAAGTCCATATTAGCGGTGATTTACGATAAATAAAATAATTTCACTTTAAACGTGGTACGGAATCCCCGATACGCGAGTGTATAAAGTATGTGTTTAAACTATAAAAGAGACCTAGTGCGAGACAGACTCGCACTTGGTCTCTTTTATAGTTATATATAACGGGATATTTTCAATTTTGTTCAGGAATGTTATATGCTTAGCTATCAATGTTATGAAGATAGACTTAGTAACAAAATAAACGGCTATCTTGATCTTTATATTTCAAAAAAAAAGTATTTTTAAATTTTTTTCAATATACTGTACAGGTTCAGGTAGAATGTTTTTGCAATGGTAAAAGACGCATCACATGAAAACTTCTTACTCAATTCAGGTGGTATTTTTTGAACATAGAAGTTGACTTGGAGTAACATTTAATTGTTGTTTAATCGGAATCAGTTCACTAAATTAGAAGACAAGCGGAATTAATGTTTTCAAAAATTCTTTTAGTACAACAACAACAAAGAAATACCCCTAACTACTCGACGCATAATTACAAAAATGTATGGCGCAATAAAATTTTCTACCTGGACATACATTAATTACATTACATTATGGACATTAGCCAAATGCGCATAAAATTAAAATTCAGGGCTAGGTGTTTAAGTGAGCACTCTGAATGTGGGTTGACGCATAAGGACAAATGTCGTTGTTTGTCGTCTTTGGCGCATAAGATTGTTGGTTTTTATATGTATTTAATATAAGGTTACTTTTTCCTTTATATGTTTATCAAATTTTAACCTGTTGTCAATACTTATATTTAAATTATTATGGAAGATTCAATACTTGACTATTTAAATTTTGTTGGTACGTATTTTATTGTCCGTACATATAACAAAACGAAAGAATTTGTTTGTCTATCAATTAAAGGTATTTACGAAAAGTTATTTAGAAGAATATAACATTTGACTCATAAATATCATTATTGAAAGTTTTGGCTATTAGTGAGGTTAGATTTAATGATAACCAATCGACTAAAAAATATGGTATTTTGATTGTTCAGTATAAAGCGCACTTACTTAAAAACCTTTATTTTCATAATTATTGTAATAGGTGGTGTGACGTGCATTAATGTTACAGTGATAATTTCTAAGGTCGACGCAAAAGAAGTCGCGGATTCAGTTACTATTAGGTACATAATTTATTCCATTTAAAAAAATAATGTCTGATAGACAATAGACTGACAACATTATTACAACTAACTGGTATTGTTCGAATTTCTTGAATAGGAACTCTATCTAACTCGAAAACGTGCGAATGGTCGTGTAAAGCTCTTGTAAAAGCTCTTGCTAAAGAGAGCACTTGATGAAATAGTATATTAGAAGTTTCAAGAATAGTCAGACGTGGATAAAGAATTATAAATCTATAAACAGCGAGAGCAGTTAGCCAATGCCTTTACACCATTACGAATTAATTTGGCATAATGGTGCTGATAAATAGATGGATGAGTACAGAAAAGATAATTTTCATTGTACAATCCACGCGTTTTCGCCAGTATTTTTTAACACATCTGAAATAAAAATATTTTGTGACACATCTTCAGTCATTTTGTGACACTTCTTTTATCGTCGTTCGTTTTATTGTCAGCACCTGCAGGAAAGATCAGTGTGTATTATCCGGATTGAATTTAAAATTATATATCGTGTTATCATAATTGGTACATCATCTTTGTCTTGAAGCGAAGTTAAAATTTGACACTGAAATAAACTTATCTAAGTAGTAAAATTACATTTTCAACTTTTCGTTTTGACACAATTAAAGTCTATGTTAAAAATTTCAGATGCCTTTTCTACTATTTTTTTAGCAGTTAATTGTCTTTATAATTCCATTTTCGACTATTTCATTCCTAGTCCTCTGGCTACAAGGTAATTTCTTTTTATGTCTTTTTCGTCGAGAAAATTTATGCTAAATGTATGCTTGCCACTTATGGATAAAATAAAACTTGTCATCAATCGTGTATTGCCAATTTACATCAAATAATCCGTTAAGGATGCAGGCGTCAAAATCAGTGCTATACGGTCTTATTCATAAAAATATTGCTCACCTTAAAACAGATTTAAAGTAAGTTTAAATGACGTTTGTTAAAAATCATCATTCATAAACGTCCAAGAATGCTAAAACTGTATTATCAGTGTTTACAGTTAATAAAAGCTCAGGCTTTCTTTAAAGCCTTATTAAACAAATTTTAATAAGGCTTTAAAGAAAGCCTAAACCTAACCTAACTTTGATTGACATATGTCACATATGACTTTTGATATATAAACATGCAATTCCTAGGCGAGATTAATTTTTCAAAATTATAGAAAAAAAACGTTTTTAAAAATGAACGCTTTTGTAGCCATAAATGCTGTTGTGTAAGTTGTTGAAAACAGGGACGTTACAGACTGAGAATGACGAACAAATGTTTAACTCCAACGTACAAACCTTTCGACCTTCGCGATTTAAATTTTAAAGTTAAACATAGATTTAATAAAGATTCGGGAAAGCATAAATTTACTGATCTTGTGAAAGATGCAAGAGGCGCTGTCACATCACCCGAAATACTTAGAAAAGCACTTTTCTTATAAAATACTATGTTAACATGTAAAACGCTTTGAAAGGAGTAACAATTTTAATGTCAGATTTACAGTTCAAGTTTTGCGTTTTCTGTCATAGATATTTTTGTTTTATTTATCGATTTTGTCTATGGTCTATGCAAATGAGTTATTTAACTATATTTTAGCGCTGAATTAGTTAATAGAAGTTTAAATAATGATTATGAATACAAATTTTAACAGCGGTTTATAACAGTTCATAAGGCTTAATGAACGTTTTAGCTAGTCTAGGTTTTAAACCTAAGTTAATGTTTTTTTTATGAATAAGACCGATAGACTTAAATATGATATTAAAAGTCTCTTATATTATGTTTGATTTATCATTTGTCATTTATTGCTTAGTGTATAAGAAGCGAAGTACGTATGTAGGATAAGATAATACAGGGTAATATGGCGCTTCCGATAAAATGGCTAATCGAAAAATTTCAGTGTTCGTTCACTACAAGTCTCTCGTTAATATCAATTAACGAGCATATCGGCTACTGCAGTCATTGCTTTTTTTTTTAAACAACATATTTTTTTAACTCAAACTTTGAACCGGTCCAATATTTATTATGTATTCTTATCTATCAGGTTGTGGTGTTTTTTAGAATTATGATATTTTCCATATTTTTTCGTTAAATATAATCGCTTACTAGTTATGTAACCTTAAAATAAAGTGAAAACTAATGAATGATGCCAGATTTGAATATATGGCCATGTCATTGGTACAATTGGATAATACAGCCAATTTTATATTAAAATGATATATTTGCATATATCTAAGTATTCTGCCTGTATTTTTATATAAAAAGATGATAAATGCGATTCGATTTCACGGTATAATAACACGGCCTTTCATTGTGCATCTTCCACTGTTGATATATTATGAGAGAGTGGAAATATAAGAAAAATATTAAATCCAAAGGAATATTAGATCCTGGCTCCTCGTTTCATATTTGTTTAATGCCATAATAGCTCAACACATTCAGAAAAAAGCCATCCAAACAACTTCGCTACTGACAACTTGGTTAATTCATGACAAGGTTTATTTAATTTATATATCATAAATAATAATTTTTGATAGATACGAAAGATCTCAGTTTCCAAAAGAAGATAAAATGCAGGTTTAATCAAGGGTTGAAGCATTAATATACTCTTTTTATTATATGCTCCAAAATGGCTTCTTAAATACATGGTCATATTATACTGAAGTACCCTATGAGATATCTGTGCATTATATGTTATCGTGAAGAGGAACTTGTATCCTTTAATATCTATTTGTCCTGTCATTTGACAGAAATATTGCAAAAATTGAGTTATTTGTAACTTTATACGGTCGGCGTAAGTACATATGTAAAAAAATTACATATCCCAATTCTAGTTAGATCCTCGGAATATTTTTTCTCTTGATTTTTTAATTATTATAGAATAGTTTTATTTACGGTTTGTTTCACCGCTCGCTAATAAAGTTAAAGATATCGATCTAGTAAATAAAATAACTGTTGCGTGAAAGTAGTGGATATTTTTTCCGTTCTACCGCTCCAATTCTACATCAGACCCATATTTGGCCGTTAAGTGCCTGTTAATTTAATTTCCAGTCAATTTAACTGTTGAAGGGGAAATGTTTACTGTACATTCCTATAAAGTATAGGTTTTGAACACGAAATTCCTTGAGTATCTATTTATTTAAATCTTATTACATTTTTTTATATTTTAAGGAATAAATTCATATGTATATATATATATATATATATTCTTCTACATTATTAGACCTATGTTTGTTATAGCTTTTTTGTTGTTGTTAATGTCATAAAAATCGCACGTTTTATAACCCTGCGAAACGTGGCTCAATCGGTCCCAGCGTTTTTAATTTTTCTTTGTTTTCTATTTACAAATAATTTGCATGCATACAACTTTTTGTGCCTTATTCCTTAACATGTAAATAATGATAGAAATTTATAAATAAAAACCAATAAAATATAAAAAATTGTAATGGGTAAAAACTACCCAAAAGGAGATACGAAATTATATAGTCGTTTGCTTTATGCTTCGTTTTTTTATTAAAATTATCGTGAGTAGCAAATGTTTTTGTTTAACACATTGTTTTTTGTGTAAGTTTTCCTTAAAAAGAAAAAGAAAGAAAGAGAAGTTCACTTAGAAATGCACAAGCTATTCATATTTTTCCAAATCATTTTTCTTATTTGTCAGATATTTCTATCAGAGATTTATGGAACAGAAATTAGTATGCTGCATATCAAATAAGATAGACTTCAAGCTACTTTGTCAGCAAGTGGTGAAACAGGTTCTTAATAACCTTTTTTAAATGTACTCGATCTACGTACTCTACAACGTAACAAACGAATACAGATATAATAGTATATTAATACGTATATATTATCAAACATCCTCAATATGTGAAACTGGATTTAATTTCAATAACTTTTAAAGAAGTGTAATGCTATTAATCATAACTAAAATAAAAAAAAGTTTAACTAAAAGTGTTCAAAATTATGTTTTAGAAGTTGAAGACGTTGGGGTCATTGGAATTAATAGACAAGATTTAAATTACTTTCATTTCTATTTTATAAAGTACGTACTCTAGTTTTCGAGTTGTTTTTAATAATGTAATTAATTGGTTGATTAACTCACATGAACGTCATCTATTTCATTACTCGATGGTTGAGAAAATACATAAACGAAACTGATTTAAAATAAAGTTGATTTACACACGTGATATTCTTGTAGACAAAGGAGACCAGCAAAAATTACGGAGACACAGAGATTAAACATATTTTTTTAAAAAGCTGTCATTTTTTAGAATTTAAAAAACTAAACAATTCAGTAATTGACAATCAGGAAAGAAGAAAAAATAGAATTGCAATTTGTAATCATAGTACGAAACAAAAAAAGCTACCTTCATTAATGCGCATATATTTTTAAAATATAAAGAAACGTCAATTTAAAATAAAAATAACAAAAAAAATTGAACAGAATACACAATAACTTTTCAGAAATGATTACAAAAAATAATCAATGTTTCCTCTTGCTTTCTTTAATGTGTAGCCAGTGCCTAAATTAATTAAAAATAAACTGTTAACATTGACAGTGGTTCTATTGTTATCAAAATGAACAGCTTTTTCATTCTTATTGAGTACATAAAAGTTACGATTTACGTAACTTTTTTCGACGACACTGTTATGCCAGTGAGTATCGTGGATAAATAAGGTACATATGTGGATGGAGGAAACAACAAGATACGATTTGCACATTGTTTTATCTCGCTAATTCAAAGAGTTCCGTAGAAATTATATTTACAATCTATTATGAAAAATAACTTAACTTTTCATAAAAAAATACAAGATTTTTCTTTTGTCTGATTGAAGATTTTTTCATTTTCTCTATATATCAGTGTATATTTTTATTCTAGTAATATCTGGGCCCAACACTATATGGACCTTTGTCCGTCTCCTTTATTAATAAATTCGAAATAGATTACGCAGTTTAATTAATAAACTGGTACCAACGGTATTTCTGTGATTCTGTTATTTCATATTTTAAAATGTTTTGCAAATTTCCCAAATATGTAATTCTCTTTTTATTCATCACCAGAAAAGAAAAACGTTTTAAGAAGATTTTAAATACAAGAGTCAAGATCCGTTTTACTAAAGACAACTTTAATATACTATGCACCGTACGCCGTATTATTTCATTATATAGTGTACGGTGATATATATTCGTTACGTGAAAAATAATTGTTAGTTATGTAATCTTATTTTTTTAAAATACTCGTTTTTTTATTGGACAAGAAGGGGGGGGACAAAATATATATTTAATCTGTTCTAGATTCCGCTTATGATTCTTGCTAAACTATTCAAAAAAAAAATTCTGTGAGGAGATAGATTTGTCTTATTTATAAGCAACATTCATTACGTAAACTATTCATAACTAAGAATAATTTGTTAGGAATTTTTGCTAAGTATTTGCAATAAAAGAGCATTAGTTTTTTTATATATTATGTTTACACGTGAAAAAGGTGTCTAATTTTTTTCTTATTTTCATATTATGATGTAGTCTTAAGTTTCCTGAATAAAAACTTAAAAATTATAATTCATAATAAAAAAAATAATTAAAAAAATATCACTTAAAAAAATAAAAAAATTAACTTAATTAAAAAAATATCGAATTGTTAATTAATGAACGTGTGAGTAAATTTGAACGTGGAGGACAAAGGACGAAGTAACTTATAAGCATAACGAAAATGTAATTCATCGTTCTGGAGATTATAAAAAGATAAGATACATCAACCAGATACAAACCAACACTAACATAAAACTAAGAAGTGAAGCTACATGACTAGTACATATTGGCGCTTTCTACAATATGTATATTTCTTTCAGAGTAACAGACCTTTTCACAAAACTTTCGTTTTTACTTATCGGTTCACATAAACAGTCTTTGTTTCAGTTACTGTTTTAACGTGTTTCTAACTGTTATTTAATCGCCTAGTTAGTGAAGTAAAGAGGCGGAAACAAAGACTGAAAACTGTTTAAATGATCATCTAATGCTCATATTACAATATTTAAGTAAATAATATAGCTGTTTATACGTCAACGTTGAGTGTTAAATATAACTGTGTATTTTACAATAATCAAATGATGTTAATATATAGTGTGTTTTTATAGCAACATTGGAATAAGTCAACTATATGCAGCCATTATATTTCTTATATACCTTTACGATATTCTCCATATAAATGAGTTACACGATGATGGCGTAGCGCAAATATTATTTTCAGAAAATATCGTTGAAGATAGTTATTATTACAAATGATTCTGTAGATCAAAGCATTTTAAAGCGCGTTTCTATAAATAAATATAATGTTTTTTATTTTAATTATAATTTTGAGAGCATTTATATTCAAAAACGTTTGAGTATTGTCGTATAGTTCCTGAAGATTTTTTTTTCATTTGTTTTATTTAAAAATTTCGTATCGAAGTTATTATAACAAAATTGTTTGTGGTCCATCTTTGAACTATTAATTGTATTCCTTGGTTATGGTTAACTGAGTTATATTGCTCTTGTAGCAATAAGTCCGCCGTATGTAGTAAAGTTACTATAAAGACAAATACATAAATAAATAAATAAATTTTATAGTAGCTTACCGTAGTCATGAGGTAAGTGTTCTTTAAATGAACAGTCACTAAGTTCCTGAAATCTACTCTGAATGTGAATAACCCGTTAAACATGAGTAGAACTCGTTCTACAAGGATTTCACACATACACACACACACACACACAAACACACACACACACACACACAAACACACACACACACACACACACACACACACACACGCGTGTGTGTGTGTGTGTATAGTATGTATATATATACGAGTATAATTAATAGTATTTCTGTCAAATTTTATAATTTGATAAAAATACTATTTACCCATAAATGTAGGTATAATGTAATCTTTTACTTTGTAAATATATTGGATATATCTTTCGAGATAGTGAAAATATCGTGGATTTAAATTAAAATTTGGATTATTTACAGAAAAACTGTAGGTAAATTTAAGTTATGCCGTTTTTTTTCACAATTTTGACTTTTGTAATTTCGAAGTTTCCCGTACGGTGTGGGATTGAATACATTTTTATCGATATTTTCAGCAATTTCTCTATAATTATCTTTCTTAAAATTCGAAAAAATAAAAATTGATTTGGTATCTCTACAAACGGCTCTTTCAATAGATATTCCATATGACACATGAAATTAATAGTAGTTTGACCACTATAATATATCCTTATAAATATTTTTAAGTATTAAATATGCCTTTCAAGTTTCGACTTCGAACGATTTCTAAATAAAAAAAACGGCAGGGAAGGACAGATGATTCTAAAAGGTAACGTGTTCTTAAAATTAACCATTCTTATTAGCAGTCTTTAACTAAAATGCCAAATTTTTTTCAATATTTTTTATATCTAAATAAACTTTTCACTGTGAAATATACGATGAATTCACAAGTCCAAAGTTTAATCTTTAAAAAGTTTTCTGAACATTTTGATATTTTGATCATCATTCTGGTTTCAGAGCATATTTAAGATGTCATCGAATTACTAATCGATGAATAAATATTAATGATCTTTATAAAAATAGTTAGTTATTGATTCTGTACTTGCATTTGTTTATAAAAATATATATTAAGGTATAAATCTTTGTATAAATTAGTCGTTTTTTGAAAAATATTTAAAATACTTTTATTTTACTTTTTATTTATTTATTTATTAAAAATCCCATTGTCTAACTTACAGATTATCTCAAAATGTTGGACATATGCCAGCACCAAAACTATAATAGTTTTTATTACAATATCAATTATAATACGGTAGTTGACGCAGTAAATTTAGATATTTGTTGTACAATATTGTGAAATATAAGTTAATTAAAAACCAGTCTCGAAAAAAAAATTAAAAATTGATTGAAAAATAAGCCAGTTATAGGCTTCTAAATTTGAAGATACGGATAGAGTCGGGTATATCCCTGTCTCTTTTCCTCTTGTAGAACATAATGCGCAATATTAAAAATGACCTCACAACACAGTATTGCCGTCCTTGTCTAAAGGTTAAATTTAAACTTTTATAACTCGGTCAATTTTTAAGATCATTTAAAAAAAATTTCACTCTTCATCAGTTGAATTATGAATTGAAAGTTTAATTGAAATTACATATCAATTAAAATTATTATTAATGAAATAAAAAAAATTAGTCAAACACCCAATTATGTAGATGCTACACTTATGATTTTTAAGAATAAGTATTTATTGATGACGTTACTATTTTTTATAATTATTTCTTTTTTTTTTGAGAAAATGTGACATGAGCTCGTAGCTTTTTTCACTAGCTAGCAAGTTTTTCGGTCCAGCTTCGCTCGCGTGATTATTTTAAAAAACTTTAAATAATTTGTATGTAAATAACAACACGTTGTAGGCAATATGTTTTGTTTGCTGCCATTGTGATATTATTTTGTTAAAATAAATAATTCAGACTCACTAATTCAGGTTGTATTAGGTCGTAATATAATGTGTTAGGTTATAAATTTTTTTCTCATATGTAGACATCGAAGTAATAATCTTATAAGTATAAGGTTAAGAAATATAAGATTGAAGTAAAAGGTTTGAGAATGTCGAAGGTTGTATAATCTAGGACATCTTAGAATGTAGAAATATAATTAAGAAGTATAGAAGTTTGTAGATAGCAGGAGGTAGTAAAACATAGAAGGTTTGAGAATATAGAGGCTGTAGAATATAGAAGGTTGTAAAATGTGGAAGATTATAGAACGTAGAAATAGAAGGTAGAAGTAGAAGATTTGAGAATGTAACAGGTTGTAGCATGTAAAAAGTTGCAGAATACAGAATGTTGTATAAAGTAGAAGATTGTAGAATATAAAACGTTGTATAATGTAGAAATAGAAGGTAGAAGTAGAAGATTTAAGAATGTAGAAGGTTGTAGAATGTAGAAATAGAAAGTAGAAGTAGAAGGTTGTAGAATGTAGAAATAGAAAGTAGAAGTAGAAGGTTAAAGATTGTAGAAGGTTGTATAATGTAGAAATAGAAAGTAGAAGTAGAAGGTTAAAGATTGTAGAAAGTTGTAGAATGTAGAAATAGAAGGTTTGAGAATGTTGAAGGTTGTAGAATACAGAAGGTCAAATGTAAATAAACTGGAAGAAAGCAATGATTCATAAAAGAGGAATAAGACAAGAGTGGTTAAAAGAAATAATTTTTTTAATAAGATGTGTGATGGATTAGAATTGGGTAAAATCGACTCAAAATTAATTCCTTGACACTAACTCCACGGCTCACATTTGTGGTTTATATTTGAACACATGAAATTAACATAAAATGGGTAAAGTCGAATTTGTGGTTTATATTTGAACACATGAAATTAACATAAAATGGGTAAAGTCGAATTCGTATTAAAATTGGGTAAAGTCGACTCAATATTAATTCCTTGACACTAACTCCACGACTCACATTTGTGGTTTATATTTGAACACATGAAATTAACATAAAATGACTTAATAGTACCTATCTAGTTTTGGTATATTCCTACTCTTTCCTATCCAAACACAAAAGTCACCATTTTTATAAAGACAACATTTTTAATCGTTACTAACACCTTGCTACTATTTTTGTATGTTTTTAAAACTTTAAAAATATTTTAAACATTTAAATATTTACAACAAGAGTACAAATAAGAAAAAATTATTTTACAGTTTTTAGTTTCATCATCATCATCATCATATATATTAATACGCTAAGGTTAAGATGTTACACTCCCTTTTTAGAAAAAACCTCACAACTAATCCACATAAATTATATATCATTTTATAGATAATTGCTTGCTCTACCGGCATCCACAACTAAAAAATTTATTATTGTTATTGTTTTTGCAAATTAATTAATTATTAAAATTATATACACAAAACAGCAATGCTGCTATCTAACGGCTCAACGTCAATATGATTGACGGTCGGTAAAATTTTTGTTTAATTTCAAATCCACTCACGTATAAATAAAGTGGCGCTTTAGCGCAATGCTTTTGATACTTGCGCCTCTTTATGTCAATTTTAGTAAAATATTTGTTTGATCTGTCATCTGAGCTTCATAATGGAATAAATAATGCGAAGACTTCGCACGGGTCACGCTAGTTGTTTATATTTAGTTTAGCCGGCTAATGTTAAGTTTAGTGTGGATACCAACTTTGTTTCAGTAATTCAAAAAGGTTTCACTAATTAAAAATCACAATTCTCAGAGTAAAATCAAGTAAAAAATATTAAGAACATATAGAAATTTCCAACTGTTTCCGGGGGATCACTTTTGCAATCACACTTTTAACCAAAAATCTCACGTTTTTTCACATAAATAAAAGTAGTATACAATGGAAATATATACCTCTAGCAAATTCTATAAACAAGTTATTAAAGTGACTTACAAACTTCAAGAATCTATAAAATATGGCAAATGGCTTTCATTTCTCTTCAAACAAACAGAGATTTGCTTCACTCCAAATGAGTGCCGATTTGAAATTTTGCAAAATCAATTTCAATTTTGGTAGAGATCGTTAGTTATAGAATAAATATCCACATCGACACAAATGTACTACTTCTTTGGTATCGATTCACCGTTTTCGAAACAGTTTCAAACTCCATTCATACGCTAAAAGACATTCTCATTTTTATCAATGAAACTATACCTATGATACGTTTTCTAATGTTTTTCCTTTTTCAAATTCCTTCTTTCATTAAACTAGTGAACTGGTAGACATTGTTAGTTATAAAATAAATATCTCCATCAACACAAATGTACATTTAGTAGAAGTAGTACTACTTCTTTGGTATTGATTAACCGTTTTCGAAACAGTTTCAAACTCCATTCATAAGCTAAAAGACATTCTCATTTTTATCAATGAAACTATACCTATGATACTTTTTCTAATGTTTTTACTTTTTTCAAATTCCTTCTTTCATTAAACTAGTGAACTGGTAGACATTGTTAGTTATAAAATAAATATCCACATCAACACAAATGTACTACTTCTTTGGTATTGATTCACCATTTTCGAAACAGTTTCAAACTCCATTCATAAGCTAAAAGATATTCTTATTTTATCAATGAAACTATACCTATGATACAGTTTCCAATGTTATTACTTTTTTCAAATTCCTTCTTTCATTAAACTAGTGAACTGGTAGACATTGTTAGTTATAAAATAAATATCCACATCAACACAAATGTACTACTTCTTTGGTATTGATTCACCATTTTCGAAACAGTTTCAAACTCCATTCATAAGCTAAAAGACATTCTCATTTTTATCAATGGAACTATACCTATGATACTTTTTCCAATGTTTTTACTTTTTTCAAATTCCTTCTTTCATTAAACTAGTGAACTGGTAAACATTGTTAGTTATAAAATAAATATCCACATCAACACAAATGTACTACTTCTTTGGTATTGATTCACCGTTTTCGAAACAGTTTCAAACTCCATTCATAAGCTAAAAGATATTCTTATTTTATCAATGAAACTATACCTATGATACAGTTTCCAATGTTATTACTTTTTTCAAATTCCTTCTTTCATTAAACTAGTGAACTGGTAGACATTGTTAGTTATAAAATAAATATCCACATCGACACAAATGTACTACTTCTTTGGTATTGATTCTCCGTTTTCGAAGCAGTTTCAAACTCCATTCATAAGCTAAAAGACACATAATGAAACAATACCTATGATACGTTTTCCAATGTTTTTACTTTTTTCAAATTCCTTCTTTCATTAAACTAGTCATTTTCATTAATTTATTCTTCTTTCATTAATTCGTTGTTCTTTTTCTTCCGTCATATCGTTACAAAAACGTTTAAGTTCCACAAATGTGTTACCAATGCCACAAACAAACTCTAAACCGGTGAAAGTTCAATAAGTGTTCCGGCAATTTGTCATTACTTACATTTTCATTAGCGATATAGGCAATGTATATACGTAAATGCGGGTATAGCAGTTTGCAGGTAAGTATGGCATCATTATGGGGCCGGATATGTGATGTGTATTGGGCGCCGCTCCATTTCCCGCCTCAATTGTAAGGTCGCGGTCATGCGAGTGGAAAATTGACGTCAATAGTTGATTCGGCGTACGATTCTGATTACATACTGCTGCTTGGAGTGATGCGAGGAAACGTATTGTGAGAATCGTTGACCGTATTTTTCAATTCAAGTACATGACGCCAAGGGACGACAGGACACGGGAAATGACTGAAAAACTAATCTTTTTTTAAATATATTTCCGTTTCCAATTTAGATATTTATTATATGGTACATTTTTTATAATACGTTTAAACAACAAATTTTATTTATTTATCTACTTTAATATGCGCATGCACGTATGGCGGGCTTATTGCTACGAGCGCAATCTCTTACAGCCAACCATAACACCAGTCCAGCCTCGTTCGAGGAACGGCCGGGAATCGAACCCGGCTCCCGCGGTGCGCCGCATCGTTAAAGGCTGTATGCTTTGTGACCAACCCAATACACCACGGCGATGACGAAATGTTACTATTACCTTAAACGTTATTTACACAGTAAAAGCGAATAGCAGGACCATTCTTGTGAATAGCAGGACCATTCTAGCAGGACTCATTCATTCGAGCGAATAGCAGGACCATTCTTGTACATAATTTAAAAAAAGCTATAAAGTTATATACAGAACAAAAAAGGCTTCCTAATTACAAATTATTATAAATTATAAATTATTTATTTAATTGTATGTAATTTACCAAAGTTTGACATAAAAAAAATTAAAAAACAGTACATATAAATAATTATATCTTTTTTATAATAAATGCCCCATAAACCCATATAACATTACTAAAGAAAATATAAAAAAGAAATTTACAATACTCGAATTGCCATTTTATTTTGTTTTCAAACATTTTTTTTAAACGAGACGATGTTTAAATGTGTATAGGACACTCGTAGTACTAGTTCGACTAAACAGTGTTCTATTTTATTGTTCATAATAAATATGTCATGGATAGGTTAGGTTACTTTCTCTCACTGTTCAGCATTGCGAATATCGTAAAGCAGAGTGACCTGCTCATGCGTATAGAGAATAAGAGCGAATATTGTGACGTCATTAAAGAGCTCGCTCAAGTCGGACCGACAAGTCGCGTTTAAAGGTAAAAAAGTACAGAGCGTGCTTGTGGCAAACGTTCGTTTGGTGAACGATAAAATGATATAAAAAATGCTAGAGCGTGCTTGTGGCAAACGTTCGTTTGGTGAACGATAAAATGATATAAAAAATTGTAAGTAGGTTGCGTAATTCGGTTCAGTTGCGACCATGAACTGGTTTCTTTAGGTTTATATCTATTTGTGCGTTCTTAATTAGGCGAGTCAATGAATGCGTACATCTCTAATCATATGGTTATAAATATTTATATAGATATATAATTAAATTATCGTCTTTATTTATCTAATTTAATTATCGTTTTTATTTCTATAATTAAATTACCATCTTTCTATTGATACTCTTATATTCGGTATAAAAATAATTTCGATATAGATTTAGCCTGTGAAGACAATCACGGAATATTTATATTTTATTTCCATGTCTATATTTGAGACAGACATGCATTTTGGTTTTTTTTTCAAACAATTTAGAATTTAAGTGGCCACGACAAACAGATAGTCCGATAGTTGCCATTTCTGTTCCTTTACTGTACCGTTTTTCTTATTTGTTTATGAAACACAAATAGCATTTATCTAAAATTGGATTCTCAGCAGAATATATTATTTTCTTTGGAAACTGCTTAAAAAAATCTTAATCTAAAATCTATCTAAAGTGGAAAAATTTTGTGTATTCATACAATATATTAAAAAATAATATTTGAAGAGATTATATATTTTAATCCAATTTTTCCATTCGAATAATGTAAAGAGTAAAGTAAGCCTTATAATCTTGCAAAAATTTAACCTCGAATTTTTGTCTAGATTAAGAAAATATCTAGATTAAGAAAATTTTAAAAAGTCGAAAATAAAAAAGTGTGTGCGTGCGTGCATGCGTGCAAGCGAGCGTGCGTGCGTGTGTGCTTGTGTGCGCATGTGTGTGTATGTATCTGTGTGCGTGTGAACGAGGCAACGTAATTGTTCGTTTTACGATATAGTAACGAAAAAATGGACCAAATTAACATTTTCATTATAACTTCGCTTTTAAGGACTTGACCCAAATTATGTATTTGAATTTTTATTACTTTAGGTGGAAAAAAATTACAATTCGATTTCCTTCAAATAAAAGAGAAAAAACGGAATTATGTGCCGTTCCTGCTCTCTACGGATATGCGCCACATAACTCACCGGTCCCAACATACTTTCTAGGTTACCCGATAGAACCTTCCATAACTAACATGCGATATAATTATAGTTATATGTTCGGTATATAATTCAATACATTAAACTTGTCTGTAATTTGGTAAATTGATGTGATATTTACTTTAATACGTACTTTGCTTGGCCTTGCGGACGTGGACTAATGAATATACGATTAAGCTATATTTAAACGATAGTCTGTTTTATTAGCATATCATTTGCCCTAATCTGCTAAAGCTTTTTCGTGACTTCAAAGCTGCCTTTAATTATTACGCTATTTCATGATAGGGCAGCAATTTTAAAAAGCAAATAAGAGCGAAAAATGTTTTTAAAAAAAAATGTTATCTTTGAAAAATATGATTTTATTTATTTCCTGATTTTCACAAGAAATATTAAATGTTATTCAATTGCAATGAATAATAGAACAATTGGTTAAATTAATGTTTTTAAATTATAATATAAAAAAAATATGTATATATATATATATATATATATATATATATTATATAATATATATATATATATATATATATATTATATAATATATGTATATATATATATATATATATATATATATATATATATATATATATATATATATAATTAAATCATTTATTATCTCTTACATTTTTCAATGTCCTTTCTCTCTAAATAATGAAGAATATTTTCCCATATTTTTGAAGATAGTAAATAAACAATAATTATAACTACACTTTGAGGTTTGCTGACATCAAGATCCCATATAGTGATTCCTTTTACTTATTTCGTGAAAGTCAAATTAAATGTACGAAGTTAAAAATAAACCCATATCTCAAATAGTGACACGAAAAACAGGTTTTTTTATCCGTTTGGGCCTACAAAAATATTTAATTGAATTGTAGTCTATAATGAATCATTGACCCCTAAACGGAATTAAGCTATTTATGGGACGGTTTTTCAGATACGGCCCTTCAGAATGTCAATGAAAAAAACGCATGATCTGAACAGATATTTTTTTATACTTTAAGTCTATTTAATTATCCTTATAAAGCTAATATTTCCATTTTTAGATGAAAAGAAACAAAGGATCGGTTTCATTCTAATTTTGGACGGCCATATTGGAAATTGATCAAAATTTTTCAAACTTGAGATTATAGAAATCAACAATGAGATGCAGTAACTAGCTGTAAAAGTACTCCTAACATTAGTCACTATTAAGTTAAAATATATAAATATTGGTAACAATTTAAATAAACAATTTTAATTCTCTAAACAATCGATTTTCAGGATAACTATTTTGAGATCAAAATTCTATTTTACGCAGCGCCATTAAAAAGATTGTATTATTAGCATTATTTTAAATTACGCAAAAAATATTTTATTAATCACAGTTTGAAATTTTTTTATATTAACCAAAACAAAAGTGATGTAATATAAACAAGAAGTATAGCTTATGTTTGTTACAATTTTATTAATTTTTTCGAAGTTTATTAAATTTTAGTTTATAATTAATTAATAGAAGTAAAAAAATATTTTTTTAATTATGCCAAATTATGGGATTTACAATTGTGACCAATTTTCCGTGTATCAACTTTCAGGTTAATTGATTTAAAATTCTTTCTTCGTCGATTTGCAAATAATTAGTTCGGAATTAGTAAAAAAATAATAATTTTGATATTGTAATGTTATTTGATGCTGTGTGTATTTAATATTGTAATGTTATTTGATGCTGTGTGTATTTAATGTTTTAAATTAATTTACTAGTCATAAAATTCCCTGTAATATTGTAATGTTATTTGATGTTATTTGAAGCTGTGTGTATTTAATGTTATTTGATGCTGTGTGTATTTAATGTTTTAAGTGATATTGTAATGTTATTTGATGCTGTATAATGTTATTTGATGCTGTGTGTATTTAATGTTTTAAGTGATATTGTAATGTTATTTGATGCTGTATAATGTTTTAAGTGATATTGTAATGTTATTTGATGCTGTGTGTATTTAATGTTTTAAATTAATTTACTAGTCATAAAATTCCCTGTCTCTGGTAGACAATATTTTTTGAACGTGTATAATATACGTGTATATAAGTGTATAATAAAATACATTCCATTGTATCTAAGTGTATATAAGCTTAAAATATAAAGAAGCAAAAAATTGATAGTTCTCAAGTATAATAAGATGTTACTTAAGGGTGAAAAGAAATTGAATTATCATGAAATTGGTTTGAACTACTTTACCGTTTTTTTATATTTTAACTGGCCCTAAATAAAGGGTAAGTTTCTAATCACATCTTGTATTATAATAAAAGTTACGTACATTCCAGTAACGAAAGAGGCTAAACAAATTATGTTCATTCTCTGGTATTGCCTAAGTTGAATTTTGTAGGCGTAACATTCGTTGTTAATAAGTTAATGATGATTTAATGAAGCGATATAAACAGTTGTTTATTAATGTTCATTTCAAAACCGAATTAGCAAAATTTAAATAAACTAGATTTTGCTCACAGTTCCGCACTCGTAGATTTTTCGTGGCAAGTTTGCAATCGTAAAAGTAATTTATATCTTAACTTGAATTTGAAATTGGATCGTTGTGATAATCTGACCAATTTCTATTCATCCTTCTTTGAACCCAATATTCCGTTCTTACCGTATGAGCGCTATTATTGAATTCTAAACCTATTTAGGAAAAATTCCATCATCCACCCTTCACTCTTTAAACCTCTGTACAGTGGTGTAGCAAGAACGTGTTTGTTATTCATACAGGTGTAGCAAGAACGTGTCTGTTTTCATACAGATGTTTCGTACATGTAGCAAGAACGTATCTGTTCTCATCCAGGTGTTATATATATATATATATATATATATATATATATATATATATATAAATTGAGTAACTTGATGCCCATATTCACCTGTTTGCATAATAGAAACGTTGTATGTCACAAATAATGGACATATTCTTTGTTGTGTATAATAATATGATTATCACGATGTATGCCAAAGTTGTATTTACTGTTAGAAGATTTAGTTTTTTAGAGTTCCGTACCTTTAAAGGAAAAAAAGGAATCCTTATAGGATCACTTCGTTGTCCGTATATCGGTCTGTCAAGTCTATTTTTCTCAGGAACGCGTGGAGATATCAAGTTGAAATAAATATAAAATATTTAGGTTTATGGTTCCCTGGAACTGTAAAAAATAAATTCTAAGTCCACGCAATCAAGAAGAACTTATCATAATATATTTTGACACTCGCAAGTAAACCAAAACCTATTACTTCCCGTAGATCTAGAATCATGAAATTTAGCATGAAGCATGGTCTCACGGCAAAAGTAAAAAATACGAAAATCGTTAATTTGTAGTTATATTACAGAAAAGAAATATTGTTTTTACATATGCACTTGTGAAAGATATAGTTCTGTAGGAATATTATGTACCATTAAATGTTAAACATGCCTAATTTTGTAATGAACCCTTGTAGTGCGAGTTCTACTCGTGCTTGACAGATATTTTTAAATGTCTTTAACTGACCATATCATAATCTCTCCAAAGGCTATGCATTAGTTTATTTAACCACCAAAACACCAGATATGTGGACATATATAACTATATATATATATATATATATATATTGATGAAATATATTGATGATATATATATATATATCGAAATATTTGATGAATGAGTGACTTAGTGGCAAAATTTATTATTTTAGGTACATTATCATTTAATCACCTTATGACAGTTTTTTTAAATTTCGCAGGACTGTAATGAAAAAAACGCCAACAATATATGTTTAAAAGAAAAACACATTAAAAGAAAAGAAGTGAGATTAGGAGTTAAGTTCAAGCGAGACTAAAGGTTGACAAGTAGATTCTGAGTGGTTTCTAAACAGACACATAGTTTACGCTTTTATAAGAACTTAGCTTAAGGTCGTAATATATCCTGATGGAAGGGTATCGTAATATATCATAATATTTCTTGATGAAAGGATAAAATTTAATTCGGTTATGGGATATATATATGTACCGTTCCCCAATTCCTGTTTATAGTTAAATTTCTTCTCGACTTTATACCATAAAATCATCAGGGTAAAAATATCGTAACGTAAAATAATACGACAAAATTTATTAATTTTGTGAAGGATTTCAGTTCAAGAAATTTTAAAATGAAAAATGGGACAAACAGTATTTCAGCAGAAAATTCAATAGCAGTAATAGAGATGGACTCATTTACCCAAGTTTAGCAAAAAGATGTTTTTTCCTAAAAATAAAAAATTGAATCGTTTTTTAAACAAAACATTCTTAAGGCTGTGTTTTGTATGAAAGTTAATTTACAAATTTGTATACGTTACTAAGCAATAAATACGATTGTCTGACACGAAATGGTCATGCAAATTTGGAAAGAAAATGAGCAACCTGGAAATACCTCAGAAGAAAATTTTATTCAAAATAGGACTACATGTGAATCACACAAATAAAAAAGTGACAAAGTCAAAAATTAATACTAAATAAACCAAACTATTAAGCTATATAAAAATGACTTTTTTAGGCTTTGTCAACAAGTACATGCGTTAGCTATATTTAATCACAAAATTTCTCAAACCTATGAACATTGTATACTTACATTACCAGTTTTAAGTTTATCGGTTTTGCAGTTTTTGAGTTTGTGACAGATAGATGGACAAATACTAATTAATTTTGTTTCTAAGGTTTCCTGCTTTTCCGGCACCATCAGGAGATTTTCAAAAATCACGGCACAGGAAAATTAATATTTAAAAAATAATGTGTGAAAACACGTCCTTACAAGGTTTTGGACCTTGTGCATTTTTTCAATAAATAACAAAAAAATAGTTATGAGAAACGATTATTAACTAAATGTAACATAAATCAACCTTTTTTGAAATTCTCGAGTTGCAATTTAAACAAAGTTATACTACACAATCCGGCATTTTTTTATTGTTTTCGGGATAAACATACTCACGAGAATCGAAATGTCAACTGAAACGCTGCTAATTCCGGCATTTAGCACCGTTTCTAGTGGAATATTTTTCGGTCGCTTATTATAAGATACAATCTCTAAAATCTGAGCTGTCAAACAACGTAACCACAGCAACGGCATTAACCCGGCAGTCATCTTCCTCTACCGCACGTGCGCGACCTGCTAGTAACTTTCTATGTGCTACCTGCCAATAATTTTATAGAAAAAAAATTAGATTTTTATCTTAATCTCCAGAAATACTTTTCCGGTTATAATACAAAATAACAGATAATAGACTAGACACCATCTTCAAACCCACACAAAACAACATTGCTTCAAACTTTTCGGTAACATAATTTAAGGCCGGGATGGATTTCCGAGTACGGAAACTTATACTTTTGTACGTTCGCTAAGCACTATCAAATAAAAAAGTCCCTAGTCAATTGAACGCTTCCTCTATAAATCTTTATTTCTTTTTCTTATCTCTCTATTTGTCTTTTTTTTTAAATAGCCTTCTTCTCTTAGTTTCATTGACCCTCTCCTGAGTACTAATGCAATACTTTCGTCATCTTGTCGAAAGTACAATTAACGATTAAAGAAATCAATTATTATTCATACATATTTTGACATGAAATTATGTTTTTTATACATTATGTATTGTCTACAAAAAAAATTAATAAAAATTATATTTTTTATTTCAAAATGTTGACGTAAATTATTTAGGCATACCTGCAAAATTGCGGTAGGATTTCATTGGAGTAAGGAATTGTTATGCTCTGCCACAGTATAGATATAAATGGGCAGATAGACGTTATTTGGCTACTGAATCGTAAAAAATGGTAAAATAGAAAATCTAATAATGTCATCTAGTATACATGTATAAATCAAAAACTTTCGTCAATACAATATTCAAAATAAAAACGTTAATTGTTATCGCATCTAATAATGTCTTAGAGCAACAGAAGGAAACAGCTTTATCAGAGAGTGACCAAGTTTACATTAAACAGAAATTGTCAGCAGTTATATCGAGTTAATTTCATATTGTGAAATTAATTATATTCAATACTATGGTATTTGAAACTTATCATACGAACCCGACCCGGTTTTCTTGTATTAATTTTTTTTGAAGTAAAACTTCTTTACGCTCGCTTAACTTGGAGAGTAAGCTGATGAATGCATGACGAGAGCGTTACGAAAAGTGTGATCGGGCGAGGCGAACGGAGGTTGAGAGGGAGATATAAGTTAGTGAAGACAGAAAGAGAGAGAGTTACGTTTCGTATATTACTGTAGGGACAAGAGAGAGAGGTGCGAGCACACATTTTCTTTCTCTCTTTCTCTCATAGCCAGTGCATGAAATATATATATATATATATATATATATATATATATATATATATATATATTTGTGTGTGTGTGTATATATATATATATATATATATATATATATATTTATATATATATGCGTGTTTGCTAGCGTTACGTGAACGGTGATTTTTAATTATTTTGTAATTTCATTTCGTTCTTGAACAATTTTATAAATTATTATTTTGTTCAATACATTAAATATTCTACGTTTAAAGTGAATAAAATTGTAAATTAATTTTAAAGTTCATATTTTGTGAATTTGAAGTTTTACTTCAGTCGTGTGGTCTAAAGCACACTCGTTTTTTTACTCCATCAATATAATGATTTCAAGAAACGTGATGTGACTACATGAAATTCCTACATTTACTTCTACATTCTACTTACTACATTCATACTTACTACATTCACTATCAAATTATTGCCACTGCCCTGATGCCCCGAGATATAATTAATAATACCTTACGAAACCGCACTGTTGTGATAAATAATTTCGCATCGGGACATGAATACAATGTTGTGCTTACGACACTACATTCATATGTAATGATATACACGCCAAATATGACCAATAAGTCATTTAAATTAATAAACCAGAATATATTAGCTAAAATATTATGAATAAAGATATGTGGACGCCACTGGCAATCTTACGCGAAAGTTTTTATTGAAATTGACTTAAAAATATAAAGTCAATTTAAAGTATTGCTAACATTTATTATATTTTTTTTCAATTCTACTTTCAAAAATAACAGTTTTGTAACAAATCCACAACGATCAATTAAAATAATTCTAATTAGGAGTTACTGCTGATTCATTTTTGTAAGTTACTGCTGATCAGAGTCCCAAAATATATATGAAATTAATAGTAAAAATATTATTGAAATATATTTAAAATCAAGTGAATTATGCCGCTTTACATTCAAAATTGAAATTTCCAGCTCGCGCCCAGTCCGTCCCAGCTATAATGACGTCACGCGGCACAGTCCATGGGCAAAAAATAGTAAGTATTACTGCGTAAAGAAGCGACACTCACCCCCCCCCCCTTCCCCCGCCCCCCAATTTAACGTCACCCGCAGATAATGAGTACGATCATGTGTACGCGTTCCTAGGTTGCCGTTTGTTGCATTCGCTTGTGATTTGTTCAATTGTGCGATGTTTGATTAAATTTAACTTGTGTAATTCATTGTTACAATTGTTGTGTAATTCATTGTTACTATTTATAGTAATTAAATTTTTAATTATAATTAATTTTTAAGTTTATAATTAACTATTTATAGTAATTCAATATAACAGTCCGTAATTGCACTGTGTACAAGTGCTTAAAAAGAATAAAGTCATTAAGGATAAGAGATTGCCTTGTCTCCATTTTTTATTTGTTGTAAATAATTTTATTTTGTGTCACCAACTTATTTAGTTAGTACCCTAGTAATATTTTTGTGTCAACTAACATGTCACTGAGCAGTTTTAAATTTCAAACTGTTCTTAAAACTCATTGTTTTGTTTGCACGCAATGTATTTAGAAAAGGTATTCTTGTAGTGTTGGCTGTAGGCATGTTATATTGTTTATTAAGAGATCTTTCACATGAAGCAAATCTAATCAAGTCAAAATTACAACGAAGACAATATTCCAGTGTATTACATTTATACATCAACAAAATTTATTTTTATTTAAGATTTTATTTCGTTTTAAGATCCATTCTAAGTACATTTTTTTTAAATGCTATCTTAATATTATTATTATCAAATCACTTTCACACAATTAAATGTATAATGTAAAATATTTATTCATATAATTACATTTTTACAGTTTAATAATAATTACAGTTTAAAATACAGTTTAATAATTACATTATTATCTAATAAAGTCGCGTGCGCCAGTACAAAGCTAGTACGCCAGCGCGTTATCGTGACAGTCATTCGATCGACGCTATTGGTTAGAAAGAGAAACAGCTATCTTGCTGACGTATAGCGTCAACTCGCTTGATCGGCACGATTGCCCACAACGATCGCGACCGATATGTAGTATTTGTAAATATGTTTTACCTGCACTCTGCTGACAGCCCTACATTAATTTACGCACACACACATGCGGATATGAATAGGCGAGTACGTATGCAATAGTGTAGGCAAATAAATCTGTTCGCTAGTATGGAGTGTCGGGGTGTGCCGTGGGATAACCCAACACCTTCTGGTATTATATATTGTTTAATAGTAAGTGTTAGATAACCGCACGTTCTAACAATCATACAATTGACTACTGTTACCAAATATTTGGCGCTCATTGATAACAAATAATTCATACTAATAAAAAAAAACTTTGTTGTACCGCTACGGAGATATTGAGCGTGGAGCATAGGTTTTACATGAAGTACAACTTCGTAGGTACCTACGTTGAGAGATAAGAAAATGTAATAGTCATTGAGAAGTCTTTACGCGGTAAAGAACTTATTTTTTTACGATAATAATAATGTTTTCGCAGAAAGGAAATTTTTTAGCAAAAATATTCTTTTAGATTTCTATGAAATGATGACACATTTAAAAACTATAACAAATATTGAGTAACCAGTCATAAGATTTAACCTCATTATCTTCTATTTTTTATTATTTTGCAATAATATTAGCGCAATTTAGTTATATTATAAGGTAACAATTCGACATATTAGTAGGTAGCTAACAATCATTCAAACTGGCTCGTGTCTCGTGAAGAGCATACCCATTTTTGGTATAGAAACAAAAAATTGAATCGGTTCGTCAAAAGCGACAAGTAAAAGCCCATAATGTGTTGGGCCCAGTTCATCAAAAATAAAAATAGCACAGTTAAATAGAGAACAATTAACAAATTGACAATATTAACATACATAATTAAAAACCAAATTTGTAGTTTCTTTATTTCTAAAAATAATAATAAATGTTACATTTGTTCCAATTTAAGTATTCAAATACAAAAAAAAATTAAAATCGACATATAGTTTCTTTATTCTATATTAGAAACGATTTCTAATTTCCTTCTCAACCTCCTCTTAGACTGATCAATCGCCTTTCGATCTCCTGGGATTCCACCCTTAACAAGATCGATCTCATGTGGCCTTCCCCAGGGCTCAGTCCTAAGTTCTACCATCATCAACATATATTCACACAAAATTCATTCTTCTGTCAATCTATTTTGTCGTATATTGCAGTACGCTAATGATTTACTTTTATATACCTCTGACAAGTCAATTGCGGTTTCAGAAGTGCTTTAAATTCCCACGTTAACTTGAGCCAATGGGTATGGATCTCTCACGGTATGGATCTTTCACCATCCAAGAGTTCTGTCATGATCTTTACTAGAATAAGAATAATTCCACCTGTTCCTATCTTCTTAAACTTTTCAAACATCCCTATCCTTTCCAGTACTAAATCCCTTGGTATGTTCCTGGACTCGAAATTATCCTGGAACACTCATATTGAGCATATAATTACTCGACCATAAATACTCTTTGTGCTGTTTCTGGAGTGTGGTGGGGCTCTCACCCTACCACTCTAAAACTTATGTACAATTCTTTCATTCGCAGTCATCTGGATTATTGCTCATTCTTCCTTGATCCTATTTCCAAATCTAATGCCATCAAATTAACTAGTGTTTAGTCTCAACCTCTGAGGATCGTGGCAGATGCAATGAAATCCAACCCCATTAATGTTCTACAAGTAGAATGTGTTGTTTCTCTTCTATCCCTCCGTCGTCAATACCTAACTTATCGATTTCTCTTGAAAGCAGCTAGCTTCTCATAACATCCTATATTTCCAAAACTAACCCTTCTTTCCAGATTTGTTATTAATGATTTCTTTTGGCATTCTAAGCATCATCGTCTCCTCACGGCCAGCTTTCAAAAAATCTATTATCTCAAACACTATTTATCAAAATTCCTCTCTCCCCCAATATTGTTTTCCAATTGACTCAGTAATTCACAGGCCATATATAAATTTGTATTTCGGAGTTGGTAAGAAGTCCACTAAAGCCAATTTCTGTTCAATTCCATCCTAAATAAATTATGGGTGGATTGGACGTGAATATACACAGAAGCATTAAAACTTCTAAAAGTCGGCTATGTAGGTGCGTCTTTTTATTGCCCGGCTATCTCTCATTCGGCATATTTTCGCCTCCCAAAAGATTGTTCGGTATTTTCTGGGGAATGTAGAGCCATTGTAGAAGCCTTGAGATATGCTCGGCTTAAAAAGGTTCGTAAGCTTCTTACCTTCTCCGACTCCTTAATTTCTTTAGAGTTCCCTCTCACTGATCATTATTCAATAAATTGTAACTTCCTGACTGTCCTGATTCTCCTCTCTTTTGAGCATCTTACGCTTGATTTGGAGAGGTCGGGATTGGATGTCGTTCTTGCACGGATTCCTAGTCACTGCGGCATAGTCGTTAATGAGATAGTTGACGCATACGCCAGGTTCGCAGCTATGTACGGGGTTCCATGTTTCACTCGTAATTTGATTGAGGATCTCCTTATCCTGGCTCATTCCTTGATGGTCTCTGATTGGCAAAGGGCATGGGAAAGATCACGGGTGCGGGATACTTCCAGGCCAAATCTTCTATTCCTTCAAAATCGTAGTTTTCAACATTTATTTTTCCTCGAAAGGAAACTCATATGTGGTATCTCATATGCGTTTGGGTCACTGTTCTATTCCAACTCATTTGATTAGGTTCCGTGTCAGAGAGTCTCCAGCCTGTGATTGTGGGTTTGATGAGGGCGACCTAAATCATCTCATTTTTGCATGCTCATTAAATAATAATTTCCTTCATTCATTTATAAACTATTACAACAAAAAAATCAATTAACTATTAACGTTAGATCCATTCTATCCTTTAATAATAAAACCATTCTAGACTCAGTCATTCAATATATAAGAAAGAACGACATCAAAATCTAGGACCTTCTCTATTCACGTATATTTTGTATCTGTTTTTATGTTTGTTTGTTTATATATATGTATATACTTATTAATCGTTTATTATTCGTCTATGTTCTGTTGTCACCGTTGTATTCTATAATTTTTTTATTTATATTATCGCTTAATTTGTTCTAGCATAGTAAACTTTTATTTGATTTTTATTTTGCTCTTTAGCTTATTTTTCTTATCAAGCAACAATGATAGATATTCGAAGTGTAATCTAGTCAATGTTTCCTAATCACAAAATCTAAATTTGATGCTGGCAAAAGTTCTCTCGAGAGAAAATAATCGCCACAGAATAAAAGCAAAAAAAAAGAAAAGAAGGAACAATGTCGGTTAAATCTTAATTTGTTTAGTCTTTAAGCAGTGATTACTCATTTAAAAAGCGATAGATATTAATTACTTTTTATAATTATTTCTAAAAAGTTATTATGTACTTTATTCAATTTTTACTATGAGTTTTATTTCTTATTAATCCTGGTAGTACAGTATACGCACATTTAGGACGAGACTTTTTTTTGTTTTCGATAATGAATACCAGTTGTAGATTATTGTTTATTTCTTCCTATTCTAAAAATGTCAGGTATTTCTTATCATATTCTACTTAAAATTCTTTTTAAAATGGAAAAATATTAATTTAATACACTCCCTTTAAGCTACCAAAATAATAATTTTAGCATTTTTCAAGTTATCCTTTATACTAATTTTTGAATTAGTCGTCACCGTGGTGTTGGGTTAATCACAAGGCATACGCTTTCGACTGTGAAGCGCACCGCGGGGACCCAGGTTCGATTTCCGGCCGCTCGTCGAGCGGCCGGGAATGGACTGGTGCTCTGGTTGGCTGTAATAGTCTGGTTGGCTGTCGAACGGCCGGGAATGGACTGGTGTTCTGGTTGGCTGTAATAGATTGCTCTTGTAGCAATAAGTTCGCCATATGTATCAGTTAGATACATTAAAGTACAGAAATATACTATTACGTCATAATAATATTAACATTTAGTCAACTAGAATGGTTCTAATAATCAATTTTGCTAAGTTATATAATGAATACTAGACATTAATTTAAATTTGTATTGCACTGTGAATGTGGCAAATGACTTTAATTGCAAATTACTTTGATTGCAAATTACTTTAATGTATCTATTGCATTACTCACTTGTTATCTTTTGCAAGGATTGTATTGCACTGTGAATGATACAAATGATTTAATTAGCAATTAACTTTAATTGCAAATGACTTTAATTGCAAATTACTTTCATTTCAAATGATTTTGATTCACATATTGCATTATTCACTTGTTATCTTTTGCAACGATTGTCTCACAAAACAGATAAATATAATTTATTGCACCTTTCGGGCAATGACGCGTATGAAACCATGCAATAAAATTAATTCAGACAACACTCAATAATTCACTGCATGCATGTGTGCATGTGTGAATTAACTTAGTATAACTTATAAATTAATTTAATTCAGTTGCTGTTATAAAATTATTCAACGTGACTATTAAGTACATCTCTATTGGTTGTGCCCATTACAAATAGATAATTAAATTTAACTCCCACAGCCGGCTTCGGTTGCATACGTTCCGCAATAAGACAAAGAGACATAACGTAAATTGTTATGCTCGAGCATAAGTGATTGTTCTTAGCGCCTTAGTAATAATAAGCCCGACATATGTTTGTAATACTGTTTTATTTGTTATCGTTAATAATTAAATATAATGTACTCCGCTCCGCTTGTTTCGGTTCTAATCACGTTCTACTTACAACAGATTCACACATCGTCAATTATTATTGTATGTATTTCCTTATTCACAAACTATTCCTTCTTATACTCAAGCGGCATGCTCTTAAATTGACACTAAATTACAATTTTAAGCTAAATGAAATTTTTACCAACACTGAATCTAATTGCAATTTACTAATTTTAAATTTATTACATTTTAAACGTTGATAGTCTAATCGCGTTCAAAAAGCAAAAAGGTTTTTTAGAGAATTACTGCTAACATAAAACTGGTCATTTTAATAAAAAGCTTTTAAACAATTTTAATAAAAATGAATGTGATGACCGTACCCTTGCTGGAGTACACCAACAAATGGCGTTACAAATTTACGCTAATTGGTTTAATTTCGTTCTTTGTTTATTTTGTTTAAGTTTTTGATTAAATTTCACAAATATTATTTTGTTGTGTTGTTTATAGTCATGTTTAATAATAAACAGGGTTTATTAATGTAATAGTACCAATACATGATTTAAAAACGGAAATTGCAAGTTTACAAACAATCATAAAAGACGGTGTTACATTTACATATTCGTTTTAGATATACGGAGCTACACTCGCTATTTCGGCTCGCACTAACCAGTTTATATTTATATTGATATTTAAACACATGTTTCCTGTGACTTTAGCACTTTGAGACCGACAAAACGTATTCGTATTCCAATGTCTAAAAGAGATTCGTACTGAAACAGAATTTTGTATTTTATTTTGGATTATAACAAAATTAAAAGTTACTATTTGTGTCGCTATAAGGTTTTAGAGATAATGTTATTTGCTATCTACTGTATAAATAGCACAGCTAGCTACGGCAGGAAATTTAAATTTCTTTAACGAAGGCCACAATGAATATGCGGAAATATATAATTACCAGAATAACGGGTTTTACATTGATATAGCTACAAAGCAACTTATTATTGGGTGTGCCAAATAAAAAAAATATCAAATTTCAATAATTTCTTAAATAATTAACATTTAGGTTTTTTTTTAAATTAATTATTTTCTTATAATTTTTTGCTTTTCTGTATATCTGAAGATTGTTTTGTGTTAACAAAGCAAATTTCTGCTCACTCGTTGCAGTAATATTCCAGTAATCGACCAAATTATTAACGTACTTTCACAATATTATATTTCACATAAACCTAGAAATAAAATTAAAATTAATATGTCATCATTAATAAAAATTATTTAAAAACTTATTACAAAATAAGCATTCTAAGTAGTGAAAATAGATGATTAAAGAAGTCAAAATAAAATTATAGTCGATCATATTAATATAATATATAACACTTTCCGACGGAATGATTATATTAAAAATAAAAATGACATGAAAATCGATAGGACCGAAAGGCAATCGAATTCATGACCATATAAAGTTACTGAATTAAAAAGAAAAATGCAATATGTCAAAATTTTAGTAAACAACAACAAATAAATTTAATATAGGTTAATTGTAAACTACAAAAAAATCTCAATTAATAAGTGAATAAAAAGTGTTTCGTGGATTGATAAATGCTAATCGTCAAGTTGAAAAAGCGAGTTGTGCGTGCGACGCTGTCTTTGGGCGCCAATAGAAGAATGATTTGCAAAATGAACATAAGGTCAGGAACAACTCTATATAAATGCACCGAGTATATTGCATATAGATATAGATGTATCTCGTAAAGACACGGTTATACTGCCGACTTGTGTCTGCTTTATTTCCATGGTGATGGAATTTTTTTCATGGGCATAATGTCAAAGATCTCCCCTGTAGATATAGTCGTTCATTTAGTCATTGTTTATAAAACTATTTGAAGTTTTATAAACAATGACTAGTAGTACTTTGTTCATATTATTTATATTCCAATTATCTATACATTAGCACTTCATTCATATTATTTATAGTCCAATTATCTATACATTAATATTATTTACAGCTAAGTATATATGTAATTTTCTACAAGTATGTTGAGTCTGTTAGTATTAAATTAGAAAATAAAATTTTTAGGCATGAACAAACTAAACAAAATGAATTATTTTTTTTATAAATTATGATGTTTGAGGTAAGCAAGTATTCTAATAAAATAGCTTTATAAACTGAATTAAAAGAATTTGTAACGTCTTGCATATAGACAAGATATACAAAAATGACAAAATAAATTAATTACCTAACAGTCTTGTTATATCTTACAGCGTTCCACCACGTACTTTTCCATATTAATTGTACATCACAGTGTATATAATTATATACTCAAAATACTATTTAGCTCATTTGGACAAGTTTGCTTACTTTGTTATTTTTTTATTCTTGTTTGTTACCAACATTCATTATTGTCAAACTTGCAATTTTATTGTTAAAAGGTATTAACGGCCAGTTTTAATGCTTTGTTATCTATTGATGGTTAATTATCACGTGATACTCTTAATACCTTATTTACAATAGGAATTTAATACTGTATTTGTTCGTTAATATTTTTTGATCTATTAACAATTTAAAACTCAATGCACAGTATGTCTAATTGAATGCTTCTTTATTTCAGTAAGATTTACCACCTATTAAAGTAATTAATAAGATTTATGATGTTTTGCTTATTGTATTAATTTCCTCGAAAATTTAGAGTGACAAGGTAAATTTACCTCACAGAAAAATACAATATTGGATAAAATATCTGCTTGATCTCCTTGATCCTTCAATTATTTGTATAACAATTTAACAATTTAGAATCTTTATTGAGGTTGATTAATTAATTCGTCATCTAAAATGCATTATTAACATATATTTCAAATTATAAAAATATGTTTTAAATCATTATTAATATACGTTTCATGAACAGTGATTTATTTAGCTATTATAAGTTTAATTATTGAAATAAGAAAAAGCTATTATTATATTTTATTTTTTTGTTTACGGGGACCCCGCTATCAAGTTTACGAAAAGGAATTCCATGGGTTCACTCTAGATTACATACCAGGTTATCTTCGATATTTACCAGCAAAATCCACTGGACGGCACGAAAATTCGTCTAGTAGATTTCGCTTGTAAGTACCGAAAATAAATATGAAATGTCCCCCTACATATGATATTAACAAAAAAAAAGAAACAAAGATAAAGCAACAAAAAATCAAAAAGTAGATTTAAAAATTATGAAGATGAATGCTGTTCACGTAAAATTTTGGTCCTATATTATCTACTATCCAATAGAGATCAAGTAAATTTCGAAGGGGTAAAGAAAATAACTCCTCCCCAATAGAATTACGGAGTCTACTACTCAAGAAAATGCCCCTAAATAGATAAATTTAAATTGGAAAACCCTTGAGTAAAAATTACGAGAATAGCATTTAGTAAACTTTTCAATTGGTACTTTATCCAACGTTATTTGCGATCGTCTAAACATGCCAAAAGTCACAATAACAACGAATTTTGGGCGTCATTATGCCACCAAAGATGCAGATATGCGTTGAACGCTGTGAACAGTTTTTGGAGCCCTTGTGACGGAAAAATTTAAAAAAGGTTAAACCATAGCTTCTTCATAACTGCCGGAATCCATCCCATCTGTTTAAACCGAAGTTTTAGACATAGCAGTTATCTTCTTGGTTGGGCTTTTTTGGGACCCGCTCGAAATTTCTCCTCTGGACGTGCCCAAGTCCACTTAGTTGTCGTGGTTAAACACCCGAAACTTCTGTACACACTCCGAAAATAATCTTAAAAACAGACATGTGAACATGGAAATTTAAAAAAATGGTCGACTTTTTCTCTGTGGTTAATTTTTCGTCTCCAAAAGACTTTTTTGGAAACATATTTTGTATGAACACATTCTCACCTTTACTGTTTTGTTACATGTGTTTTCAGGTTCAGAAAGTAGGTTTTGAAAAATAAATAAACTTTTGTGTGATTCAGATAATATCTGAAGTTACTTTTCTTAGTAATTTCCGTCATTATTAAGGCATTTATACATCTTGAGACCAGTATATTCATATTCTCTTTATTGAACGGCACCGCCAGCGAAGGTACTACATGCTTTGGCGTCATTATCATCGTGAAAGAATCAACTATCAAAGTGCCGTTTCCAAAGGAACAAGTGACAGTCACTTGGAGCGATCAGTGAATAATGCAGTTGTTCCTTGTCAAGTTACTGGATGAAATATTGAGTCAAATAAGCAGCATAAGACTGAGCGTTTTCGTTTGCGTTACTTATATACTGTTATCTTCCTTGAGGGCGCTGTTCTATGAAGAGGGAATAAAAAAATTGGTCCCATGAAAAAATACGAACTTTATTAACGACAGAAATTAGGTAGAAAAATAATTTCAGTTATTGAATTTCATATAAAGTTTTTCTCTGTACTTTATAAAAGCAAAACGGTACTTACGAATATTCGGGATTATTAATTCGAACATTCGGGTTTATTAATTCATCTTACATTAGCTTATTTTTTTCTAGTATTAATTAATTTTCAATATTTATGAATAAACATTTTTGCTCTTTTAATTTGATAATTGAGATCACTTTACATTATTCTAAGGTTCAGTTCCTAAAAAGAAATCCTTAAAAGATCACTAACGTGTCTGTCTATTTGGCATAGCCATTTTCAACAGAAAACGTTTGACGTAGAAACGTGAAATTAGGCATAGCAATTAAACATATTAATCCGCATATATTTCAATAGCTGACACACAAATTTTCATCGAAAAGTTTTAGAGTGGAAGGGGGTAATTTAAATAATTAATACTTTTTTAACTAACAAGGACCTCAAGAATATTTTTTCATATTTTTAGGTAATACATAGAGATATATTAAAAAATAATTCTCTCCTTTATTTCCGAAATTATTCAACATAAAATTACTAAAAAATAATGTTTTTAGAAGTCTACGCAAAGTTGTATTATCCTTCCATCCAATCCTATCCGATTATCCTAAATCTTATAATTTTTTAAACATGCACCCATATTTTAATGCATGGGAAATATTCAGAAAGAAATATATTTCCATTATTAAAAATTTATATTTGTATATAGTTTAATAGAAATACAAGGTACTGTTTAATGTTTATAAGTGCCTAAATGTATACGGAACTCTCGTAGTGGGAGCTCTACTCATGCTTGACAAGTTTCATTGTAATTTATAAAATATAATCCACTAAGTCAATGGACAATTGACATGTTTAGTGTTATGATATCTAATCGAATTTCAGTAATACATTTTTCATGTCAAAACGTAAAGTGATATGAAACGTTCGCAAGGTTGCCCTGCCCCTATTGATTAATTTAACGTTGCAACTAACTGCATTGCCAGTTTTATAAATAAAGTAATTTTTGAAAAAATCTGTATAATTAAACTAGACTATGAAATGGCTTCATAATTCTATCACAAAATATCAATTTCCATTATTAATTATGAGCACAAATTATTTGCTAATAAAAACGGTTAATGTGAAATTTCTGTACCTGCGATTAGTATGACGATAGATATAGTTTAACTTCATTGATGTCAGCGTATCAATCATCGAAGTTAAATAGCACCGTGGGCGGTCAATACTTGAATGGGTAATAAAAATAAAATTAAAAAAGTGAAAATCCTTTAACTTTCCTGGTTAAAATAATCCAAAGTAATTTGCTCGGAATGTACATTCTTCAAATCACCAGGTGTTTATGAGTGATATGAAATTTTTCAGAAATAAAATAAAATGTATGCCACAAGTCATATTTTATTATTAAAGCCCATCGTCATTCAGAGATAGGTAACATGTGCTAGAAATGCTATACATTTTTCTATTTTTTAACTTAATAATTAAATTTTAGTATAAGAAAATGAAAAGCTAATTGTTTTCATTCCGAACATTTTTTCCCAGTCGTTCACAATACCATTTATATATATATATATAAATATATATATATATATATATATATATATATATATATATATATATATATATATATATATACATATACATATATGTATATGCATACAATTTTGAAATATGCCTTTTATCCACTATTGATCTGACATTAGAAATATTCTACCGTCACTGTTTATCGATAAACATACGTAAAAATGATTTATGGCTACGAATTGCGTTTCACTCTGGTGTGACCGCAGCTTAACACTTGCAATATATAAACATATCCTAACTCATTCGTCTCCCGGCGTGGCTTTGGAGCGATCGTGCTCTGTTCGTTTCAACGTCTCGTCTTAAATTTCTTGAATATTTTCGTTTAATTCGGTGGAAACAAATTATGAATTAAAATTAAGTAAATATATTTAAAGTGAGTTGTAAGTGTTGTTCAAATTACTTATCAAGCTTAGTAAGTTCCCCCGTCTCGATAGCGGCGTCTCGCTTTGTTTACAATAGTTAAGGTAAGCGTATACTAATTGTTAACTAACTATTTACTAACTTAATAATCTATTAACTGCGTTAACTTCGCAGTGTCGCGTTGTAGTTTGAATAATTTCAAACGTAATGTAGTTTTGAATAATTTCAAACAAATCGACATTTGGTTTGTGAAATTAAATTAATTTTGTAGACTTATTTAAGTTTCTGATGTAAGATGTTTAAAATATTTTAAATTTTTTCTCCAAATGTTATATTAAACGGATAGGGCATAAAGTTGTAAATCAATTTGTGTAATACACGTTCTACGCGAATTACGTTTTGAAAATCAAAATAATCATTTTGATTTATCGAATTGTCAGTAGTTTAAAACATTTTTGACTTACATAGAAATAATGTTATTGGTGCCACGTTATTTTTCTCAATAATTATTGCTTATTTCAATATTTTTTCGAAGTTTGACTACATATGGATATGATATAAATTTTAAATCAGTTTGTTAAACACATGTTAAAATAATTGTTTTGATGTAGGTATCGAACTTTTTCATGTCAGATGTTTAAAATGTTTTTACTTACGTAGGTAACAGTGTTATTAGCGTCATTATATTCTTCTCGTAATTACTATTTATTTTAGTTTTTTTTCAAGTTTTATAATATACGGATAAGGTATAAAGTTCCAAATTCATTTGTGTAATATAAGTTCTCCCCGCGTAATGCGCGTTCAGGAAATCAAAGTATTTATTTTTATATATCGAATTTTCTCATGTCAGAGTTTCGAAACATTTTTGATCTTGTACTTTCAACATTATCACCGTTCATAATTATTTTCGCAATTACCACTCATTTGAAAATTCTTCTCAAGTTTTATAATAAACTGTACTGGTGCAGTTTTTTTTAATATTTTATTACAAAACGTAAATGGAAAAGTTTTAAACCAGTTCGTGTAATATGACCTACGTGCAATGCCATTAGGTTACGATATTACTTATTTTGCTTTATAGAAATGTTGAATTTCAGAGGTTTGAAAAATGTTATACCGCTATGAAATTTTTTTTTTCAATTATTATTGATTTCAAACTTTTCTAAAGTTTTACAATACACGAAATCCGGGAGCACTTTCTTTATGCTAGATGATTAAGAAATTTACTTTTGTGAAATCGAAATACGAGAAATTAGAGTTTTTTTTCAGTTTGTTCATAGCCTGCTTCTATACAATATTAATGGAATTAAATTAAATGCCTGTATTCAGCGAAGTTCAATGGCATAGTTAAGATGCACTAACCCAAAATACGTAATGCGGTTACGCGAAACGACAGAATATTGATTTGAATTCCAATTGCTTTTAAACTTATTTAAAGTCACAGCACGTACTTGTGAAATGTTCCCACTTGACTATCAGGTATACATTGATTATTAACCGATATATTTATTGATACTTTTGGAATCATGTTCAGGGTAATAAGTAACGATGTACGTCTCACTTCTTCTTTAGCGTATTCGTTACTTTTACCTCAAGAAATTAACCGTACAATCTTTTTTAACTTTATAATTTTCTCATTTAGCCTACCCAGTCTTCTAAAGACTATCGTTTTCGCATGATAACCCAATTTTATTTCCACAATGTAATATTTGTAAAAAACAATTATTGAAACCGAGTATTTATAATTTTAGTACTATACCATTGTCTACTATGAATGTGACATTTCATTTCAAAGAATATTAAAATTTATTTTATCGCCTTGCCTCTGGCTTAATCCTTGTGACAAGTATAGGTTCATTTGTTTTGTCTTCTACTGATAAGTAACTACTGGTGGACCACTTACCCAAAAAAATTTAGGTAGAGAATATTGTGACAAGTTTAAAAAGAACATTAGTTCCGCGTAAAGTAATAGTTTAGAAGTAACGATTTGTTTTTGTACTTTTTTGAACAATCTTTATTTAAGTCATACGAATCACTTTTGTTAAATAACTATTCCACTAAATTATGTATGAAAGTATGAAACTAGAGTTGTCATGTATCAAGCATAGCCGTTTTTGTGCTTATTCTTAGTTTCTGTCATTCTTGGAAAGTTTAGGTAATTTTTTTATAGTTTAAAAAAACATGTATTTAAAAAAATACTGAAAATTTTCTTATGATCTTAAAAACTCTCTTAGGATATGGTTATAATTCAGATAAAAAAACCATAGTAATGTAACTATTGCAACACCTACAGAAATTAACATTATATCACTACGCCACTAAATGTGAAATTTCTGCCACAATCGCAATTTTAGCAAAACTAAGTGTGTTTTTTTTTTAAAAAGCATTAATTCAAATTAGAATTACCTAAATTATTCTCAAATGTTTATTAGCTTTAACATACACAAAATGTGTTCAGATGAAATGATTCTGCTAGACAGGGTGCTTTTACGTTGCGACAAAAACAATAACAGAAGTTAAAATTAAACACAACAATCGCTAACTGCGTGCTTGCTACATGACTACTCTATTTCTGTACCATTTTTTACTGGAATAGTTTTCGAACAAAAAGTAATTTGTGTGCCTGGAGTAAATTTTTTTCAAAAAAGCGTAGCTTCTAAACTATTTATTTTTGCGGAATGTAATGTTGTTTTACATAATTTATCACGACGTTTACTACCTAGATTTTTTTGTATCACTGTAAATGGACCACCTGTATAAATTTTAATCTATCCATGGGTCTATTGCAGTGTTCAAATAATATTTTGACAAGTTACACAAACGTTTACGGCCACCGTCAAATATAGCGTTGTTATATATATATATATATATATATATATATATATATATATATATACATATATATTTATCATTAATAATATAGTTGCTCAACTTATAGCATTATGCCAATGTGATGATTAAGTTTTTGCGAAACAAAAATAAAAATTAAGTGTCCTTTATTCTTACAGCTAATTGTTTGCATCAAACGTAACAGATATAAAGATTTTTTCGAACAGTAATATTTTTTTCGTGGAAATTTCAACTTTGACAATGACTTTTTTGAGAAATTATTGAGTTCCAAACTGCAAAAAACATGTATTTTTTTCGCTGAAATGTCACCTTTGAAAATTATGTTTTCAAATCGTTCCTCAACATTTTTTTATTTAATTTAATCCTTTATCATTTATTGACGGACAAACTATCTTTATGCAAAAAGCATCTCAATCCATTATTTTGTCGCAACCTAAAAGAAAGACAAACAAACACATTTTTCCATTTATAATATTAGTTGGGTTTAATTATATTATATTGTTTTATGGCAAACTACAATCAGCTCTGTTTGGTAAGAGACATAAGAGATTTAATAAATTGATAGAACTTGTATATCCAAATGCATTCAAATGTATAAATACAAATACGTACATAAAAACACGTAATGTTTCAGGTAAGAGAAAGTATGGAAATCGTGTAAGGCACGGCTGAAATAACGTGAAAAATCGCTAAAAGTTGGTTAATGTTAGAGAAAGAGAGACGTTCTTAAATAATAATTGTACATCATTTAAATGAGCAAAAAATTGTTTGTCATAAAGAAATACTAGATTTATTGCTAGGTTGATGCTTACACCAACCGTTGCTACTTACACCAACTACTACAGTAGTAGATTACATTATATTTTTTCAGAGAGCGTGAATATAGCTTTAAGCTTTTACATCGATCATAGCTTTAAGCTTTTACAATTTTAGACCTCCATATATGTTTGAAATTTAACAAGTAGATGCTTAATAGGACGATTTCAATTAACATGTAGTAAAATATTAAAATATCTTTAAGGATCTTCCCATGTATTATAATACTAAATCTATTAAACTTCTACAGATATATACCCATGTTTGTTTGTACAATTTTATAAGTAGATGCTATAACACTGTAAACTTTGCGTGCGCTTTAAAAATATTTGATAACAAAAAATGGAGGTGAGTTGGCTGAAGAATAAGTTATGGAAAGCATTAAGCCCACTTGTGGAATTTTACCTGTTTGTCTGTTTGTTTATTTGGACAGGCATAACGTAATAACTACTAACCAAATTCAGAGAAAAATATAGAAGTCAGCTCGAAGTTACATTTAGTTTTTGTTTATTCGGATTCGGTCCACTCAATCAGAGATATGCGAGTTTAATATTTTCAAAAATTCATTTATATTGCCTTTGTACAACAACAATTAATACAACAACAAAATAAGTAGGTCGACGCGCAGCGATTACATAAATATATAGTATAATTATGTACATAAATAGATGGCGCTATATATATTTTAAATCGTGTAATGAAGTTTTCCACCTGGACATAATTGGCGAAATGGACGTGACATGAAATGAACACTGCACAACTACTTTAAAATTAAGTTAAGGTTCTATTTACCATTTTAAGCTCATTTTGCAAAATTTTAATTGACGTGCACAATGAGGCGCACCTCAGCCAACTTTTTTTTTTCAACCATATTTCTAAAAAATCGGAATAAAACTCTTGATATTATTAAGATTTGATTAGACATTTTGTTTTTATTAGAAATTTTAATTAAAATTATTTTATTTAATTTACATTAAGAGATATAGACAGCTATCGAAGAACATAGAATAAGACGTAACATTTTCTTTAATTATTTTCGAATCCGAATGGCTGGAGAAACTATAGTCTATTAATGCTAGAAAAATTTTAATTTCCCATTCTAAGTCATAAGCTTCCTTTAACTCGAATTTGTATTGAAATATGATATAAAAAATTTGATTTAAAAGAAGATTTTCTTCTTTATGTTTATTCAAACATGTATAGAGTATACGTTATTTTATATAAAATTTCATTCGAATCAGTTGAGGTTCAAGTATGTGTTTTGGTTACAAAACATACAGTCATTCAGATATGTAACACTAAATTTTTCCGGTAGCTTTTTTATTAAAACGGCGGGATTTACATGGAGATATTAAGTTCTCGAAATACGTCAGTAATGGATTTAATATTTATATTGTGTCATCTAATATTCATGTATATAATCCTATTACGGATTAATATGTACGATTTATTGACATTTTGTGGAGCAACATTTTTATCGTTACTTAAAAACATTAGTTTTCACCCGACACTAATTATTTTATTTATTTAGTTAAAACAAATCTTGAACTATATCCGTCTCAAGTTTCAGAAAAATATGTCTATCCGTTTAGACGTGATTGAGTAACAAATTCCCGACCTTCTCTTCATAGTATCGGTATTACACGCGAGCAAAACTGCACGTAATTTATCACGCCGCCATACGAACGTTATGTGCACCAAATTTGTTTGTTGCTTGATTACAGAGTTGTTAGCTAAGAAACAAACAGAAAAATTAACTTTAGGATCTATAATAATGGAAGGGATAATTTGAAATGTATTAATAACGGAAATATGGCTTACGACTCTTTCATTCGTAATACGAAGGCTTTTATCGCTAAATCACAGTAGTTACTAAAATCAAATTAATAGATTGTTCCGTGACTATGCAATATATCTAGGTATGTGAATAACTAGTGAACTCTTAAGTAAGAGAATATACGGATATTATGTCACATTGTTGTCGTTGCTAACGCGCATTCTATCGGCAAGTGTGCACATGTTCACGGAAACTAGGCGATTAGGACTGCTGTAACATATGATGCCAAGCTGACTTACATTTTTTTTATATTCTTACAACTCATATGACGCGCAGTGCCATATTTGAACGTGTAGACAATTAATGGTAGCTGTTTTTTTCATCTGCGTGTTTGTGCGACGTTAAGGAGGAAACAGTTTATTGAATTTTGTCTAGGCACATTTGTGATAATAATATATTTGACCATGTCACGACATTCGCAGAAGCTTTGGCCATTCGTTATTAAAAATTAAAACTGTTAGTGTTTTAAAAAGATAATAACCAATTCTTTTTGGGCTAGACAAGACAAACTAGAGAGTATGTAAAGAGAACTATGCAAAGAAACTGCAGAAGTATGGAAAGAGGAACAATCAGCTGTCTGTTGGAACTGATTTCCACAAAAAGGTTCCATAATTTTTTTAATGATCTATTCCAAAGGGAAGATATGAAGAATATTTCCGGTTAATATGCATAGGTTACTTATATTTTTTTAATATAGCGCTCGCATACTAAAACATTGATAAGTAGCAAACGTATTAAAATATATTAAAAACTTCCAAAGGAAAAAAAACCTATAAAAAACGAATATACAATCAGAATGGGCTATAAATAACCACAATGAGTCACGCATGATTGAGCATTGTCAATTGAATGAAATAACTCTATTGTGGTCACAATCTGGAATTACAGACGGACACTTGTAAGTTACAGTAGATAAAAAGAATACATATTAATGGGTTTTCACCATGAATTCTTACCACGTTGAAAACAATGCGTTGCTGGTCTATTTATTGTAATTATTTTTAATACAGGGTGTCCAGTGGCAGATTTCAATGTCTCAAAAATTGTAAAAAAAAACTACACCTCTAATACAAAGTAGGTTTGTTTTAACTTTATAACAACAAATGCGGATTTCATTTTTTAAAACCACGTTTTCCAAATGGCGGCCATCGAGTCTGACACACTCTTCGAGTCTAGCACGCATGTTTTCAAAAACGCGTTTGCAGAGCGACTGGGGTATCCTACTGACTTCGGCTCGAATATTTTCTTTAAGTTGTGTCACAGTGCTCGGATTTGTTTTATAAACAACGAATTTTAAGTATCTCCATAAGAAAAAGTTACATGGACCTAAATCGGGTGACCTAGGTGGCCACGGTACGGTATCGTTTCGGGATATGTTTTTTTCTGGAAATAACTGCCGCACTGCATTCATGGACACATTAGCAGTGTGAGCTGTGGCCCCGTCCTGTTAGAACCATGTGTTTTGATTGAAGGATGGACTATTCTGTAGTTCTACTCTGAAAAAGTCATTTAACATCTGGACATATCTCTCCGAATTCACAGTTATAGTTTGGCCACGTTGATTTTCAAAATCAGAAATAAGGCCCTATGATTGCAGATGCAGACATGACACACCAGACTGTTACTTTAGGCTTATGTAAAGGCTCTTGATGCATTTGTCTTGGGTTGTGGAGATCCCAGTAACGAAAGTTCTGCTTATTCACATATCCTCCAATGGGAAAGTGAGCTTCGTCACTAAAGAATATGTTGCCCATCCGGGTAGCAGTACGAAATCTCAACAATATCACCTCCGCGTAAGTTTTTCTTAATTCAAAGTCAGAATCGTGTAAATCTTGAACAATTTGAATTTTATATGGATGGAACTTGAGCTTTTTTCGCATTATTACCTGTAAAGTTGATTTCGGAATTCCCAATATCGATGAACGTGTACGCAGTGATAAACTCGGATTTTCAACTACAGAAACCATAACAAGCTCGACATTTTCATCCGTGGCTACCAATGGTGTAGGTCCTGACCTGGGCCTATATAATGTTCATCCTGTAGCTCTGAACTCGAAATGTACGCCTCGTTGGCAAAAACGCGGTGCTTCTAACGACGCCCCCCGCGTCCCTCGTATGTGTTGCGTTCAGAAACTATGTTTGTTCAAACTTTGAAATCTGCCACTGGACAGCATGTATAATAGAAATGTGATTCTGGTCTTATAATTATATCTACTCCAAAAATCTTTAAAAATAAATCTAGGAAATCGGTTCTAAACATTTAAAAAAAAACTAAATATACAAAAATCAAATTAACACAAAATGCTATATGCCAATATTATATTGGTGCTTAATACAAACAGTTAACTTAGTGCAGTCTTTAATATAATCCGCATGGGGAAAATGTTTGGGATGTAGAAAAAAAATCTTCCCTTATGGAAAATCTGAATTATTTAGTAAGAAATATTAGCATTCCTTATATGTATAGTATAAAAAGCATTTGTGGTATTATCATGAAGTCAGATCACGGGCTATATTTACATTTAAGTTCGATGCAGAATGACGCATGTGAATTCAAAATTGTATCATGTTTATAAAACCGCCCAAATAGGTGTCGGACCACGAGCTATGTAGGGTTCCGCAAATAGTGTGGCTATATGCGTATCTAATAAACACATACCAAAATATACATTTTGAAATGCAAAGTTACTTTGGCAGTTGATTTGAGTCATTTTCTCAATTAATTACAGATCCAACTTAGTCGATTATTATTCGTAAACTAATAGAACCTTCTTAGTTCTGATAATTTTCCTTTAATTTCGTTATATGTACTACTGTTATGAATACTTTTTAGATATTCAAAAATAGTAGTTCATCTGGTAGGGGGTTGGGGACATATAACTCTAACAAAAATGACAACTTTAAAGATTAATACTTCGTTAATTAATTCCGATATGAAAAACGTGCTCGTAACATAGCTCCAATATTTTTGAAATACTATTCTATTATAACGAAAATTATTTTGTCTTGTCTCGGAAAACGGTAGGTTTTTTAACAGAAAAATGGGTAAAGAGCCAAAATCAAACATAAGGAACCAAGATCGTGAGCAACGTTTTTCGGAACTAGTTTATTTGCAGATACCGTGCTGCGGTACCTTTTTTGCTGGTACCAATACAATTCATATAATTTCATATCACGATATTCTCCAAAAATGTCGTTGACTGTACATTCGATAAGATGATATCTGGCTTAAACGCTGGAAAATTCTAATTGTGTTAATGAAAACCCAGCGGGATCGTTTTCTAGAATGTTTGGTATATATTAACTATGTCCACGCCTGGGTAACATTATAAGATCAGAAAAATCATATGTCGACTTAACTTGGCAGCACACTTATATATCTACACGATTGGGACGACTGGAGATAACATGTCTTAGGAGGAATTCCCATAATCTGAATAGTGGAATTCCCGGTGAGCATCAACCATGTGGCTATTTTAATTAAGTCTTTCCTGCAGTTGTTATTGTAGTATGAATATTTTGACATTTGCTACAAAGATAAATTTGTTTATTACCGCGTACAAGTCTCCGAATCGTAGTAGCCAACGATTAGATTATGAATTATTTTGATAAACTTTAATTGCAGGTTTTAAGTTTTCTACATCTGAAAAGGAACAGATCCTTATAAAATCACTCAAGTGTCCGCCTGTCTGTCTTTCTGCCCTTTTTTCAGGAACTGTGTAACAAAAGTTGAAATTTGGCGTTTTTTTACACATGCCTAGATTCATTGGGTAGTCACTGACCAATCTTTTGTATTTTAACACACATACACGTGTATCACAATAATTAGTAAACAAAAATATTTATTTATGTGAATTGTAGAAAAATAAAAAAAGCGCTCCAATTTTTTTAATAGTATTTATTATATGGATTATCAACTGAAAGAGTGGCTTATAACTATTACAGAATTATGTTCTCACCCAATTTCTGAAACTGCTTAAGTTAAAATTAAGAAAAAAAACAGCATTACTAATAGTTAATTTTTCTCCGTCTAATATTTTTTTTAATTGGTAGTTTTTGCTGTGAATGATATACTAGGCAATATGTTTATAGGTTAAAAAATAATATTAATTATTAGGTTTGCGAAAGTCCCATTCGGGACTACAATCGGCAAAATTCCTGACCAGCAAGCATAGTCGTATCGACTTTTCTAAAAGATAACTTTTTGACAAAGTAACCTCAATTTCTTACAAAAATATCAAATTGTAATCTATTAAACTCCGAAAAGACCTAATTCTTAATAAATAATAATTCGATTGTAAAAAGGAATTAAAATTTAATTACATTGTAACTCTTGCCTTTTTCAAGTTTGTTCTAACCACACTTTAAAATAATAATTAAAAATCGTTATTGAAGACGTGATTAAAAGAATTAATTAAGTATGAAGTATAAGAGATACTTCATACTTAATTAATTCTTTTAATCACGTACCTGTTGTCTTTAATACCAATACAAGTAATTTCCAATTATACCACAGTTAGCAAATTTCCCACGATATTCGGTTAGTTGGCTTGTTGCTACCTAGTTGGCTTCAGTCATTGCTTAAGCAGTGTGTCACTTAATTGAAGTTTAGAAAAAAAATTACACATACCTGGCATATACGAGCATTGTATCTCGTAGCATTGTAACACCATACTGACGAATATTATTTGTGAATAGAAAGTTCGATCTGTTTACTAATTGACAGCGATAGCTTTTAAAGGCAAGTAAAATACAGTTATCATAAGTAATTTTAATAAACAGACAGCAATAAAATATAATACATTTTCATTAAATTTGCATAATTTCATCGATTTACGAGGTTTAGAAGAAAGGAGTAGATTTACGAGGTTTAGAAGACAGGCGTAGATTTACGAGGTTTAGAAGACAGGCGTAGATTTACGAGGTTTAGAAGACAGGAGTAGATTTAATCGTTAGGAGTAGATTTAGTCGTCGCCGTGGTGTGTTGGGTTGATCACAAGGCATACTGCCTGTGACGACGCGGCGCACCGCGGAGACCCGGGTTCGATTCCCGGCCGTTCGTCGAGCGGGGCTGGACGGGTGTTATGGTTGGCTGTAAGAGATTGCTCACGTAGCAATAAGTCCGCCATATGTATCAATTAGATACATTAAAGTAGATAAATAATAGATTTACGAGGTTAAGAAGACAGGAGTAGATTTACGAGGTTCAGAAGACAGGAGTAGATTTACGAGGTTTAGAAGACAGGAGTAGATTTACGAGGTTTAGAAGACAGGAGTAGATTTACGAGGTTTAGAAGACAGGAGTAGATTTACGAGGTTTAGAAGACAGGAGTAGATTTACGAGGTTCAGAAGACAGGAGTAGATTTACGAGGTTTAGAAGACAGGAGTAGATTTATGAGGTTTAGAAGACAGGAGTAGATTTACGAGGTTTAGAAGACAGGAGATTATTAATTTATTATTTCAGTTTTCCAAGTCAGAATTTACTACCATAGATGATATTTATGTTTTGCGCTTAGGTATTATATTGTCAGACCATTACGCACTGGTGGATTTAACAAACGAGGAAAAACGGTATAGAAACAAATTATAAATACATTTTAACAAATGTATCCAAGTCGGCAATTACTGTTACAATAATTTTAAATGTCTTTCCTTTAGCTCAGTAGCTTAAATAGTTTGGAAAAATATCTGTAAAATGTAGATACATTTTAATAATGAATGGATTTCACTGATCGATCTAAGTAAATAAAATTCGACTCAAAAGCGTTACATCCCCCGAAACTTCCCTATTGATTAACAAAAATGTTTTCGTGAAAAGTTTACAGCGACTTTTACATAACAGCTAAACCCATTTAAAAAAAGAACACTTAACGTGGTGTTAAATAAATGGGCAATAAGAGATGATTTTAAAAATTCATATCTTCCTTTTGCATCATAAGTTTCTTTATTATATAAACGGTATTATATATGTTTCAAAGCTTGTAGGTAAGATCAGTTTTCAATAAAATGATCTGCACAAGAAATAAATATAATCGCTAAACCCGCTTGCTGACTGAAACGTGCCGCAAATGGACACTGTTAGCTGTTTTATAGCCGGTGTGTGTCTTTTGTTTGTTTTTGTTGAGTTAACTTAAAGTTATTTTTATACAATTATTTACAGGACGTTATAGAAAAATTATCTATACATTTCAATAATGATTTTAACTTATCAAAAACAAATCACATTCTAGTGCGATACTCATAAATTAATTGTGCAGTTGAATAACGTAAAAAATATCGAATTTCGATTTAATTTAATCCTAAATGAAAAAAGGATTATGGTTAGACTGGCGGAGAAAGTTATTAAATACAAGAATTGAAAGTTTTCTGAACAACACTAGGTCAGAATTCTTATATTTAAGAACTGAAAATAAGCCAAAAGCTAGCACTTTTTGGAGAACATCAGTTGAAAATAGCATATAAATATCGAAGGAATGTCTTGGATGCGTTCAGTCATCATGCTGTGTTTAGTTTCTTACGAACTTTAAATTATTGAGCTAGATTTTAACTTACTTCCCACAGACAATTATGTAGCATTTGATCTCTAAAAAACACATCGGATATTCCTAGTATTATGCTATAAATACAGGCTTGCTGTATATTTCTTACCATATTTGCCAAATGGTAGCGATGCGATTAAATCTCTTAAATCGAGAACCATGTGTTTAAGGAATAATCTGTTATAAACTGGCTTATTTTTTATTTGTTCTTGCTTTTTGCCTGCAGTTAGCGTGCATTGCTGCACGTACTATTCCTAGAAATAGACATCCGCCTATGATTGTTCCAAGTCGACCTTCGGTTGTATGAAATTACAACGATACTGGACGCACTGCTGCGTTTTGATATATTTCTTTATTCAAATCACTAAGTCAAAATGAAGGTGTTCTTTAATAATTGTCATTTGCATTATGGAATAAGTCATTTAGTTAAAGACATCCCGCTATTAATGCTAGGTACGTTTTAGGCACCCTTCACTTATGGTACTATACAAAATAGAGCTAAACGCATATAATAGTTAAACGTTCTTAAACCACCTTAAGAAAATTATCGTAATACGTACTCTCTGCTTACCTTTCAAAGAAGAATTTTCATATAACTTACCTTATCATATGGAAAATATTATATTGCATAATATTAATTATGATATTAAGTGTTACAGCTTAAAAACCCTCTAAAATTAGCGAAAAAACATTTTCCACAAAATCGACTAATTATTTTACATTTACTTGCTCATTATACAAATGTTGATGAGTGCATTCCATAAAAAAGTAAGTAGTTCAGGTGCTATATTTGCTGTAATTTCGGGCTACATAGGCTGTTGTTGGATTAGTATAGCAATTTATATATAAAAAGATGAGCTTTGTTGAAAGAAATTGGTTAAATTTCGTATTACTTAGAGTTACTCGTATTATTATTATTGCTTTCGGCTCTAGGCCAATCAATGAGTTGTAAAACCACACATGTTCTTGAGGGATTGATACTGAATAAGTTTCTTCAAATTATTAATTTTTTCTTTACGAATCGGCACTCTAGTTTAATAAGCTTTTTTTATTGGGAGAGAAATGCAGGATTGTTCAGCAATATTTTAACCTGCTAGTTTGAAAGTTTTGCAGACGATTCCATCAATCAAATCAGATGCTTTGACTACTCTTTTCTTATATAGATTCTTGGAACGTGAAATTATAACATGAGAGACAGTGATATATTTCTTTTTCCTTTGAATATTTGCTTTCTTCTGAAAGCGTACTTCTTTTATAAAATGTTGGCCACAAATTTTGAAAATCTAAAATATCCTCTGTTTCTATTAAATCTGTAGTAAACTTTCCCTGTTTTGTAGATGATAGTATATTTTCTATTACTTCTTTCATTGTACAGTATCGGTAACGTTTCCTTAAATTTCTTTTAACAAGGCCAAAGATCAAAGTCAAAGGCAAATAGGAATGGCCCCTTATTGGAAGCATAAACACAACTTTTTCAAACCTTCCACTGTCTCTAAGATGTAATAGAAAACTGATAAGTGTGTGATTTTTATTTTGTCCTGTTCAGTTGTTACTATGTAGGTAAAGTTCATCAGCGTTCGCTGGTACATTATCACTAATGTATTTAATTATAAACGAACAAACTTCCCGACTTCCCTTTCCGGCAGTCCCTTGGGGATGTAATTAAAAATCTTAGTAGTATAATTAATTTGGCATATACAATAGTAATGTGGCGTCATTACTATTGTGTATACCAAATTAATAAACCTATAGTAATCTAAGATAACAGACTTCCTGCACTGGAATCGTGGGCAATGATGTATTGACCATGTAATCAAAACCTAAAAGCATGGCATTATCATTGCTGCACAATATTCCTTAGAAACATGTAATTTTTTGTCTTTGTCTCTTTTGCATAAGCCGCTCCACAACTGCAACCCATTTAGCTGTGGGTTTTTTATCCTCACACTGAGATCCTTCACATTCACAACACGTGTCAATTTGGAGTCTTCCACATCTATAATTAAAATGTTCTTTAAAAATCTTGTAATTAAAACTAAACTTTACGCCGCATTCATTAATTTGCTCTTGAAATAAATTATACATTTTTTAGATATCTAATTTTGCATCTAAGTATTTTATTTCTTTATATGAGTAGTGACTTGTTTTTAGTGGGAGTAAATAGATGTGCTGTTTGACTTGATCCGTATAATCTTGTAAAAAAGTATTGCAGTTCTGCTGTTGCCCTCTTAAGTCCCTCGGAAACTGATTTTTCAAAAGTAACAGTTGAAATCGTCTTACTTTTTTCTCGCCAATAGCACACAAACTCAAAAAAGCCTTTTTGCAAACCTGGGTTTTTTCTCTCGAAGCAAGACATAACATTTAAAAGAACTTTTATGTTCGACGAGTGCTTAGACATACAAGACCCTCCATCTACTTCCTGTAAAGGGTTCGATTTCAATCCAAACCTCTTATTTTTCATTGGCTGTTTTTCTATTATGGATTGATAAAGAAGATCTTGATTATTGTCGTTGGAAAATGTTAGCCCTCTGCGTGGAAAGTTAATTTGGTCCTCATCATCTAGTCCTCATCAATTCGAAATAAGTTAGCCTCGTCATTTTTTTTTTATTTCATATTATTCATCACCGTTTATTGTCGTCTTAGTTCTGTTAACTTTTATTTTTTCAGGGTTACGAAAACCTTTCTTTTGTTTGGTATTAGTTTTTATTTCAATAACAGTTTTAATTTCACTTTCTACCATAATTTCAACACAATATAAATCGATTTTAAATTATAAAAAAAATAAATCAGTTTACAATTGTAAAAAGAAAATCTTGTATATAAAATTAAATTCTTGTAAATAACCAATTTCAACTCACAACAAATCAAAACACATATCAACTGAGAGTCAGTGGCGCGCAGTGTCTTATAAGCAATTATACGTAACTTGCCCTGAACATTTAGTATGTACATATACATCGCATATTTACGAAAATTTTATATATATATATATATATATATATATATATATATATATATATTTAATTATCAAGCGAACGTACCGGTACATGGAAATTTACTTGAAACGTACAAACTTCATTCCTATTTTGTTACAAATTACGAAAACTTTCGGAATCTGAAATGGTCCTTACAAAATTAAAATTGTATGAGCCACTTCAGAGCGTCAGTTCATACTCTCAAGATAAGCTGAAGCTTGTTAGACTACTTTTGGCTACATTCAGACTGAAACAATCCCGTATTTATGACATTCGCTTACAACAAATTAACCATGACGTTATTATAGCTATCTCTCTGTTGTCAGTTTATTATTCTCGTCCGAAAATAATTTTGTAAATAACTTTAGTACTTTCCGGTTTTGAAATTCGCGTATTATATTTTGTCAAAGAAATACTGTGTCACTCGTTTTCTTTGTGGTTTAAAATTAATATTTTACTATTTTATTTCTTGACTTGCATTTTCATCGTGAAAGGAAATAAACAATGGCGAATATTGAATGTTGCTCTGTTTATTGTGTAATTAAAGTAGGAATTTTCAGTTTATCTTTTAATGAAAAAAAATAATATAATTGAGAATGATAGAAGACAATTTTGATTTCGAACGTATAGTGTTCGAAATAAATCTGGTGTACGGCATTTTCACAGTAATTTTTACGGTGGTTAATCAGAAGTTGCATTTTAAATAAAATGTTTTGCTGGCCTTGTTTATTGATCGGAACTGAATATGGTAAATGGAATAAAGGTGTTTTTGATAATCTAGGTAATTTGACTAATTCTGGGAAAATATGCTGATTCTGAAAAACATTTATCTTGCAGAGTAAAACTATAAAAATATAACTCTTCGCGTACAGAAATTTGTATCGACGAGCAACTAACTGTTGCGAATCGGGAACATATTGACATAAAAATACAAATAATTTAAAAAGGTTAATAGATACTATTGTTCACATTTAAATGAAACTACGTGATGTAGTATTATTTCTACTTTCTTTAATTTCTTTACCACGACCTAGGTTTCATTGTATTACAACATCTTCAGGTGGGATATTAGCAAAGATCCAATCTTTTGATTGGATTGAAGACAAAATGTTTATTTGTGACTTGAATAAGTGTGATAGAAACTTGAAAACTTGTTGACTAACTAGCCTACCCAGAATAAAAACATTAATTTATATACGTCTTAACATGGCGTCAAAAATTAATAGGAACACGTGATATACTAAACGTCATATTTTATATTTCATTTCTGACGCCATTTAAAAAGAAAATTAAGTTAAAAAACCTGCTTCAGTAATCTTCTTATTTATTCTGATAATTAACTGAGAGGATTGACATTGCTACCTTTACGGAATAACCCTAAAAATGGACGCAAAGATTACTAGGAGAATTTTTTTTGCCCGTAATCAAAGAAATGATTAAAAGTAAGTAAAAATTGTCAGAAATGTAATTATTTTAAAAATTCACATAATTTATTCAAAGTTATGACCGTTTTTTTCAATACAAATACGTCATCAACAAAAAAAAATACTTTACACACTTAATCATGTCACAAAGAAACATTTTGTCGACTATGAGTTTGTTACAAATTTATAACTCGGAAACCATTAAAAATCGCTGAGCATATTTAGGTGTATTTCGGACAGATCTTTATACTACGTGCCTCTACATACGTGCCTCCACTTGCCAATACTTTTGGGACCTTGGATATATATATATATATATATATATATATATATATATATATATATATATACACATACATATATATATATATATATATATATATACACATACATATATATATGTGTGTGTGTATGTGTGTGTGTGTGTGCATGTATGCACACACAAATTTACTTTAGAAACTTATTGCACTATTGCAACAAAACATAATTATATTAAGACTATTTACGTTTGATATAATTATATATAACTATGAAAATGTCTAAAATATTGAGATCAATTATGTATCGGTAAAGTTAACATTGTAATTGACCGACAATGAAGTCCATGTAAATATATCATGAGTGACATAACGTTAGTGACGTGACGGGTCGTACATGGCATATACACTCACATAATACACAAACATACTTTCCAATTCCAGCTCGATTAAGAAATCACCTATTAAAACAAAATATAAGAAAAATGTTATTTATCTTAATTTATTATAGTAAAATAGAATTGTTATTCAGTTTATATTAATATTGGATCGCATTTTATCTTGTCTTGTTGACGCAATTATATGATACCAGCCAAAAGGAGAAAAAAAATTGTTAGCCGTAAGTTGGCGTGTTGCTGTGATTGTGTTACGTATTGTGACAAAATATACATACAGTACATGTATTTATATATACACATTTACATTATTATATGTACGATTTTTTAATTACCACACAAATTGTTCCGGACAATCTTTGTTACTGAGGGAATGATCGGGTGGCAGCGGTTTATAACACCTGGCCTGGGAACCGATTGGGATCAAACAAATCATAAGAGATATTATGACAGTTTAAACAATCAATTTAATTCAGCAATCAGTGGAGTTCAAAGTTCTTCTCAGTCTGACTTTGTAAACAATCAAATATTAAATAATGAAATTGCCTTACATTAGACGTGAAGCATTCTTTTGTAATCGACTCTGTAAACTCTCTCCAGACTGAATACTCAACAGCAACAAATCCCGTGAACATCGAATAAATTCCTCCTATCTCGTCCAATCCAGAACAGTCAAGTGCGGGGCTCGAATACCGGACAAAAACCCATTTTGGAATAAGCCTGATATCCTAATCAATGTTCCTATACACGTCTTTGTAACACGTTGAGTAGTTGAAGTGCGAAAGCGAAATAAATAAACAAAGGAACAAACAAACTCACTTCTACATTTATAATACCAAAATAGAATCATTTGAATTTGCTTAGAAATTGCTTCCGGCTAACAGTTTTTAATATTTCTTCTGTCTTTTTATTCCTCCGGAATTGGTTTCAAGCAGACCCTTTTGAATGTTAATTTTATTATTGATACCATGATTCGGGGAGCAATCAACTAACACTTTAGCAACAACATTTAGAATCCACGCGAAATATACGGTGGTTATAACTTATGTCGACATCAATTTACAAAATATTCTGAATCTATTCGTCAATCTGAACGCGGTAATTAGCTTCTACCGAATCTAAAGTTACGCCGTGGACGGATGTTTTAGCTAGCCATTTCGTAACTGGTGAAGATGTCATCAAATTCGGTGTACGCTTTGAATCATTATTTTCAATTCATTCGTCCTTGTGATGTTCAAGTGCTTTGTTCGTCATGTGTCGTATGCTTCTATTGGTCCAGCCCGCTGGAAATATAAACATAATTACTTTCAATTTAAATCTACAAAGTTTGTTGGTACACTATTTTCTACTTTATTATATGCCAAATTTTTTTTATTCCGCTCGGAAAATAAGACGAAAAAATTATAACCTTTTTTTGATTTTGGGCTTTATTCTGGAAAAATAATTTTTTAGCAAAAGTTTTTTATTTTCAAAAGATTTAAACGTTTAATTAGCATAAACTTAACCTTCAGGTAAAACTTAACAACAACATCGAATTATCAGTATAATTAATTTTTCATTCTGCGATATAATACCCTTATTGCCTGCTGACGGGATAAATTGTTAAGTGTGTCGTGTCGTACTCGCTTTAATGATGCTGGGTGGTACTCGGTGCCCTTTCATAAACGCTGAAACAATATACCCAAAGAACGGGACAAGAAACGTAAGAAAATTATCGATTATAATTATCTTCTTATTTCATGATAAAATGATGAAAATACCACTTCGATGTCCGTCCGTCTATTCATCTGGCTTTGGAACAGGTTGTGAAAATCTGAGATTTATTACAGAAATAGAGGATGGAGGCCCAATTGTAGAAAGTTCAATTTTTATGCAGGGCCTTAATTGTGGGTAGGGTGTCAAATGAAATCTGATCCACGAATTGACAATTACAAGTGACGTATTTTTTTATGAATTTGTTTTAACGTTTTTGATAAAAAAATTATTAAAACAAATTCAAAAGGGTCGCCCAAAATGAGTGAAAAAATTATTTTAATTGATTTTTTCCATTAGATTATAATCAATTTAATCGTTTATTTCCTTGTAACTACTGAACTATTGAACTTTAGAAAGAAGTTTGTCAAAAAAAAGTATTTCTGACGATGTGAGGAGCTGCTTTTGTCTTTACTTGATTTTCAAAATATTTAATTCGGCTCAGATCTAATAAATTAACATCTTGCTATATAACGTAAATATCATACATGCTTGATTTAGTTACATTATATTTTAAGGGGTGCCGGTAGATGAGGAGTGGGATATTCTACTTTTCAATGAAAGTAATATAATATTTTTACGAGTTTATTTTTAATTATATGAATTGGGGAAAATTCGCTATATCTTCGCATCAAAAATATCCCAGGGCTTGAAGACGAAAGTTTCAAAATTTGTGTTGCCAGTTCCAGTAGATACATCGAAGTGAGAATTGACCAATTATTATTGGCTTCGTAAAAAGAATCAGGGTCACTCAGTCAGTTGTGAAAAGGATTTTGCCCGGAGTTTTCCTACGAGATATGCGCTATAATAAGAAGATCGGTAATGAAACTAAGGTTATTGACATAGCTCGTAAGATCAACCTGCTGAAGTGGCAATTGGCAGGTCATTTATCGCATAGAAGTTACAATCAATGAAGAATAAAACTTCTCGAATGGCGCCCACATATCAAAAGGTGCAGAATGGGACGATGGACATATGAACTGGAAAAGGACTCGGAAAGCCGTTGAATGAATGAATGCATAAGCATAAGCAAAGCATAAGCAGCACCGAACTTAAGGTAGACATAAGTTCAGCTGTGGAGTGTTCTGGCTGATGATAATGATGTATAAATATATAACTTTGTTTGTTAGATGTAAAACTATCCTTAAAAATATAAATTGATCCAAGTAGTAACCGTTATTGTCTACAGCTTGCACTGCATCTTGCTACAATAGGAATTTATTTTCTATTGAATATTCTTCAATATACAGTCATGATATACAGTCTATGTCGTTAAAAATAATCATTACAATTAATATAATTAATTAATTATTCAGGCAATACGTTATTAATTTTCAAAACTTCTCTCTTCCAATTAGGTATTTTGTTGTTAATTCCACGTGTGCTCTTGATGGGCCGTAAGCCAGGAACCCACAGTTCTTCATTATGTAAATCTGAACATCATATTTCAGTTCCCATAAGATATTTTCGACATTTTTTATTCATCTGTTGAACCAAATATTTAAAATTGCCGCGTTCCTAAATTAATTGAATTTATGAGCTGAACTTGGGATTATTTGTGGTTTTTATTGAATTTATAAGCTGAATTTAAGGATTAATTGTAGTTCACTAGCGCTTGTATGTGGTTTTCATTTACTCAGTGGTGTACTCCAATAAAGTTAATAAAATACATTATAAAATGATTTACTTCAACACCGCCAGCTTAGTAAGTTACTAGGTATATTTAAGACGGCTATGCTTCTTCTTCCCTTGAGGGTTCTAATCTTAGGTTAGAATATAGTTTCCCATTCCCTTTGCGGCATTTTATTTGGTACCCAATTGAAACTCCACAGTATATTTTAGTGTATCTTTGTTAATTATCCGCAGTATTTAATGATCGATGGTTAATAAAACCTATATCCTACGAGTATAAAATCGCTCTACAGAGGTTCCGTGCACATTCAGAATCTTATGGACATTTAAAAGTACATAGTATTTCTATTAAACTATTCACAAATATGATTTTTTTCACAGCGTAAATTATTGTCAACTATATCTTTCATAGGTGTTAAATTATGATTTAGATCTAGGATTGAAATGTGTTAAATTATGAATTAGATCTAGGATAATCGCTATAGTTTCCCTATAAACTTTGCGTAGGTTTCTAAAAAGTATATATTTTTTTAATTTGGGGGACATATTTTTTGCATATTTTTCATTATATCTCTGAAGATACACTACTTAAAATTATGAAAAAGAAATATTTTTGACACCCTTCAAACTATACGTGTAGTGACACTATATATGAAATTAAAAAAAAATTTGCCTTTCCTAAAATTTTCATATAAATACTGTTGAGTGTTACCTAGTGAGATATGTACGGGTTAATATGCTTTGTTGCTATGCGAAATTTCTAAATAAAACGATTTCTGAGAAAAAATACTGTGACAGATTGATAGACACATGTCATGAGTGATGTAATAAGGTTCCGTTTTTTTCTCTTTGGAATACAAAACTCCAAAAAATAAGTTACCGTTTATACAATTCTATAAATTTGAACATTATTGTAATTTTGCTGATAATGCTATTATAAACAGAACGACTAAAAAAAGTAAGTTATAAAACGTAAAAATCAAATTAATTCTTTTATTAAATAAAGTAATTTTATTATCGATGAAATGAACAAAATACTTTGAACACATACCTTCTATTAACTCATAGATTCTAAGTAAAACAATAAACCGCTAAATCGTCATCAAAATGCCTAACATTGTACAATTCAATGAAATAACAAAACAGGGCAAAAATATAACAAAACACACACATAAAAAATAACAAAACATAGGTGAATTAGGCGGGGTCAAACTAAGGGTCAATTTTAATGAAAATGGACCGAATTGGTAACTAAACTATGTCACCATTGTAACGAAAAGTGTGAGGTTAAGTATGTACTTGAACATTATTGTACTTGAACACGAATGTTCGTGAAATTATGAATATTTGTTAGGCATAATATATATGTATATAATACATTCGTGGCCATGACTACTATAGATGTCATTTACAAACCTGAACAAATTGTAACGTTTCCATGACTTTTATTTCCCTGAAGTTAAATTTTGAGGTTTATATCTAGGGTTACCCTATTAGCTTTCAGAAAAATCGAAGTGATAAGCTAAAACCCTCAGACATTTCATACACAATCCCGGACACTTAAATTATTAAAGAAAATAATCTAAATTATTTTGTCTTAATCAAGTTTTATTTCCCATACTGATCAAAAATAAAAAATAATGACTGTATAACGATAAATTGTATTATCAATGGCATAAACATTAAAATAATTGAATAAGAATCTACATCTTTAATCTAACCTCTGAAACTTAAACTTAATAGAAACCGCTTTAAAACTGATATCATCAGTTTTCAAATTATGGTTGGACTCGTCTCCTATTATAATATTCTTACTATATTATTATAATATTCTGGTTAGATAATGTTCCAAAATTTTTCGTTTCATAAATCCAATGAATTTTAAAATATTATAAATGCTACGAGTTTCCAAATTATTGGCAATTTATATTTAGTGTTTAAAATTTAAGGTACTGTTTCTGATTTTTGTTTATTGCTTTCATTAGTCTATGGACTATATTATCGTATGAATGGCATAAAATTTCTTCCTTTAAAACCCCGGTTTAAAAAAAATCCCCCGGAACTTACTACATACGCGACATTTTTCAATTTTAGTTTTCAAAATTTACTATGTATCCGTATTTCAAAATGGATAAATGTGCTAAACATAAATTGATTCTTAATGCCTGTTTATTTAGGCAACCTATTAAAGTACAAAATTAGTTATTATGTATGTATTGAATTACAATTTTCGATAAGCGGAACAATGCGGACTTTTAGGTTTCATTAATTTGAAAATTATTCATTTGAAAGTCATTCACGTGTTTTTCTGTCACAGTCGTTTTTCTCAGAGACCACCTGGCGTAGAAACTTTGCGCAATAAAGCATATTAACCCGCGTATATTTCAACAGATAACACTCAAAAAATGTTAGTATGGAAATTTTAGGGGAGTCTTTATATTATGAAGTATCGTTTTAAAAGGCTAATTATAAGGATTTCCAAAATATTTTTTTCACAATTTTACATATATTCTCTGAGATATAATGAAAAATATAAAAAAGAATAGGGTACTCCCCCTGTCGTCGAGACTATTGAACCAACAATTATAAAAACCAGAGTATGTAGAAGCCTACACAAAAGCTATAGGAAAACTATAGGATAATTCTAGGTATCTTAAATTTTTAAAATATGCACCTTGTTTTACGCCTGTGAAAGATAAAGTAGGCAATATATTTACGTAGTGAAAAATTAATATTTGTGAATAGTTTGCTGGAAATATTATGTGCTATTAAATGTTTATAAGTAAACACCTTCCTAGTGCGAATTTCATTTATATAACAATGTTTTTTGTGGAGGTCAATTTTAGGCACGGTAACTTCAAAAGGAATAAATCGCCTATTCCTTATGGAAGAAGCGAAAATAAAGTCAACCCTATTTGAATTGAGATTTTTGACTTTTAACTATAATTAAAAAAAAATTCAGAATCAACAAAATGAAAATTAATTAGTTTTTTTTTAATTCAGTACATTTTTTATTTCCAAATTCATATTGTCCTATTTGACGAATTCGCATAAATTCAAAGACAAATTCTACAGATTAAACACCTTAAGGTATTTGGTCGGGTATGGTTTAGAAAATAGTATGGCACGATCAATATCATTTTAAGCCAACTAAATATACATACATAACTCCCAATTAAAGTATGACAAATTTTGTGACCGGCCAAGTTTCGTTTTTGGTTTATATTTTTATTTATCGATATTTATCGGATTGAAAGTAATATTTGACAAGAAGCTAGGTTCAAAATGAACAGTAAACAAATATAATACGAGTTTGTGTACTATCAATACACAATCAATGGGTCCAGCAGTGTAAAATTGAAAAAAAGATTTTGTAACAGAAATTATTAAACATTTTCTTAAAACCTTTTTTATTTTAAAATTATGTTATTAAACTGTTTTACTGAAAGATAATAAACAATAGTATATGCAGTACAACAATAGTATATATAGCACGTATATCTTTTAAATTGACTTTTGGGATGAGGTAGTAAGTATTCATTGGAAAAATTCTCCAACAATAATTTTGTCACATACATGATAGACATCAAGAAAACGTTTGAAAATTCCATTTTTGTGAATTTAATTTTTTCGTTTCTGCGTTGTGCAAGTCATAATTTTGAACGTAGTATCTGATAGACTGGTTGCTATAATTCTTAGTGATATTTGAAGGGGGGAGGGGTAATATTTTTTTTCAGAAAAATTATGGAAAATAATTTGCATGCATATTGACGAAAGTGGCCTTCAATTTTTTTATCTGAATTTTATAATGGTTTGTAAATGCTTTTCATACTTAGTTTCAGCTGGACTCTCATTTATGGTTTTTTTTACTTGTTATTATTTATTATGTTAGAAAAAGATCAGTCATATGTATGATGGACAGATAACAAAAAGGTACTAATATTTATATAAGTATTGAAACATTTATAATAATGTCTCACTAAATTGTAATGAAAAAAAGAATGAAACGAAAATAGATTAGAAAGAGAAAAACTATAACACTTCATGCGGTTATTCATGACATTTGACAGATGTCATTACGGAACTAGTCATTTTGACGAACTGCTCTAATGACTGAAGAGTTGGTTGTTCGTTTTTTGTCTATTGCCATTAACGATCGGACTTTTGTAGCCGAAGTCATCGAACTATAAGCAAAGTTGAATATCCGGATGGTTGAGAACCGGCCATCGACACCAACCCCATAAGAGTATGTTAGTTACCTAGATTAATTGTTTTTAAATTGTCTTCGAAATATTAGTAAACAAAATATGAATTTATGGTACCGATAGCAAATTTTCAAGTTGCAAGAAATGAAAAACTTTTGTGATATTTTCAAAATTATATTTACTAAAATGCTGAATCCAATTGTGTAAATAAATTTCTGTTACATATTTAAAAGAGTAAATAACGAAGACATATCTTTCTGGCATGAAAACGTATTTAAAATCGATGCTGCGTGTGGGGAGTCAATCGCAACCAAATGAATGGCAATTTTCGTGAAAGTAATTCAAACTTCTATTACTCGACTAAAAACAAATCTATACCACTATGATCTAGCTTTAAACAAGAAGGATGAAAAATATGTGCCACTTTGTAATACTTCGACATTTCGCGTTGCGAACTAACCGGACGTTGCGAACTATGCACACGCAAATTGAATCCACGATTTTCGATTTTACGGATTCCACAAGTGTCCATAAACGGGATCATATCTCAAAGATGAATTATCGGACCCAGTTAAACCAAGCGTTGTTTGAAGATCACTTTTATTTTTATGGGGCACAAATCACCCTGGGTTCTACATGTGTATCTCAAAAACTCAAAAAGATAGGATGCCAAATTTTATAGTTTCAAACGTTTGATTTTCTTGAAATGTCGCCATATATGAGGACAAAGTACAACCAGAATTATAAAAATTCGGCGTGAAAGCATAGAGCGCATTATTACAATGAAAACAACACTGATAATGCCGCGAATATACTTAATGTAAGCATGCTCGCACAACTCAGTCGGCATCTGACGAGTCTGGGTCAAGGACGGATGTAGATTTCATTACTGATGATACACGTTTTCGCGAAATGACAGCAGCAGAGTCGAACACTGCAATTCTTTTTTCACGTTGTGTTTACTAATAAATAATTTGGATTCCTTTAATTTTTTAAAATTCTTTTATTTGTTAAAATACTCAGCCGCTGAAATAATCAGCCAATCATTATAACCATTTGTCGCTATCTATTAAGCAGATGCCATACTCTGACAGAATGCCATACTCTCATAACTCGACATAAAAATCTGTAAAGAAATTAGTGAACAGTCTTTTAAGAAAGTCATAATCTGGGAAACATTGCCTATGTATAACCCAGATGCTTCAATCTTTGACGGGTAGCATGAGAGACGTATAACCAAGTATTTTCGCATAACAAGTGAATATTAGTCTCTTCCCTTTCGTTTGGAATAATTGTTGCTGAGTTTAAAACTAGTCGAGATATCCGTCGATGATGATAGCTTCTTCTTCATTGAGAAGTTCATAACATATCATGCCATCGGCCGTTCGCCGCCAGAAAATGGAGAATCTTTTGTCCATTTTAGGATGCATGGTAGGCACTTTTTTTATTGCCGACACTAGTTATCGCTCTGTGTCTCTTATTCGTATGAGACCAGTTCTTGTCTAATACTTAAATCCGGATAGAAATAACAGTTACTGACTAATAGATACATATTTAGCCCGGCCGGCACAATTCAATTGCTAAAGTATCAATCTTGCCAACTTTCGCTGATAACCAACTGATTGAAGGTGATCCTCTCTAATGATCATTTTTTCTTCATACAAAACTTCGTAGTATGTCATGCCGTGAGCATCCTACCTTTAGCATAGGAGAATCTATAGTTTATGGACCTTCGTTTTAGGCTGAGCTGACCCCTTTTTGTTGTCGACACAATCTGCTCGCGTGTCAGTTTTATTGAAAAACCAGTTCTCGTGGTCAACAATTAAGATTATGGGTAAGAAACATCTTACATTAGGGTTGGAAAAGCAGTAACTAGTTGCTGTAAACGCGATAACCCAGTCGACATAGCTCAGATAGTGAAGTGTCAATATTGCCTCAGTGATTCCATGAGTTTAGTCGAGCGTTTGCGCAAGTTTACGCATTGCAGCATCCAGATACAGCTGCAGCTTATAAAGAAGTAGACTTCATTCAGCTCAATGGGTAGTCCTAAGTGCTTCTCTTCCTTTAGAGATATTGTTTTTCCCGCTGGCTACCAGTATATTGTCTGAATTAATAATATTAGTCATCCGTCTAATGCCCTTAGTGCATCCTGACTATTAAAAGATAGTAGGTCGAATGAAGTATTCGCACATGTCGATAAAAATATTTAGAAATGTTACAAGCACATCTTCGTAAATGAAAATGCTTAATTAAGAACATAACATCCATAATGTCGGATATTATATGTGCAATATTACGAGAGCTTTGATTGAAGGGAAGGGAAAAATAAAACCATTATTTAGAAATTAATATTTTTAATATGACCAACTGTGAATTATATTGCGTTGGCCAATAAGTTTTTAACCCCAAGTTGCCGAGTTGCTATCAACAATTTTTGTTAAAAAATGTATATGTTATACTAAATTTAATTTAAGTACGCATCATTATTATCTACTACTTGTCACCATCTAGTTGGCAGTAACAATATACATTCCTTATAAAATTCCGTTGACTTTGATTCAAAAAACGGTTCCAGGTCGTTTTAGAAATCTTTATAACGTCAAATTTTTTTTCACGTAAATGGTCACCTAGAGCCCTGAATAAATGGTAACAGAGGGCGCGATGTCCGGTGAATATGGTGGATGAGTGAGTAGAATCCAGCCGACATCCTCTAATTTATCATGAGTAGTTTTGCAATATGTGGTCTAGCATTATCATATATAAAATAAACTCGATCCTGTTGACTAGACAATTTGTTAGCTAATCGATCCTGTTCTAACTGTTCACAGTAAATATCTGCATTAATTGTAGATTCCACCAGCAGTTGAGCATCACCTTTTTGGCACATGTTTCAGGTTTGGATACTGAAACTCAGGTTTCTCCAGCACCCAGTCTTTAACGTTTACGTGTATGGTTAATGTATGTGTCTCATCGCCAATTACTAATTGATTCACCCAGTCGAAGTTACGTTTTAATGTCAGTAACTGTTGACAAGTATCAACATTGCACTGAAGGTGATATAAAGACAACTTGTGGGGTATCCAAACACCGTATTTTGAAACTTTTCCCAATTCGTGCAAATGTGTTTCTATGGTACTATGGCTGAAGTGTAGCTGATCTGTCAACTGACGAATCGTCAGTCGAGGATGCTCCTCAATTAGGCATCGTAATCGTTAAACGTCCGGTATGGGGTTCATCCTCAAGATCGTAGTCCTCATTCTTCAACTTTCTGAACCAAATCTTTTGCCGTTGCGTAAGACAATGTCAACTCCCCCATCGCATGACATATATTATTTGTGGCAGTCTTTGCATAGTGACCCAGACTTGTAAAGTAATAGAATCTGTATTTGATATCCATTTAAATCCATTATATTATATATTTTATGTAATTCACTTAAAGCTTCCGCGCTGACTGTTGTCAACTGACTGCACTTTCGCTTGCCGTAAAACCCTCTAGAAGTTTCGTGAATATTTCTAGATAAGTCCCGAAGTTGTGGTTAAAAACTTACTAGCCAATCTAATACTATAGCAATAATTCTTATATTTGGTACTGATGTAATTTTAGGTTTCAGAACACATTGCAGAAAGAATTTAATCCTTCCGATGAGAGGATCGAAAAATGTGTTTTTATATTATACGTTTACCAAACAAAAAGTGATAATAATTTACTGTTTTTACAAGATAATTACAAAATTTTTCCTGAAAATATATCCTTTCTTTTGTTTGAAAAATCACAGAACTGGGAAATTCAAAAATATTCTAAGACATTTATTGCTATGTAAAATTCAGAGGAAAAATATGACAATCGATTCCATGATGAAGTAAAATCATGGAATCGATTGTCATATTTTCTTCCTTTGTTTGCTCTTGAATGTATACAATAAAAAAAGTAAAGGTAAAAAGTCTATAAATTGAAAAAAAGAAATCGGGACCCTATAAATGAACTATAGAGGAGAAATAGACCGTTTTTCAATATTTACTTGTCTGGATATCGATTGGTTTATTTATATGCACGTCATACTGATTTTAATGAACTTTTAAAATTGTACAGTTTAGGGTTCTAGAAGTAAAATAAAGTATGTACCATTTCAGTGCGGCGTCGATAATTTTAAAAATACTGTAAATTTGTCTTTTGTTATAAACAATTACGATATTGAATATATTTGGCGTTAATTTTGTAGAAATTCATTATTCACAATTAAATGAAACTACGTGATGTAGTATTATTTCTACTTGCTTTAATTTCTTTGCCACGACCTATGTTTCGTTGTATTACAAGATTAACCCTTAGGAACATCCAACAGCATTTATATGTTGCAAACATAATAGCGGGAGCCGGGTTTGTGCGGCTTATGTTAGTGAGTTTATTGCAGGGGCGCGGTGTAGGTTTTATTATATTTCCGAGAGTTATACGATATACCAGTATTATAGTGAGGGTAATCAATTCAATTGTTGATATTATGTGAGGTTGTACAATGCAAATATTCCGGTGTATGTAATCAAATTAAATGGAAGTTATTATCGGTAATATATTTATACAAAAGCAAGGGTATTTGAAAGTAAGGACAAGATAATACCACTAATTCTACATATCTCCCGTTTTGTTTATTCATGTATTTATTTATTTATTTGTTTAAATTTTTTTATATATACTTATATTTATATTTATATGTGTATTTGGGCTGAAACAATTTCAAGCGTACTGTAGTATCAATGTTGTCTAATTATATTATATCTAGAAAATATTAAGTATGGGGGATTTTATTATATTTAGTTGTTCGTTTAATATATTAACCTTGGTGTCTTTTTTATGTCTGTTTATTTCTAATGTTTCTAGGATATTAAGTTTATTACCTTTTGTATTTATTTGTAATATATAGGGGGCATTATCAGTATGAGGGTGATGGTTATTTTCAATGAGGTGTTTAGCAAAGTGAGATGTGTCTGGTTTGTTATTTCGCCAGCTGACAATGTGTTCTTAATATCTTGTATTAAAATCTCTTCCTGTTTGACTTATGTATACACTATTACAGTCGTTACATTTAAGTTTATAAATACCGCTCTTTTTATGTTTATCTATTTTTTCTTTATTATTAATAACGGTTTTACCCAAGTTATTTAAAGTACTATAAGCACATGTTGTACTATTTATATTTTTATTATTAGTTAAGAGTTTTCCTAATTTGAGTGATACCTATGTATGGGATAGATTTATAGTAAATATTATTTGGTACGACGGGTATATTTCTTGTATTAGTATTTTTCTTAATTTAATATGGTACAGTTTTGTGACAATTGATGGGTCATAATTATTATTTACTGCGATTTGTTTTATAGTTTTTATTTCTTTACGTAAATTAGTTTTTTCTAGAGGGATGGTTAAGGTCTGTGAATCATGGAATGGAAGGCTGCTAACTTATAGGACCAAGGGTGTTGAGCTTGACCATTAATTATGGAGTCTGTAAATGTGTCTTGTCCTTACTTTCAAATACCCTTGCTTTTGTATAAATAAATTACCGATAATAACTTCCATTGAATTTTATTACACACACCGGAACATTTGCATTGTACAACCTCACATAATAACAACAATTGAATTTATTACCCTCACTATAATACTGGTATATCGTATAACTCTCGGAAATATAATAAAACCTACACCGCACCCCTGCAATAAACTCACTAACATAAGAAGTGGAAAAACCCGCACAAACCCGGCTTCCGCTATTGTGTTTGAAACACATAAATGCTGAAGATGTTGTAATACAACGAAACCTAGGTCGTGGTAAAGAACTTAAAGAAAGTAGAAATAATACTACATCACGTAGTTTCATTTAATTGTGAACAATTACGATATAAAAACTGTTAAATTTATTTAAATAACATTTTTTTGCTACTTAGAATCTAGGAAAGAAATTGTTCATATTTATGATTACATATCTCAAAAGGAAGAAGCTAAACTCTTAAAGATGTCTACCCGTCTGTCACAGCCGTTTTTATCAGACACCATTTGACGAAGCAATTTTAAATATAGCATAATAATAAAGTACGTTAACCTGCATGTGTTTAAAAAGTTAACATTGCAAAATAATTATTTAGAAACTTTCGTAGGGGCAAATGAAGTCATAAATTTTTTTCATGTGAAACTTCTTTAAAATCTATGCCGGCTATGGGGAGACAAACACGCCCAAATGAGCAATAGTCTCTGTAAAAGTATTTTCGAACTTCATTATTCGGCTAAAAATATAAATAACGCCGCCATGTTAATGTCATCTTAAAAATAAAGGATAAAAATTTATGGCAATAAATTTTTTTCTAACATTGTTCTGACATTCCTGGCGACGGAACTTCGCAAACTGCACACACCCAAAAGGGACCTACGATTTTTGACTTTACGAATTTGACACGTAGTCATATCTCAGGCACTTATTATGCACAGATTTGACATTTGTATGTAGTATTTAAATAATTTCAAAGCCATATGTATCCTGCGTTTCAAGCTACCATAAAGCAATTCACAAATAAAAAAGTAATTTAATTTTAATATGTCTGACAATGCATTTTCTTTTTGTTTAATTTCACCTAATGTGTAGGATGCTAATTGACAGAAAAATTTATAAGTTTTCCGAGAATGCTTTTTCAGACTTTTATGCAAGATAGTCCTAAAATACCCACAAGAAATATATTACCATCTTCCCTATTATTGAAAGTGCTGAAGTCACAATGAGGGAAAAATTACATGTCTGAAGGTTACGAGAAAACTAAAACAACGACTGAATTTCAAGGTTTATGACGAACAAGGTTTATTACACAAGGTTTATTACGACCATGTTTATTACGATATTTTTACGCCTGCGAACTTAATAAATGGTGAAAAGTAATGTTATCATTTGTGGATTAATGAAAATGCTATTTACCCTTAAATGTTTATATATGTTTACGAGCAATCGGAGTGAGTTTTTTTCGTACTTATCATTTACATTAATATAACGTTAAAAAGAAGAAAAAAAACAAGATAGTTTTAAAAACACACCGTGACAGGGTTTCCTAGCTATTTCGTAGCTAATCAACCTTATATTAGGTAAGTATATTTGTGAAAAATATACGCTGTTTGTAAAAAACACCACGCTATTTGTGAAAAATATACCTATTTTTTTACACACAAGATACGTATATTGTTCAATAGAATACCTACCTATATATCGAATTATTCATACTCAGTTATTATTTATAAAGTTATCCGTTTTCTTATTCTAACTTTAAACTCTAATTTGGTTTAAACTTTATGTGATATATCAAAAGAACTACTTCACCATAATAAACGTTTCGTTGTTCCATGATGATTTTTTGCAAAACATTGCTGAAACTGTATGTCCACAATTAAATGAAACTACGTGATGTAGTATTTTTTCTACTTTCTTTAATTTCTTTACCACGACCACGGTTTCGTTGTATTACAACATATTCAGGTGGGATATTAGCAAAGATTTTGAATTTCAAGGTTTATGACAATTAAAGAAAGTAGAAATAATACTACATCACGTAGTTAATAATGAATTTCTACAAAATTAACGCCAAATATATTCAATATTTGGAAACTGCATGTGCTACAGTATATGTTTCAATTTTCATTGAAACCACTTATTTCTGTAATTGTTCTGTTTTAAATTTTAATTTGACAATTCAGGAGGTGGGGACACCTTGTTAAGGATTTTATGGGAAGCAATATCGCAAAATACAAGATTTAAAATTAGTTACTTCTAAGGAATGTTTATTGTATTTTAAGATCTATTCAAAAATACCTCACTCTACAGGTATATAAAAGTTGATTTGCCCTTTTTTTATTGTATGGAAGGATGGAACTTCTTTTTCTAATCCATCTCATATCTGATTGTGAACTATTAATATTAGTCTTCATACCAAATTCTATTTCAATATGTGCAAAAATGAAAGAATAATTAAATTGGGCTTATAAACGGTTAGATAAACGTGACGATACTATAATGGTTCCTTGCTGGGCTACAGAACCTTAAAACACCAAAATATCAGCCTACTAACAACTTATGATATTATCAAACTTATAACAAAGCGATTTGTAATATTAGATGCCGGTACCCTTGGGTCGGCATTTTACTCTAATATTGGTAGATCCAATTTGCAAATCGTCTGGATTGGTAGCCAAAAAATCTGTACAAATTACTGAAAATCGGAGCATATAAAACATAGTTCTCGAATCATTAAAGGAAAATATTCATTTGTGTTTTCCAATTAAAGTAGCGCTCGATACAAACGCACTATCGAATATGATAGTTGCGTAGTCGATACAGCAATCATATTCGGTACTCGATAGTACCGATAATACTAGTCCATCAAGTAAATACTTAAACACGATAACATACATAATAATTTAACAACAAAATTTTTGAATATCTACAATTAACTGACTCTTAATTACGGTCGTTAAAGTATTAACGTCCATAAACGGCAGGTTTAATTGTATTTATAAAATAAACTTGAAAAATATTAGCATATTCTATATTGTTTCACGACCTGACTTATATTTTTACGAAAAATATTATATATTGTTTTACGAGTCTAATTTTTTTAAATTTCATGAAATTATTGTGTTATCATGGGTTCTTGATAGATGTGCAAAATTTTAAACAATTCGGACATTTGGAAGTGCGTGAAAATTTAATTTCAAAATTCCGTTATTTTTTAGTCTTTTTTTGTTTTAAGACTAAATTTTTTTTCCATTTTATTAAATTATTGTATTGTCATCAGAACTACATACAATTATTAAATTGCATGATGATACAATAATTAGAAGTGTATGAAATTTAGTTTTGTAAATTCTATTAGTTGCATACAAGTTGATGGTATAAAAAAAGTTGATGGTATAAAGATAATACACTTCCGTAGCAATGCACAATACTATATAAGGATATACGTACATTTCAATGAAAAATAATTTGGTGGAAATATGGCGTCGTTTTATATCCAACGTACGAAATGTTTTAATTGTGTAGATATGAATATCAATTAAAACTCCCTCTACCGATATGATTCCACTGCTTATACATTTTAAACTACATGAAGTCAAAACGCCATCAAATCAACACGCGTGATCGAATTCATTCTGATTGTGCCGACACTGAACCGGTCTGATGAAATATTTAAACGAAACTGTTTAATTAGCGGTCAACGTTACCAAGTTCGTTGCCACCAAAGGTGAACAAATGTCAAGTAGTGACTGCGATAAAAATGTTTGGATTTGGTAACTGTTATGCAAATATTCGAAATTGATTAAAACTCGTGAATTACAATAAAAACTGTTTGCTAATAATTATGGAGCGAATAAATATAATTGTTAATTAAATAACCTAGGAGTGGTTAACTTGTGGTGAAATCACTTTTTATTTATGTAAACATCATCGTTTCTATCACATGTTAACAGCGTGGTATGCAAAGATGAAGTTTCTTCCTTATGGAATTATTTAGGTTTTTAACTGTAAAAATTAGGTAACTTTAGTCGGTAATTTTTTTAACATGTAAATAATTAGACAGCGTGTGGAACAGATGATAGTAGGTGAACGAGATGTCCAGAGAGTATGGTGGGTGTGAAAGAACAGCCCTTCAAGTGAAGAGAAGTACTTTTTTAAATGTCACTTTTGCATTAGTAGAAAGTTTAGCAACAACTGGAAGTGTTAAGGGTATTTGTACTATTAGTGGGAAGGTGTTCCCTGCAAATAATTCCATCGATAACCCACGAGGCACTGAAAAGGATTTTTGGCTAATATCAAAACTTGGTCTAGGTACGCCTCTTTAATGAGTTCTTAGCTTACGCTTGCGGAAAAATCAACGTATATGTGATCCACTTTTCATCTCGTATAATAAGATACTTGAGCAAATCGTTGGTACGATTGAAATTCATTAGCTTCATACAAACTTCGATCCTTCTCTGAATGTGCAGAGATGTTAACTCATAACATTTTAACTAAATATATCCTATTCTTCTCCAAAGCATGAATTTTCTTTTTGTGCTGCAGAGGTTAGTTTGCCAGATAATACAAATTTAAACTGGGACCTTTTTCTACGTGGTTTGTTAATTTTTCTAAATTTAATAGAGGACTATCTAGATGATTATTATCGGAAAGGTCATAATTTCTTTCTTTTAATCTTTGGAATTAATGTTTGATCCTGCCATAGAAGAGTACAGATTCACCTGTAGTTTCGTGCATATGTTTCGTATTTATTAGTTCGCTTTTCGCACTAAACGGAATTAATGATGGAAGAATATTCTAAGTTTTCTTCGTGAAATTTCCACATTGTATTTCTCTTTTACTCGCCGCAATGCAATTGCGGACTGGAAACCGCTGGAAAAATTAGCATTTATTGATCAGCAAAATAAAAGCTTGCATTAACAATGCGTCATGCATCGCATTAACTACCTGCCTTTAAGCTTCTACTATTGTCCGCTGTGAGCAATATAAGTTTTTCATTGCGTAAATACATTAACAATGAGAAGATTATTAGAATATTAAAATTCTAATGACAGTATAAAGTACTAAAAAATATAACAATAAACTTTCTTAATTCTAAGGTGTAAGGCTGACGAACGACTTTTATAGATATTGAGTCGGTAGCCACGTGTTCTATCGTGTGTTCTATTCTTTTCTCCGTTAGCGCGTTTTAACTCGTAACGTTCGGATGCTTAAGGATCAGTCAGTCTCTCCGATTGTTTGGGGCACCGATTTTTATAGGATATGTACGTTAAAATATTAAATGTTAAATGTTTTGTTTCCTCTGATTATTGTCGGTCCGATTATTATTAATCGTCTGCGTTGTACGTAATATGTACTTGTGAAAAGTTCTTTTCTTATACTGTCAACATTTATAAAATGAATTTATTTAGTTATTGATTCACGTAATAAGTACGATAGAGTAGGTTGATACATCAGAGAAGCAATGAATCAAAATACTGACGATAGGTTCTTTCGAACTTTCCTATTCAAATCCTCCATTGTTTATCATGATATTCAATTATAAGCTGCCCAACTAGCAATCGATTCCTTACGAAATGAATCATAACTACAGGTTCGAAATGTTCAATTCTTCTAAACTTTTTCGATTGGATTTATGCTGTTCATATTCTTAATCGATTATTTGAACCTAACCTCAAGTACAATTTAGGCTATTTATATTGAATATATTTGGCGTTAATTTTGTAGAAATTCATTATTCACAATTAAATGAAACTACGTGATGTAGTATTATTTCTACTTTCTTTAATTTCTTTACCACGACCTAGGTTTCGTTGTATTACAACATCTTTGATTAGAAGATCTTTGCTAATAGCCCTCCTGAAGATGTAATACAACGAAACCTAGGTCGCGGTAAAGAACGCAAAGAAAGTAGAAATAATACTACATCACGTAGTTTCATTTAATTGTGGATAATTGGAATCGATTAAATAATTAGTACTTGATTATCTCAATCCCATTTCATGATCAATATCTCCTTATACAGTATCGTTTAGATTACTATTTAATTAAAGGCTTATTGTTCTCAAAACTTCTCGATGACTTTTTTCATATTTTTGAATCAAGTAATTCACTAATTAAAAACCTTTAACAAACGAAGAAACGAATAGTAGTGTCTCATCGTAAAGATTCCGATGAAACATTTTTGGATATCTATTGCCAAATGTTTCAAGACGTAATTCGAAATACTAATAAATATAATGTCATGGTTGTTGCAGATAGTTAGCGATGTGGTACGGTGCAGCAGGATGCCTGATGGTACTGATGACCCTCACTTGCATTGCAGGAAACACGACCACCACGCTGGATATGCTGCGGTACTATACACCTGAAGTCCTTGTTAGTATTATCATGTATTCTGTTTTTCTGTTTTGTATTAATAGTTTAATTATGACTTAAGATGTTTTGAAATATTTTTCAAGATAAAATATACCCTTATTAAGATTGAATAGAGATAATGTTATATCTATTTTTTGGAGGTATGTAGTTTAGGTATTTATGGAGTCTTCAGTGTTAATATAAATATTGTTGAGGAAATATCAATATATACATATATATATATATATATATATATATATATATATATATATGTATATATATATATATATATATATATATATATATATATATACATATACATATATGAGGGATGAAATCCGATATAATGCACATACAATTAATTATTACAAAAAGACAAAAACAAGTTTTAGTTCTTTCACTAAACTTGGGACTTTTTTGTTATTGGACCATAGTCCTATAAACGTGATTTAAGCAAAAAATATTAAAAACAGTACTCAAATCGAAATAACACTTAGAAAATATTATTAATTAGATGAAAATCTCAATATAGAAATCAATAATTAATAATCTATACACATAATAAAATTGTAAGAGAGTAAATTCTATACATGGAAAATATTTTAAAGAGTGATTGATTTAGCGTAAAGAATGATAATAGAAGCCAGAAAACGAGAAAACTTTTTTGATATGAGAGAAAAAAATTCTAATAACTTTTTTATTCTGAATTTCTGGCAAACAAAGTCATAGATACAGCTAGTAATTTATAAACAAACAAAAGACATACTTGACACAACTTGCAATACCTGTTTTTTTCCATTTTGTTCTACGTTCCTGTGGTTTTCCCCTCCTTTATTGTTAAGTGAATTTGTTTTATTTTCTTTTAGCTTTTTTAATGTAAAGATTCAATTTACTTTTTTTTCATTTTCGTTGGTGTAATGGGCATGTAATTCTGTTGCGTTTTGACGTTTTAGAATATTTTTGATTCTTTCATCTGCATTATCAATTTTTCGTGGATTTTTTATGTTTTATTTCGTACTCATATTTCCAAACTTATCAGAAACGTCATTAAAAGCCGGTTCATTTAAAGCTTTTGATCGATCGAATGATGTGTCGAAGAAGGCACAGTTCCGGATATCACTAAAAAAACATCAAAGCAAATGGTTTAATGCTGTTCGCGACGGTGTGTTCCTCTAGATTAAACCTGTTGAAAGTATGGTGTTAAGTACTACCGGTTTTTTTCAAGCTACAAGCTTATTGGCAAAATTGGTAAACAGTATTTTGAAATAACAACAAAAATTTAGTTACCTTTATCGAACTGTATAAATAATATCAAAACTTGGTCAATCGAAGAAACTTATCATGCTTTTGCATCCAAATTGTAAAACCATGAAAGCTTTCAGTGAAAAATAGCGTTGTTTTAAAAGCAAGAAAAGTTCACGTGCCATTAACATTAATTTTATTATTAATAGTTCATTTAAATTATATTTCGTATTTATTATCGTATTTTAAATAGTTCATATATTTTGAAATTACATTAACGTATTCGGCGCATCGATGTTATATTAACTTATATAAGTTCCAAAAAAGCTCTCGTGCGCTTTTAGCACAAAGGACTGCTTGAGTGGCACGGGCGCACGAACAAACATCGTGTGAGGGACTGTGGTAATGCGAAATGACGTTTGAATGTTCCTAATATACTTACTTTTCTAAAAACATTAACGGTCCATTGGTGGCACTGGTCCAGCCATAGACATCTGGTCCATCCATAGATTCTGTCCTTAAGTATATTTATATGTATTTTGACTGTTGTAAGATTACAGAGATTGTTTGTGATAACAGTATGTAAACACTGTATTTTTTCGAAACAGAGCGAGCGCACAGTACAAGTGAGTGAACGCCAGCTACTGTTGGATGGAAAGCCCTTCCGTTTTGTGGCGGGCTCTATACACTACTTCCGTGTTCCGGCCGAATACTGGCGCGACCGACTGCGGAAGCTGCGTCAAGCCGGACTCAACGCCGTCACCACGTAAGCACATATTTCCTTGTATATAAAATATTATTGATTTATAGTATTGGAAAAATCGGTGAATTGTAATTGGAACACTTTAAACCTCTGTTTAAATCACAGATAAATCAGTAGCAGTTGCTAGTTAGTAGTTTAAACTTAATGGAAATTCTATACACAAAACGCTGGAGTAAAGGTGAAAAAGTTTATGGCATTAAAAGTAATAAAGAAAGAAGTTTCCAAAATATTAGGAAGCAGAACTAAACCATTTTTGCAATATAACTAATTTTGCCGATCTATATTGTTAATGAATTACTTTATTTTTATTCTCGTGATCAACTGATGAAGTGTTTAAACATGTATTTAATAGGACCTGCAAAGAAAGATATCTTTCGACTTGCTAATGATCACGGCGTGGTTAACCATTAACTACGTTATATTAATACTAATAACTATGCAAAACGCAAATAGCAGTCGCAAGCAAAATTGTGGTTAAAGAGATACTTGTAAAAAAGATTTACCTTGTTTAATATATACTGTTATTAGCCTAAACTTAAGGATGCGGCATAAACTTGTGGTAAGAAAATTAAGCACATGAAAGATTAAGTCTACCAAAAATGGAAATATTTTTGCTTAAAATATGTCAAAACCGTAAGAACAAGAGGATTGATATTTGTAATATGCAAGAAAAGAAAACTCACAATATCCAGCGAAAAATGTTTCGTCTGTACCTTGAACTTACATTACAAAATTTGTTTAATTTCTCATTAGCGATATCGCGTAAAAATCAAACTAATACGTGTAGTAATGCTAATTATGGGAGAAAAAAGAAATACTTCCAGAAATTCTTTATTTAATTATCTATATAACGCGACTAAAGAAATTAGATTTCAATAAAAAAAGTCTAAGTTTTTGTAGGGACGGCACTTACGAAATCGGGGCAAGTTTCCGGGAAAGCAACTATTGCACGAGATTGAACCTTTTCAAAATAACAAGACCCTATTAGCACATATCCTACATAAGTTCAATGTGAGCTTCAATGTCACTGCCTATTCTGTTTTGATAAGAGATGAAATGAATCCATAAATATACAAATTGAAACAACTGTCCATTAATTACAAAACGATGTAATTTATGCACTGATTATGGATAAAAATTGTCAAAGTAACTTTTGAAGATAAGAATATATCGACACCAATATAATATAAACATTGACCGATAGATACTACTATCACTGCTTCTCTCCAGATACATCTACTCCAGAGCAAACGTTGTTAGCAAACTTTCTTGAATTCTAAAAACAATAATTACACATGGTAAATGGTGTGCAGGTACGTGGAGTGGCGCCACCATGAGCCACAGCCCCGTAACTACCTGTGGGAGTACGACATGGACCTCATGCGCTTCATAAATCTCGCGGCAGAGGAAGGACTCTTCGTGCTGTTACGACCGGGACCCTACATATGCGCTGAGAGGGATTTTGTAAGTTTATAACAATTCTCCATTAAATTTTAGTCATCCGTGTTCACTCTTCAAGCAATTTCCGGGAAAGAAAAAGAAGTAACGCCTGTTTCATTAAAATTTAAGAAATAATATTTCATTATTTCATGCATTCACGTGGCCTTGAACAAAACAAAGATATTCTAAATAAAAGGGAAATACGTTTTGAATGCGAATAAATTAAGAATAGAATATAAAATTTAAGGGAATAAAGTATTTTAAATATAAGGTTTCTAAGGTCAAAAATATTTTTTTCTTTTTTTTAGAGTAAACCATCTTCAATAACCTCTGATTCATTCTGTTACATTACAGTTGTGTAACGCTTAGAGAAATTGCCGAACGCATCCGACTGGTAGCGGAATCGGCCGAACGCTAACAAACAATATGGCGGTCGAGAATGTCAAAAAGTTTAGTACAACGCTTATTTGTGGATGAATCCGGTAATACCCCCGGTTTACGCACTTCATTTTATCGTGCGATTAGTTTTGTGTAAGCTATAATGCAAAAAATATTACTGAATGTGGTATTATCATTTATTCAACAGCTTCGAGGGAAAATTTACATATTACGTATGTTACTACAAATTAGTGAAATATAGTTTTAATCGAAATAACAAAAAAAAGAAAATGGTTAAAGATGACTAATGACTATTATAAATTATTAACTGACGTAAACCGTTAAAGAAGTTTCACTTCGTTCGTGAGTTTATGTTGGTGAGGTTCATAACTTTTTATTTTCTCTAAAGTATACAGACATACGTTTAACTCAATTCGTCGTCACACGAACAATTTTTTACAGTTAATTTATATTCGTAAGAGTTGGTTAAAAACTGAATTTGAATGGAAAGATTTTTAAAAAATTAAAACTGGTAGTATATTGGCAAACATAATGGAATTAAATAGGTTTTGAAAGGAAAATCAAGATTGCGAATTGAATAAACGAGAAAAAGTTTCAGACAATTTTGGAAAGCGTATCTTTGTATATAAGACCTGTCTCGGATTAATATAATTTGAAATAAGCAATTAAGAATATGAATGAAAGGGATAGTTAGACCATGACTTATGCTAATTTTTAAATATCAAAAAAAGTGGTATGATTTAAAAAAAAACCTATTTGTCTATATAACAATATATATGTATATATATATATATATATATATATATATATATATATATATATATATATAGACGTGCGATATATTATTCGATAGAAATCTTAATGTATGAACACATTCGTTTCAATTCTTAGGTATAATTTGTAATTTGGGCCCAGAGAAGCTGGGAATAATTGTGCCTTTGCCTTCCCATCTCTATTTTTTAAAGAATTTAGTAATGAAAATCTAAATAAATCCATATGAATAGTAATAAAAATATAAGTAAAACCGTATGATACTAATTATAACAAACAAGTATATTGCATTTTGATATTCCAAAGAGTTTAGGACAATTTTTTTTTGCTCTGTTATAACAAGAAGAACACATAAACTAGTAAAACGCACAGATTAAGAAACAAATATCTACTGGATACAGGAATCAAACCCTTCGTCAACGTGCGACGATTAATCGTTCTAGGTTTATCAGGTAAACTCAAAATATTGTGGATTCAAAATTTGCAAAAAATATGTATATTAATAAACAGTTTTAAATTAACAGCGATATCTCGGTGTGTGAATAATTTTAAAATTAAATAAATGGGTGCATCTCTTCACGAGGAAGTTCCGTGTCCCACTTGACCCGTGTCTCCTCTTTACTCATTCCAAAAAATATATCAATACTCATTTTCCATCTACAATGATACTCAAATTTTATTTTTATTACGTGTGAAGACTGCCATTACCACCCTTAATTTTCTATGTCACTGATGAAGATATTCAACTCGCCTTGTTTTTTTTAAATATGAGCATATATTTTAACTTCGCAATTGATAAAACTGATTTCTTTTAAATGGCATCGCACTTTTGAGGCCATATTCGTGTGTTTACGGAACGTGTTAGGTGCGAATAAAACTTAATGTGTTTCTAACGGTTTCAAATGAACATGAACGTTTTATTTGAACGAATATGTAAAATAGGAAAGAAGGAGTCGGGTTTTTAAGCGTATGGTATTGTAATCATATATAACATGAAAATGTATTTATATACATAAATAAATAACAAAGTGTAATAATAATAATGAATACATCTACTATGTCGGAAAAAGAAAGACGCTATTCGTTGGCTATAAAGGAACAAATTGTGGCTGAATAAAACGTAAAATACGTCCTTTTTCTAATTGACTGCAAAAAAGTATTAAACATAACTCTTTTTAACACAATCAATAATTGCCCGGATTGCGGTCTTTACCAGCATTGGCGATCCCTTCGCAGCTGTTAGCGGGTTATTCCCGCGAGCGGCGATGAACAATGAGCGCAAATATTGTGTGTACGAAAAAGATAACAAATAATTATGAATATTATTTTTCAGTCCATAGATAACCTCTTTCTTTGTGTGACACTTATTCCCGGACAGCGTGGATATATATATATATATATATATATATATATATATATATATATATATATAAATACGAAAGTAAAGTATTAAGTTTAGTTTACGGCTAAATTACATACATATTTTGGAACGGGGGTTGTATATAACAAGCAAGATTACTCGAAGGTCGTCAGCATTACCGCTCCTTAAGTATTTGCGCCGCACTGAAGTCCCTGCTCTTAATATCGTTCTTATCGTATATAATTCTTTGTATTTTTTTCTACACGTTTATAATAATTGTAAAATACCACCTACGGAACAACAAATTCCGTCATAAATGAATTTTTACATCGTCGATAAGAGCTAGTTATGTAAAACAAAATATGTGTACCTAACTCGTAAAGATGTTGGAGGGAATTTCCAATATATCACATTTATCGTAGTGTGATAATTATTAATGGCATAATAAAATACTCCAGATATAATTACACCTTTGCCATTTTTGCATTCTTTGCAATTAATCACTATTATAAACTAAAGAAAACGATTTATATAACTTTATAAAAAGACTACTTTAAAGAAACGAACACTATTTATAACTAAAGAAAACGAAGAAGTATAATGAAAAAGTTATTTCGTTATTTCGATTAAAAATATTTTGATATCGAAATATTTTCTACGTAATATTTACTATAGTAGTTTATATTTGAATAAAAAGAAATATCTTCGACTAAAGTTATAAAAACATTATTTTAATGAAAATTTTCTTTAAAAAAAATACTGGCAAGTTATAAATATATCACAGAGTAATTTTCCATGTGCCTTCTCAAACCAGAATACGTTTTCTATTAATTATTTTGTAACAATTCCGAATTGTAATTACAAAATGCGATTTAAATTCCTGAAATATTGCATGTTTAAAAACCGTTATTTTTTTTAATTTTTAAATTAAAAATATTAGAAAAAATAAAATAACTTATTATATTTACACAGAAATTATTTCACATGAAAATTTCTTACAGAAAAAAATACTGACAATTTATTCATTTATCACGGAGCAATTTTTCGTGCGTTTTCTCAAACTTGAATGCCCTTTTCGATTAAGCAAATTGTAACAATTTGTAAAAAAAAACGAAAAATATACAATGAGGTTCTCATTATACAAATCTGAAGATATGCAATGAGGTTCTCAATATAAATATGCTAATTATTTTATAGTAAGACTGATAACCAATACGTATATTATTTTAGTTTCGTTACTTAAATATGGATTAATTACTTAGTATGTGAAACAACTGTTATCAGGACACTGATATAACAATTATTTCCCATATGAATACAAGAGTGTTAGATCGAAATAGATCTCTGTTACGTCAAGTAATTAATTAGTAGAAGAAACAATGCTAATCATCACTAGGCGATACCAACAAGAAAACGAGAATTCCCACCATTAATATAGTTTATTTCTAAATTGTATATTCATCAAATAAATGTCAAAAATATGTTTTTATTTATTGTTGTTTATCCCACGGTGTGTGTATTAAACTCTATAGGCAAATTTAATAATAGAAAAAACAATCGCTAAGTAGGTAATGTAACACTGTAAATAAGTAGCACAGCACAATATTACTGTAAACGTCATAGAAATATAAGTTTTTGTTCTGTAAACATCATAGAAATATAACATTTCGAGTTGTGGGTTTATTTTGGTTGCTTTAGAAGTGTTTTAATTTATGTCGTGATTTTGAAAAATCTAACGTTAACGTTGTATTTGAGATGTTTACATTTTATTTATTTATTTATGTACTGTAATGTATCTAATTAATACTTTTAATGTATCTAATCGGTGATTCGAACCCGGGTCCTCGCGGTACGCCGCTATGTCATGGGCCCTATGCCTTGTGATCAGCCCAACAAACCACTGCGACGACATTTAATGAATTAGTGTACAATTTTAAGTCAAAAATGTAAAGTTAGTGTTGTATGTAACATTTTTACATTTTAATGAATTAGTGTACAATTTTAAGTCAAAAATGTAAAGTTAGTGTTGTATGTAACATTTTTACATTTTAATGTACTAGTGTACAGTTTTAAGTGTAAAAATGTAACGTTAGTTTTGTGCAACATTTTTACATTTTAATGTACTTGTGTACAATTTTAAGTGTAAAAATGTAATGTTAGTGTTAGTATATCTAATAATAGGTATCATTTAACGTACAAATAAAAAATGTATGTATAATAAAAAAATATTGTATAATAATGTGTATGGTACATAGGGTACGTATTTCTTTTTAATTCTGATATTAGTACTCCTCACATCTGTCACAACAGATAATCTTGAATTTTTTTATAAAAACCTTACAGTTATCATTCAGTGTAGTTGTCGTGTAGCATAATGTTGATAGAAATTTTAATGATTACGCTAAAAATAGAGATCGAACATGAATGACTTTAATCAACAAAATTTAGTTACCTCTAAATTAGTTATTCCCATAGATTTTTTTATTTTAATATATTGATAGAATACAACAAAATAAAGTAAGTTTCATCTACAACTACTGTCATAAGGGGTTATGTTTCATAATGGCGTGGCATGCCCCTTTGATAGTTGCAGAAGCTATAACAGAGGTTCTTAAGAATAACGTAGCTAATTTATTGAAATCTTCTTAATTTCGCCTTTTAAAATTTGAAACTTTAAAAATATATTGTGTCTTTATATTAAAATATTACAGGTAATAGTTTAAATTTGGAATGTAATTTTTTCAAATCTGATAATATAAGGGCACTATCCATATTCTACTTCAGTCATAGGTATAAAGTATGCATTATAAAAAAATTAAAAATAAAACTATATTTCACTTTATAATTAAAAATTAAGAAAATTTCCGTTTCTATGGTTTCGTAATCAAAAAAATAATGCTTATTATTTTGTCACATAGTTTCTACAGTTTTAGACCTATGTTACTTACAGTTTTGGACTTAGGATTTTACAAGCAGATGTTTCGTGCGTGAGAAAAAAAAATTAAAATAAGTATTTTCTATGTAAAATTATTCCCATTAAACTGAGGGAGGATAAATTGTTTAAAATAAAATTATTTCGCTCACGCCCAAAATTTTGTTTGATAGGTCTTTCAAGGAGAAATGGGTGACCACCAATTCCCCCTTGAAATACCTATTGACCATTTCTCATTGTAAACCCCCGTTGCGAAATTTCAAGAAATTTCAAGTTTGGTAGCTTCAAAGCGATGTGCAAGGTGTATTCTCGCCCTCATTTTTCGACTGTGCATTTAAAATATTGGAAAAATTCTAATTACCAGTATTTAGTTAGGAATTTCATTCAAATTGATTTCGGTTTATTTATACCAACAATTTCAAAAATGTATATGACTACCTAACCTATCTACTTTGAACTTCTTTACGCGTGTCCCAACAAGAAATAGGGAGCTTTTATGGATTTTTAACACTTTTTATTAAGTTTACTTGTATATACGAATGTTACGGAATCTTTTAATTAAATTTCCAGACGTCCGAATTATTAAAAAATTGTACGTATCAAGAGCTAATGACAATAGAATAATCTGGACTTCCGTAATCAGTGAAATCTATACATTCTTACACTTCATTATTATAATTTGAATAATCCGAGTTATTTTATAAACAAATATAAATATTTATCTGCATACGGTATAGGACTAGGCTCTGTAAAACCAGCTCAGTTTTCCTTCCTAAACATACCACCAGCTTATATGAAAAGTCCTTCGTTGTTCAAGCTATAACACTTTGTAATCAAATGAAGCTAGATACCAGGAACTCGCCCTCTATAAATATGTTCAAAGATATTCTAAAAAAGAACTTCGCATAATTCCTTAGTCCTTCTTAATTTCATTTTGTTCCCCTTTCGATGGGCCCAAAAATGTCTGGATTTTTAATTAATCATTTCTCGTTTTTTTGTATTTTATGTCTAATTTGGTTTTGTTTAATTATCTGTTATGAATTTTTTGTTATTTGTTGTTAAGATAATAATTATTTTTGTTTTTTATTAGTGTCTTCCATAGTCATCCACATTACAAAATGTTCAAAGTTAATCAAGCAATAAGTCCGCCAAATGTATACATAATGTGTACTTTGAAGTTTAAAAAAACGAAATTATAGTAAAAACACAAAAAAGCACCTTTTTAATTACAAAACAAAAATTTTAAATATGAAGATTTTCTGTTAAGATTAAAAAATAAAGTTTAAAAAAACACGCTTTCATAGCAATACGAACTAAAAAGTATACAATAATCTTTAAATATAAACATTGGTCAAGAGGAAAAGGATGTTAAAAAAAAAATGTAAAAAATGTGGAGTCCTCTCGACTTACAATCTCATAATGACTCTACCTTTACAAATGCTAGCAGTAAAGAAATTTACGACAACTGATGTCAAGTACTCCATGCTTTTTTTTCATTAAATTTATTTTTTTTCAGAAGCATTCTTTCGCTTTTAACCAAAATCTATATTTACAATTCATACGGGTACAAATGTGTATTTTTAACAATAATTTTATTTACTTCTTTTTCTGTTTTCCTATATAATATTTGGTTCCATAATAAACTTCGCGCTTAGTCCTAAAAAAAAACAAGCATTCGAAGAAAGAAAATTGTGAGAAACTTTTTATTATAAATATAATTACACTCTATTTGTGTAATTATATCCAACTTTAAGAATTGAAAATTTAATAAAATATAAAAAGTTCATCCCATAATACTTATAATGTTGATAGAAATTTTAATGATTGCACTAAATATATAATAACAGAGATCGAGCGTGAATGACTTTAATTAACAAAATTTAGTTACATCCAAATTAATTATTCCCATGGAAGTTTTTTTTTGTGTCATATCTGCTATCATCTGGCATATTGTATGTAATTCAGAAAATTTTTATTCATGTTATTTGTTTATAGTTTATTAACTTCATTGTAAATACGTCTGGGGGAACTTACTGCTACACAATTAATATCCTTCAATTAATCAAAGCACCAGAATTAAAAATATTGTTTTGTTAAAAATTTTAATGTATTATGTATTAAGTACAAAAGCAAAATTATGAAATTTGTAAACATGTGGCCATGTTTAATTCAAAAATGAAATAAATATAATGCTATATATTATATACACAAGTTGTAAGAAAGAACGCGTCTATTATTCATAAAATTGTGCAGAAAATGTTAAGGAACGATATATCGACCGTTTCTTAAAAAAATAACTGCAAATTTGCGATTTGAATACAAAAAAAAATAGAATTTGTTTACAGAAACGTGCTTCAAATAGCAATCGCCTTCAAAGTTCGAAATTTTTAAAAAATCTAATTTTTTGGCATGTAATTTAAAAAATACTTTATCATATCAATTTCTACTGTTCCCAGCTAAGTAATACGTTTAATACTATAAGAAAACCCCTTTCCAATTTTCCAAAGTCTGCGCGGCAGCGCGCAGTAAAGTTCTCGACAGCCATTCGTAAACGTGTGTATATTTGTACGAAGCATTTCGAGACACATTTGACAACTCTCTTACTCAAGACCTATTTAATGTACCAGAATAAATCTTTACGTTCGCAAGTACAGGCAGACCCATTTACAGTGGTTCAAAATTTTTTTGTAGGTAGAGAACATTGTGACAAGCCATTTAAAAAAACAGTTCCGCGAAAATCAATAGTTTAGAAGTAATGATTGTATTTGCTAGAAGGTATTTTGAATTTCGTAAATTTAAAATACCTTCTAGCATATTGGCTTTGGCTTTTATAGTTCCTAAAATGTAGATCCCCCCCTCCCCCAAATTGCAAAATTTGACACAAAGTGATCCTAACTTTGACAGTTTGACTCATCATTAAAACCTCTGGTCTACTTCCAGTCGACCTAAGAACTCGAAATTTGGCAAGTTGTTAGGTTTAACATTCACAGGAAAGAAATATGCAGAAATTGGTCAAGAATGAGTTAAATTGACGTAGGTTAGTATGGGTTAAGTTTTGTTTGGTTGAGTTAAGTTGTGTTAGTATAAGTTATGTTGGACTAGGTTGTATTAAGTTGTGTTAGAATCGTTTAAATTGGTTTAGATTAAGGTAAGCTGGTTAAATTGGATTAAGTTAGATTAGGTTGAGTTGGATTTGGTTAGATTGCGTTAGGTTGGGTTATATTGGGTTAGATCGTCTTAGGTTATGTGGTATTAATTAATTTAAATTACATGATTTATCAATGTTAGCGTGAGACGTTTAAACGTGAAAAATGGGGCAAGTTCTGTATATTAATAGGTTAACTAAAAAAATACTTGAAATCTAAATAACCGTCAAGTTCCAATAATTGTTTTTTGTTGTCAAATTAAAGTATAGTTGAAATTAAAAATTATTGTATTAAAAAAACGAAAAGAAACGGAAGTTGTTTTCTTATTTGTAAAGAAATTATCCAAATTTGTGTATAATTCTGGTATTCTTTTATCACTTTCTTTGATCGAATAAAATTTTATTAATTATATTTTTCATAACGGTCCTGTAATGTATACTTGTATATATAGAATTTTATAATTATTCGCTCCCCTTGCCGAAGAAAGAAAGAAACCGTTTCCCCGTGCCGAAAAAAGAAAGAAAGAACCGAATTTTATAATTATTCGCTCCCCGTGCCGAAGAAAGAAAGAAACCGTTTCAGCATTTCTTTTAATCGCTTTTTCATTTTCTCAACACTTTAATTATTTATTATTCTGTACTCGACAGAACTACACTATCCAATTTTGTACCTGACCCTTTCCCCCAAAGTTTAATCATTTTCTCTTCATTTCAATCTTTTAAAAAACCATTTGGTTAATAATTTTTATACGTTAATAAAATAACAAAGTTTGAATGATAACCACTTGCTAACACATGTTGTGTTAGCAAGTGGTTATTATACCTGTATAATGGTTATAGTGGCGTTGCCATCTATGGCCGGTGCGCTCTTCCAGGCCGCTTTGGTCAGTAGTTACTTCCGGGAGGGCTTGCCGCCTGTATATTTGCGCACTATCTGCTTTGTACAAGCCTTTTTTAAATTAATTTTAATTACCATAAACAATCTATAATAAACAGTCATTTTCATCCTGGAATTTTATTGTTGGCTTCGCTATCTTGCACGATATTTACCACAATACTAGTTTAATGTAACTGTAACGGTTTCGTTTGTTTAGCCCAAAAATATTTGTTACTATCCAGTTTTGCAACAGAAAACGGGTTTTAACTAATTAATAATTAGCATATCTCGCTCACGCCATTGAAATTCTTTTTTAAATGTTAGACTATCATATTGTCCACAATATCTTTATACGTTATTTTAATTTACCCATAATGGTTAAGTTTGTTGCCAGGAAGCCCCCAATATCCTTCTCTTTGATCATTACTACTCATTACCCACATATTCTGAAAATATATTATATACTCTGTGGACATCAGGATAATATAGGTTATGCGAGGGTGTATCGAGTCAATCGGATAAACCACTATTGTATCAAGTCGTAATAAACAAACAATCAAAACTTTCTTTCTTCTAAAATTAACATGTTTAACTTTTAATTATTAAGACTATCTGCATCTTGCCGGCTTGGTCTGGTGCATTAACATTTCGGTTCAAAAGAATACCAACAGTTTGTAGAAATTCACAGTAATTGGCAAAATCGAAACAAAATACCAATATATATATATATATATATATATATATATATATATATATATGTGTGTGTGTGTGTGTATATATATATGTATATATATTGTTTTTTAGTTTTCAAAACAGTTAATATAACAATATTTTAACACTTTGTATCAATTTTTTTTTTGTTTTTAATTTTAATGTAATAAATATCATTTAATATTGACATAGTTTTTTAGTCAAATCGCTCGACTCGTTTTTAAGAAAAATTAAGTGTGGTGAAATTACTAGATTTTCCTGTAATATTAATTGTACAATTTATAGAGTGATTTTTTCCAAAACTACACCGTAAATAATTTTTTTGTTTCAAACTGTTAATATAACATCATTTTACATTGACTTAGTTTTTAGACTAATCGCTCGATGCGTTTTAAACAAAATAATTGTGGTGAAATTACTACATTTCCTGTAATGTTAATTGTACAATTTTAGAACGATTTTTACCAAAACTACACCGTAAATAATTTTTTTTTCCAAACTATTAATATAACATCATTTTACATTGACTTAGTTTTTAGACAAATCGCTCGACGCGTTTTTTAATAAAATGATAAGAGTGGTGAAATTACTACTTTGTGTGTACCTGTAATGTAGGTATTACAATTTTTGAAATCGGTTTTTACCAAAACTAAACGATAAGTAATTTTCTTTTCCATCTCAAAATTCTGATAAAACATAATTTTACATTGATTAATTTTTTTAGACAAATCGCTCGACGAGTTTTTTTAAATAAAACTGAAAATACGGTGAAATAACTTCTTTTTCTTTAATGTTAATTATACAATTTTTGGGAGCCATTCTTACCAAAACTAAACGGTAAATAATTTTTCAAATAATTTAGATATTTATAGTTTGAATAATATATCCAAGAGTCAGTGAATTTCCTCGACGACGCTTTTTACACAACAAATACCTTAATAAACAGTGCAAGGAGGAGTCACGACCTTTAGGAATGGGGGAACAACTAGAGAGAAAGAGAGAGAAGACATTTAACTAGCTTCCGGTTGTTTCCCTCATATCGACTTCACCCGCTGTGACAACACGGTACCGTCACGAAACGTGCAATGTCGGCCATAACATTTTGTTTAAAATGTAAAATAGGAATTTTCACTGATAAGACCTTTAACGACCCGTAAACAGAATAGATATTGAAAAATATTTCGATTATAAGCCATTAACATAAGCCATTGTTTTCTGCTTAATAGCATTTTACTTACAACACATGACAAGATAACCTCGATAATAGTTCTTAGGTAATTTACTAAAAAAAATGGTTTAAATATATGACGGAATTATATGGAACAGCCTATGAATACATATGGAGACTATTTCACGACTTTGATACTGATGTAATAGTAAATGACGTAATAACTAATTATTAAGCTCTGTTGTAATTTAAATATTATATTTTAATTGAAATACATCATGAGTATTGTATCAAAATTATATAAATTTTTACTAACGTATTTTCTTTTGCATTCTACCCAGTCGCTTAAAAATAACGATGATAATTGATTATAATTTATAAAGTAGTCGAGACAGAAGTAATAAATAAATTTATATAAATATTAAAAAAAATGTTCCTTAAAAACTTATTTGTAAGATTAGAAAAACCTTATTAAGATTTTAAGTCACTTAAAAAAAAATAGAGCAAATGATTTTTGGTGCTATTTGGTTTTTTACGGTTTTTTGGCGCAATAAATTTTCAAGAGAGAATTGATCTTCAATCATAAAAATCTAACACTTTTTGTGTATATTTTTTTTATGTAATGTGCATATAATTAATTTTTCCAGGGCGGACTACCTCACTGGTTGTTGACGCTATATCCTTCGATCAAAATAAGGACTGTAGATTCAGGTACGAATTTCATTAATAATTCAAATGTCAAGTTGTTGGTACACATGTTTGATGGAAATAGAGTAATTTGATTTTGAAATAACAAAATATTTTATATTATAGAGCTATGTTAGTCTAATCTGAATAAATGTCTTAGAAATATAGAGAAATAAAATTTGTAAATAGCGCTTTTCTTGGGGTTCCGTTTCTTAAAATAAAAAAAAAATAATACCCTTATAGGATCATTTTGTTGCCCATCCGTCCATCCATACTTCTATCAAAGACCTTATTCTCAGAAAGGGTTAGAGGTATTAAATTGAAATTATTTTAATATCGTATACTGAAGCATATGACCTTAGACTGCTATAAAAATTTCAAGCTTTGTATTGTATTTGTATTTGTTTTGTTTCACGCAACAAAAAGGTATGATTTTTACATCATTTTTTTATAATTTATACCGTTATCAAAATCTATAGCACATATAAATCTATATCATAAGACCTTTCAGGGTCTTATAGCACAAGCAACAAAAAGATATGATTTTTATATCATTTTTTTTATAATTTATACCGTTATCAAAATCCATAGCACATATATCATAAGACCCTTCAGGGTCTTACATCACAAGTAAAGGGAAGATCCAATGATTATTAATGTTTTGTGGAATTATACATTTATTTTAAATACCTGTGAAAGATATAGTAAAAAAATATTTATGTTTGAATAGTTTAATAAAAACTTTATGTACCATTAAATGTTTATAAATGCCTAAATAATACGAAACCTTCATAGTACCAGTTCTATTCGTGCTTTTTTAAAATGTTATTAATTGTCATATAATTGTCTTTAAATTCAAGAATATATTACTTGTAATATAATATATTTTTAAATATATTATTAATTACCGCCTCAGTAATTGCAATTGGATTGTAGACTTAATTTTAAGGTCATTAAAATACTAAATTATTTTGTCGGCGACTATTTTACGAAAAAACGCGTTTGCGACTTTTTTAGTAAACCAATTTATGATGACAGTAGCTAGTTTTACACATGTTTACATCATGGTACTCTAATTTTTGTGTTCCCTGTGAGTTGACCTTTGAAATTTCCTATCCTTGTAATTTTTTTCCGACAACTTTTATATTAATCCAGTTCTATATCCAAATATTTTTTGCTTGTTTTACTGTCATACATAGGTGAATAGAAAGAGTTTCAAATAGCACAGTCTTTTTTTTTATCTTGTTCTAATTTCATTCTCCGATATAAAACCCTCAGAGTCCTAAAAATAAGTGATACAAAATCGAATGGCATCTTTTGAAAGTGCATCTGCAACAGCCAAAGAATTGGATCTTAAATCATTTAAAATAAGACTAGTCACTGTTTTTGTGTTGCTTTTTCAAGTAATTTATTCCTTTTAATAATGAATGCAATTTAGTTCAATCAATAATTTGTTCCCTTGAATATTAGCGAGTCGCACCCAATCTTAGATGCAGATACAAATGTTCAGCAGTATTTTCTATGCTACGTAATTTATATCTTCCAAATAAAAATTGAGATTAAAATTATAGAGCTATTCATCTATATATTATTATATTGTCGTATAAGTACGTGAAATAATCTAAGTTTCAATTATATTCTATCAAAAATGTAATCGTAAAAAAGTGAATCAAGTTCTTTTCAGTCAAGCCATCAAAAGTTAAAGATCTAAATTATCACAAAGTTCTTTTTCAAAGGCAAAGACATAAAAATAAGATATATAGAACTTATTGAGTAATCGGCGAGTAAAACTAAGTTAAAAATGAATGTATTTCGAAATTAACTTAGAGGACTCTTTCTTTATGAATGTCGTGTAGGGCGAAAAACCAGCGAAGCATCATGCCATACATACACAACGATGGACGAAGGTATGCCCTCTTATGACACAGTCAAGTATTGGTTCCTAAGATTCAAAGAAGGGAATTTTGACGTTCAATAATCCTCATTCAAGGCGACCTCCTACAATTCATTTGGGAAAATTTAAAACTCTGTTGAAAAAGATCCCAGATTAATTTTGAGTTGTTTGGCAGAGATATTTTCATGCTCTCATACTACAATGGAAAAACAACTTCATGTCTTGAGAAAGAAATGAAAATATTCCGTTTGGCTCCAACGTGAACTAACACCCTTTCAACTTCAGAAGAGAGCTATTGAATGCTTGGAGCTACTGAGTTGCCATCGTACCAACGAGAGGCTAAAGTATCTGGTTACAGGGTATGAAAAGTGGGTGGCTTATGTTAATTTTTAGCGTAAACGCCAGTGGCTAGGATCTGGAGAAAAAGGTATTCTTAGACCAAAATATATTGAACAAAAGATACTTTTGTGTGCACAGTTGGGTACAAATGGAGTTATTCATTGGGAACTCTTTCAAGCTAACAGTACAATTACAGCTAAGATTTATTGTGAACAATTAAGCAAAGTCACCGCTAAACTTCCTTCAAATCAAAGCAAAGTTTATTTTTATATCACAATACTCAACTCCGCGTAGCAAAAGTAACACGTGAAAAATTACTTTCATTTGAATGGAGTACGCTAATTCGCCCACTGTAATCTCCAGATCTTTCGCACTCTAATTACCATCTGTTTCGGTTTTTCGCTCAAAGGCCCAAAGATTTCCATAAGGACGGAACTTTAGTTCTGCCTATACATTGGCGACAGATATTAGATACCTATGGTGCTTATATAATTAACGACTGATTTTATTGACTACACATAAAAAGGTGAAAATACAGAGATGGCGGGTTTATAAATTGCCAACCGAATGTAATGTATATATATATATATATATATATATATATATATATATATATATATATATATAAATTCTGTACGTAAACTATATGCGAAAGTGCCAATGGCAAGCTCACACAAAAACCGTCACCAAGAACTGAATTTCATCAAAAGAAAGCTTTTTATCTTTGTTTGGTGGAATGCATAAGAAATGTTGTGTTGGAAAATACCACAATAGACTCAGCAATATACTGCCATCAACTTGACCGACTTCGCACAGAAATACAAAAACAACCTAAAGACACTCATAAGTGTATTTCCTTCATGTTAACACCCGACAGTGCTTAGCTAAAATCGTCAGCCAGAAGTTATTGGATTTTTATTCTACAACATCCACCATATTTCCCTAAGCAGCAGATGTTTATTTATTCCGGTCTTTAAAGTGGCTTAAGCGTACTTTGAAATGGCCGTTGAAAAAGGAAAATAAAACCTTGTTAAGTGTTTACATACCTTCCTTCACATATAACTATTAATTTAGTGTTTTTGTCGTTACCAAATATTCCCATAGGTATCTTCAAATTCGTCCGCTATCTGAACCTATTATTTCCATGTTTATATTGATACCACGTTGGATAGCTACTTTTAACATGTTCACTTGCATATGTGAACTGCAGTGAACTGGATACAATTGAAATCTTACAAAACGTTGCAGAATTTAAGTGGGATACACCAGCCGTTTCCTTCTAGATGTTACGAATACCCTTGTGCAATTTCAGAAATATGCAACTTGTATTCACATTACCTATGTACTTGTGTAATTTCTGGAGTCCGACGATGTATTTCGTTTTTATGATAATTGAAAAATCATTTGTTAAAAATATGTAAGGTTAAGTGGATATGTGGTATTTGGGCTTGTTGGTTCCGGTGGTCGTCTTATGAGTTTTGTAGTTCATGGATAATTGCTGGTCAAATCTCAATAAATCGATGTTCGTACACATAATCACTATAAACATCGCAACTCGGTGCTTGGGGAGGGGGAGGAAGGGGTGGAAGATGTAGAGAAGAGCTTTGCGAACGATTCCTAATCGAGCACGAATGCTAAGGCGTTTAATAACTAAATAATTAAAAAAATATAAGTACTGAATTATTATATTCTTGGCAACATTTAGAAGACTGGACTAGGAATTCACAGAAGTAGTAACATATCGTGAATGTATCATAAGTACATTCGCTATCTATGGAATATAAAATTTGTTCATCAATCAAATTTTACGACAACAAAGTCACAAGTATCATTTAAATAATTAGGTGCAAGATTTAGCGAAACATTATAAAGCAATGCGTTGAAACACAATGACAAATCGTCGATAACTATAGCTGGGAAAGGTTTCCTCGATGGTTGACGCGTTTTGTATCACGTAATTTTAGTCCAAAGCATCTCAATATTTTGATTTTTTTTTTGCTTTACGAGGTACACTGATCAAGTAACTATTTTTATGGCTTATTACTATAACATTTTCATAAAACGATATAAATTAATAGAGAAAAAAGGATGGTGACTCGTTTGTGAAAATTACCCCGAAAATATGACATTAAAGTTCCGCTTCTTCCATATTTAGCCATAGCCATTCTAGTTATAACTAACATTTCCAAAATGAATGTTAGTTTATTGTGTCAAACAGCTTTTGGGGAAAACAGATGGGAAGAGTAGAAGTTGATTTAGAAGCGTTTTGCTTTTCCAATTTGATACGAAAATCAAAAATACGGTTCAGCAGTATTTTATCTTTCAAAAGTGAACAAAAATATCTTTTTGGGAAAAAACTTTAGTTACGAATATGTTTTCGTTCAACGTACACCTTTGTGAAGCAGGAACATTAGTGACACGACTCTGGGGCGAGAGACGCTGGACAGATTTTCATATCGAGTAAAATGTTTACACACTATAACATCACGCACAACCAACCGAGGGAAATATCACTATGTGATAAAGCGAGAAAGACATACCCAGTTAGTCTCCACGTTTTTTACTTATAGCGGCGTGTTTCTATAGATGGTATTTAAACATTTAAATATACATTGGCTCAAATATCGGGGTCGGAATTGTAACATCTAAAAAAGAATGTTGCAATTCTGTTAAAATGAAATTTTCACAAGAATGTTGTGTATGTGTGTGTATATATGCCAAAAGTTTAGTCTACTAAACATTGCTCTTACTATATTTAGATGTTTTGTTCCCGTTTTCATATCGAGTAAAATGTTTACACACTATAACATCACGCACAACCAACCGAGGGAAATATCACTATGTGATAAAGCGAGAAAGACATACCAGTTAGTCTCCACGTTTTTACTTATAGCGGCGTGTTTCTATAGATGGTATTTAAACATTTAAATATACATTGGCTCAAATATCGGGGTCGGAATTGTAACATCTAAAAAAGAATGTTGCAATTCTGTTAAAATGAAATTTTCACAAGAATGTTGTGTATGTGTGTGTATATATGCCAAAAGTTTAGTCTACTAAACATTGCTCTTACTATATTTAGATGTTTTGTTCCCGTTCCTACTCTCGCCTTGCTTTGGTCCCCAGGGGTGGCAAACTTTATACATTTTTCCGTGACGTAATTAAACAATTTACAGTTTGTGAGTTTCATAACGCGTAGAAAAATTATAAAAAATATGTAAGTTATATTTCGAGCTTAATTTTTATTGCTTTTGATTTCAGACTTCATGTTCGAGGCTGAAACTTGGTTGACCATGTTATTTGAAAAGGTGTCACCGCAGTTGTACGGTAATGGAGGTCCCATTATAATGGTTCAGGTAAACGTTATCTATACATTGTAAAGAATTCATTACTTTCATACTTTATGGTACTACTGCGGTACTGGAAGCTTCGTTTAATATTAAATAATACTTAATATCACTATGTAGTAAGTGATATTACCTAGGGTTAAACATTTTTTTAAAGCTTTTTTCTTGTAATTGTTAAAGCTTTTTTCTTGTAACATCATAATGCAAAAATTAATTGATTTCGATCTAATATAGCTTATTCATAGAAAATTAACTACACAGATAAAAGAAACTCTTGCATCATTTGATATAACATCAAGGAATTGAGAAACAGAAGAGGTGGTTGTCTAAGTACCAAAATCGTGTCTGTCTTGCGCAAAAATAACTTAAACATTTTTAATGTATCATCATTTTTATTATAATAGTGTACAGTCTTTTAGACAAATATTTAAAAATATATCATCTTGACGTTATATCCAGAGATTGGACAGTACCATGAACGACTGGTACCAAAAAACAAAATTTGAATTGTAGCTGAAATTTATTAAAATTTCTTGTCCAGGCAATGAAAAGTAATTTTTTGTACCGATATTTTCCAAAATATCACCAGAAGACGAAAGTGCGATTTTCAATATAAATAATATGAAATATGACAAATTTTATAAACAGAAGAAAAATAAAGCTTTTTATACATGAAAATTCGACATATAACGCAGATTGAAAAATTTAGAGCCTGAGATACAAATATTTGTGGTAAACTTCTACTTCTCTTTCGTGGTAGTAATTGTGTTTCTATTTATTTATATGTGGAAGTTCCAAAGACCAAAAATATCACCATTTTTGACATATTTCCTTGATTTTTATAATGGATCACGAGTATTAGTCGCCGTGGTGTTGGGTTGATAACAAGGGCATACGGCCTTTGACGTTGCGGCGCACCGCGGGACCCGGGTTCGATTCCCGGCCGTTCGTCGAACGGGGCTGGACTGGTGTTATGGTTGGCTGTACGAGATTTCTCTAGTAGCAATAAGTCCGCCATATGTATCAATTAGATACATTAAAGTAGATAAGTAAATAAATAAAAATTATACAAAGTTCGTTTCGGCAGGACAACACGCCAAGCCATGCCGCGCAAATTACAAGTTGTGCGTTAAGTAAAGGAAGTTCGCAGAAATTAATCAGCTGACATAAAGTTCAAGTATTGCCCCTACTTTTCTGTGATTATAAACAAGGAGTTACGAATATGAAAATTTGAGAACGTCAAAAAGACGAAAGCATAGGAGCGTTTTGAAAAGAAAAACGAAAATTTAAATGATATAAAAATATTTTACAAAAAATAGGAAAGATTTGGAAATAATTAAATATTTTTTTCATTTGATTTTAAAGTGCCCTTGGCCCAATCCTTTCCAATCTTTGTGATATAAGCATGGAAAGTCGCAGGTATAAATGCAATTTAGTTTCATTAAATATTGAAAACTTAATTTAATCATTCCCGAACTATACTTTCTGCTGTTGTCTGGAATTGGTTTAAACTTTAGATCCTAAATCGGGAATGATAGGTATCTCAAATGGTAATGACCATAGAACAGAAGTAATTATATGATTGAGAGACGGATAAGTATATTCCTGTCCACTTGCTGTTAGTTGTCAAAATTAAGATTTAAATGTTTACATGTGTAAATATATTGTTTATTATCCAATCAGATTTATCTGCTGCCTCTATCCGCGATTTCATCTACGTAGCAATAGGAGAATGGTAGAAAAATATCAATTAAAGCGTTTCCTTTACCTTTTTCATACTTAATCCATATTTTTTACGAGGTTCCAAGTTTTTATGCTTAATGTTAGCCATTTTTACCTTTTTTAAAATAACTGTTATAGGTACTTATAAAAAGGAAATATCTTGATTTATACATTTTCCTTACCAGTAGGATAGATGAAATTATTAAGTGAAAAATGTATAATTTCATTTACATCGCTTCAAGAATGGGATTTTGAAAAACCCATTCGCATTTGATGTCTACCTTATAGAAATATTAGAAATTTTATGGTTCTATAGCTATATAGATTAGTATGTAAAAGAGACTTTAAAAATAAATAAATTGGTTCATTTTAACGACACTATTTATATGGAAAATAGTTTTCAGTGGTCCAGAAATGTGTTTACAGTAACGCTATTTTTTTGCTATTACCATTATCTGTCATAGTAATTGCTTGTTTATCAAGATATTCACTTTACCATTCTATCAGTTGTTACTTTTTACTTTCAATTTTTCTTTCATATTTATTTCCTCTGTTTGCAGAGTTTCCGACAGAAGTAAGTTATATAGTGTCGAACTATTACTAATAAACATTATTATTGTTGATGTAGTTGAAGAAAGTTTTATACGTATGATACGAATTTTTCCCCGTTGGATCCTCTAAAACCTCTTTATTGGAGACGCTATCAGTTCACTTTACGTTATTATAAACTCGGCAATCACCAATGAGCTCAAAAATGTAAATATTTGCCACAGTAATGTTTAAAATCTATTTTCAGTTTCGTCTGGTTTCGTTACTAGTTTTGATAAATTTCATGTCTGTCTTGTAAGCGAAATACGGCTTAACTATAGCTGTAATCTTAACTTCTAGAATTGATCAGTTTCATTGTATTAGGTAATAATCAGCTCGACAAGCGTGACAGAGCTTGAAGTTTTAATCTGCTAGATCATATTTCAGGTGGAGAACGAGTATGGGAGTTACAAGGAGTGCAATGTGGAGTACCGGAACCGCTTGCGTGATTTTATGCGCCGATATGTGAACAACAACAATGCAGTGCTGTACACGACGGATGGTACTGGTCGCGAGTATTTAACCTGCGGCGCCATACCGAATGTGCTGCCCACCATCGACTTCGGCACTAGTGAATATTATTTCTATTTAATCATTTGTTACGGGCATATACAGCCTTATTACATAATCAAAAGGAAATTAAGTCGCCATTTAGTCCTTGCTGCGAAAATACGGTTCAAGAAACCGATAAAATAACATTGAGAATTAGAAGATTTTTTTAGGATTACGATAAAAGGCTTTTTTATTTTTTAATATATATATATATATATATATATATGATTTTTATACGAGTACACATTATAATTAATTATAAAAATAGTACTCGTTAAATATGAGTAGCAGACTTCTCCCGTATGCACCACACGCGCTCAGGACTCTCAGTCAGTTTTACTGACAGTTAAAAACCTATTTTGTGTGGATACTTTAGTAATTGGACCGTGTAGGTTGCGGTCCGTAAAGTAGACTCTTGCTCCGACTCGATTGATAGTTAATAAGAAACAGAAATCCGTTTTTAACTGTCAGTAAGACCGACTGGCAGTCATGACCGTGTGTGGTGTGGTGCATACAGGCGTTAGTTAGTCAGTGTACATTAAAATATTGAGAGGTACAGTAGAAATATAATATTTACATGAAATTATTTTGAAATACCTAGTAATATTATTTTTTACTATGCACATATATTGCCTAGTATATCTTTCACAGGCGTATAAATATGGCTAGTTTTCTAAAAATTATTTGACTCAAAGTAATTGCTGTAGTTTTCTGGTGAACTTCAGATTCAGGTTTTTTTATAATTTCGAGTATTGTTATTTCTGTCATGATGTGGAAGGAAATGCTTTTGTGGACATTTTCAGCAACGTTTTTAGATCTATCTTACATAAAACAAGGAACAAATAGTTTTGGAATCTTTACAAATCTTTCTTTCAATTCATAACCGGTACTAAACATGTAATTTAAAAAAAATAAAAACAATTCATGTACTTCAATTACCTTCTCAAAATTATCCTTATATACCTTATTCCCACATGAATATTTTTGACTTGCAAGTATTGAGATACTCATACGTATATATGGGTTAATATCTTTATCATTATGCCAAATTTCAAGTTTCTACGTCAACGGTTATTGAAAAAAACGACTACGGTAGACAAATGGACGGACACGTGAGTGATCTTATAAGTGTGCCGTTCTTTTCCTATGAAGTATGAATCCCGAAAAACAAATAAATATTGAATTTTTGTACGTCATATATACGTTATATATATATATATATATATATATATATATATATATATATATATATATATATACATATATTTTTTTTTTTTTTTTTTTCTTTTTTTGTAACTGAAAATTACTTCTTAGAATTTAATGAAACTTTTAATGATCTCAATTTAATTTAATTAATTAATTAATTTTTTTTGCACTTTCCAGTTAGGTACGTAATTAAGTAAGCAATTAGTTTCGTATTATGAATACTTTTCTTTCCTTTTTCAATCATTATTCACTCACTGCTGAATGTAGGCCTTTCCGATGCACGCGAGTTATGTCGATGTTGTTCTTTCTGCAATCAGTTCTTTCCTCCCCCTCCCCGTAATCTCTCTGGCTACGTGTCAAACCTAGTTTCTGGTCGCCGTTCACCACTCTAAAACCATTTTACTCTATCTGCTACCAAGTCTACGGCTCGCTTGACTAATCCGAAGTTACTTTCTTTACGTAATGACAACGTAATGATAACGCTCTATGTACGCTGGATAGTTTTATACATCTCTGAATCTTGGTTTTCCATATTTTGTCACGAAGAGTAATTCCTAACATCCATTTTCCATTACACGACTTGCCCTTAGTTAATATAGTAGCAGGTGCTATAAACTGGGCAGTTTATTAATATATAATATGCGTATCTCCTCTCCATAGATCATAATAGATAGGACGCGTTGTTCCTAGGCTGAACGTTTGAGGTTGATTGGTATATTTTTACTCTTGAATATTTGAGAAGGTTTACTAAAGGTCGGTCACCTTTTGCTGTGCTCCTAAATCAATTTGATGCTACGCTCTCCTTCATGTCCTTATGTAGTCTTCTCAATAATAGTAAGTTGACCAAAGTGAACTTACCATGTGTCCTATAGTCCTACCATTCACGTTATGTGTAAACTTACCATGGGCAAAAACGTAGTCTGTGGTTTGGTTCTTGTACATATTTTTTTTGTTGTTTCATTTGTAAATCAACGTTCAATGATGCATCCTGTCCCATGGGCTTGAAGGTCGGGAGTATTCTCTGCGAAGAAGATAATATCGTCGGAAAATCAGAGCGGAGAAAATTCTCTATTTATGTTTGTAACTCTATCAGATAAGTCAAGGAGTTTAAAATGTGTTACAGATAGAAAATAAAGACTTTAGGAGAGAGTATGGAATAGGAGAGAGTGTTAGCCGTACAGTGTTCTATAGTCTCGAATGTCTTTTTATTACGACAGATTTATTATATCCATTACCCTTCTCTATTGGGTGTTTAACATGGAGTGGAAAAGGTATTTCGAACTTGTGTATTACTGGTTAATCTATTATGAGCCTATTGGTAAGGTGCAGACTGAAGAAACCTCATGGTTATCCACAAAACTAATTGTGTCGCTCTTCTTGTGTAACAGTATTAAACCGCATTTTCCCACGTTTCGGATATTGTTTCTTCGAAAAGAGCCTTGTTAAATAGAAGATGAAATTATTTCATCCCCGATTTACTGCCGTATTATTGGAACAGAAATCTTATCTTCATCCAATGCCTTTCTAATTTTCTTAATCTTTAAGTAATTTTCTTATTTCCCAAAAACTGATTTCCTAAAGGTCTTTAGTTCTATGCCTCATTAGTGTAGCCTGTAGCGTTTTCTTATATTAATTTTTTTCCGTATCAGTGAGTTGTGTATTTCCTCGCTTTTAAGTTTCAACCGCTTTTGGAGTATTTTAGGCCTGCGATTTCTTTTTATAGTCTTCAATAAAACGTTATGGTTTTGTTTTATTATGATCTTTCTGAATGGTTTTCCGAATGTTCGGACTATTTTTTTGTATTCAGAATACTTACTTAGTAAGGCAATTCATTCTTTTGTCAAAACTTTTCTTTTATTCAAAAAGTGTTGTTTTATTAAATATAACATATATTACTAAACTTGCAGATAATTATATACTCTACACATTTTATTAAATTGCCAACGTTATCAGAGGCATGAGAAGTGAGATATTTACAGAACAACGATTTTTCTTTGATATTTAGACCTTTGATAAAATGATTAGTGGACGCAATATCTTGTGAGACTTTTGAACCCATCTTTAGAAAGTTAAAATAAAACTCTATGCAAAATTACAGCTTTTCTCCTTTCATTCCGAGGCTTAGTCTTTATTTGACTGTACAAGTTTCTTTTGGAAGAATGTTTTCATTGCGTAAAGCTTCTATTGCTGGAGACCATTAACCAAGGTGTGCATCCTTTCATCACGCTCCCCAACCTAAGCCTTAGACCTAAAGAGTACAAACGTAAAACTAGAGCAGAAATATAAATTTTCACCTAGAGTTTATTTTATATTTTCATTCATTTTTTCTATTTCCTCATATTGTTGAAGTAATGTACAGGTGGAGATTATGCATACAGGCTGGGATCTTTACGCTATTACGTGTATTAAGCTAGAAGTTGACATCTATTACACAGGCTTATTTAGTAGCGTTATAATGATCTCTGGGATGTCCTGTTATCATGTCCTTTGTGATAAGGAATATTTCTTAATATTAACTTAGTTGTCCTCCTCTGCTTCACATTTCGCTAAATTCAATGATAACACTATTACTGTTAGTGTTCTTCCGTAAACAGCGTCTTAATATTATACATAGCCAATCGTCTTTGAACGGCACTTACCCCAGAAATTCTTAGCACTCTTTGTCCTGCAGGTATCCTTGCCACTATCGTACCCAGTTCTTAGAGGACAAGTGGGGATTGAAGGCCGATTTCTGATTATTTTCCTTATGAATTTTCGTGTAGAGCTTACTTTATGTATAATACACTGATTGAACCTGTGTAAAAGACGTTCATTCGATATCTGTATATGAGACAGTATGATTACTTCCCCTTTCTATTTTCTACCAAATTCCTCTTGGGTATGCTAGGTTTCTCTTCCTTGCAACTCAGAAGAGACGTTGCGCTTATGAAATTTACCTTCCAACTATTAAAAAGAAGAAATCTACACCCTTTATTATTGAGTAAACTTTCGTTCTTCGTACTTGACAATTTCCTCTGTTCGCGCAATCATCACCTGTTTGCTATATCCTCTCGAACTGAACTATATCGGAACTCTCCAGTTTTCCGCGGTATTTAACTCCTCAACCACTTGATCGCAGTCGGACTGGAGTGTATTTTTTTTATGATGAGGGAAAGTAAATTTGTCGAAATGTGTCGTCGTTAGGTTTTATAGTTCTTGTGTATTTTGTATTCATGTTCAATACATACCTTCTTTGGTTTTAATTTATTAACCCATTAGTCATTTATGATTAAGAGTAGGTTACCTGTAAGGTATCGATAAATGTATGTAAATAAATAAACAAATAAGAATTATTGGTCTTGAAACACTACGCTGGTTAATGTGGCTTTGCTAGTCCACTTATTAGACGTTATTTAGACATTTTTTAACTGCTTAGACGTTTTTTAACTGCTCTGGGCTTATGTAATGTTACTCATTTAGCGCCACCCAGGAGGCATGTATAAGGTAGCTAGGTTAATACCTACAGACGTGACTAACGTCACCACCTATTATATGTACATTTATGATACTACTATATTAATTAGGCATCTGTATATTCATTAGGCATCAAAATTATACATAATCATTATTTTAATTACCTGTGTATTTCTAGCACGCTTAAATCTACTAAAGAAGAGTATAGGGCGCTTTATCCATATTGAATTAATGTGCCGCGCATAGGGCTAAACTCTTAATTTCGACGCGAATTAATCACAGCCAAAAGTGTAGTAATTAGCTGGAGTTTTATGGATATACATAAAAAACAGTAAATTTAAATTGTACATCAAGGTATTTTCGAAAAATGATTTCAGGAGACTAAAAGTCAACCAAGGAAAAGAAATAAACTATTTTTGAAATACTTGTCTTTATGTTTGTATGTCAGTTTTTACACAGGTCGCGCAAAAACTACTCGATCTAATTTAATGAAATGTCAAATTGTTTTGAGAAATATTTGATAGTGACTGTAAGTGTTACGGTGACTTTAAGTTAGAAAATAAAAATAATATCAGTCTACTGACTACAGTGACACGTTAACCATGGACCCACTATCTCTGAAAACTGGGTGAATAAAGAAGTCGAGGAAGACGTTTTAGAACTAAACTATTAAAACTAATTTAGTTTTAAGTAAAGCGAAAAATTTAGCAAGTCGGTTTTGTACAAACAGAATATTTTTTTGTTTCCGAATGCCATTTTTCTATTAGGTTGCCTTAAACCTTTTAATCTACAACCCTAAAAATAAGGAAATAAACTACATACCCGTAAATTTCAACAAACTTTAATCTATAAGCCCTTAAATAAAATACTCGTAGGTAGGTAATCTACGAAACAAAATACTCGTACCTACGAGTATTTTATCATATGGTAACCCTTTTAATCTACAAACTTTAAAAATAAGGATATAAACGACATAACCGTAAATTTCAACAAACTTTCATCTACAAGGCCTTAAATAAAATACTCGTAGGTAGGTAACCTACCAAACAAAATACTTGTACCTACGAGTATTTAATTATATGGTAAACTATGCGTTTTCGTGGTCTGTCCAGAGGTCAACGTGGGCGCCGCCTTCACCGTCATAGAATCGTTCCGCCCTGGGGTGCCACTCATCAACTCGGAATTCTACCCGGGCTGGCTGACGCATTGGGGTGACAGCAAAACGGCTACGGTGGAGGCGCGCGAGGTCATCACCACGCTGCGGGCTATGCTCCGATACGGAGCCAACGTCAACTTTTATATGTTCTTCGGAGGAACTAATTTCGGGTTTACTGCAGGTGAATTATATATCTTCATATATCTCTGCAAACTACTGGATTATATATTATATGCAACTAAGGTACAAGGAAGAACTGATATGAGATGACAATTTGCATTCGCTTGATCGTTAATATATTCACTCCTTTAAACTAGAATATTAATATTAAATTTATTTGGCGTTAATTTTGTAGAAATTCATTATTCAAAATTAAATGAAACTACGTGATTTCTACTTTATTTAAGTTCTTTACCACGATCTAGGTTTCGTTGTATTACAACACCTTCAGGTGGGCAAAAGTTAACAATAGCCCACCTGAAGATGTTGTGAAGATTGCTAGAAGATGTTACAATACAACGAAACCTAGGTCGTGGTAAAGAACTTTAATAAAGTAAAAATAATACTAGATCACGTAGTTTCATTTAATTATATAGAATATTAATATTATTTAGTAACCAACTAAATAGTTCTCAAATATTTTAAATATCAAACGAAGACTACGATAAATCTATATTAGCTTGCCAAATATTATAGCCACTAAAGAGCTATTAATAAGGAGAAAGTAATTATTTCCAAACATATAAATTTTACTGAGAAGATCATTATTACTGAAAGAATATTTATTACTGATTATACTATAAGATTACTGTTTATAAAATTATAATTACTTTATAAGGGATCGTTATTACTGAATAATTCACCAGGTGCCAACATAGGCAGCAATCAGCCGTATACGCCCGACTTGACCTCATATGACTACGACGCACCGCTTAATGAGGCCGGTGACCCGACTTTGAAGTACTTTGCTATCGCCGAGATCATGACAGAGGTAATAAATTGTCAAGTACGAGCGTAACTCGCACTACAAGGGTTCCGTACTCACTTAGGTGCATATAAACATTTATCCATATGTAGTATTTCTATTAAACTATTTACAATTATTAATATTAATTCTGGCCGTGTAAATATATAAATATATAAACATATTGCCTAGTATATCTTTCACTGACATAGTCGTCGCGGTGGAGTGTTGGATTGATCACAAGGTATACAGCTGTTGCTGCATGGCGCATCGCAGATTCGAGTATCTTTCCATCGAAGTCTTTTTTTAAATTTTTATTGGAAACTCTTAGGAAAAACACTCTACAAACTTCCCCCTTATTTTATTTTCATAACAGTATATCCAATTTCCGTCATCTGTTATAATATCAAATATAACACACGACTATCCTCTTGTGTAATCGAACATCTATCTAATACTTCTTAATCTTCCTGATATATATATATATATATATATATATATATATATATATATATATATATATGCATACATTTCATGTGTCATCTTAATAATAAAGAGAATTAAAATATCTCTTGAAAAAAAGAGCCTAAAGCTTGATCTCCAGAGTTTGACATGGGTTAGCCAACATAATTTAATTATCATTGTGGCCATAGATGGGTACCCCCCACTTAGTGTTTCATGTACCATGTCGCGAACGCTTGTGATTCTCAATTATTCGTGCGTTGCTCTTTAACTCAATATCATGGGAAAAATAGGGAAAACCCATTTTCTTCAAGATCAATAACTTTCGGATATAAATCTTGGAGTACTTGAGATATTTTATAACAAATCTGTTTACTTCATTAAAATTATTGTCTTACTTCATCTTTATAGAGATTCATATTGGGACGTACTTTCTTTAAAATGTTTTATTTATTTTATTAATATTATACTAGTGTTGGCATTTATATATATATATATATATATATATATATATATATATATATATATATATATATATATACATACACGGTGTCCGGAAACGAATGTCGGACAAAGAATGACGCTATACGCTGAAATAAATTATCATTGAAATAATACGTAAAACATGTCCTTTTTTTAATTGAGTGCAAAAAATATTACACATAACTCTTTTTAACACACCTAATACAGATAACGCACGCACACACGCTAGCCGTACGCAACCACTACAAATATTCTATTATTCAATGCACCGAACAGCTGATATTATTATTTTGTTAATACCCGCGCCATTATATATTTAAATATGAAATTTAATTCACTTTTTAAAATGACATGAAACACGACTATTAAAAACTTAAAAAATTAATAACTAATATACCTACTCACTCATGTTGTAGTTATGCGGAAATCACTTATCACATGACTTTAATAGTAATAAGTAATACCGAAAAAATATTTAAATTAAATTTTAGTCACTTAACATAGACTGAAAAATTACTTCACTTTAAGGTTCGATTAGCCTTAAAAATGTAATATTAAGCGTCTTAACTATTTTTCAGTCAACGAATAACGTCTTTCTTTGTCCAACATTGTTTCACGGACATATATATACATATATATATATATATATATATATATATATATATATATATACATATATATATATATATATATATATATATATATATATATATATATATATATATATATATATATATGTTGATATTCCTTCTTGTGTAAAAACTTAACGATATGGCTCTTATCGCTGTCTACCCTGACTCGATGGGAAATGACGTAAAGTTTTGGATGTATACAGAAATACACAATATACAGGAATTAAAAAAAATATCAAATACCTTTAGTTTTACTGTCCAAACTGCGTTTCGTAGGAAGTAACGCTTTTTTGACATATTTATGAAATTATTTTAAAATTTTTCCGAAGGCATTGAAGACCTTTTAGACCAAAACCAGTCAACTGAACTAATAGCATCGAACCTTCTTTATTATGTTTCGTATCCATGAGAAAATTCCAAAAACAAGAAATATTAAAATAATATGCACTGATATTTGATAGATTGACATCAACAATAATTGGAAAAATGTAAATTCGCTGATACCTATTTTCAACGGTCAGTTTTTTGGTACATTTAAATAAACGGTCAGTTTTTTGGTACATTTAAATAAACGGTCAGTTTTTTGGTACATTCAAATAAACCTAATGTTCATACTAAACGCAGATCTTCAGATTTATTTAATTTTATTTCAATATTGTCGTTAAAATTAAAAAAGTTATCGAAACGTTAATTCACGTGCCGCACTAGCATACTAAAATTATGCTGTAGCAATGATCTGCACCCATTCTGAAATTAAGTGTTAGACTTTTTACTACTGATTATTATTTATAAAACGGACTTTACCAGTGATACGAAACTGCACTATTCTTTAGGTTTTTACTCCCGCTGTTGTTTTTATATGTTTTCACGCAACACGATACCATATTTGAAGTTTCAAAGATAAAAGTGTTCAGATAATGTCTTCACTCCTCAGCGACTTACGCTATGAGCATTTACGAACCACCAGCGGGCATCCGTAAAAGCCTTTAAGATTTTTGCCAGGTTCTGGCGTGTAGACGGCAAGACGCGTCGTGCGTTATGCTTCTTCTATTTGTAATTTACTCTGCGGGCGATGTATCCAATAAGAGGGTAGTTACATAGCCTTTCCCTCTTTAGGAAAAAAAGTTTGGTGTCATTACCTTAATCGAATTATCAATTAAACTGAAATAGAACGTTCAATCTCTGCAAAATACCTATATACTCAAATTAAAACTATATATATATATGTATGTATATATATATATATATATATATACATACATATATATACATATATGTATATATACATATATGTATATATATATATATATATATATATACATACATATACATACATATATGTATATATATATATATATATATATATATATATATATATATATTAATGACCCTATTTATCGGCATATTGGAATAAATTACATATTTTCATTAATATCTCCAAAATTGGTTTTTAAAAAATATTGAGAATATTATCAAATATTCAACTCGATATTTTAATACACAGGTACCTAAAATTGTTTTTATTAATGCTTATAATCGTGTGAACTTACTGCCATGAATTGAAAAATAAAAAAAAATTTATTTAATTATTTTGGACACGTATAATGTGCGATCTTACCATATTCTTTACATTTTCAGCTCTTTCCAAACTCGCGCCAACCACTACCGACCGTTAAAGCCAAAATGCATCACGGCTCAGTAGAACTAAAACCCGTCCTCGGACTGCTCTCGCGCCGCGGCCGGGCCACGTTGGCCACCAAAAGCGTGCTGGTGACAGGCTCTGAGCTGCCCACCTTCGAGGCTCTCGACCAGTTTTCCGGTTTTGTACTGTACGAGACCAGCTTACCGTTCAGATCGAATGGATCTATGCTGGTGGTCAACGGACTACATGACAGAGCCATTATCTACGTCAATGGGGTGAGTTTCAGTGTAACAAAGTTCAGTAATTTCTTTATTTTGTATGATTTGCTGTAACTTGTAACCAAACATTTTTTGAACCAATAGGTACAGCCGTAGGCAAAAATCTGTCCTGTGCATTTGAAAAACAGCGGAAACAATATATTATCAAAAATACTTTAATATATTCATGTTTTGATACCAGTAAACTATTTTTTATTTGTTTTAATGCAAGAAATGTTCATCTATCTTTTTTTCGCTACCATCAACACTAACTGTAATTTTGAATTAAATAATTCAGTTATTTATAACAAATATATAAAATATAGAATTATAAAAGGTTGTCCATGGTTCTTCTTCAATGTGAACCTCGTTACGGAGTAACAACAACCTTCAGATTTTTACACTTAATATTTTGAGAGATACCGGGGGGGAGGGGGTGGGTATGTGTTTTGCATTTTTTTCTAAGTATATATTTTTAAGTTGTGTAACTTTTTTTTTTTAAGTTGTGTAATTTCCATTTTGGAAGTCCATAACAGGCAACTAACTAAACATGCGCGGAAATGGGACCCTCTGATTTTATTTTTTACTTTCGTTGCGGAATATCATCTCCAAGGTGGTTTTAATGTAAGTATGAAAGAAACGATTTTGAACTGTTTTGGCAGTGTTAACAGTTTCTGAATATAAAAACAAGTTATAAATGGAAAAGGTAAGTGGAAAATAAAAGAAATAAAACCGAAAAAGGTGTGGGTCGACGTAAAAAATGGTCCCAAAGAGATGGGTAAAGGCGGAAGAGAGTGAGAAAAAATTATTGAAAAGTGATGGTACGTCTAAATAGCGCAGTATGGCGTTTTATCATAAATCCTTTTTTAGATGGGGAATGGCATACTGCTTACTTTTTTAGATGGGGAATGGCATAAATATGTAGACAAATAAATGAAAGACTAATTTAGTATTTTTTGTAATTTCTAATAGACTCATTATCGTTACCTAATTACTTTTTTACATTCAGCTGTAATCACAACTTTAACATATAGCTGCAATATCGCGTTGTGGAATACGACATTACTTTGCTTCTGATCATCCAAAAAATTAAATAAAAAAATTCACGAAACGATAGAAAGGTCTACAAAAAATAAATTTTGTAAAAATATTAAACAAAGCAATTGAAGATGTTGGCTTATAAACTATTATTAACAGGAGGGCGAAACAAAACTAACAAAATTGAAGAGAAAAAAAATTTATACCATGAATATATATATATATATAGCAAATAATTTAATGTCACTCTAATTGGTTTTAATTAGTTTCAAATAGAATTATTTTCCAACTTATCTCCTAAATAATAACAACTATTGCCCGTTCAATAATTACTTTGAAATATAATTCACAATTAAATGAAACTACGCGATGTAGTATTGTTTCTACTTTCGTTAAGTTCTTCACCACGACCTAGGTTTCGTTGTATTACAACATCTTCAGGTGGGCTATTAGCAAAGATTGATCAATGTTGTAATACAACGAAACCTAGGTCGTGGTAAAGAACTTAACGAAATTAGAAATAATACTACATCACGTAGTTTCATTTAATTGTGAATAATGAATTTCTACAAAATTAACGCCAAATGTATTGAATATCTGAAATATAATGTAACAATATAACAATATTTCTTCGTTCAACAGAAAATGGTCGGTTTAATGAGCAGAACCTTCAATATACACACCATAAATCTGTATGCCAAGCAAAATGATGTCTTGGCGATATTAGTAGAGAATCAGGGGAGAGTCAATTATGGACCATCGATGACGGATTATAAAGTAAGTTAAATATCCCCATTCATTTTTTACTTGGTAAAACAATGACATGTGGATGGCTTGAATGAATTTCGTTCAAGATTCGCTAATAATGTAGCCTCATTAATATTTGAAATATTGAAGTGGATTTCGGGAAGTTATTTAAATGTATAATAAGATTACGTAAGCTGCATGGAAATATTTACTAATTTTATACGAAACTTATTTCAAATTACAATTTATACAAAAATTCTTTAATATAATAAAAACAATTAATAGTGCATGGTGGAGATTTCTTTATAATGGAAACTTATTTCACGGAATATTAAAGAAGAAAATGAATTAAGAGTTACGAAATATAAAAAGTAAGAAGAAACCAAACTCTACCCCTTTCGAAAATTGTCATTAATTTATTTTTGGTAAAGGTGTAACTCTACCCATACTCGTATTTTTACTATAGTTCGTTTTTAGTACCGTTTCATTTATGAAAAAAAAAATAAACATGGATGCATTATAAATAAATAAATTATTTATTTGGAATTTAACTGGTTATTAAATCAAATGTAATATTAAAAAATATAAAATGTAAAGTCAACAAAATGGTAAGTGGAAGAGTGAAAACGTTTGTCAAAATTCAGTATTTTAGATAAGGCATAGTATCAGCCGCACACACATGCTTACTCGTTACGATTTAATTTCTAAATATATATTATCTCCTTTTTATTCGTTCACCTGTTGAAATGGAGTCATTTCTTCCTCAGTCTTCAATTCACGCGTTAAGGACATATTTACAAAATCCCGCCGCTCGGGAACCGATATTTACTGGTCGTAAAATCACTAATACACGTGTAACGACGGCGCTTTGTGGTGTACAACAAATATATACACCATTCGTATTTCTTGATCGCCTGCATCATAATTAAAATGAAAATATGTATGTATTCAACATCTGTTTTGTGCCAGTTTTATTTACTTTGTATTAATTAGCATTTCATCCATTGACGATCAATGGATGAATGTGATGGATGACTAATATTAATGTCTAATATTCTTTTCATATGCGCTCTGGTCTTTTGACTTTTTATATGTGCTCTGATTGATCTATTTGGTTTCTCTGGATCTAATTGGTTGGTGAATTAAAAATACGGCTTAAAAATACGACCACTAAATATCACATTTTTATGTGAACAAAAAAAATTGTCTTCGCTAATATATATACAAGTAATAATATAATCCTTAAGCATGTTTATTTGTTCTTCTTTCACGTCGCAACAGAGTAAGGGACTGATATGATTTCTTGCACTAAGATAGCGGAGGTGTCGAGAATGACATAAAATACTTTTTATTACGGTAAAGTTCTTGTTTGAAACAAAAAAAGTACGCAAAATGTATAAAGTAATGACGTCACGACGCAATATAGAAGAGCGACAAAATCAATCAGTTTAATCCTTAATTTAGGGTCTTACCTGTAACATTACAAATACGAAAGTGTGTTTGTTTGTATGTTTTTCACGTCAAAGCTCAGATATAGTTGGCTTACCAAAAAACCTCATTCCAACTTATATAATTTTAACTAATATTATAAATTCATAAGTATATTTATTTGTCCTTCTTTCACATTGCAAGGGAACAATAGATCGACGTGATTGCACAGAGGTAATTGATGAGCCGGAAATAACATACTACTACTGGCTTTACATCCGGAAAATCGCAGCCTAACTAATATTTTAAATGAAAATGTGTTTATTTGCTCTTCTTTCACGTCGCAAGGGGGAATAGATCAATGTAATTTTTTGCACTGAGATGGTTGGTGGGCCGGGATATGACATAGGCTACTCTTTATGTCAGGAAATGTTATTCGTTCAGGATCATTCTTATTATAAACAAACAAATACACAATGGAAACAACGAAGCAAAATCCTAACGGAGTCGCGGATAGACGTGATTTTTCGAAACGCTACATACGCAATACAAGGTAGCAACAGAATCACCCCCTTTAATCCGTTATTAAGAGGGAAATATTTCAATTTAATATTTGAAGTCACAAAAATAAAGTATATAATGATTAAAGGTCCAGGATTTAAAATCTAGAATGATTAAAGGAAATTAAATGCTAAACCTTTATTTTTCTTCAATCATTTTAGACGGCGCTGCTTATTATAATTTCTCCCCATAAATTTTTAAATATAACCATGTCAGGGAACGGCAGGTAAAAGTTAATATTTAGACAAAACGGGTTCTTTTCTTAGACGTTTTGTATACAAACATTGATTAAGTTAGTATTATTCTGGAATGCTAGTTAATTCAAAATTTAAAAAAACAGGACTACTGTGTTTCTACAGGACTACTACTCGTTTGCATATATTCGAAATTTAAACCAAAATTAACAATCGAATAAACAAAATAATTTAAATATTTCTTAATAGGTTACTTACTGAAATAATTTACTAGAATGAATAAACGAAATGCATTAAATAATCGAAAAAATTTATGTTAGATATTAAAATATGTGCGAGTTTTTACGTCAAGCGGTTTGAGAGAATATACGGCTGTCACAGATAAAGGAACTTAGAATTATGAGTACTCCAGAAGACGAGAACACGCACGATAGTGTGTCCAAAAAAACTACGCATAAAATGCGTAGTATCAAAACGCGGCTGTCAGTGCAATTTAAGACACTTTGAATGGTTGTGTGCTTTCTACCTGACAATATAGCTTAAAATGCCGGTTTGTGCTATTCCCACTTGCAAAAATATCACTGGACTGCGAAAGAAATAAATAGGTATTAATTTCATATGTAAATAATATAACCTAATTTAATTATATTAACTAAATTATAAACCTAATTATAATTAACTATAATATAACCTAATTTAATTATATTAACTAAATTATATACCTAATTGTAATTAACTATGCAATTTTAAAATATCGAAGTAGATTACTATTAACAGAATAGCGCCAATTTTGCTGGTGTTGTCACCTCTTAAAAAATTGTTTATCCAAATTAAAACGTCTTAATTGATTGGTAATGAAAAATGTAAAATTTAATCACTCAGAAATGAGATTTTATATTCAATTGACATATTAAATTTTAGAATATTTTACCTTAAAATTGTAATGGAGTGAATTATGGACATTGGAAATATTTAAAAAAGTATTGATTTAGCGTATAGAATGACTTAAAAATTCATTTTAAAATTTTTGTCTCTGTATGTTAATTTGTATGGTTATCACGCAAAATCTACTGCACGAATTTTGATGAAGTTTGGTATGGTAACAGTATATATGAGCAACACATAAGAGAAAAAAGCAATTTTTTTTCCTATTTCCTTGCGAACGTAGGCAGAGCTATTTGTATATATAATCATTGTATGTAGGATTACAGAGAGGCCCGGAAGAAATTAATGTTACATTCATTCATTTTAGCCATTATTTTGTTGAAAATATTGTTTAAAATAAGAAGAAAATTTATCACGACATTGAATACTAATTAACATAAATAATTTTTTCGTCCTATTTTGAATTTATTTAGTATAATTTTTATTTCGGCCTTTTTAACCTCTCTTTTTATTTTAAGACACTAAGCAAATTTTTTTCTTGCTGTATTAACAAAAAAATATTCATTTGCATATGTACCAAAAAAATTTGTAGGCAAAACAGGATGATGTATAAATCTAAACAAAAATATGCTCAAAACATATTAAAATATACCGTAAAAACCAAAACGGACTATGGTAATATGACAATTTCAGATATTGCGTTGTTAAAAACTACTGTATGGTAGTATTATGTTGTTATCATGCTTTATCTCCTTACCACCACCTGAATCGTAACATTTTTATATTGATAGATAAAACGTGAGCTAATTTCATAACATTTCATCGGCATATAACGCTATTGGAGCGCCATCTATCGCTACCCATCTAATTTATATCAATATTTCTGTAATAACTTGCAACATTCCATAGATGGCATTGTACATTAATTTGATAATTTTAAAAAATACTTTATGAACTAATGTCATAAAATTATAGCCTAAATTATAAGACGTCTTATTTAATTACAAGACAAGTGAATATAATTTACATTACATTGTTCTATAATGCAGGCTTTATTGAAGCTTAGATAAATCATTATTTTGTTCCTATTTTGTTCTATTTAATTATTGACGACGACGAAAAATGCTTAATTATAAGACGTCGTATTTAATTACAAGACAAGTGAATATAATTTACGTTACATTATCATATAATGTAGGCTTTATTGAAGCTTAGACAGATCATTATTTTGTTCTATTTAATTATTGACGACGACGAAAAATGATTAATTATAAGACGTCGTATTTAATTACAAGACAAGTGAATGTAATTTACTTTACATTATCATACAATGTAGGCTTTATTGAAGCTTAGACAGATCATTATTTTGTTCCTATTTTGTTCTATTTAATTATTGACGACGACGAAAAATGCCTAATTAAGTATGGAGATTGACGATCTCCATACTCATTTCAGCATTTTTAATAAACGAAGTTTACAAGCACTTAGTCCTAAGCACTAATCATGTATGAATTTCGCATTAAAGTTAGTATTGTATTAATCATTTAGGGAATACTTGGCCAAGTAAAGTTAGCCAGTGCAGTTCTTGATGGCGAATGGAGGGCTACGTCGTTCCCGTTGGAGACAATGAAGACAGATGCCATCGACTCCTACGAACCACCAGACGAGATTACGGACGTAATCGATCCCGATCCCTTTGATGATACGACGCAAGTCACTCGCGGGCCCGTCCTCTACAAAGGCGAGTTCGTCATAGATAAGGAGGATGTGAACTTAGACACATTTGTCGATCCAGACGGATGGGTGAAGGTAAGTAACAGATGTTGTATGATATTCTAAGTTTTACTCGCGGTTTCGACTGTATTGATATTTTGACGATTTATATATTTGCCGGAATTAGACAGGTATTAGACAAATATTAGACATTGAGAACTCAGTGCATATCCGTTTTGAGTATTTGTATTTTCAAAACCTTACCCGTAGAGCAATATAGTTCAATTCATAACAATATCAACTATCTACTTTTTGACCCTTAAATATATTAACATCACAAAATTTAATTGAATTTCACACAATTTGGTACGCTATGTTCTTTTACACGAGAAACAGAATCGTAAAAATTAGCGCCATCTATTGGCTCGAAATATCGTTCGAAATATCTTCTTTTATAGCAGATCCTTAAAAAATTGCGTTTATTTCGATTTACTTCGAAACATTTTATACCTGAAACAATTAAGGAGATACATTTGCAGCGTAGCATTACTTCTGAAGTAGGGATACGATTTCTACTGTGCCCTTTCCAATTTGTGCACTGACAGCGATGGCGGCGGGCGGCAGCGTCGGTGCGTGAATGACAGTAATATTACTAACCGCTCCACAATTACACCACATTAGTACCTACATTGTACCCGGCGAAGACGGAACGGGTCGCTGATATATCATAATTTGAACTTTAAGTAACTTTCCTGTGACTGTCTCGACAGTTTCTATTCATCGGTCTTAATCTCGCGCATCTAGCTCTTACATGTGGATACTAGTAATTCAAATTTAAGTTTTTAAGGTATATTTGTTCAGGACAAAAAAACTATATTTTAATCTGAATTTCAGTCGCTACACAGATCCGTTCAAAACAGACATTAATATTTTCGTTATGTTTTTACAAACAGATAGACGGAGAGACAAAAATCCCTTAGAAAATGTTTGATAGTGACAAAAGAGAGCCTAAGTTTTTATTTGTATCCCAAGTATCGTCCCTTTCAAATCGACCTAGCAGCTTTTGCATGATGACCTAAGAGATAATCAGACAGACAAAGCAAATATCAGCCACGGCCGTATTATTATTTCCTCCACTCAATATTCAGTCGTGGAAAAATATAGTTTCATCGTGGAAATAATGCATGTCAACGAAATGCAGAAAATCAAACACTACGAACGAAAGCTTCTTATATTAGAAAACAAAAAGTCCCCACGTCTTTACGCGTCAAGCAATAATAACTTCCACAATTGACTTCAAACGAGTAGACGATTGTAAAAAAAGGGTGCGTGTACTTATGTACGCGCGTGAGAAATTATACTTCTTTGGCATCATTAAATAATACATACGGATAGATAACCTCAATTATATTGGAGCACTTGAAAAAGTCTATAAACACAATTTTGTCACTAATATTTACGAATAGTAAATATATTAATCAAAATATTGAATTTAAACCACTCCTGAATATAATTTATCAGCACATATATAAATCGCACTTATATGAAACTAAAACACGTGTGTGAATGTAGATACTAGAAACATGTGGATAAATACTATGAATATGAAAACAGTGAACAGAGGCGACGATGGTGCCAATAGCTTTTGTTTCGAGACTGCAACCGCTGAAACTTCATACTGTAACTTTTGTGTGACGAATCTTAAAATTTCACTCTCATCATTTTTTCATAACGCGCCTAAAGAAGTATAACTTCAAAAACTAATTTGTTTACTCAAACTAGAGATGAGCCAAATCGGAAATTTATCAAACCGAGTTAGTCGATTTGAAAATATGTGTAAACCGAGTTGCAAGCCGAGTTGCAAGCCGAGTTGTCAAATTGATTTAACAAACAACGATAATCGAATAGTGCCATAAATCGATTTCGATTATTAAAGAGCTTGTTAATTTTTGAGTCATATTATTACATAATATAAAATTTTGAATCATATTATTACATAATATAACATTTTTGAGTCATATTTTAACATATATATAAAGGCAGTTAAATAATTAAAGCAATAAAGAATCTACAAGAATTACCAACCTTGATTAAGTTAAAAAATTCACTTGGATCACGTGATTATATGAGTCACGTGGTCCGCATAAGCAGTCAAGTAAACCGGATGCTTTGTTCTAATGTGTGTAATCATCATGCTCATATTCCCGGAATAGGTATTAAAAGATAAAGAACATTTTCTGCAGACATTCTTAAAATATGTGAATTAAATAATAAACAGACTTAAAATAAAACTTTTGTAATAAAAAACACAATTTGAACAAACTAATGAAAATAATGTATTAAAACCTATGAGTAAGGAAGGTACTCGTAGACTAAAACAATGAAACATTTCCGAACGAGCTGTTAAATTATATACGGTAACCGAGTAAAGTTACGATTAGACTACGACACTTCGGTGTATACTTTTAGTGTATACATCGAGTGTCTGTTTGTGAAAACCTCTATCTTCGTTTGCGACATTTATTGATAGACTTGGTTTAGTACCGCGACACCGAAACTGCCTTATTTGTGAATGTGTGAATGGTCAGACATTAGTATCAGACATTTGTGTCGCAATTAGTGTCGTAGTCTATACGGGTCTTAAGTTCGATTTAATTCGAGCATGCGAGCGACACACGGACTAACTCAAATGAGGCAGCCGCCAACTTGCTTAGTCATATACACACAAATCGGTTTAACTTGATTTGCGAAGTCGAATCGTTACATGCGAACGATATATATGGTTCGAATATGCGAGCGACATAAGTATTGAGCGCAGCAAGCAACCGAACGAACCAGGTTAACTCCGGTTGTCATAGACGAAATCGGTTTAACACGGTTTAACCTCAATTCGGTTTGAATCGGTTTAGGGAGTCGAGTCGTTACATCTCTTACGCCCGTATGCACCACAGATAGTCAGGACTCCCAGTCAGTTTTACTGACAGTTAAAACGTATTTTGTATGGAGACTTTAGGAATTGGACCATGCAATACGGTACGGTCGATAAATTTTACTCTTGTTCCGACTCTACTGGCAGTTAATGAGAAACATAAATACATTTTTAACTGTCAGTCCGACTGACAGTCTTGAACATTTGTGGTATATAAGGGCGTAACTCAAACCATTTGAATAAATCACCAAAGAGGTAAGTGCAGCTAATATTTCCGTGATATCAGGGACTGTCACTTTAGAAAAAGTTATCGATGAATTTAATTTATCCGGTTAATGTGTTGGAAATACGATACCGGCTTTACAACGAAAACCCAATCGAATATTTTCGCGCCGGGAAAATGAAATGTTGTTTGCTGTGGCTACTTTTATTTCTAAGATAAAAAGTATATTTTTTCAAAAGCAATTTAACCTGAGAATATGAACCTGATCTAACTTCGGGTTCATCAAGTAAATAAACGTGCCAGAATCACTATAAAGACAGTCCATTCCAGATCCAGTGCGTTTCATTCTATGAAACGCATTTATTTTAGGAACACCGTAATGTCAATTGTGGATTCTAGTGAAAGCGAATAAGATAATTAAAAAAGTTACTGTTAAAAATCCTGTAAAGCGCTTTTCACAGTATTTAGCAGAAAAATAGGTGAATGACGTGGACCCTCCAAAGTGGTGGAAAGTTAACGAGTAAAAGTGAGGGCTTCTTTTTCCTGTAGCAAGACAATATTTACACCACTAACGTCCGTATGCACCACACACGGTCAAAACTGTCTGTCTGACTTATTGACAGTTAGAAACGTATTTCTCTTTCTCATTAACTGTCAGACGAGTCAGAACAAGAGTCTACTTTACCGACCCTGCCCTATTGCACAGTCCAATCCGTAAAGTATGCAGACAAAATATGTTTTTAACTGTCAGTAAATCTGACTGAGATTCCTGACCGTGTGTTGTGCATACGGGCGTAATACGTATTCCCAGTGAACGAATATTAGCTGGTCTTTTCCCTACTTCAATTTGATTATTAGCTAATAAACATTGTAGTTATAAGTGCTTTGTTGAAGTTGAAGTCTATAGAAGTTTACTTTTATTTCAGTTAGTAAAAGAAGAAATATGTAGTTTAAAATAGCTGTAGTAGAAAGAAAACACTTCCTCAGCAGAAAAATTCTAGTTGTGTTTGAAACACCGTTTGTTGTCATTTAAAGGAGAAATGTTTTATTTTTTTCTTTTCTCCCAAAAAATTGTATACATGAAGTACATTTTAGCAAATGAAAAGTCTGCCTGTTGGAAAAAATCAACTTCTTTTTATACATAAAATATCACGTTAAATCAATGTGGTATTTTTATTAATAAATAATTTTTAAAATTTAAAATATTGTTCTTCCTTGATATATATATATTTTAATAAACAAATTGTATGCCAATCACATCTGTAAAATATTCACATTATTTTTACGAATATGAATGTGAATGCGTATATATTCGCGAATGGATAAATTTCCAAAACATGCAGAAATTATCGCGAATGCAGATGCTCGTTACATCGCTATAACATTTAGTAACTGCATGTTTCTATTTTTATTAAAATGTCTAAAATAAGTTACTGTTTATGACTTTCCAGGGCATCATTTGGATTAATGGCATAAACTTGGGGCGGTACTGGCCCACGGTCGGACCGCAGCGGACGCTGTATTTACCGGCTCCATACCTGAATCCACCACCTGAGGTGAACGAGATTTACGTGCTAGAGCTCCAGCAGGCTCCAAAAAATCTCCAGATGTCTCTAGTGGATACTCCGATCTTAGACATCGATGATGCGAATACTGGCGACAGCTTTGATTAGATATTTAGAAAAAAAAATTGAATAAGTTGTAACTGATGCTAGCACGTTTTTGTGGGTTTCACGGGTTCGTGAGATGAACGATATTTCATATCGGTTAATGCTCTTCGAACTGTGTAGGGATTTTGTTTATGTAAGGATAAGGCATCGCATTCATTATAAGTTTAAGGGAACTATAGAAATTATTTCATTTTACGTCGTTACTAAAATTTGTGAGTGTTTCACAAAATTCGAAACTAAAAAGTTTTAATAACTGTATCTTGACAGGTAACCAGAACACAGCAGATCAGCTAAAATCACTCACGAATGTCATTTTATTTTCATGTTTAAAATAATTTTTATCTTTTGGTCCCATGTTATTCTCGCAAAACAAAAGTGCAAAACAAAGAATTTCTGTCTCCTTTGTCATAATGAATAGCAGTCATTTTGTATTGCACTGTTTTCCATAATAATCCCAATTTGCCCACATAAATTGAAATCGCGGTGCAAAAAAGTGCTGAAATGCAATTTTTTTATTTATCCTATCGCCAATGCAATGAATTTCCTTTTAATAATGCAGGAAATACCGGGTTTACCATTTCAAGTGGAATGTTCGTAGCATAAAAATAAAAGATTGAATCTTTTCCATTTTTATCTTTCGTTAATTAACACTTTAACATTCGTTCGTGTGATCAAAATTGTTTTGTCTGGTGCCAGTAGGTTTTGTCTGGATCCTTTCGCCTCTTACTGGCCTTTTAATTTTTCCTATAGCTTTCACATGACACCAATATGGTGTTACCGGAAGTTGATAGTTTTCACGTAACACTAACGCGTTGATAGTTTTCACGTAACGCCACCAGATGGCGTAGTGTTTAAATGCGAAACTAATGAAAGTTTACAAGTAATCATGTTATTTTAATTTAGCTATATCATATAAAAATACGGTAAAATGAAGTTAAAAGAATGAGCAGTGATAAATGAAATCGTAAGTGCCATATTTGAACAGTCGTCTTTGATATATTATTTCGTAATTTGTTATATTTATATTATATAAATGGGACGAGGTTTACGAGAGTGGTATGGATTTTGAGTTCCGCAGCTAAGAATAGAAGAAATTTAATTAAATTCTTATTGTTTAAAAATAGACGTTTGGTTATTTCTAAAAATAATGAAAAATAAAGCATTAGATAATTACTGGTGTTGCCAATTTTTTGGGTATTGCTTTTTTTTATTTTCTCCTGCACCTTTTCTTTATCCGAATTTATGTGAATATTTATTGCTTAGAATAAGATAACATTATGGTATCTTGTAGGACACAAAGTTAGACAATGGTCTTGATGAGCAAAGAAAATTGGTTGTGAAAGTATTAAATTGTAATATTTAAAATTTTATTGAGAATAATTTGTATTATTTATTTATGGGGAGAACAGTATTTTATTCTCGCCATAACTTATCTTATTTTTATGTAGATAAAAATAAATTTCAGTTAAAATCACCGTTTAATTTAAGTACGTAAGTTTATGAGTAAACTTCACTAGCGTTAATACTTATAGTTGTAGGAAATTTTTTAATGAATATTTAATATGTATCATGGAATAGATTACCTTTTTATTATGCTTTTTAAGTATTTTCATTATGCGATACGTTGTAATTTATAAAGTGATTTTGTTTTTAAATGATTTTTTTATTGCTGAATATCCGTGCTTACTTTTAAAATGCACTCGTGAGAAATCTGTATGCTGGAAGGAGTGGACACTGAGAATACTAGGAGTAAATTTGTAATTTGTTAAGGCCAAAATTATTTCTGCTGTAAAAATAAGTGAAGTTGGCAGCAAACGTAGGTTCAGAGGTTAGAAAATAACAAGTGAGAACAATTATTGCATTTTTTAATTATATCATAATAATGAGGACGAAATAATGTGACATGTTGAAAAACCGAAAGTATTTATTTTTATTTTTTTTAAATTTTTATAAGTATATTTTTAAGTAATACAACCTAAACACAATATATTTAATGAAAACACATTTTTTCTCTTTTATAAGTGACGATTACAGTAAATCCAATCTAGTCGTGTAGAATGCGCACTACGAGGGTTCTGTACAGACTTAACCATTTAAGGTCACCTAATATTTGTAATAAATTATTTACAAATATTAATTTTTTATACAATTGTAAAATATGGCACATATTCCAAAAAAATTAAAGACTTGAAATAATCACTTTAGCTTTCCTATAGCTTAGGCAGGTTGTAAGCAATCCGGTTTTTTCATGATTTGATATGTGCAAATAAATATATATAATATATATATATATATATATATATATATATATATATATATATATATATATATCTATATCTATATATAATATTAAATATAATTAATTTTAGTGTTTACCCCCTCATCAATTCTTGTATAAATATTTTTAGAAAATTAACGCAAAACATATGGATTGATAAGATGTTTTACTATGCCAAATTTTAAGTTTTTACGCCGGATAGTTTCTGAGAAAATCGACTGTAACACACGGAGAGACAGACACATGAATAATCTTATAAGGATTCAGGTTTTCCTTTTGAAGATAGAACTGTAAAAATATCGAATCAGTTTCAATCAAAACCATATGTGATTCTCATTTAGTATTCAACACAGTACAAATAAATTATTTAACTACGACACGTTTGGTTTAACACCCAACTGAATACATTTATAGTTTTTTATTCTCAGCACGTCAAAAATAGCTACTTAGAAACTTCCATTCTTTTTTGTTCAAAGGATTACAACAACAGTGAGAAAGTTTTCAGAATTCAAACATTTTAATGAGTAAACAAGTTATAAAAACAAATATAAAAAAACATTTCCCAACATTTTCTTGTGAAGAGTTCTTTGTCCCTCTTGAACATTTTTAAAAACTGGCTAGAGACGGTTTTGAATCAAGACGTTTCATATATGGATGAGTGTGTATGAAAATATTCCAGAGTATTCGTACAGATCTATGTAAAAACACATTTACTCCGTGGCAATACCATCTCCGGCTTTACTTCTTCAACTGTTAACATTTAATACTTTTAAATCTTGTTCCATATTGCCCAGCAAACTTTTTCTCAGACTTTTAAAATGGCTTAATCCTCCTGGGTTTTATACAAACATTTCCTTCATGCCTTGGATATTATTGACCTTTTAAACACATTCTATATATTTTATTATTATGATTTTTAAATCCTAACAATGTCCATATTTTTGCATAATGATTTTTCGTGTCTGACTGTTGTCATCATGATTCATTGTATCAACAATTTCCTAACGACTCCTTTCCCAGACTCATGGTTTATTCTGCTCATTCTGCACAGTTTATTCTGCTCATTTTGCATAGTTTATTCTGCTCATTCTGCATAGTTTATTCTGCTCATTTTAAACATTATATATTTAGGAATAGGAATAGTTTAAGTTTAGGAATAGTTTTATACAGCCGAATTTTAGTTTTGATGGAAATTAGCGATGATTGTGATTACGACTGTATCTATGTTACAATTAGTTTTGTTTGCAGCCGATATTCCACCTTTACTCTATATTTAGATATCCTTGTCCTCGGTAATAACTGACCCAAATTATTCCAAATTCTGCATCACCCATGAAAGTTTATTTAATTTTTATGTTCTTCCTAGTTTTTGCTCCAGTCGTTGACAGCAAAAGTCAATATTTGATGTCACGGCAGCCTCTGGCTAGCAATTTTTTCTTTATTTTTCAGCGTTTTAATGTCGTCTCAATTTATAATAAATAAAACATGACCGTTTTTCTTTACTTCATAAAATGTGAAACAATCACAAAACCCATTTTATTCTTAGCGACATAAAATTGTCATGATGCAGCAGCAAAACCCTTGAATAATTATATATGGTTCATACTTTGTTTCAATTTTTGGAATAATCTGTCTAAACAAATCCAAAAGCCCCCGAATGAAGTCGTGGTCACAGCTAGTTTACGAATATATACACTTACTACATATTTATGAATACATTATGAGATGGCATACTGATTAAGATTTTACTTCATCCTATTGGCTGGTTGTGTGACATAAGCGCCGTCTATCGTCCACAACTATAAAGGCGCGTCAATTTTATTTGTACGCTTCAAACTAACGGTTTTGGTAAATGTTTACGTGAATAAAATAAAAATTACGAAAGACATCAATAGGATATTTGACTAAATTGTTTTTACTACCAAAATAGAATAAGTAATAACATTAAAAGCGGTTAAATACATCGTACCTAGGACTTTTCATTGCAAAGTTATAACGACTTAAAAACTGACAAACTACGCGCGAAAACGCCCCATACAAAACACGACTGGTTTATGACGTCACTGGCCCGTATTTAGCATTCATTATAAGGGAGTTTATTAAATATTTTCGTATTTCGTTAAATATGGCGTTTAAATTATATATTGTTATTATAATTTTCTCATTTTTTTGTGTGAGAACTAAATTCATAATAACTTTTTCAATTTAATGAACAAAAAAACTGACACTTTTCCCTATTTAGAAGTTTCGGTTAATTGTTTGTTATAAGCATTATATTTTTATCACAAGATTGTTTTAAACATACTCCACAGTTTTAAAATGTTTTTGTAAAAAATATTGATATCAGTCAAATACCCTATTTCACCATATGTTATTTAAATGCGTTTTTTCTTTATATTGTGTTCCTAACTACGTATAAATTGTTCCTTTGTTATTTTTGTCGAAGAAAACTAAGTATTGTTAGTGTTTCAGATAAAATCATGTCAAGTTAGATTGTTTGTCTTGTTATTTATTGTAAAGTAGAGAAAAATATTTAAATAAATGCTTTTATTAACGAATAATAACAATATTTTAGTCGTCCGTACCCAAAATATATAATACTAGCGTGACCCGTGCGAAGTCTTCGCTTTATTTATTCCATTATGAAGCTCAGATGACAGATCAAACAAATATTTTACTAAAATTGACATATAGAGGCGCAAGTATCAAAAGCATTGAGCTAAAGCGCTACTTTATTTATACGTGAGTGGATTTGAGCTTAAACAAAAATTTTACCGACCGTCAATCATATTGACGTTGAGCCGTTAGATGGCAGCATTGCTGTTTTGTGTATATAATTTTAATAATTAATTAATTTGCAAAAACAATAGCAATAATAAATTTTTTAGTTGTGAATGCCGGTAGAGCAAGCAATTATCTATAAAATGATATATAATTTATCTGGATTAGTTGTGAGGTTTTTTCTAAAAAGGGAGTGTAACATCTTAAACTTAGCGTATTAATATATATGATGATGATGATGATGATGATCCTTTTGTTTTTAGCTTAACAAAATGAATAAAATAATAAATGTATCTATTACCCATATCATAAACTTCTTGCCACAAACAATGTCAGAAGAATGCATTTTCCAGCAGCTATCTTTTTATTTTTTTTTCTTTTTAACTAATTTTCAATTCGATATTGGAATTCTATAAAATTTGAATTTGCTATTAAGTATTTTTGCAATTTACGACACAATAACTGTCGTGTCACATTACGAAAATTTTCTTTTAATGCATAAACACTTTTTATGCATTAAAAGAAAATTTTGGTATATTAAATAAGGTGTGTGTTCAGTACAGCAAAAAAGTTAATTTTAGTGATTTTTTTAAGTTAAAGCATATACAAAAAATGACATATTTAAAAAAATAAGGACTCAGTTATTTATTTACAAAAAATTATTTTAAAAAATTTACAATTAATATCTTTATTTTTATTGCTGAAGTATTTTTCATTATTTTCACTTTAAATTTATAATTATATACTAAACACTCAACAAACATCTAAACAGAAATGTTAATAATAAACATTAAATAAGAAAAAAATAAAAATTTACATGCTATTAAAAAGGTAAATAATTATGATGTTTTAATATTTAGTTTGTGATATGTAATTTTTTTAATTATAATTTCATCATCACCTCTTTACTTACTTTAAATCTCATGTTTGTAGATTAATAAACAATGACTCTTTGTTGCTAAAATGCACTGCAATATTCCCAATTATTAAATTAAGATTTAAAAAAAATCAGAAACTAAAGGTTTAATAATAAATGTTTAAGGTTGATAGAATAATTTTGTTAATATTAAGTAAGAGTCATTTTTTAAACTTTTTTTTATTAATCGCTTAATTAACTTTTTCTCTTACCTTCATACTAATGTTTGTTAAATAGGAAGTGTCTAATTATAAATTTAAAGTGAAAACAATTGCAATACAAAAATGGCGAAATTGTTGTAATTTTTTTTATTCATTTAATTTTTTCATAACAAAATAATCATGGTCGAGACTTATTTTTTTTTAAATACGTCGTTTTTGATGTCAAGTCGAATTCGCATTTTTACTAAACTACACTAAAGTAAACATGACATTATACGTAAGCAAATTATATTATCTATGACAAAATTTGACAGGCGCCTCGAGATATTTTCATTTCTGCTATAACGAGCGCTGCTTTCAATTTCGTTACCCCCACCCTGTAATCGGCACACGGGAGTATTCTAATGTAAAATAAAACAAAAATTACTTAATAAACTAATTATATTAATGTAACAATCTCACAGCCTTTCCATCTTGCATCGACTTAAACACGAAACCGTAGCAAGATTCTAAATAAAAATAACAAACATTTTGTCTCTGGCTATTTACGCGACGCCATTTTACATATGTATCTTCACCAGTCATACCGGTTCACACATTGATATTTTGTACAGAACTTTGAGCTCTGTATGATTATTTACTTAAATATAAATATAAATAATGTAGAAACTTATATGACGTATACACTTGCGTTATTATGTTCCATCCCTTTGTATCTTGTCGGACCAGTTTCTGATGACAATAAAGATATTTTCGTTTAAAAAATTGCGAAAAACTTCACATATCTTCATTAGCAAGTATATAAGCTTTTCAGGTATACTTTACTAGATTTATGATTTTAAATAATTCAATAATACTATTTTAACTGTCACCTTACAAATCTTTTGAAATTAAAATTCTTTGTTGTTTATAAGAAAACGCTTAATAGTTATTCTGTCAAATTATGACGTACGATGCCATCATAATGCCATCTATCTTGAATTATGTCAACCATTTCTTTAATATCTGATGCACATTTAAATGTACATCGAAATTTGAACTGCAGATCACAGATGACGTAGTCTATCATTTTTATAATTTAAAATAATAATTATTTTTTTAATATTCTGAAATAATATAATTTTTTATATATTCGTTTTTATATATTAAATTTCAAACGTGTGGTTTTCGACATATTTTAAATGTATCTGCACAGAGTTAAGTATTTTATTGTTTATTATAATCTAAAAGTTTGTGTACTGCAAACTACTCGTAGATACGAAAAAACTGATAAATATACATGGAGCTCTTGAGAATTTTCCGCATTCATATCATTATATACAATACACTCTCTTTCCTTAACTTTACTATATTGTATCCTTTACTAATGTTGTATTCTATTTGTTTGCTGAATCACTTTCATAGAATATTGATGGAATTTATGATTTAATATTTTATTACAAGTTGGCAAGATACGAAGACACGAACATTTCACAAGTGGTTCGAACGTAAATACGACACATCATATTTATAAATTAATTCTAAACGTGGACGGATTGAAGTTGTTCGATGGGACGTCGGACGGGACTGTCAAGGGCCGGTGGGCGGTGGCGGTACGTATGAAGGATCGCGGGCGGCACAGTCTTCATCCCAGGAGTCACTTGGAATTATGTGCTTTGTTAGCGACTCGAACTGTAAACATAAGAATAATTGTTATTGGTATTGGTAAGTTTAGATATCATTGCTAATATTGTATATTTAAATAATAATCGTTATTAAAGTTATAATTGTACATAAAAAAATTGTGAACGCTTGGTACGCCAGGCAGATGTAAAACATTTAATCTTTTTAAGTTTCTGTATTGAAATATTTTTATTTGAAAGAATTGAAAAGGAACAAAAACTTTTGTATAGGCTGTAATAATGAAATATTAATTTAATTTAATTTTTTTATTTTTATGAAATAATTTATCACAAAAATATTTCTTAAGAATCAATGGAAAATATATTCTTAACTTCATAATACTATTAGCCAACAAGACGCGAAGTTGGCCGAATTAACTCAGAAAGAGTCGAAGACGAACGCTGGCCGAATGGTATGTTACGATGTGCCAACAGAACGTTTTAACTCCCATACAAACGCGCCATTAGACGTTTCACCTCAAAATATACATATTTCATATACAAATCACGGCAAGCGGAGGAAACATTTTTGGCGGCAAATGACATGTCAAAGTCATTGAACTCAAAACCGCGGGCACTGAACAAAAGATGGCCGTCATTTTGTTGTCATTGCTATTTCCGCGCGGTTTCACGAAATAAACGTCAGAACTGACTTATTAGTTGAGAGCGTAATTTTTGCAAAAGCTTCTCTCTCAAGCCGATAGACGGCGGTGCGGTGCATGCTCCCACGTCTACGGCTCTTGCGAATTAATCTTCGATATTCATAAATTGATTTGATTCTGCCACTCAAAACATTGTCAAGTATTCATAGAATTCTGTACTCGTACTTATCGGTATTGAAGTCTGGAGCGAGTGGGGCTACGATGGAATTATGTACTTCATGACCCCATTATATCATAACGAAAATACTTAGATGTTGAAATTGTTTCATAAAATCCGAACTAAAGAAAGACAGTTAGTTATTGAGGACCATTATATTTAGAATTAAGATGAGTTTTTCATATCGCCGCGTTTTGATCGAAGTAAAAGGTGGTAAAAGTAGAATCACTCTTTCGCCATAACAAACTATTTTCATTAAATATAATTCGTCTCAATGCGACCTAAACCGTCCGGTTTAGTAAAGTTAGTTTGGTTAGTGTAAAAACGAAATTGCAGTATTATAATTTTTGAATTTAACTTTGAGGTCTATTATTTATACCAACACTTGCCGCCATAAATTGATTTAACTATTTAACTAATTCATTCAAATTTACTTTTTGGAATTTTGAAACGTGTATACTTCATTCATAAATTAATCTAAGAAATAACAGATTCTTACCTCCTTTAGGGGACACTGAAATGAGCAGCCCGGTATTGTCAAGGGGAAAGGTTCATGCCGTGTCGAATTCCGCAGATATACCTGTAAATAAAATGTGATTCTGCCTTAATTTGCCATTCACAAATATTTCCCACATTTAGATACAATTTTTTTTTATTTCAGTCTTTTTCTATATTTAGTTTAATAATAAACACCGAATACTTTAATTATTTTTAGTGAATGTTTCATTACGCTAAACCAAACATTTTTAAATTATATATATGAATCTAGATAATTGAGTAATATACATTTGTAATTTTTTCGAAAATTTGTTAAATTTAATAAAAATATGAATCGCCAACGATATACATGACGCTACAAATTTATGCCATTATACATTTAAACAGTTTACAAACTTTGTAGAGTTTGAATATATTAATTAATGAATTTATTTACTGATTTATGTACTTTAATGTGTACAGTTGTTACATTTGACGAACTCATTACTACGAGAGTAATATATTACAACAACAAACAGTTCAGCCCCGCTTGACGAGCGGTTGGAAATCGAACACGGATCTCAGCTGTACGCCGTGCTGTCAAAGGCCGTATGCCTTGTGATCAATTCAACGCATCATGGAGACGACTGATTAATGTGATTTCATAAAAAAAAATGTTTTTTATCTTTTAATAAGGAATATATTCTTTAAATTAAAGTATTTATTATTAATATCAGGGTATTATTATTGTTATTTTTTTCAGCCACAACACTTTCACACTAGTTTTACCAATAGATGGCGCCATAAGTGCTCCAGTTATAATTATTGTTTGCAACAACATTGCACGCTTCCTAAAAGCGCTAATAGATGGCAGTGCGTAATTTCATTTCACAATATCCGTTCTGAATACCTAAAATCCAAATAACACTCAGTTATTGCTTGATTTCTGTTGTATTTATTTCGAAACGGATGAAATATAGTAATAGTGCATATTTAACGACGCTGGTGTTAGAACTGTCAAAGGTGTTCATGATTTAGTAGTAAAACATATTCTATATTGATCAAGAGTCGTGCAAGAAACATGTTTATATTTTTATATGCAACTTTGAGGTAAAAAAGTAACGTAAAAATATTGCTACAAAAGTGGTCTCAACCTTAACAATATTCACCAAAAAAAATTAAAATTGAGGCCAAAATCATACCTCCACGAAGTATTCATTCTTAATATTATTCCTATAGAGCTCCAGGAGTAGCATAATCCCATAGGTTGGTATCTGTGTCTCCCATACGTCGAGTGCCAGACCCAAGTTGGCTACGGTGGAGTCGTGTCCGCCGTACACAAATATTTTGGGACCGCCTGCTGATGATGAAGCTGCCTTCATATCGCCGAGGATCTTCTTCACTAAGCGACCTGAAATGGGATGAATATTGCTAGTAGAAAAAAAGATTTAAAATCGCTTTATCTCACGTGTTTATATATTAATCTTCGTTTGGGTTGGTTACATTAATAGTATATGCCCATATCTGTGCAGTTGCTAGTAATGATAAAGTTCCCTTTATTGTTGACTGATACAAAACATTACACTTCGTATCACTCCAACGCTTGCCAATATTCTCCAATTCTGCCAGCACAGTCCACTGCTAGGTTTACTTCGGTCTACCAAGTTCCTTCTCGTTTTGAGGGTTCTAACCTAAATCATGTCTTGAAATATGGACAGATCTCCTTTGGAGCGTAGGGCTAATTCTGATCCACTTGCAGCGTTTTATTCGATGCCGAATCGGAACTTTCATAGATAATTGCCATTAAGTTGATGTATCTCATCCCACATTTCCATATTTTTTTCAAACGTTTCTTGCTATTGGTTCATAAGATAGTGTGGTGAAGCATATATTCCTTATCATCAGCTTTTGTCAGTCAAGGACGTAGATCTCTTCAATGCTCTTATTATTGGAAGTAAAGCCCACGCTGTTGGTGATCACAGTTTGTAACTTCTCCATATGCTGCCGCCCATCACTGGTGTATCGAACGATCAGAAATTGAACCAGGGACCCCACGGTCAAAGGCCGCGCCCCGCCATCAAAGGCCGTAAGCCTTGTTATCAGCGCAACACTCCACGGCGCCGACCAATTGTTTTTATTTTATTGTTATATTTAAAACTTAAAACTGTGAAACATCGTAACTGTTTATTTATATTATCTGAAATAAATCGGACACCCAGAACTGAGAAATGTTTAAACCAAAGTTTCGATGTCAGCGCACTTTGACAAGAGTGATTTTTTTTTACTTTCATAACAAACGATTCGTTGCAAAAATATAATTTTGAATGAAAACGTGTTCACAATTCAATGAAACTACGTGATGTAGTATTATTTCTACTATCTTTAATTTCTGTATCACGACCTAGGTTTCGTTGTATTACAACATCTTCAGGTGAGATATAAGCAAAGATATCAGGTTGGATATAAGCAAAGATATCTTTGCTAATATCCCACCTGAAGATGTTGTAATACAACGAAACCTAGGTCGTGGTAAAGAAATTAAAGATAGTAGAAATAATACTACATCACGTAGTTTCATTTAATTGTGAATAATGAATTTCTACAAAATTAACGCCAAATATATTCAATATTTGAAAACGTGTTGTTGCGACGATTTTCTTATAAAATCAAAAATGAAAGTTACCTTTACAACTATTATATATATTTTTTAAATGAATTAAAACGCATATGAACATTTTTTTTAGCCGTAATCCCTATGTTATTGCTACAATTTCAATACCAGCTGCTATCCATTCATATTGCAAATTTTAATCAAAATAAAACCAAATTTCATTAGGTAAAGTAGAATACAGCTGAAGCGACCCAGATTACATAAATTAAATAGGAAAATTCGGAAAATTTAACAAGGACAATTACCTCCTTTCAACTTTTTCAGCTCGTCGGTGTATGCGTTTATCACGAAACTCTCAGCCGTCAACGGAACCAATTTGGCTGGGTAGAAGTACTTTGTCCAACCCGCCAATTTTAGCTTCAACCCTTCCTGAAATTTAAGTAGTTTCATATTATAAGTCACCTTTGGTGTATTTTCTAACTTCGACATTTGGTTCAAAAATGACATTTGTGGGATAAATTTCTTTAAACTAAACATAGATTTATGTAAAATTTTACATCTAAAGAGGTAAAAAGAAGTTCATATGTTTTCCATATATATTTCGACCATATTCTTGCTCTAAAAAATGTAATTTGGAAGATGTTTTCCTTCATAATATGGATATCTATTAGGAGTATTTACCTCGTTATCCCAGGAAGGAAATTAGAAAGAGTATTTACCTCGTTATCCCAGGAAGGAAATGAGAAAGAGTATTTACCTCGTTATCCCAGTAAGGAAATTAGAAAGAGTATTTACCTCGTTATCCCAGGAAGGAAATTAGAAAGAGTATTTACCTCGTTATCCCAGGAAGGAAATTAGAAAGAGTATTTACCTCGTTATCCCAGGAAGGAAATTAGAAACGTTGTCCACAAAGAAGCACTATAGTCAGAATATGAATACCATAAAAGCGAAATATTCGATAACTAACGTCTTCTGCCGCACTTCAAATTCTACACAGACCTCTAGAGTCTATAACCCACCAAAATACATCGCTTTTTTTATGATAGGTCTTCGAAGCTAGAGAAGTTTGCTGCTTAGCGACTACAGTGAAACATCACGCAAATGGAATAGATCGTTTATTGCACGAATTAGGAATTATTTCAACCTATATTAATTATATTAATTTGAACTTTTCAATAAAATAAACAAAATAAAACAACCCGCCCAAGACGTTTTCTTCAATACGATTTTCTACTTAATCCTCTCTTCGACGTCTGATCCTTAAAGACCTTGGCAAGTGTTAATATGTGAGGTGTTAAAAACATATCCTCATTTATTTGTATTCAGTATAAAATTCAGTATTTGAAATCCATTAAAAACATGATTATCTCTCATTCAAAAAGAAAATGACTCCAAAGAAAAATGTTTCGTTACTTTAATTACAATGTTTTTCTGTAACAACGAGCTAGTTAAATTCGATTTCTCGCATAAGACTTTTCACGTTTAATACAATATCTTTGCATATTGCCATGAAAATCATACCAGATTCTGTTGTGTTACTAAATATTAAATAAAACGTGCTGAAATGATTTCACAATCAATTCAAAGCATCATCACACCTTATGGCTGTGCCCATGGTCGGACAGGGCCGGAAGGGCTCGGGTGGCTCTTCTCAAGCCTGGGATAAGAGTAGATGGGATACTAACAGATAATAATGAGATATACCTATTCATTTTCAATGATATATGTAACAAGATATATAGTTCTTAAAAAGTACTCGAAAATACTCGAATGCCCTCCAAAATCGAAGATATTACCATAAAAAGTTTTCAAAAAATGTGCCTTTCCAAAATAACTTTCAAATATCTTGATGGAGCAAAATTTTTGAATATACGTTATTTCTTGTATAAAAAAACAGTATCGAATGCTCCAATTTAGTTAATGACCCGGTAAATATAGTTTTTCAAAAACATAAAAAAGCGACATTGTTATTTTTCGAGCTCAAGGAGCTCGAAAATGAACAAAGAAATTATATCCTTGAGCTCAAAGAGCTCAATAATTACGATCAGAAATATTTTTGAGCGCTTTGAGCTCCAAAATAGCGGGAAGTTCCAGAGATGGCCTATTTTTCAAATGTTTCCACTTCATTTCTCTCTAAATATGTATGACCCATTTTACATATAAGTCATCAGCCAGAGAGTAGGTAGGGTCGAGAGCCCGCACAGGCTAGGGCCCGGCTGGCAAATGCCATCTCGACTGTATGACCTGTCCGGCACTGGCTGTGCCTATAAAATATACATCGGAGAACAAACACCATGTTTTAAAATTAATGAATCCAAATAAGATAAAATTAAATATTTGGGATCACCTTTTTAGATTATGGTTCGAAGTATTTATAAACCGCCCTCTTTGCGTCGTATCTTCAGCAGTTATCTATAGTGATCATTCAGGTCACGGTCGTTTCAACGTGCAAGATGTTAACATTCACCCTGACCGTTATAGAGTGTAAAACGTGATGTGCGATATAATGATATTTTATCACACATGATGATATCATTAAAAACATTTAACGATCTAAAGATTGCATTTGAAAACATGTCTTTATTTTGTTTATTTTATATGATGATAAGTACTTTATCGATAAAAAGGCAAATGGTAATTGAATGTCGCAACATGTTAGAGAAAAATAAGACACAAAAAATAATTTAGACGCAATGTCGGAAAACGTGACTTTTGACGTAGAATAATGTTTTTCGACGCAGAATGATGTCTTTACACGGGACTCACTTTCATAGTATGATGCAACGAAAATATGTCCCAGTTAGAATGCTCTCTCGAAACTAGTAATCGTAAAACAATAAAAAAAGGAGCCATTAATTAGACTGGTTGGCACAATTTACAATAAGTTTCAATTAACGTCTTTTAACCTTTAAATACAGCAGTATTGCATTTTATTTAAACGGGTGGGCCTTTCCGTAGTACAAAAATATGTCCCACTTTGAGCGTTTATATCTCCTAAATTAATAAGAATAATAAACATCCTCATACTCACTTCAGCCAGTAATGTGCTGTAGATAGACTGGACATCATCAAAATTCTTAATCTCCAGACCGCTGTAGCGGGTCAGCTGCGCCATGAGCTGCCTATTGTCCCGAAGCATCTGCCTTATCTCATCAGACGCCATCACTTCCTCCAACGCCTCTCCATATCGAGGACAGGGCTTGCGTACCAAGAGCAGCTGTAAAGGCAATGCATAACGTTGAAGAAATAGAAATGTTATTCCCTCTATATGTGATAATCTTATTAGTTGTAATTTTATTTAAAAGTAACATTAGAGCTATTAGTATGCAAGTTAAGTACGAGTAAAACTCCCAATACAAGGGTTCTCTACACACTTAAGCAAAAATAAACGTTTAAGGGTACAAGGTATTTCTAATAAACTATTTACAAAGTACGTGAATATTATTTTTTCACCTCGTAAATATATTGCCTAGTATTCTTTCACAGGCGTATAAATGTCGTGATTTTCTCGCAATATGTGAGATAGGGTCGTCGCCTGATAATTTCCTGGTAAACTTTAGATAAACTTCTAGTAATACACATTACATTTCTACTAAACGACTTACAAATTTTTCATCTTGTAAATATATTACCAAGTATTCTATTATAGACGTATAAATATCGGGATTTTCTCGTAATCTGTGAGATACAGAGTCGCCGCTACTATTTCTCCGTAAACTAAAATTTACTATATTTTAAAATAATTTTGCCATTTTTAAATAATTTTGAATCTGACAGTTTTGGAGCATTAGAATTTATTGTTAAATTAATTTTAAACAAAGATTGTGTGTTAGGGGAGATTAGATTATTTAATATTCGGTCTAGTTCAGTGTGGGGGAAAAAAAGAAAATTGAATCATATAAATGGGGATTGAAATCTCAGATAAAACGTTTTCTTTAATACTTACATAATTTCTATGATTAAAAACTTATCTCTAAAATGTTAACTCTTGCCGTAATTATATTGGAATTATCATTACGGCAAGAGTGGCCGAAACTTCTTCGTACGTCTCTCCGCCTAAAGATTTTAAAAGAACTAGGCCCCATATCAGCACGTATATAAATATTATGTATTATTTTCTTATGAGTCACTCCTGGGGTTCTACTGCACAGATGTGCAGAGGTCATACACTCTCATTAATATCCAATATTTACAATCAATATTGTCACTAGACAAAGTTAATTTGTCACTGACAAAGCTAAGTACGACACCTAATGCTATTAGCCATTTAGGATTTTTATTTACTCAAGAACGCAAGTTGTAAACACTCTAAATACCATAAATATCAATCCACACTCAACCAACTAACTACTAAAGATGTAGGAAAAATTAACAAAATAAAGATAAAAAAATCACCATAAACTTAGAAGTCCAAGTACATGCATAAAAGATTTATTGTTAGAAAATCACTCACTTATTGCCAGCTGCAAACTAATAATCATAAAAATAGTGCCGATTTAAAGTTAATGTCATAAAGATTCGCGTAATTCCTGTAATTCTACTCTTTTATTAAAAATAATTTTATTTTTCTATTACATTTCTCACAAAAACTTGAGTTTTAAACGATTTTAAATCACTTTAAATGAACTTAGATACAGCGAAGGTCATTGGTTTAATAAGAACTTTTACCGAAGATTCATTAAGGTTTAACAAGAACTTTGAAGGTTTAATAAGAACTTTTACCGAAGATTCATTACACCTGCAATTTTCGCAAAGTTGCAAAATTTATGTCTTAGATGTGTGGAGCACACTAAGTGTGTACATTTGTTGCAACATGTACAATAACTGTTGTTATATAAATAAATGCAGCGCTTATCCTTCGAATGTAATATAAATTATTCTTTAAAGTACTTGCAATGTGTTTTATTGAAATTTCTGCAATGTGTTTTATTGAAATTTCTGCAATGTGTTTTATTGAAATTTCTGCAATGTGTTTTATTGAAATTTCTACGAGGTCATTGTTAGGCAAGCGGTAATTGCATTTTGTCCCTAATCACATTGCGTGAAATCTTCACCAGACTGTTAGGTCAAGGGAAACTACAATCTGACAATGACATTATCACTTAATCGCGATTGTTTATAAGTGCAGCAAATGATTTCATAATTCATATTTAGTTATAACAAACAATCGCGCAGTTCGTTAGTTTTGACCATGTCAAGTTTACTGCCACAATAAAGAGATTAAATCCAGGAAAAATCTGGATTTCCGAGAGTCTTGGTGTCGTGTGTCATTCTTTTTTATCACGTTATCCTTTCACTGCTCTTGTGTTACATATTTACTTTGTTACATTTCAATATCTTTTATCTCTGTCTTTCATAACTTAATACGTACGTACAACTTACAATTTTTAACAACTTAACTTTATAACTTAATACTTCTCTCACAATAAAATGAAACTACGTGATGTAGTATTATTTCTACTTTCTTTAATTTCTTTACCACGACCTAGGTTTCGTTGTATTACAACATCTACATGTGGGATATTAGCAAAGATATCCCACCTGTAGATGTTGTAATACAACGAAACCTAGGTCGTGGTAAAGAAATTAAAGAAAGTAGAAATAATACTACATCACGTAGTTTCATTTTATTGTGAATAATGAATTTCTACAAAATTAACGCCAAATATATTCAATATTTTAATACTTCTTGTAACAACTTGACAGAATTTTTTTATTTCTATTTTAAATTTTTCATAAAGACATTGTTTTTCATTTTTACATAATAAACAGTAAACATTTTTTTTATATTTCCTACTTTATCATTACCATTTTTTTAAAACTTAAATATTTCGCTTCACCAAATACGAGAAAAAAATTGCACTTTGACCGGGAGCGACACGAGATAGTTTCGTTTAAAAATTTTATCATTTTGCAGATTAGAAACTAAACTGATGTGTCACTCGTCACAAAATTTAGTTTTGCACACCGCCCCTAAAACATATATTTCATTAGATTGTATATATTTACAATTGAAACCTATATACACATCACATATCATGTATAATAACTGACACGCGCTGCGTGATAAATGACGTCAAGAAGTCAAGTCCGCGTGATGGAATGCAAACCATAGGCTGTTTTCTCTGATAGCGCTAATTGCCCGTAGTCAAAATAATAAGAAACATTAGCATAGAAACGTAGGTCAAGGCTTTTTCAGAGTCATTTCCTGAGTCAACCTGCTGACACTTTCTCTCATTCTGACTATAGAAAACATTACGAATATTTATCTCTAAATTGGGTATTCCACTCTACTAAATGATTTGAAGTGTATATGTAAAAATTATATAAAGTTAAAACAACTCTTTGCATTAATCAATGATAAAAAAGGGCCGGAAGCCCTCATTTCGTTAATCGATTCATCTGGCATGGGCTATAGGTTAAAGTTATCCGTCCCGGCTTTGCGCGGGTAAAAAGGACCAGGGCCGCGTTGTTTTGATCGATTTTTATATTATAACAATTATTTAAGGTTTTGTTTATTGACGATATTTTAAACGGTTTAGTTATTTGCTCCATACTTTAATCGAGTACAGAACTGTGCGGCGCAATCTAGTTATATGAAAGTGCTTATAGCAAACTTTCTCAGGCCTACAATGGTTTTCCTCTCTGAAGTTTGAATGTAGTTTCCGGTAATTTTAGAGGTGCTGATTACGGGAAAAATAATTTAAAAAATCTAACACGTCACACTTTTTTTACATATTGCAATATTGATTTTGCCCAAAAGTTACCCTCTGCGTTCGCTTTCACGCTCGATAATACATAATGAAAAGTGATCTAACGACTTAAATGTTATGTAAATTGTTTCTATTAGTACAAAAGAATACATTCTACTTCATAATTTGCTAATTACTATCTTATTAACTGATTGGTGCACGATTAATGCGTGATTACAGAAAAGCTCAATTCGAAATAATATCACTAATTGATGATTAAATCTCTATTAAAATCTTTTGTCACTTTAATTAATTAGAAGAGCGTTAATGAGGGTAAGAAATAACAAAAACATATAAATACTTGAACAGATTTTAAAGTACTTCAGTTACACTGTACAATTTAATACGTTAACTTAAAAATGTCGTCGCGAAGTTATTTAACCTCACCGGACCGTTTTTGTTACATTTGTGGAAAATTCATGTTGACAAAACGACAAAGGACTATAACAGACTATAAAAAAGGTTTACAAGATATATTTTGACCTACCCATCAGTAACCAGGACAAGTTGTGGACACCTCACATGAAGAACACAGAGTTTGATAGGAAACTCAGTTAAACCGACTTATAAGCATGGACTTCTAATAAGGAAGTGGTTAAGAACTTTCTTGGGAACAACAAGAGTCCTGATTATAAAGAAAGTGTGGCTAAAATGATAGAAAAAGTGGTAAAAATGGATGTTCAATGAGCATTAAACTTCGATTCCTGAATTACTACTTTCCAGAAAATCTAGGTTAGGTAGGTAGTTAGTCAAGAGCACGGTGAAAGATTTCATCAAGACTTGAAAGAAATAGAACGTAGATATCAAGGAAAGTGGAATAGAAGCATGTTGGCGGACTACTGGTGGTTGCTGAAGCGAGACAATCCGAACAATGATTTTAAGAAAAAATCTCTGAATGGAAACTTCGAGCAGAAAAGGGCAAAATACCACTGAGATTTTTGATATGTAAATATGTTAAGATATATATATATATATATATATATATATATATATTATTTAATTGATAGATATATGTCTTTTTATAAATATACAATATTTACTACATGAAGGTGTCTTTTTGTCTATTCTTCGTAGTCCCTTTTCTGAAAAATCTGAACGTGTTGGAGAAGAACTGATTACATATTCGTAATTAGCGCCCCAAAATCAGTCATCAAGTCTTAGAGAGGAAAAAAGGTCAAATTTTCAGGCCGGTTTAACTATAGACACACTCGAACTTTTTTGTAGATTAACATATTGCCTACAATTTAGTAATAAATCACTTTAAGATAGCGATAATAGTCCAAAATTGTAACTAGAAACTGCACTCGGCACACTTCGCCTCCTTTCACTTTAATCGTTTAAACTCACTAGCTGTGTCCACGGTTCTGCCCGTGTAGAAAGAATTTTCAAAATTATGACACCTTCCCCTTCACTCGCAATCACTAAACGTTCGCCAAACGACATCGATTGTCGCTATATCGGCGGGGTAGTCGGGATGACAGATATAAGCAAATAAATCGGTCTCTTTCTACTTTGCACCATTTAAGTAGTCTTTACCCCCTTCTGTTAAATGTTTGGTACTGCTCTGCTATTATAAATTTTAGCATCATGATATATATTAAATCAACTTTCTCAAAATATAGGCTATCTAGCACAAAGAGTTTTCGAAATCGGGCCTGTGGTTCCAGAGATTAGTGCGAACAAATCAGATTTTCTACTTTAACAGTACACTGCCACTATAAAATTTAGCATGATGATATATAGCCTATAATCTTCTTCAAAGTATGGGCTATCTAGCACAAAAAAGTTTCGAAATCGGACGTGCGATTCCAGAGATTGAACCAAACAAACAAACCAACTTTTCTGCTTTAACGCTACTCTGCCTCTATGAAACCTAACGTGATCTAGCACAATTTTTTTATTTAAATTGGACGTATCAAACAAATAAACAAACTATTCCTCTTTATATATTACATAGATTATCTACACATTATCAAAATATATTACAGATTTTATATAAATCTAGATACTATAAACTATACGACGGTTAAAGCCCTATGTCAATCGGATAAGAAAAACTAAAAAAAACAAACTAATTAAACATTCGTCTACTATATATAAAATTAGTAGGTATAATGTTAAAAAACATTATACCTACTAATTTTTATGAAAACTGCAAATACGATTAAATTATAACACGATAAAGAAATAATTGCCCCTACTCCCTGAACATTTCCAAAATTCATCGAAACCTAAGCATTTTTATTACAATCTGTGCATGTCAAGAAATATTCTTGAATACTTTGTTTCAGTGATCTAGGAACAGGACGTGACGAAAATGCAGTAAAAGTAACAAATATCATGCGTTAAAGATATTTTATAAAATCAATTCGGATGATTGTAAATAAAGGACTTGGTACTCGTTCCGGTTAAAAATACTTATCAAATTCAGATAATTTTCTCTATTGTATTTTAACAATTTGTAAGACGTTGTGGTATATTTCATATTAAGATATCATGGGAATATTGAGAAATGAAAAAAACTGGACAATTGCTTAGCAGAAAACTTATAGAGTAGGATAATGCGGTTGTCTATGTCCATAGAATCGCTGACGCAAGAGATCTGAAATAATTATTGCTGAAATTTTTCATCAAATGCAGTTTTTGCAGATAATTGAAATCTTCAGTTGAAAAATTAGATACTTGGAAGAGATACACTGCACATAACAATAATGAAAACTTCAATTTCATTTTCAAGGTGATGCGCGTAAAAATAATTTTCGACCACAATTTACATAAATTGCGGAACCCCAAAAAGCGCCAGCCAATTAAAGACCATGAATAGTTTAACCATTTATTTACACATCTCACTGTCACAACCCCCTGGCGAAATCAATTAGACCATGGAAGCGCAGCTGCTGACTAGAGACCAGTTTGTCGACATGCATTCGAAGATTAGTCACATATTATTTGCTGTGATTACATGAATTATACAATTTTTAATCAACAGGGTACGTGAAGGGCATAAATTAAAACAAAGCACCAAACAATAAAGACCATTAAGAGTTGAAGAAAACTGACCGTGTCTTCGTCCAAGGGCTCTGCCACCACAGGTATGGGCTGCCAGTCCAAGAATGGGTTCCACTCGAGTGCGGTACCGGATGGCGGCCAGAGCGCGGCCAGGACCAGCGTGGTGGAGGAGGCGGCACGCTCCGATGACGTGCTCTGCGCACGCGTCGATTCGGCCGTGTAGAGCGAGCCCAGAAGAGAGTTGTAGCGTACACGTAAGTACGCCCCGGTCTGGTACATGCGCATCTTGCCGTCCTGATAAAGGTGTTGCAATTACATTAGAAACCTATTTCTTCAGAAAGACGATATTTATTTATATTTAGATTATTTATATTTGCTAGATTTTATAAAAAATTAATGCTAGTATATAAAAGAGAAGTATTTCATTTTGTGTAAGCTCATTTTGCGACCCTTGAGAAAAGAAAATAGAAACTTATTACAAATGTATTCTTTATTTCGCTAAAATAATTATAATTTAGTTGTTTATATGAAAATGTTATAAAAGTGGAATATTTCTGAAATCTGTTGTTCGCAAGTGGGTATGTGTGTCTGTATATGTGCGTGAAAAATCATTTTTTTTGTTCCCAAATTCGCTATCTGTATCAAATGAAAGTTATAAACACAGACAATCCAAAAATATAATATTTATTTTTATAATTGAAAATTTGTTAAACAACACTTTTAAAAAGCCTTTTTCTCACCACACTTTTATTATGAAATATGATAGGACAATAAATCTGAAAAGACCTTGGAAGTATTTAATATGGGCTGGGCAACGTTCAAAAAAATAAGTTATAGTTTAAAAGCACGGAATAATCGCCACACAAGTTCGACTTGTGTTTTACTGGTTTTTAAGGATTCTGTAGATTAAATACGCCCTTTGTAATTCCTTCACAAATAAATGTCCGCCCCCCTAGTGAATATAACTGAGTTTATAATATTCGCTTGAAATTTTTCAAACAAATGTTTCTGTCAAAATTATAATTTATTTTTTAAATATTTTCCTTTTTTGGCGCATTGTACTTGCACCTATGAAATACTTTACTAGACTATTGATAGGTACGCAGGCACCCGTTCCTTGGCGCCTTGAGCGTTCTGCTGCACCGATTGTGAGCATTGTTTCGTAATCGAGGTACCGTTTGTGCCCCGCATTTTCGAAAACTGTTGGTCGCGGCAAGTTGGGACCAGTAACAATATTTATTTTTGTTTGAAAGTCTATTACTAAGTTTAATTATACTTTTGCAGACATATTTTGCAGAGGTACATGCCTTTACTCGATTTTGCCCCTTTCAAATAGCCAACATACGACGACCCAAGAACTTATTTTCGACCAAGTTTAAGAACGATTCTTCAAAAATTATACAAAATATATACATTTGAACCGTTTTTCGCGTTTTGGCATGCGTGATCACATCCATGCTGTAGTCTTTGTAGTAGAGATGTGTAGCTCGTGAGTGAGAGTATGTAACGACGTAGCTACTCGTGACGACGTAAAAGCTGTGGTAAAGTATAGTTTAGTTCATTCAAAATATTTGCGTAAACAAACACTTTTTGTTTCATTTCAAAATTCTACTATATAATTGTATAAATACGTCAATCTATTCCAATTTATTTAATTATCATTAAAGTAATTTTATGTATAATTTGAATCTAGGCTGATAGTCCTAAATCCTGAACCTGTAAAGTATTAAGCAAAGTGGATACTCTTGGAGAATTTATTCTTATTTTCAAACAATAGTGTGTAATGTTCAGTCATTACTATTTATCACCATATTGAACAATGGTCATACCATTGTTCATCGTATGCGTAATAATATGCGTAATAACGAAATTATGTTAATAACTCGGAGTATTGAGATACTGAGCTACCGAGCTAGACATATAAATGAGTGATATATATCTTTCCAATCAAATGATATATTTCACTCTTTTCTTTTCACTGATACATTTTGCGCACCTCTATAGTGTCATTTTATAGTGTCATTTCCTCTGAGGCAATTCACTAAAAAAAACAATACAAAGTGGAACGAACATTTTTTTGACGCATCTTATCGATTACACCTCATAGGAAAGGTCTTTTGAAATAAAATTGAGATGTATATATGTAGTCACATGACGTATATATGATGTATATATGTATATATGTAGTCACATGACGTATATATGATGTATATATGTATATATGTAGTCAATTTTTATTCTAGAAGCGAGTTTACAAAATAATAAACTTCAAATTGATTCATTATGTAAACGCTCCAATAAAATTTGAACCGACACAAAAAATATATAAAATAAAGGACTTAGTGAACTTGTTTAAAATTATCTACAGTTAATTATATGGACTTTTTACAGAAACTTAAACTTTTGGCGTGTGTAAACCTTCCCTCTTTAAACCTTTTTATAATCTATGTCTCGATTCAATACCGAAAATATCAGGGCTCTTAAAAGTCTTACGTTGGTATTTCTAGAAATATTTCTATGACGCTAGATCTTTGATAATTTAGTTATACTCTTAGAGATTTTTATTACGCTATATATTTCCAATTCATATCTTCCCTGATTACTTAATACGGATACAAGGTATATTAGCTTTTTTTACTATTTCGGGATTTCGTAAAGAATTTGAGTTAGGAAGTTTGTTTCCTCGATCGTCGATCGTAATTTTTGTTTTCAGTCGGTTGATGCTGAGCCCAAAGTTCTGGTTTTCTAGCTCAGCTCTATTTATCCACTCTTCCATTTCATTTTCTGAGGGAGTCATTGGCATATTATGATAACGTATCGTAGATTGGTGATCTTAATTCCATCTAAGCTTGCTGCGCACTTCCAGTCCTCCAGATCCTCGTGGATTATGTACGCACGGTAGATATTAAATAAGACAAGGAAAAGGATATGGCCTTGCCTGACTCCTTTTGTAATTTGAACGGTTCAGGTAGAGTTTTATTCATATGCTTTATTGTTTTAATTTAGTTTCGTTCATGTAAACATCGTTCATAGTATTTTGTTTATTTATTTATCTACTTTAATGAATCTAATTGATACATATGGCGGACTTATTGCTACGAGAACAATCTCTTACAGCCAACCATAACACCAGTCCAGCCCCGTTCGACGAACGACCGGGAATTGAACCCGGGTCACCGCGGTGTGCCGCATCGTCAAAGGTCGTATGTCTTGTGATCAACCCAATACACCACGGTGCTTTTATCTAGTTACGTTACGTTAATGGTGCAATAAATGTAATTTATTAGGTAATACTCATACATACTATACTTTTAGCAACTTCTTGTTAAACCTTTATGAATGCTATATTTATAATTCGAACCCGCGAAAATTGGCAACGTATTCTTGAAAGTATGGTTGAAACGTATTCTTGAAAGTTCGCACTTTTCATTTTATTGAATATAAAACTTCTCACTTAGATTGTGATTTTTTTTGACGATTAGTACATTAGATACTAATCGTCAAAAATAACTAAATAGCAAGGACGAGAGTTAATTAAAATAAGTAGACAAAATTTGGACTGGAAATTATAAATTTTGCTTAACTTATGACATTTACTTATTGAAAGCAAAACTTCTAATACGAATTGTAATATATTTTAGGTATAATGGTTTATATAACGAAGTTAAACCTGTCAGTTCTCACTGAAGAAGTTAATTAGTAAAATGCCACTCGACAAGAAGAGACAACATTGCCAAATGTACAATATTCCAAGTATAATCAAGATGAAATAATATTAGGGAAAGTATTAAACACTTGCAGTATTTAACTTAATTAAGGAAAAACCTCTTAAACTATCCATACAATTTGATGTCAGCTTTGCTGTGCGACGATCCTTAACAAGAAAATTCTAATTAATTCCTTCTTTTATACAGAAAAAGACTATGAATTTGTCAAAAAGAATGAAGAATAAAAATTTATATAGCATACAACGTGAAATTAAGTACTGACAAAATAAGACTATAGATTAATTGTACACCCCTGGCAACGAGAATATATCAAGAGTATAATTAAATAAAGCGAAATGAATATCCAAAAAAATATATCGGTTGCAAAAGTTCACAAAAGTGACTCTTATTTTTTGTATCGACTACGTATCCAGTCTGTATAGAGTAATAGTTCTGGCAACGATAATATATCGAGAGTATTATTAAAAAAAAATGAAATGAATATCCAAAAAAGATATCGGTTGCTAAAGTTCACAAAAGTGACTCTTATTTTATGTATTGACTACGTATCCAGTCTGTATAGCGTAATAGTTTTTAGTCATGTCGTAAGCACACGAGTCAGCGCATTCGATAGCAACGCAAAATATGTGCTCGCATATCATGATAAACCATCGAGGTGGGTTATCAAGGTGCAATTGGATATCACGTCAAGAGCGTGAAGTGCATTCTGAACGTATCGGACAACACAATTGCCACCATCTATTATTACGCGGGGTCATATTACAGAGATCAAGAATAAATCTGCAATTATTCATTACGTAATACGGAAATGACGATCTTACTATATAATATTTACTTAAAATGTAGCTCTCCCTATTTTTCCAGTCGACTTTACAAATAACATGAAAATATTCAATACATACTTTTCTAAAAAAACTTTTAACTGACTAAAATATTCACCATTAAGGAGATCCACCTCTTATCGTCATCATCAGATTCTCACTCCATCATCCTCATTATGTTGCAGAAACAAGTATATATTTATGTTCAAAACCTAACCCATCGTGGATTGGGTGAAATACCGGTTAAGGAATTTGTAAACAAATCAAGTTAAATAGCAGCCTAGACCGAGTTGGGGTATGCGATTTTACGATAACTCCGAACCTACATTTTAATAAGCTTATACAAAAATATCTATGTTTGCATTATTCATAACTTACAAGTTTTTATGATTGATGCTAATCTTACAAGTTTTTACGGTTGATGCTAATTAGCATCAAGCTATTTAGCGATTACTTTTTATGGTTGATACTAATCTTAGTATTTACGGTTGACGCTAATCTTATAATTTACGGTTGATGCCAATCTTAGTATTACGATTGATGCTAATTAACATCAAGGTATTTAGCATTAACTTTTTATGGTTGATACTAATCTAAGTATTTACGGTTGACGCTAATCTTACAAGCTTTTACGGTCAAAGCTAATCTTAGTATTAATTATTTCAACACACTATACTTGCAATATTAATGCACATAGAATTCCTACCATATGCTAAGATAACAATACTGACAAGCTGGTAACAGAATTTATTGAAGATAGTAATTTTAATAATAGACCCATTACCGTCATTCAACCAAAAAAGGTTAAAAGCTCATTTCCCCTTTACACACCAGCATAGGTAGAAAAAACCACACATATCTAGATAGAAAAAAAATCGTCCCCCCCTGCAACAAGAAACTATAAAAATACAAAAAAAAAATAAAAAAAACATTGTGTATGTACTTATGTACTCGCGTTAGAAGTTATACTTCTTTGGCATAATACAAGAAGAACTTTATTTAGCACGCAAATATCGTGATTATAAATACGGTTGGAAAAATCTAAATTCAATCAAATAATTAAATTTTAAAAATTATTTGACAGATGAGTTGTCCACCATTTTATTGTTCTGCTGGTTTTCCATTGTAAGCCAATCATCTACCAGGCAAATAAAAGTGGAACGGAGAACTCTGCCTCTCCAAGGCACTTTAGTAAGATAACGTCTACACGACCGAAAGCTTTCTGGTAGTCAAAATATGCAACATCTACTTGAAGTCCGAGGTCAACAAGATAAAAGAGGTAGTCAGGGAGACAAGCAATATCAATAAATAAATTGGATATTATATGTATGTCGTCGATTTAATTAACTTATATAATTATACTGCTATAATGGCATACTATAACTTTATTAAATGTAGATAGTTATTTAAATGTTACTGTTCATTAATATCACCTACTCAAGTTCTGCACGCAGTTTAAAAAAAATCTCACAATGCATCGTCATTTAATATGGCTGTACACAAAACAATGACGCTTTAATCTTGCCACATAGAGTAATTTAATCTGTTCTTTGAACATATTGTTGTCAAGAGTTATCAAATTGATCGATAGGTGGCGCCAAGATAATTTTACACGCGAGTGAAGTTTCATCAATCAATTCAAATGGAGTTCTCTCCATTAAAAAAAACGAAAATAAAAATATTCTAACAATTTATAATGTCATTGATTGAACTTATATGAAATCAAATTAAACGGTCATGTCCGCGAAACCAGCGTGTTAAATGGTAGAAAACAGAGAACTAAGATAAATATTATTAAGATCGTTAAATATACTATTTCTAAAGCGCGTTGGATTTAATATAATATTATCAATCCTCATTCACAGCGTGACATTTCATAAACCTTTTATTTGTATTGTTCAAGATACGTCCCGCGAGTTGTCATATCTTAAATACATACATTGGCATTTTATATACAATGAATTACTCCTAAATTAAAATCCAAAGAAGTTTCGTATGAACAGAAATACGAAACTTCTTTGGATTATTTCTAACAAATGTTTACTTTAATTGATTCGCATAGTAGGTTACTTCCCCTTAATTTCGACATCTGAATTGCTAGGTAATTCCCCAGACACCAAATTCCTGGGCTATACACAAAACAATGACGCTTTAATCTTGCCACATAGAATAATTTAATCTGTTCTTTGAACATATTGTTGTCAACAGTTATCAAGTTGATCGATAGGTGGCGCCAAGATAATTTTATACGCGAGTGAAGTTTCATCAATCAACTCAAAAGGAGTTCTCTCTATTAAAAGAAAAACGGAAAATAGGTATTATATATATATATATATATATATATATATATATATATATATATATATATATATATATATATCGTCGCCATTATTTTGTATGTCAGTGGCGTGCAGTGCTTTTTAGGAAGGGCATACTGTGAAGGGACAGACATACACAATTATATAAGATATGTCTGATCACGGCATTGAATGTGTAATAGATTGAAAACGTGTCTCAATAATCGAATCGTAGGCACTCAAAATCAATAAACTCTCGACGTAATTCACGGACTTATCGAACTGTGACCTTAATCGTGACCATAAAAAGATAATTCTTGCTTACCTAAAAATACAATTTAATTTAACAAAATATTTTGTTTAAAATGCAACTTATGATTAGCCACCAATACGTTTTTTGTCTTAAATGAAAGAATATACATAAAAAATGACGTATTGAAAAGAATTAGGACTCGCGCACGATTATTTCAAAATTGATTTCAAAAATGCTTTTCTATGCGGAAACGGTTATCAGTTGGCTGTCAAACATACATTTTAGAACCCCACTTTAGGCTATCTAGATTTTTCACGAAGGTATAATTTAAAAATTGACTTCGATCTACCATTTTCAATTATACTTTTTTTACTAAAATAAAAATGGAAAAATCCTACCTTAATCACGTAGTAAACAGCAACATTTGATAATAGCCATTGTTTTACGACGAAAATGCACGTCAAAAAATAAACTAATAAAATATTAATTTAATTAACCCTTAAAGTATATGATTGAGTAAGAGACTGGAAATAACAGAATAAACTGTTGACTTTGTAATTTTGCTGGCATTAAATAGTTAGGTGCGACCAATGCTGATATATTTAATATAACAGAAGTAATCTTTCTTCTTTGTTTGAACTATGGATATAAAATAAACATTAAAAATCTGTGGTTTGAATAAACGTTATAACGAGATTTATGACAGCAATCAATACATAATTAAAAATTCAATCGGTTTCATGACCCCCTATTAAAGAGAAGCCAGAGCTTAGCGCTGATACTACCGCCCACTAATCTTGAATAAAAATCTATAAAAAACCAGGATAGTGCAAATTTGTTCTCTCGCCAGTCTTTCCACTACAGTTGAGATCAATGCTCTTTGCATTATGCTATAAAACCGATGACCTCAAATTTCATATAAGGATGCAAGATTTACAATTTTGATACCAGTTTTTTCAAGTGAAACTTCTTTTGTTTTGACGGATGAAACACTGTTTCATTGATATATAATATTACCTTAACGCCATCTTTTGGTCGGTTTACATAAAATTTCTACAAGGTTACGTTTGATATTCAATAAGAAAAATGTTGTTGAGCTATAAACATAGCGTCTAGACAGGACGTCAATACTAAATTTTGATATCATTTTTAGCAATTTCACAAAGTGCAATGAAAGCGGATGAGACAGTATTTACCATTAAATTTAAAATTTTATGACTCTCTTAATTTCCAATCAATTTATAATTTTCATATCTTATCTTTCTAATAATTTATAATTTTCCTAATATTGGTTTCTAATTAACCTATCTAATTTCCCTTCAGGAAATTTTACTACAAACCACAAATTGAAAAGTAGTCACCTACCACAAAAGGCGTAGGCGTCTAATGTAGAAACCCGTTCATATGTTTTCATAATATACATTTTTGTTTTCATCACTACCATGCCAGTGTCAACCAGTGTAAAAACGCCCAATCGCCCAAGTAAAAAAGAAGTTTCACTTCAAACTTATGAATGTTCACATGTACATTTTTATATTCAAAATAACTCGGTTTCGGACGCTACTCGAACCCGTGACCACATATTACTTTATCATAGAATTTCATCCACGTCTGCTATTTACATCATAGATTTTTTCATTATGTAAAATGATTTTCGTTTGAGGCTTTTATTGTATGTTCAGTCTTTACTTACTAGTACTTTAGTTTACGTCACTATTTTAGTAGCTTGCTACGCTTTGCGCGTAACGGAGATGAACCACTTTTGTAGGTGGCTAGTCGACGGCCAAGAGCTGCCGAATTTCGCGGGAGAAAGTCGGTCGCTCACTTTCCACCGACTTACCGCACAAGACAAGACGCTCATGATTAGCGCATGTTCAGTCGTATGTTCCATCCTTTTCTCATAATGTTCGGATCGACAAAAGTTCAGGGTCGTCCAGAGTAGCTCTGATTTTTTGTAGAGCCGATTTTTGAAAATTAATAAATATATTTATTAATAATATTAAAATTAATAATTTATTATGCGTTAATTTTATTGGTCGGTCAATTATTGTTGGTCGTATGCGCTGCACTTTTTACTTTGTTAATGGACGGCAGCTATCTTGCCGATTAAGGTTTTCTCCACTAGATAATCAACTTGCACAGCATATAAACCCGCGTTTTACACAAGCCAATCTCGATAAGATTAGCTTTTATTTACATAAATTAAATGTTATTTACATCGTTTTATGTAAACTATTGGCATGTGCGGTCTTAATTTACAAAGTACTTATAAAGAGGCAACGCTTTGATGTCACTTCAACCGTTATCGACGTGACCCGACGTAAACACTAATTAATGAGAAGCCGACGCTGTTCTCGTTGAAGGATCGAAGTGTTTTTCTCCTCCACTTTAGCGATAACACGATTAACTTAAAAAAACCAAGTGGAAGATAGTCAGAACCCAAAAATATAATTCCCATTTTCCCAGTAATGATTGCTTCTAATTATCTATTAATTAGCTTATCTAATTATTTTAGGTATTTATGGCCTACTATTATTTCTTTTGTTCCTAAAAATGTTATCCGATAATGTAAATGTCTAAAATTACACAGCTACCTAGAAAAAAATCGCTTTAAATCTTTTCAGGATTCCAAAAAAAGAAAAACGGAGTCCTTAAGGTATTACGTTTTTATACCTTCGCTATGTTTGGCATTTTCTCTGAATGTTACATAATGATACTAAACAGGAAAGCTTACTTATTCGTTTGTGTCGAAAATTGTTGTAAAAAAATGTTTCTTCAAACGTGTTGGCTTTATCAAGTTATTAAAAAAATAACCTATTATTTTGAAACGTTTCTGACATTTCCTGAAAAAAAATGTAACACAAAAATTTATTCCCCCATTTATTTTTAAAACAATTGAGGTGAAAATTTTAAAAAATATATAGTGGCGCTAGAAATAGCTATATCTTTCCTAAATATGCAAATATCGAAATAAACGATGACAAACAAACCTACATCATTGATCAGGTGAACGACAAAATAATTGTTATTAATTCAAAGCTATATAAGCCGAATAAAGTCAACATATATATATATATATATATATATATATATATATATATATATTATAAAGCTTAATATTAAGCTTCTATACATATTATTACTACCAATATAACCAAAGTTTCGAAAACTTTAATGCAATCCTCTTTTTGTAACACACTCTCTACATCGCTCTATTGGTAAATGCTTGATCTAAAATAGAAAAAAGCGAGAAGCATTTTTCAAAATGTTCAACTGAAAAGGGAAAGTACATGACCCTTACAAACATGACGTAATTGTGGATTAATCTAAAGGCAATATTTTGGGGAATCATTACGCTCACTGTTCCGAAATAATACAATAAATTCACATTTAACATCAAGATGTAAGCAAGTGTTTAAATAATCGACTGATTAAATGCTGCCGTAGCCTACGTATGGTTAGCCGTAAGAGATTGCTCTCGTAGCAATAAGTCCGCCATATGTATCAATTAGATACATTAAAGTAGATAAAAAAATAAATAATTGATACACTCCTTGAATTGATACACTCGTTGTATTGATACACTCCTTGTATTGATACACTCCTTGTCCTACTACGATTCCGAAAGCGCGGATTTTTGTGGTTCCCCTTGTGAGATTAGAGATGGTGAGGCCAGAAATATTGGTTTAAACAAAGACGCTTCACGACGATTGCTTTTAAATGGGTAGCAAAAATACATGGACCGATAAGAGAAGGAAAGAGGCAAGAATAACGTTGTTGTTTTTATTTTGTGGGTATTTATTTAAAATTCGGGGAAAAGTGTAAATTACGAAACCTAATTAACTCGACGATGCAGTAAGATTACATTCGTGTTCAGGTCCAATGATAATAATTTTAATCTTTATATAATATAAACAAAGTCGCTTCCCGCGTCTGTCTGTCCCTCTGTAAGCTTAGATCTTTTAAACTATAGGATATATAAAACGGGTTTTGGTGCGGTTTTCACTGTCATTCAGACAATTTCTTCTGGAAGGTTAATATATATATAATACATGCATGTTATATTTACAGGAAATATAAAAAGTCAATATTTCGTAAAAAAGTAGAATAGGCTATTTGACAACATCGAAAATATACCACAATTCGGGGTCATCCTATTAGATTATAACGTAAATAAGCGTATTGCTTTTAATTTTCGGAAGAATCAGTTTATATTATATAAAAAAAAAGTAAAGAAATTACAATATTTTTTTGAAATTTAATGAGCATCGCAAACGCCCTGTTATTGGTTTAAGGTCAGATGACGTCACAGCCAAGTTTTTAAATCTTTAAATTATGGTCCTTTTTTCTTTTTTTTTAATTTATATCTGTTATTTAGTATACATTTTTTTATAATATAATATCATTACGTATGTTATTCATTATATATTATATTATATAAAAAGAAATACATTACAAATGATATATTTAATTAAAATAACTTCCGGTCATAAATAATGTATAAAAAAAAAGATTTAATTCTCATGCAATGCATATGCTAATGTATATATCAGCACTATAATTTTATTCCAAACATAAAACATAACACATAGACTTTTCCTGAATGTAGTTGGATAAAAAAGATGTTATTGTTAAAATTGACAGATTAAGTAAATAGTCGAGTTGGATAATTAAATGTACTATATGTATATTATAAATAATTAACAATTTGTAAGAAATTATATTTTTAATTGTGTAACAAGTGCTTAGCGATAAAAGATACAGTGGACTAACTGGAAACAAAGGTTAAAACATATTCCATCGCAAACAAAAGTCATCAGGTATTTTTTAAATTGATTTTTTTATAATAAATAATCGTCTGCTGCAGAATTTTTGAAACCTATCGTTTTTAATGTATATTCTTTCATATCATATCAAAAATTTAAATTTAGATAAATACTAACACTTGTCAAAATATCATTGGTACTAAAACGCATTCATACCAAATTTAATATTATTATTCTTTTGGTTTATAGACATTAATATCGATAATAATGTTTAAAACACAAATATTACTTATATCGTAATGATCTTCACACATAAAAACATTTGAGTGAGCTACAATACTGTTTGGATTTCTTTGTGCTAATTGCAGTCACTTTTTTTCGTCTTTTAAGATTTGTTAGCACTGAAAAGAAACCTTTTTGTCGTCTTTTCATATACGTATTTGTACATTATGTCATTACACACCATTTTAATATGATAATAGTCCCCTTCAGCAGGGCTGTTTGTTCACATTGTGTGTGACGTCACATTAGCCGCCATTACAGAAATTGCGTTTTTAGCGCGAGTTCGAAAATTCAAATTCAAAAGTGATTTATGTAAAAAATACGGCATATATCCTGGAAATATCAATGTTGTGTACTTTTAATATAAAATAGAACAATTTAAAAATTCAAGTCAAATAGCCTTATTTTGGGCGCGTTCGTTGCTAACGCTGTATATATATATATATATATATATATATATATATATATATATATATATATATATATATATCCTACGGATAACCCACAGTTACCATTTTTTGTGGGTTATACTTTCGAAGTTATTTTGAATAATATTATATTAATCTTTATTTAATCAAATAGTTGGTTTCGTTGAGCATTTCATGTAGATATTAATGATAACGATTTTCTGTCATTTGGTCTTTACAGAAAATCATTATCATTATTATTTTAGAAGACATCACAGATTTAAAATTACCAAAAATCAGTATTCGCGATGCCGATGCCGCGTACGGACGGCGGTGCGGCGGGCGGTGGCGGTGCGTGAATGACAGTAATATTATTAATCACCCCATAATTACCTCACATTAGTACCTACATTGCACCCGTGCAGTCGGGGCGAGTAGCTAGTAAGATATATAATAATCGCTGAATGAATTATAAACCAAGCTGAAGTATATTGATAATGAGATTCACTTGAAAAAGCATTTATATAAGAAGAAAAATACATAGATGAAAATTATATTGACAATTATCATAATCTACTATATCATCAATTATATAATCTAGTACATCATCAATAATATAATCTAGTACATCATGAAACCAGTTAGACGAGATCTGTTTTACCTAAATCAATTCAATATTGTTCATATCTTTGTTTTTTCAGGAAGTCTCATTCTTTTTATACATAATCACAATTTCTCTTGATAACATACGAAACATAATTTCTGATCACCTATAAACTACATGGCGTGCTTTTGAGTTGTAAATTTTTTAACTGAATTACACACGGAGTTTTTACTAGAACCATCTGGATAGTCCAGACTCACGGCATCTGGAATTTCTATTACTTAAAGTGTAAATTTGTGAAGTCATCTATATTTAGTGTCTCTAACAAACATCATAATTTATACTTAACGACGCCAGAAAGTTAAACAATAAGTATAATTTATTGCTCCCTCTTACAAAATAACTAAGTCGATTGAAACTCAATAATTTAAACATCTACCTGAATGACATTGTTAAGTGAGAATAACCGATTTAACCTTCCTCCGCTTGATTTCGCCCGCCAGATTTTGACCCCCCATAAATAACCACCGGTTGTTTACAGAAAAAAATATTTCTATATGAATACCCTTATATATATGTCCTTACATAAAGATAACTGATATTGACAAAAAATGAGCAGAGATTATACAGGTTATTTATAAATAAAAAAAAACAAACAGCTCGATATTGAATTTTATTGCTAGTATAGATTATGGTGGAAATACTGTAATTAATTAGATTATGGTGGAAATACTGTTAGTAGTCATTTTCTCTGAATGTTAAGATTTATAAATACGCAAACACTATAATTACACCATACAATTATAATACGATTTATAAATACGCAAAGTTATTTTTATTACATATTTATAATTGATAATATAGATTATGGTGGAAATACTGTTAGTAATTAGATTATGGTGGAAATACTGTTTGTAGTCATTTTCTCTCACAATAACACCATACAATTTGTAATACGATTAGTATAACAATTTTAAATGCTCTCTTGAAAAATTAAATATACTCACATTTGTCAAATGACCCCATCCATACGGACTCAAGGAGGCATTGATATGAGGATCCGTGGGAAACGTATCGGCTGGTGTCCTGTCGCCATGTCGGAATACCTGAAACGAAAATCATTTTATATAATACTAGCTTTGCTCCGCGGTTTCACCCGCGTAGAATTATCTTAATTCTGCTGTTCTTTCCCCCACAGTTACTTCGCTTCCTTCGTCAAACGATTTCGATCCTCGGGATCGGGGGTATATCGTCGAGAATACTCGGGATAATCAGCTAACAAATACGCTCTTTCTCTTTGCCTTGCATCGTTTAAGCAATGGTCCCTTTTGGTACTTTGGATGTACTTTTTGGATCGCAGTACAGTAATATATAACCTAAAAAGTATTGGCTTTCTAACGTATACATTTTTTAAAATCGACTGTTTGGTTTTGATTCGAGATATGTGCACTAACAAAAAATAAACAAAAAACTTTATCACTTTAGTATCGATGAGCATAAAAATGTAAATAGGTTACATGTCTTTGAGTCACAGGGTGAGCCTGACTCTACTTGCTGGAATACTTTGAACCTATTTTCGTATTATTTCAGGTGAATATGAACGAAAGTGGCACAGTATTGGGCTTATAAAAATAATTGATTAAACACTTCATCATACACTTCATCAAACATTAAGTGTATACACACTTCCGAGATTCCACTTAACTCAAAGTTACAACTATGGATAATTCAGAGAAGTTATTATATAATTGTCGATATAAATAAGATTATGTAAATAAAAAGCTTTTATGAATTCTTCTTTAATTTATCAATTTTGTTCTAGTAAGCTCAGTTGTTCATTAAAATAAACTTTCAGGGACAATTCAGATTAATTATTATATAATTGTCGATATAATAAGATTATGTAAATAAAAAGCTTTTATGAATTCTTCATTCCTTTATCAATTTTCTTCTAGTAAACTCAGTTGTTCATTAAAATAAACTTTCAGGGACAATTCAGATTAATTATTGTATAATTGTCGGTATAATAAGATTATGCAAATAAAAAGCTTTTATGAATTTCTTTTTTAATTTATCAATTTTGTTCTGGTAAACTCAGTTGTTCGTTAAAATAAACTTTCAAGGACCTGTGCGCAATGCAAGTCTATGTATAAAAAGGTTATTATGTCATTTGTATCACTGAGCTCATAACGCATAACGCTCGTTGTACGAACGCGCGCAATTTAGTTCAGTTTTGTACAAGAGGTAACTCTAACCATATGTTTTTTCAGGAAAACGAGTTATACCATATTATTTGGCTTATGAAATGCTTATGATGTGGGCAATTTGATGAGAATCGATCAAGACATTTGTGAGATAAAAAGTTATATTTTTTTATATGACAGGCACGGGGCAATTTGAAAAAAATGTAAATATACTTGATATCGAATATATTTAGCGTAAATTTTGCAGAAATTCATTATTCACAATTAAATGAAACTACGTGATGTAGTATTATTTCTACTTTCTTTAAGTTCTTTACCACGACCTAGGTTTCGTTGTACTACAATATCTTCAGGTGGGATATTAGCAAAGATCTTTGCTAATAGCCCGCCTGAAGATGTTGTAATGGAACGAAACCTAGGTCGTGGTAAAGAACTTAAAGAAAGTAGAAATAATACTACATAACGTAGTTTAATTTAATTGTAAATATACTTATAAAAAATTACCCAATTACCAATACCCAAGCGATTTAGACAATAGACCAGATAATGGTCCGACAATCGCTCGCACGCGTGCACTTACGAGCACATTTTTCGAATTTGTTATACCAAATAATGAAATGAGGAACCAACGGCTGATCACTCACAGGTAGGTCTGTGAGTGATCCTGCCGTTGGTTCCTCATCTCATCCATCTGTCTCTCACGTCGGTTCTCCTCAGAAATCGTTTACCGTAGGAACTTTGAATTTAGTTTGGCAATAAGGCATTTTAACCGGTATATAAATATATTTGAAATCAATAGCTAATTCTAAAAGAAATTATATATGAATTTTAGAGGGACGAACGAAGTAACTGGACTATTTTTTTCATACTTCTCATGGGGTATTACTTAAAAAGCAAGTTATAAGAATTATTAGTGCTTTTGAATTAATTTACAGTAAAATATCGGTCTGGATTTTACATTTTCTTGCCTCTTTTTGTCGCCCGGAAGTAAAAAAAATCGGTCTGATCAGTTCAAGTTTGGTTGTTTACTGACCAAAACACTTGCATCTGCAAGCTGTTGCTAACGCTTAACAGTTCAAAAAGGTTTCATACCATTACGAAACGCTTAAAAAATAAACAAAGCAAAGTGCACAAAAATGTCAACAATTTGAAAAAAATGTTCGTACTGAATTGACCGTTTTCGCGTTCAGAACTTTTTGTATAAAAAACAGAATAACTTGATTGGAAAAATGACAATCAAAAGTGACGCAATAAGACGACGAAGTATTTATATGACGTGAAGTATTTTTATCTTTCGTCAACTGTACACTGGTACTGATGACTGATTGCATAAGACTGTATTTTCGTATATGCCCAACTGTACACTCGTACTGATGACTCTCATTGAATAAGAGTATATTTTCCTATATGGTCAACTGTACACTCGTACTGATGACTCTGATTGCATACGAGTATATTTTCCTATATGGCCAACTGTACATTCACACTGATGACTGATTATGAGTGTATTTTCCTATATGGTCAACTGTATACTCGCACTGCTGACTCTGATTGCATATGAGTATATTTTCCAATATGGTCAACTGCACACTCGCCATACTCACTGACTGCATATAGCCGTATTTTCTTATGTAGTACTAGTTACTGTACACTCGTCTGATCACTCTGACTGTGTATGAGCGTATTTTTCTATTTAGTTAACTTTCTCCTTTAATGTTATTCTCTATGGGTAAATGATCATTTGAAAGTTTCCGCTTGCGCCTTTTCCCTATACGCTTTTACCTTGTATCGCACGTCATTTCTAACGACTACTCTTTTCGCAACTAAGTATATAATCTATTAGATAATTAAATCACGTGCAACAACCAATTACAAGGAAAAATACCTAAAACAAAGCACATTACACAAAAATAACATGAATCGTAAACTGTGAAACAACGTAACCATAGTAACAACAACAACATGTCAACCATATTTCTTTGTGTGCTCGCATTTTATAATTTTGTGCGTTGTACATTTTTGACGCAAAAGTTGCCAATAACTTTTATTACATTCGATATGATTGTCATTGAACGGAAATTTCGACAAAATTTTCGAACATACAGAACTGTCATTTATCGCCAGAGGTGATAAATGTATTTTGGCTGTCAGTATGAAAAATAATGAATATGAATAAAATATACATTAAATATATAATAATTTAATATATAATAAACGCATATTCTATTAATATTTATAAAGATTTACGTCGTGACCTTGTCTATATTTAGGCATCCCGATACAGATATGAATATGATGAACTACGTACTCGCTTGAAGACCCGAGTGGGATGTCTTCCAAACGAATATGTTTATCTCCTATTATGTTGACATTTTTTGTCTCTTTGCCTTTTTTATCGGTAAAACTTATGTAAAAATAAAAAGATGTAAATTTACTTAAAAGCATTTTACAAAATTAGGTAAATAAACTGGCTTATAAAATAGAAGCTGGCGAAGCTCTGATTGAGCTTTGCATTCAACAGAAACCGGATTCACCAAACCATAACAAAATCTTACAGATAAATTAATATATAATTGGGAAAAATTCGTTCATAATCTCTTCAAAAATACGATAAGTAATTTATTATAAGTTATAAAATATATAAAATGTTTCAAAATATGTTACCGTTGAAGTTATTTTTTATCTCCTTCACGATTACGATTAAAATAATAATTTAAATTTAATAATACAATTACATCAGCTTACAGCCGTAATCATATTTAAAATAGATAATGTGTTTCGATAAATTCTTTAATAAAAAGTAAAATAACATATCGGAATTTAAAAAAAGCCACGATGAATTAGCGATTCATAATAGCTATCGGAGACAATATCTGAATGGAACTAGTATGTAGCAGTTATACCTAGCTTCTATTTATCATTTATTCATTATGGAATAAGACGTAACCAAAGTTTTTTTCCACTAATTTATTCATCCATCAAAAGAATTCAAATCTAAAACTTCGGGTAATGATAAAATTTACGGTTTATATATTTTACAAAACGTGCCACTCTCCGAGCTTCTCATTGGAACGAAATTTGGTACAGTTTTAGATCACAATGGTATTTATTTCTGAATAAATGAGTAGAAGATAATTTTGCTTAATTTTTGTATATATCTTATCTACATATAAGTATGTTATAAATATAAGTTTTTAATCGAATATTCGTTTTTTTCTAACTTTTATACTAACTTAAGATTAATTTTTTATGCAATTTAAATAAAATAAAAACATTTTTATCCCTCTTGGAATTTGGCGTTTTCTTATTACACAAATATTCCTGTTTTTCTGTATATAAATTGGCATACGACACAATTTTCATCTGTAGCATTTTTTTTATTTCATTTGGTTCCCTAAATAAATAAGAAACCTTTATACTTTCATCAAGTCCATTCGTCCGTCCGTCTGTCATAGTTTTAAGTTTCTACAGCTTTAGACCTATACGCTTGAAATTTAAAACACATATGCTTTCATTTGGGTATTATATAGTAGTCTATTTCTCTAATTTTTCAGCTGGACGTTTGAAAAAAAATTAAACAAATTGTAGATACTAAAATTTGTTGGTAAATTTGCGTCAACAATTTAAAGAGTTATATAAAATTATAATGGTCAATTTGCGTCAACAATTTCAGGACTTATAAACAACTATGGAATCCTACTTTGTGCGTGTTCCGATAGGCAATTGACCCTTTTTTAAATATAAGTCTGTGTAAACAAGGTCGAAACAAAGATCAAGTCTATTATAAGTACTCTAACGTTACACCTCTTTGTGCTTTGACTTGGTTTAGGTCAAAGATTATGAGATGAACTCCACTTATCATATTTTTAAGAGGCATACGCTTTACAGCAAAAGATTACCATATAGCCAACGTCAAGAAGGTCAATGTCGAGACTTGCACCCTGATTTTCACGGATAGTAATGACGTCTATCACACATAATAAAAACTGTTGGGAATGAACATATGCATACTCTATTTAATATTTCAATTTTAACTTAACTCGCCCTTAACATTTGATAAGATTTAGCCTTAACCTCATTTTTGTCATCGATACCACTTTTTTATTCACTTTTGGGTGGACAGCTATTTCTCACAGAAAACTAATAGTTTAAAGAGTTAACTGAAGAAGTATCTAACAATTACTATTCAATTAACTAGTGTCGCCTCTTGTAAACCATTGCGATTAGTAAAATTTGTAACACAGTCTTTAATCAATAATTTAACTAAACCAATACGTTAAAACCCCTTTGTAAATATTTTACAGTAGTGATTAACACTGAATACCACGTGAATTTCTAAAATTTTGGACTAAATCCTCTGTCAAGGTTATCTTTGTTCCAAAAACAGCAAACTTTTTGTTCTTTTTTGGCTGGACAGCTATTTCTCACAGAAAACTAATAGTTTAAAGAGTTAACTGAAGAAGTATCTAAAAATTACTATTCAACTGACTAGTGTCGCCTCTTGTAAACCATTGCGATTAGTGAAATTTGTAACGCACTCTTAAATCAATAATTTAACTAAACCCATACGTTAAAACACTTTGCACGGCACCTATTACACACGTTCAAAGAAAAAATATAATTAGTCACGAATCAAATATTCTATTTATGGCACACATATTAGTCGTTCTAGATATTTTCAGAGTAGCTGAAATTTTAATAGAGTTCCTAAGTTATTAGGACTGTATACTTTGCACTGTAATACTGTTTTGTTTTTCTCAATATATTTTACAATATTGGGTAATATAATTTAGATATCATTACTACGAAGAATTTCAAGTATTTCCTATGTCGAATATAATCTATAAAAAAAACTAGCATTCATGGTATTGAAACAATTTTTTCGGAAAAAAATTGTGATATGCAGAACTACTGTCACGGTTAGTGTTCGATTTGCTTGCTTACCTCCCGAGTCCTTATTAGTAGCTGCGAGAACGAAATTGAGAATAAAAAGTCTTAGCTTCAATTAGCTCAGGATATGCCTACGTACACGTATACGACTATGACTGTATAGAGCACGATTACGACTGTATAGAGCACTGTATACACTAGGATTGTATAGAGGCTTACTGTGTAGAGCACGACTACAACTGTATAGAGCACTGTATACACTATGACTGTATAGAACATGACTGTGTAGATCACGACTATGACTGTATAGACACTTTATTTATTATGTAAAGGAGCTTTTTGACAATATTTCTTGTTTACTTTTTTTTTGCTTCGCGATCGTTTTCGCGTAGAAGCAGTTCAAAAATCCAAAAGCGACTTATTTTAACAGAATACCTCAAAAACATTGATCGATCCCTCAGTCAATTTATCACTTACATTAAGCGATATATATTTTATCTATATATTTTATAGTAATAAAATAAAATATACATAATCGAATCGAATTATGTGACGTAACTTCCGTTTTCACTGTTCATATCGTTAGTATTTAAATTAACAATAATTATTTAAATTCGTCTCTCTGTTAAAATTATGTTTATTACCTTTATCATTTCGTTTATCTTTTATTTAGTCTCAAATATTTCGTCCAGGTCACGGCGCATATTAAAAGGCAGAAAAAGAAAAAAAAAGTAAATGAACAAGAAACAAGACTGGCAACTTTGCAAATGTTAAAAGCAAAGACGATATTAAATTACATTTGAGAGGTCAACATTGCAATTTAAAGTATCTAAAAATGCGACTACCGCATTTCATACGTCTTAATGGCCAAAGTGAATTAAATATAAAGATCCGGGTTTGAACTCAGAACAAAATTACGTATTCGTGTTGTTTATGTCAATCGATTAAACATTAGAATTAATTAAATAAAATACTACTTCGATTAAGAATGTAAAAAAAATTGAAGAAATAACTATGAATAAATTAAATTGCTTATATATCCTGACATGTATCATAGTACCTCAATTATAATACCTGAATGTATAATAACACGTCAGTGATACATTGGGTTACTTTTTGGTCAGTAACAGAATTTTATGGAGTATGTACGAATCGGCAACTAAATCATACAGTGAAAAACAATTTTAAAAAAATTAATTTTTTTTAAACTTTTTATAACATACTGCTTTAAAAAAACGAGGGACGTATTTTTCTTTTTTTTCACTGTACGATTTAATCGCTGATTATTAACTGCTGCTTAAAGTTCTGTTAATGACCAAAAGGTAACCCTATATGTAGTATATTACGTTATTTGTATTTATTTGTTTGGCGTTGTTTTTTTCCAATGTAAATCGGCACAGAAGCATATTTGTTTAAAATCATTTTAGCCATGATATTTGTGTATGAATAAAAACCTATTTGAACATTTTAAAATAGTATGAAATGAAAAACTTAAATATCTAGTTGTGGCTTTTTCATTTTTCTTATAAGCGTTTCTTCATTTAATATATATATATATATATATATATATATATATATATATATATATATATATATATATATATATATTTATAGTGGATATTTCTTGAGAAGTAAAATAATCCTTTGCGCATAAGAATTTTTATTTCATTTAATCAAAAAAGTCTTTATTTCCTTCAATGGCAAAACGATTTTAAACCCTTTGAATTAACAAATTGTTGTAAATATGACAAAAAACGTGTGATCTAATTTATAACATTCATCCTAGCACTTTTTAAAATATCTTTACAATTGGCAATAAAAACTCCCGGTACTGAAACTCTCTGACTATTAAAACTAAAAACGCTTAATCCACAGCATGAACTTAAATTTTAGAGCTAATAATGCAATACTAACTCATGCACTACAAAAAATATAATCGCTTATAATAAAAAAAAAACTGTTTTCTGTTAATGAAGCAGACAAAGATTGGCAAGGTTGGAGAACAAATAAAAATGTAGAAAAAGATAATTGTTAATTATCTTTTTCTACATTTTTATATTCGCTTTCTTATTTTATGTTCATCTCTTATTGTCTATGCCGCTTCATTAAAAGAACGGTTATTAACTTCTAAAATAACAAATGCACCTCACTGGAATATAACATCCCGGGACGATGACTAACTGAACGCCAATAGGTTATCGATATAATTAATTAATTATTAAGTCATCTAACAAAGCGCTTGGCCGATAGTAACTATCATTTAGCAAGAATAGAACTGCACACGGCCACGTATAAGATAAACCCTGCAGTCGACCGGTAAGAATACACGGTAAAACACACGTTAAGATTACATGGTAAACTAATAAACATTGTTGTTGACTTGCGTCAACTATTTTCCTTGTTCGTTTCTCCAATTTAAATATTACCTCGCGCGAAGGCAAGGATGGCACGTTCAGTACCATCGATGTAATCATCATTTTTTGAGTTTTGTAAGGAAATGATGGAAAAAGGACGGCTTTATAATTTCATCATATCTGGCTAACAACCCGTATGTCAGAGCATAAAATACTTTCACTTTAAGGTCTAACAAACTATAATGTTTGTTTTTCAAATAATTTCTCTATATGAAACTTGGGGACAAAGAATGTCTTTCAGAATGAAATAAATGTCTTTCAGAATAAAGCTAAGAGAATAAATGTCTTTCAGAATGAAATCAAAAATATTGTTAAAAATCTGAATGAAATCACCATATCGGCATTCAGTAAGGAAAATTATTTTGGTTACCTTACATAAATTAAACTAAAAAAATACCTATGCGCCAAGTTATTTGGTTTACGCCAATGAAAAAATATGTACTGCGAAATATACTTATTTACATCGTAAAAAAATAATTTCAATATTTATATATAGTTTAATAAATATACTATGTCCACTAAATATTGAAACTTTTAGTTCTATTCTTACTTAATTTTATTTATAAGCTAATTATATTATAAGCTATGTCACATAAAGCTCAACCGATTATGATATCAATCCATCGATATCTTTTAATGACACAGAGAAAGAAGACTGTACTAATACCTATAAAGACGTTATCACTTTAAACCAATCCCAAAAAGAAGTTATTACAATCGTTATAAATTAGAAATTGCTCAAAAAATATTTATCAAGCGAAACTTCTTTTTTATTAGATAAAACACTGAAGGGTAATTCCATAATGTTTCCTTGGCGTTAGAGGTGCACAAAATCGATTAGTGAAAAGATAGGATGATATATATCATTTGATTGGAAAGATATGTATCACTCATTTATATCTCTAACTCAGTAGGTCAGTATCTGATTACTCCGAGTTATTAACGAAATTATTTATTACGCATACGTTGAACCATTGAACAATGGTCATTCAACATGGTGATAAATAGTAATGACTGAACATTACACACTATTTTTTGAAAATAAAAATAAATTAGAGTATCCGCTTTGCTCAATACTTTGTAGGTTTAGGATTTAGGATTATCAACCTAGTCTATTCAATTTCAAGATGGAATGTTTACAAACAATCGAATTTGACAGTTAAAATATGGTTGGCACAAATATAATATTCGATCAGCTGATGACTATTTATAAAATTCATTGCATTATACCCAGAATATTTTTAAAGTATATACATAATCAAAATATTAACTTCAGAAAGTTTCACTATGAAAAATGTTGTAAATACAAGTATTACACTATTATTTTATTGATACGAATTCTAAAATTTTACACGGTAAAAATGGACAACCCTACATTTTTTTTGCGAAATAGTCGGGCGTTAAAAAAACATTTTGTGAAAATAATCAAAATCTCGACGCTGTAAAAATCTAGACTATATATGCTATTCATTAATTTTATAAGGCGTTAGAGTGAGATAGCTACAATGTGTCAGTTTACGCTACTATATTTCTAGATAGGATTACCTTATATACAGATATAGTTATGGTATATTTAGCGTATAGATAATTAAACAAACATTGCGACATATCTCATTTTCTCTTCAAGTAAGTGTTGGTAATAAAATATTTTCCATTGTAGCCTACAAATTGTATACGCACTTTAGGACAATGTTTTTATAATAACTGAGCTTTTACTCTTATTTCGATGTATATTTTCGATGATTATTCTTAATATTAGACATATTTATATCAAAAATATTAAAAAAGCTTTAATGTTAATATCCGTTATAAGTTGGCCGCTCATGTAAGGATAAGATGGCCACTTAATTTTCGGTTCATTTTTCCTCTTCCTTTGTCTTTTTCGTTACTTTTTTCTTTTTTCTCGTGTAAGTTTTTCTTTTCCATTTTTTCTTTCTCCATTTTCTTGCCACAAAGATTGCAAGATTTGTTGAATGGAATACAATTCACATGTGGCCATAATTTACAAACTAGCTTGTAGCTAATCTTCTATTTTTTCAGTCTCGTAGTAATTTTCACCGCATTCCATGCATCGTATATGTTATCTTCGGGACCGGAATTTTCACCGGCTAATTCTATCGTTTCTTCTTCCTCAGAACTTAATGAAATAGAATGTAATTTCATTTTTTGCTATTTAATATTAAGATTTTTCTTCATAATCTTATTATTTTTACTTTCTCTTTCCTTTTTTTCACTAATATTATCTAGAGATGCAGGAAAAGTACTCGACCTTTGCTATTTGCTTGGACAGTTTCCATACACTAGTAAGCAGTTCTACAACTGGGTACATATCAGTCAGATATTTTGAAGGCGGGTCTTTTTGTGAGCATCTTCATTAGATCTTTATGTTAAAGGCCCGGTTGGTGGTGATTCTTTTTGAACCCGTTGAGACGTAGGATCCTCAAGTATCATTGAAATATATTCAATAACTCTGTCATTTTTAAGATTATCAGATATATAAGCATAATCTGGAAAGATTAATCCGGAATCTAAATTTAGCGCCATTTATCAATTTGTTATTCGATTTGAGGTTATGTTATCGACAGGTATACAGCGACGCACACGTTCGAGCAGCAATCGCTCACCAATCTTAGCTTAAGACATATAGAGCAGACAGTAAAATTTTTCAGTTGGTCGTTTCATGGAACAGGCCATATAATATTGAATTACCCTACGCTAATACCCGGAAACTATGCATTGATTGTATTTATATATATTATAGTGCATTCGCAGTGATTCCTTATGATACATTTTAATAGTCGTGTAAAAGGAAAACGCATTATGAGCGACATAGTGTACTAAGCGGAAAATAATATAATAATTGAAATAATATTCTGAAAAGAAAACATGTATCTACGTTTGTGTTTCGTACAAGTAGTTTAAAAAAATATATATTTATGTCAATGGCTGCGAAAATTTAATGTTTACCTCATCTCAAAATCTTCGACAAATAATTAAATATTTATTTCATACTGACATACCTATATTAATTTTTACACTACTCGAATAATCTGAAAAACATTTGAATAGATATTAGAAAGAGAAGAAATGTAATACCCATTTTTATGGTCCATACATCTTGAGACTTAGTTAATGATATTATTTTGGCACTGTACTTTCGTTCGACTTTCAAAAAATCATTAGTTTATGAGATAAAATGCCGATTTGTGCTTATGAATTTTGCCGGACAATAAACTTTATTCTCCATTCGGATATGTATATCTGGTAAAACTAACTTATTAGTCTTTGGTTTGAGGACAACCAATGCGGGTTCGTATGATTATCTATCTGTCCGCCTGTTGCTCAAACACGAAACCTAACAATTGTATTGAAGTGGCCATATATAAATTTACGTAGGATTAAAAAATCTTAATTAATCCGAGCGCACAGCTATTATAATTATTTGTGACATTCATTATTTATATGTTCACAAGGGACACACTTCTTGTCCAAAGGTATTTAGATTCAGGAGATCAATTATATTTGTTTGTTTACTGTATGCCCACGTGTGGCAACTTATTTATACAACGTATATTCAATGGTTGCTTGCAACACTTATCAACGTAATGGCGGGAGGTGTCCGTACATCTCATTTTCCAATATTGCTCTCTAAATTTTTGATGTTTCATAAAAATATTTTGTAGTATATTAAGTTTATTATATTATCATGTGTTTTATAATGTTAAATGTGTGATATTTTTAAGTACGAGTGTAATTAAAATGGCGAATGTTCTTCTAAGGACCGTATCTATACAATATACATATCACTGTAAAATACTAAGATTGCCGTCATATCAAATTACAAAAGAAATGATACGTGGCGAAAGAAAACACTACTTTTAAATTAAACGATGTCAAAAGATTTCTACTTGGAGCAATATCATTTAATAAGCCCCGCGGCATGGCTGAACGAACATTGTTATTGTTGATATACGATGTAATTACTGTTAATATACGATGCAATAGAATTTATAATGAATAAATTCTGCTAATATGGTGTGTAATAGATATGATATGTTCTGTAATACTATTTCTCAGTGTTATCGGCAAGAGGACGGCCTCGCCGGCACTAGCATTAGGCACAACCGTCTTTGGATATCGGTGTGAAGCCCAGATGCATTGTGATGTAATTGTATATGTATGCAGTGTATTTTGTCTGTAAAATGTTATTGTACTTTGTGTATATTTATACATTAGTTCGTTTTAAAAAAATATTTTCTGTATAACTTAACATTTAATGAAACGACTATTTCTATCGAAATTATTGGTATTATTTTATTATATGTCCTTTTTTATGTAATACTTTTAAATTGTTCGAAACACTTCACCTTACTTATCTGAATTTCTCATAACTATAAAATATAATCTATATAAGTTACGTATGTACACAGTGTAAATGTGCACACTAATAAAAATATTTTTTAATCACAAATAGCTGATAAGTCCACATTAAATTACTAACATGAATGTAAGAAAAGGTTTGCAATACCTGAACTGTCAAAAGTGATTGTTTATAAACATTCTATCTTGAAATTGAATGGACTGTAGGTTCAAATTATACATGAAATAACTTTAATGATTATAATTAAATTCGGAAAGATTGGCGTATTTATACAATTATAAATTAGAATTTTGAAATTAAACAAAAAAGTGCTTGGTTACGCAAATATTTAGAGCGAACTAAAGTATACTTTATCACAGCGTTCACATTCGATAGTGATCCAGTTGCATATTTGACTAAACAGTTCGATCGTTTTCTTTCTTTTTCATGTATCGTCAAAATATATACTTTTACATCTACTTCACAACGCGACGAGTGAGTGAAATGATTGATTTGGTGAAACGAAAAAGATGCCGATCACTCCTGAGCTAGTGATATACTGATACATTTTGATTTCAAGCGAGCTGGTGATAAATATGATCATAACATATGAGCTATATCTTTTATACCTCTCACTCATGAGTTACACATCTCTAATTGGCATATGACGCTATCCTGGCGCCATCTATCGGTTGATTTTTAAAAGTACCGACGACAATATTTTTAAAGATCCAGCATTATAGTGCGTGACAAAATTTTAATGTTATCGTTTCGTATTCTGCATGATGCTCTAATAAATTGACGAACGTATGAACATGGAAACGAACAGTTACACACAGACAGAAAGACAAAAATATAAACGTAAAATAGTTACATTCGATATAAACAAAAGATTTCCTAAAGACGAAGACGCCTAGATTTTAATCTAAATCCCATGCATCATAGCATTAAAATTGGTACTTCCACTGTGATGCCCCTGACACAACGTTTTATCAAAAATATTCAATGAAGAAAACCATCTAAAAAATGATCCAAATTTTGAAAGTTCCGTTCGTATATCTACGTATATATATATGCCCAGCTTAATTACTATCATCAACAACTGACATATTTAGATACTTAACAGGTTAACATTTCAATAATCATAATAATTATATTATGAGGCAATTTAATTTTAAACTACCTATTAAATTTACAAAAATAAACACCGATAGGGGCGCTAAATTCGTTCTGCCGCCATCGTTGTTTAGCTGACCCAGATGTCATTAGATTGACATTAGGCAACGGAATGGGCGAGTCGGCGCGTGATTTGATCGGTTTTGTTGTTAAACAAAGACTTATCATTAATTACGTAATAAATTTATCTTCAACGTTAAACGTTGGTTCAAAGCAGATCGATGTAATGATGTCTCCGCAATCAACGTGACGCCGATTATGATCTCGTTTACGGACACGATTGACCATTCAGATATTGAATTCAGTTGTTGGGAGACTGAAGTTATGAGAATACTAGAATCATTTGGTTGTGAAAATAACTCGAATATCTTTATTGGGATTATCTTTACCAATTAGTAATTATTAACGTCCAATATACGAACGAATGAATGACAGTGAACGTTCGATATGATACATGATACCGACAAAGGAAGGCAATACAACTTTTGGTGGATTTCACAGAAATACACCTAGTAAAGAGATCTCTACTTTTGAATTTCAAAGTGAAGTTAATGGCAAAATTGGCCTAATACTTTAAAAATGGCGGCAGTTCATAGAATTAACAATTTCGTAGAAATGTATCTTGCAACCAAACTTCAGAATGATATTGTTAAAAATAATTTATGGATACTGTTACTTTCTTCATCATTTTTATTTTCTATAATTTCGTGGAAAAAACAAAAATGTCCTAAACTGTATTACAACTTATGCATTAATGACACCTTTGTTTTTTTTAGTGCATTATATAAGCAATTAAATTATTTTTATTTTGCCTCATGTGACGCACGTAGTGTGTATAATACACATATGTGTAACACATACTTTTGTGAAGTAAAACTTCTTTACGCACGCTTGACTTGGGGAGTAAGCTGGTGAATGCGTGACGAGAGCGTTACGAAAAGTATGATCGGGCGAGGCGAACAGAAGTTGAAAGGGAGATATAAGTTAGTGAAGACAGAAATAGAGAGAGTTACGTTTCGTATATTACTGTAGGGACAAGAGAGAGAGGTGCGAGCACACATTTTCTTTCTCTCTTTCTCTCATAGCCAGTTGTTTCGAATATCTAAGACACAGTGCAAGCCTATTGTCTGTATCACACTGTAGGAGCAAGAGAGAGCAGTGCGCGCGCACATTTTCTTTCTCTCTTCCTGTCATAGCCAGTGCATGAAATATATATATCTGCGAGTTTGCTAGCATTGCGCGAACGGTGATTTTTTGATTATTTTGTAATTTCATTTCGTTCTTTAACAATTTTATAAATTATTATTTTGTTCAATACATTAAATATTCTACGTTTAAAGTGAATAAAATTGTAAATTCATTTTAAAGTTCATATTTTGTAAATTTGAAGTTTTACTTCAGTCGTGTGGTCTAAAGCACACTCGTTTTTTTTATTTTCCCTCATGTGACGCACGTAGTGTGTAATACACATATGGGTAACACATACGTTTTTTATTTTCCCTCATGTGACGCAGATACGTGACATACACCCACATGTGTCATTATCTAAACTAGATAATAACACAAATGTGTATTATGTGGATTACCTATTTAGATGGATAAGTTTCTCCTAACATATGGTGCTATATTTATATTATTATTTATATTTGCGAATTATTCAAAATATATTCAAATTCAAAACATGAGGTTTTGGGATATTTCGAATTTATATATTTTTGTTGAAGATTTGGGGATAATTAAAATTCAAAACATTTGTTCCTTGTACACTGTTTATCATTACTATTTGTTCTTATCAACACAAACGATAGCGGTAATAGATGATTCTACGTAATTCACCTTGCTGGCTGACACTTGTCATCGACTTTAATTTTGAGATGAGAATTAATGCTATTTTATTCTACTCTTTTGCAAATGCACTTAGATGACAATTCTACGTAATTCACCTTGCTGGCTAATTAATGCTATTTTATTCTACTCTTTTGCAAATGCACTTAGATGACAATTCTACGTAATTCACCTTGCTGGCTAATTAATGCTATTTTATTCTACTCTTTTGCAAATGCACTTAGATGATAATTCTACGTAATTCACCTTGCTGGCTAATTAATGCTATTTTATTCTACTCTTTTGCAAATGCACTTAGATGATAATTCTACGTAATTCACCTTGCTGGCTGACACTTGTCATCGACTTTAATTTTGAGATGAGAAGTAATGCTATTTTATTCTTCTCTTATGCAAATGCACTTCGATGACGATTTACCGTCTTGAATAAAATATAAGTAACAAATTATTGAATAAATTTTATTTGGTTAAATGAATAAGTACTATTAACTACATTGTCGGAATTAATAGGCTGCTGTTATTATTAATTGACCCTGTCAAAGAAAATAACAAACGGAGAATTTTGTTTAATCATAAAATTTATAGAAAATTTAAACAATCAAATATTGTCCGAGTCATTAAATCATTTAATATCAGGTGACTTGGGCACATTTTTAGATTTGAAGACAACAACCCGGTCAATTAAGTGACCTTTGCCAATGTGGAGGGCAACAGAAAAAGAGGAAGACCTCGCACAAGATGGATCGATTGTGTCGAGAATGATTTTAAACTTTTAAACACTGGCGGGCCGTTGTAGCTGACTGGATCCGCTGGGGAAAGCTAGTCGAGACAGCCTTGACCTGTACTAAGTTGTAGTGCTTACCAAGAAGAAGGAGAAGACTATTATTAATAATTTTATTATGACATTAGTTCTATTATTAATTTATAATCGATTTTAGGAATATCTCATTATAATTATAAAAATCATTCGTAGTCGCCTATCACTAGAACTGATGCCTTTATTATTGCTTTAGACAGGAGAATGTTAGCCTATATTTAGTGTAAACTTATATTTTAAACTTTATATGTCGGGTTATATAAGTAAAATGAAATTTCTTTAATATGATTTCACTATCTTCACTTATACGAAACATATTTAATATGTTTAACCAAAAAAACTTCAATGTTATTTAAAACAAATACTGTCTAAATAATTTCAACAAATGATCTAAATGTACCCATATTTAAAATAAATTTTTTTATGATAAATATTATATTTTTACCATAGATTATTTTAATATTAATTTAATTTAGTTCCAGATTAGCAACAAAACCAATTCCGGTTAATTTTTTTGGAGTAGTAAGAAAATAAGTGTCATGTTAATTTTTTAAACTTACAAATCAAATTTTTTTTTTATGAATTTATTGTGTCGCTTTAATTTTTATTGTTTTATTAATATAATATTTTGTGTACGTTAAAAAAGGCGTACGCCGATTAAAGATGGTTTTGCCCGAACAAAGGGACTGATTGATTATGAATTTTCGTTATTGAATTACCGCATAAAACAACTTGAGTCGAGTTGTTGTAAGATGATCGATATTCGGATTCATAATAGTAATAGCGTTACCTAGTTTTAAAATTGTTATCGATTTTAGCTTTAAATGTTAAATAAAGAGTTTTTTTTTAAAGATTTTCGACAATATTTGTGTTTTTCACACAATTCTGGCTTTTTTATTTATATATCTTTTTATGCAATATAAGTACATATATTTCAGATGATAACGTAACCATGGATTACGAGACCACATGATTTATTTATTTAGAAGACATTATTCGTGTTTAATGAATTTTCAAAGAAAATTATTCTTTAATGATATAACCGCTACAAAATTTTTAATTTTAAATATTACATTTTTTATTGCTTTTGTTGCGAAAATATTAAATAGTAATAAACATACTCTATAAAATGAATAATTGTAGAAAAAATCCTGTCATAAAAATATTCAATTGATTCTGCTAAAAAACCTATATCGAATACAATAAATACCTTTTGAACTCCACTATTTGAAAACAAATTTATGTTTTTAATATTTTAGCTTAATTTTCTTTCTGTTTCAATTACTATATATAGCTGAAATTTTATTGTATTTGCAGACGGTTTAACAATAGCTCATTTTTAAAATTTGACAACACTAACGGTGCCATATTTTATTTAGAACACTCTGAATTACTGACATTAAAATAAATTTATTTCGTCCAATCTCACTTTATCTCATCAGTTAGGCTTAACATGAATATACATGCAATTTTAATGCGCCACTCCCTATAAATTCGCCTTTTAATTATATTCCATTATATTTGCTGGCATAGCTTGTTTAAAAAAGAAAACAAATGCATTTATTAGAACAATAAAATATAATTTTTCCTTATAATTTTTTATTTTTTCTTTTTCCTTGTATTTGACAATAGACAACGCTAAATAACGTTTATAACGTCTGTTATTATACTTGCCGTTTTTGCAATGTCTGAGATCTCTAGGGAAAAAAGAAGGCAAAAATGTTATATCAATATAATCGAATAGCTTAATTGTACAAACCGCAAAGGTACACGATATATCTGTATTCTTCCATGGTATTTAATACAGCCATAGTACCGTTGGTAAACGACTGTATAATCTATTGAAGGGGATGAACAACCGATATTATATCAATACCTGAACTTTCAAATCGTTTTGTTACCATTGTCACCAAAGTGATAAGGGTAAACGACATTTCCTGTTGTTGAATATTGGAACGCATATTTATATGTTTTATGCAGGGTGTAATATTTATACAGGCAATTCCGGTTCCGGTACTTAGTAAAAAATGTTAAGGAAACTTAAGACAATCTCAGCTGTTACTGAAAAAATCACTGTGAAATTTGTGACCTCAACGTAAAAAAATGTTTATTCCTTTGTACTGACATGCTTCAAACATTACCAGTTTCAAGGAGAGAATGGACAGAAATCAGAAATATGTTATTTGTTTTAAGCTGTATATGTAAATACGTATATATATATATATATATATATATATATATATATATATATATATATATATATTATATAAATTAATATATAGTAATAATATAATGATATTTAAATTTGATTTGAAGTTGGGCATAGTATTTTTAGAAATTATTTATTTAATGCCTAAAAAGTATATATTAACGTACTTTGGGTTTAAAATTATAATCGTTTTATTACAAAGAAAATCAAAACTTAGACGAATCATATCTATTCTATTATAAAATTCTTTTAAAATAAAAAATAAATACGTTGCTGTTGCACAGTTTTACAAAATTGCATTTAAATATTTAAGAATAGAAGTTTCACGTCGTCTGAAACTGTTGACTGACCGCTATCGACATTTTGCGATTGTCACATAGCGCATCACTATTGCCATACTTATCAATGAGTTAAGATCATTTGTATCACACTCCTATCATGAATACTTAAAATTATTACAAAATCGCTAAATTACTACAAAATGCCGGCGAACGTACCTCTTTCAAATCATAATTTGAAAGCATTCGAAATAAGAACGAAAACGCGACTCGTGACTTTATCGAACTTATTTTTAAATATTTAAATCAGACATAACCGTATTTATATTTTATTTATAGATCACCTCCCGCAGTATGAGCCAGAGTCGGTGCCGATAAAATTGATAACAAAGAGAAGCCATGTTTACGCGGTCACCTCATTGTGAAGCCCCCGTGTCAAACGTAACCAATAATAATTGCATATCGCCAATGGACACATCCTCTCTAAACGTATATGTTTAAAAATATAATAAAACCATCTCCAACAAATTATGTTTGATAGGATATGTTTGAAACAGACGTGCCATGTGAAGAAAAAATTTAAAACTCTACTTCACTCTCTATACAGGCTAGAAGGAAACTAAATTGGGAAAACCATTGGAGTTCGTCACGGAAAATTAGTATAATACTTATATAATATATTTTCTCACATCTACGATTGACTATCTGATATTGTGGTATATCTGTATGGTAATCAATTTAATAAAATTCAAATTTTATCGACATAATCGATTCAAATGTGCAGAAATATACTGATGAAAACTATGATTAAAAGCGCCTAAATTATAATTGCAAATAACGCATCGTTTCGGACATGGATAAATATGAAACGGAAATTATGTTTATAATATATTATAATATAATTGATTGTTTGAAAACAAATTTGAAAGTAATATCCTACTTTTATATTTCAATAAAATGTCATGTTATTACTGTATACATAAGACATTAATAGCTCACATTTATTGAAAAGTAAATCTTTTAAGATTTTGACAGAATAAAAATAATTGTTGACACCTACGTTTTATTTTATTTTAAAAATAAACCGTAAGTTGCAATAATTGTTTTTAAAATGCAAATAAAAGAAGTTTGCTCATTGAATAAGGCAAAAATATAAATATTAAATATTGGTGGGTAAAACGTTTTATAATTGTACTACGTACAAAATGCATGGTTCTTTTATAAATAAAATTTTTATTTTACATTAATCGGCAAAAATTATTATTTAAGTTCGTTATTTAATATATTTAATCAATTCGTACAATTAAAAAGAAATGTACGTAAAATACATTTAAAAACCAAAGCCTTATACTTTTATAATATGCGGAAAATTGCACGAAATGTGTCTAATATGAGTTTTTTTACAATTATAAGTTACGTTGTTTTCTTGAAAATACTCTACCTAAACGAATTGATAGGCAAAAGATTAATTTACAAACGATAGAATTCTGGCAGAAAACTTGAGAATGCTATTTTTAAATGACATTTTTATGTAATATGGTTTTCAAAATAAATAAAAAAATGTATAATTTAAATATATATATATATATATATATATATATATATTTTTTTTTTTTATGTACGTAATTTAGAAATATAATGAAAGTTAACATAAATAATATTACTTTACATAATGAAGAAAGCCGCGCGTTTCATAATATAAATAGACCTGAATAAACAATACATTAACATCTTGCAATAAAAGACGAATAAAATAACACAACGATAAATAAACACAAATACGTACACATAAGTAAACATTTTGACAAATTTAAAAATGTGTAAAGAATAAAGCAATTAATTCAATCCAAAATAATTCAAAAATAAAGAACGTACCGCTTCGACCAATATGAGCTCGCGCTCCGGCGCGTTGCGAATGGTTTCCGCGGCGTCGTCATAGCGACGCGTTGGCGCCAAAACAACATGGGCGCCGACCGCCATCACACACAGTGCTGCCAACGCGGCCGACCCGATCAGTGCGTTCCTCATCTTTCTGTTGTGCAAACTGTTGGGACGCGTAAAGGGAATCCATATTTATACAATTATATGAACGACGGCGCGGCGTGCCGCGCGCTCAAACCGTGTAATGTGTACAAAAAAATCCACAAACAAGATCGTCTAATGATGAACTTTTTCGCTGTGCTTATCGAGCAAAGGTCAGGTTGGGTAATCAGAATGATAAATCAGGGTACGAATTCGTAATTATTGCTCCAGTCCGACTTGCGATGCTGTGGCCGCCGAATTTATAGTCTCACTTTAAGTTCAGTTTGTTTCATTTTTTCTTAAAAATACTTTGTTTCTACTGCCCTATAAAAGCCAGTCTTACTTTAATTTTTTTAGATTGATTACTTTTATTTATTTAAATATTCAATAATAAAAAAATATTGTGCCTTATCCTTACAGAAATCATGCGATTAAAAATAAAATTGATATATCTAAATTTAAAACTTTCACGTAAGTTTTATAAAAGAATTTTTTTAAATTATTTTGAAATATAAATGCAATAATTTATATATCAGTACCTACAATTAATTATTCTCACAGCCTAATTATATACATGAGGAATAAGTTAAGCAACCTTTAGCGACGAAAAATGTGAAAATAATGAATATTTCAATGGCTCAAAAAAATAAGAAAAAAATAACAAAATTTTAAAAATTAGCAAAATCGGTACAGAAGTATTGACGGAATATTGAATGTTTATAAACGATTTTGGAAAGATCTGTAACGAATAAAATACGAAAAGTTTAGACTACAAAATAATTAAATTTGTAAAAAAAATTAGAATACAAAAAAATTAAATAAATTGTAAAACCACTGAAATCAAATTAAACACAATTGGTTCATTTTTGTAAAATAAATATAGAAAAAATGGTAACAAAATTAAAATGGTAATAAAAAGAAATTAAAGTAATTAAATGAATACAATTTAATAATAAATTCAATATTATGGTCACGTAATTTATCAATTTGTCTTTATTTAAACAGATCCAACAGTTTACTCACATGGAACGTCTGCCGAATAATGCCATCTTTTCACCAAACTTCACACCGCTTTAAATTATCTCCATAAATCATCTATACAACTGTTTCATTATTATATCATAATTTACATAGCAGTTTACAAGCTCAATACACGTTTACATAATGGGTTGGAGATACATTTTTTTGACATTGCGACGTACTCGATGCTACATAAAATCTTCAAAGCAACTCTCCTTTCGCTAATTTTTAAAGTTTCTTAACACTTCACTTGACGCAATGTATTACTTTATATCAAAATGTTCCAAAAAATAACTAAAAGAATACTTAGACTATAGAGCGGGCCCATTGACGGGTCAAAGATGATAATTAAAATGGCGGAATCGTTTATACTATTACACGTATGTTTTTGATTTGCAACGCTATAATTAATAGAATATGTTATGCTATACTATTTTTAATAACATAATGGCACGTGCTGGTTTTGATGCGCGTTATCAATTCGCTTTATCGACGACCGAATATCATCGGTCTGACGCGATTCGCTATCGACATCAAACTGATATTGTAATATTATAATATGTCGCATATGCCATTCATTTGACGCTGCAAGTGTTTAAAGTAATTAGGGTGATATGCTTAATACTTACGTGGAACCTCGTGGCCCGCTGCAAAGGTATAAAACCATAGCGTCGATAAGAATCGAGTTATTGCAAGAATGGCATTAGAAGCGACAATATCATTAGCGAATGTATTGCTTAATATCAGCTATAATTTTATCGAATATTTTGTGAACTAACTATAAAACTATGCCTTTTATAATAAAAATGGGAAAATATTTTCTAAATTACATGGAAAAATGTAGTATATATATATACTCTGCAATAATTATAGTTCTGCTTGTATATATACATTGCGATAATAAGAGCATTCTGTTGTGCTGCTTAATATCAGCTATAATTTCATCGGGTATTTTATGAATTATCTACAAAACTACGCCTTTTATAATTAAAATGGGAAAATATTTTCCAAATTACATGGAAAAATGTAATATATATACACTCTGCGATAACAATAGTATTCTACTTGTATATATACACTGCGATAAGAGCATTCTGTTGTGCTGCTTAATATCAGCTATAATTTCATCGGGTATTTTATGAATTATCTACAAAACTACGCCTTTTATAATTAAAATGGGAAAATATTTTCCAAATTACATGAAAAAATGTAGTATATATACACTCTACATATATACACATATGACAATACTGTGTGTATGTCAATTGGTTTGTCTAAAAAACTTTCGATTTTCCGACTTACATTATATTAAATATTGGTCTGTAACGCGGCCTAAGCGCAAATGCTGTAAAACATGTACATTTCTTAATAAGTTTAGAAATAGCTGCGTTAACAAACAACCTGATAAGTAAACGCACGCCTCCTTATTATTAGCTAGTATGCCACGTTACGTTGATCTAAAAATAAATTGGATTAAAAATAACACAAATTCTCCTAAAAGCCAAAGGGTTAACCGAACAATAAATATACGTACCCATTAAAAATATATACATAACGTCTACTAATTGTGTTGCATTGTTGAGTTTGAAACGTGATTTTCTGAAGCTACGTTTATTCAGGAAGATAATATGTTGGCACGTCAATAACGCGAGAGATAAGATAAAGAAATACAAGTTAAAAAGTAATAACGAATAAATATTTGGCCCTCGAGAAAATCCTCAGTGTCAAACCTTTGTTCATTTTTTCAACAAAGAGCGCCTTTGTTCATTTTTTTTATTAATGAAGCGTCTTTTTCTCCACTTCATTTGCTTATGAAAACAGTATTATTGTAGGTATTTAGACGAAGGAGGACATTCAACGACGACACAATGTTACGTGAACATTTTAAATATATTTTTAAGAACTTTCGCCTCTTTTTAGGTATGCGTATCTCAAAAGGAAAAACGAATCTTTTATAAGAAAATTCACGTATCAGCCGTTTTTCTAAAAAACCGCTTGACGCAGAACCTTGAAATTTGGGATAATAATAAGGTATATTAAATATTGAATATATTTTTATTAAATATATTCCTAATTAAATGAAACTACGTTATGTAGTATTATTTCTACTTTCTTTAAGTTCTTTACCACGACCTAGGTTTCGTTGTATTCCAACATATTTAGGTGGGCTATTAGCATATATCTTTGCTAATAGCCCACCTGAAGATGTTATAATACAACGAAACCTAGGTCGTGGTAAAGAAATTAAATAAAGTAGAAATAATACTACATCACGTAGTTTCATTTAATTGTGAATAATGAATTTCTACAAAATTAACGCCAAATATATTCAATGGAAGTTATTCTCAGTAATATATTTATACAAAAGCAAGGGTATCTGAAAGTTAGAACAAGGTTATACCACTAATTCTACATATCTCCCGTTTTCTTTATTCATATATTTATTTATTTATTTTTCTTTTTATTTATTTATTTATTTTTTTATATACTTATATTTATATGTGTAGTTGGGCTGAAACAAATTGAAGAGCACTGTAGTATCAATGTTGTCTAACTATATTATGTGTAGAAGATATTAAGTATGGGTGATGATATTTTATTTAGTTGTTCATTTAATATATTAACCTTGGTATCTTTTTTATACCTGTTTATTTCTAATGTTTCCAGAATATTAAGTTTATTGCCTTTTGTATTTATTTGTAATATATAGGGGGCATCATCAGTATGAGGGCGATGGTTATTTTCAATGAGGTGTTTAGCAACGTGAGATGTGTCTGGGTTGTTATTTCGCCAGCTGGCAATGTGTTCTTTATATATTGTAGTAAAATCTCTTGTTGAATCAAGTATGCCAAAATAATTTTAATTTAAAATTTGAATCGAATGCATCTAGAATGTTTTAAATGTTTTCAATGACTGAAAAATTATTAATGGCGGGGACACGTTGCAAGAAAATTGAATGTTAATATATATTTCGCAAAACTCAAAATACGTATGAATGTAATATATATATATATATATATATATATATATATATATATATATATATATATTATATATATGTATGTATATATGTATTTTAGTATTAAATATATTATATCTTGAGACCCATAAGTTGTTAAAATTTTTAGTCCATGCAACAAAAAGATACAGCATTTTGAAGCGAACTTTTTTATTCATACAATAGCCTTACTCACTGCTCATAAAAACCTATAGGATACTCCGTTTGATCTACAATCTTGAAAGTAGGTATTATAAATCACCGTAAATTACAGCAGACCTCCTGTTTTTTAGCACAACTAAAGGAAAAAATCCAAAAATCAATAATTTTAATTAATACATTTTTATAATTTGTTTGTTTTTACGCCTATGAAACATATAGTAGGCAATATAGTGTTGTTATAAACAATTCATATTTATGAAAAAATTTATTAGAAATACTGTTTGTTTCGATGTTTATAAGTGCCTGAAAGTGTACGACACCCTCTTAGTTCGTCTTGTCGTGCTCGACTGGCCTTTTACCCTATAAGGGGAAAAGTTAATTATTTTCCATTTCCAATTATATTTTCATAAATTCGATAAAACAGAGTCAAGTTGCTAGCTATAGTAAAGGCGCTAAAATAATTTGATAACCACTCAACTCAAGTCAGCCATTCACTCAAGTCCATATTCGAGACATGACCTCAATATTTTAGTTAATTATAAAATGGAATGAATGTACGACTTGTTGATAATATTAATTTACGTACTCATAGTATATTTTCACCATTTATCATTGGACACAATATTAATCCCATTTTGTTTCCGGTCTGTCGTCCGTCCATAAATCATACATAGTACATTCATTGTACGCATAAAGTAGTTAAAGAAACATTATAGCAGTATACATAACGTAACAACGAATATATCTATTATAAGTACATGTTCTGTGCAACAAACTGGGTAGAAAATGTTAAGGAATTATGTCAAAATTCTCAGCCGCTCCTAAAAAATCACTGTCTTTCGTTCTCAACAAAAAAAATTATATTTATTTGACACAAAGAAGTTTCAAATATATTCAGTTTGAATAATTGACACTACTCTTGTTACACTCTGTATATGTATATACAAACGTATCAATTGTTCATACGAGAAAGGTCTCTATAATTAACCAACAGGTGATTCTGTACATCAAATTAAGTAGAAAATGTTAAAGAACTCTATGTTCAATGAACAATTCTCTGAACTGTATAAACAATTCTCAACCGTTTGTGAAAGATCACCATAGTGGTTGTGATTACAAAGAAAAAATTTAATTTTTTATGGAAACACGCTTCAAAAATACTCAGTACACACAGACTTAGGAGCAGTAGTTAGGCTAATGGTAAAGGCATGACAAGAATTGTTTTTTATTCCTCGTATAAATATTTGGAGAAAATAATCCTCAATATTTTTTGATCTGAGCTTTTAGGATTCCAGAAATAATTTATTTTCCAATAAAAGATAACATTTTTTTTTATTTTCGACATGTTTTCTATCATAACATTTAAACGTATAAAATTATTAAGATTAGAACTTATGTGAAAAAAAATTTAGAAAATGACTGAATTACTACCATAATCCCCATACACTACTACACCCCATACACTACTATAATCCCCATACAGGAGATTATCTCTAAATCACTTGACGACCTTCAAAGTGATAGGACGCAATGCTTGGCGTCGCGTCGTCTACTTTAAGTCGACGATAACTCTGAACTCTAGAGACGACTCCAATTGGTCGACATTAGAAAGACGTAGTTCTGTCTCAAAATATAAAAAAACGTATTTTAATAATTAACGTTATTTCTGAAATTACTTGTCAAGAAATCAAGCAATGCCGCAAATTTTCATCATGCATTAGATTACTAATAAGAGTTTTTTTAAACAACAATTGATGTCTACACCTCCAAACAATTCCTTAAATAATAACAAAGACCTTATTAAATAAAAAAATAGTATCATTTAACATTTCTGCTCAAGAAAATTATTGCCAAAAGATTAATTACTACTTAAAATCCAGTAAAATCAGATAAGAAAATAATATTCAAAATAATTTTCAAATATTATTGTTACAAATAATATATTTGTTAAGAGCTAAGCAATCACGTAAAACTGTAGGTTTTTGTTTAACATGTTCTTTAAAAAAAGTTGTGGCAAAGGAAGGATCCCTAAGATTTGATAACCCTGAATTTTTTCTATAAAAAGATTAAAGTTACAATAAAAACAATCAGACTATTCACAAATATTCTTATTATATTTTTTGATTATGGTTTTGCCCATACCCCGTTGTGGTACTCCCGACACCCACATGGTACTGGATGAATTTAGGCAGACAATGTCATCCATTAACTTTTTAATTAAATATAAAATTCAAAATACATAAACTTGGCAAAGCCTTCCTCTCATCTTGTCAATGTCAAATGTTAAATTTTATTTCCCGCCATCGGGAACAAAAAGGCTTTTTGTCTATGGTTTATGTAATTAGCCTTCCTTTCATCTTGTCAATGTTAAATGTTAAATTTTAATTCCCGCCATCGGAAACAAAAAGGCTTTTGTCTATGGTTTATGTAATGTTAGCATTTTTTATTCAAATTTTACTTATGTTAGTCATGAGGTCGCGAATAATTTATGGGGTCATGGGTAAAATATATTAAGATGTTTTACTGCCATGTATTTAGATGTGTCAGGGAATTATATGACGCCATCTATACGCATTTTGAGTATATGCAAATAATAACTCACTCGCCATTCTTTTAACCATTCTAAATCTTTCACGTCATCCAATGGTTTAACCAAAGTATAGCTTATTAAATGAAAAAAAAATTGTAGAAGAAAAATCACACCATAAATAATTATTAATTAATTAATTACCATCAAACTACAATAAATAATAGTGAGATAATATCTTTCAATTATATAAAGCATTGAAGTAAACTAAACGTAGATCAGTAGCTACTCGTGGTGTCATCTATTAGATATTTAAGTAAACATATACAGATACGCTACGAATATTTTTTTAACATCTTTTTGGAATAAATATTAATTTTATTTTATATTAACGCGTACTATTGGTACTCCACGTGGCAATGTATCTATAATTTTTTAAATATTTAAGTAAACATATACAGATACTCCGCGAAAGTTTTTTTAACAACTTTTTTTTTGAATAAATATTAATTTTATTTTATATTAACACGTAATATTGGTACTCCACGTGGCAATGTATCTATAATTTTTTAAATATTTAAGTAAACATATACAGATACGCTGCGAATGTTTTTTAACAACTTCTCTTTTGAATAAATATTAATTTTATTTTATATTAACACGTAATATTGGTACTCCACGTGGCAATGTATCTATAATTTTTTAAATATTTAAGTAAACATATACAGATACTCCGCGAAAGTTTTTTTAACAACTTTTTTTTGAATAAATATTAATTTTATTTTATATTAACACGTAATATTGATACTCCACGTGGCAATGTATCTATAATTTTTTAAATATTTAAGTAAACATATACAGATACTCCGCGAAAGTTTTTTTAACAACTTTTTTTTTGAATAAATATTAATTTTATTTTATATTAACACGTAATATTGATACTCCACGTGGCAATGTATCTATAATTTTTTAAATATTTAAGTAAACATATACAGATACGCTGCGAATGTTTTTTAACAACTTCTCTTTTGAATAAATATTAATTTTATTTTATATTAACACGTAATATTGGTACTCCACGTGACAATGTATCTATATTTTTTTAAATATTTAATATGGCTGAATCAATCGACATAAAAATGTAACACAAACGTTGATATTTTTCCTAATATGTACTTCTTTACCATTTACATTTCCTAAATGTCGCTATTCTTCTATGATCTCGAGAGAACCATAATTTTTAATTGAACTGAAGAGTCTTCACATTTCAATTAACTATATCCAGTTCAGTCAGTCAGTCAGTGCAGTCTTATGGCAGTTCAATCAACTATATCCTTGTAAAAATAATTAAAAGCCATTACCATTGTATCACATCTGACCCGTGGAACATTCAAACCCGATTTCCCACTATCAGGTGAACGAACACATGGCAAAACCTGTTTCTAACATTTAACAAATTAAAACATAATTGAAATAAGGTAAATTTTAATGCGTTGTAATTTCTTGACCTTGAAATGAGCAATATACGTACATATATTTCGTTTAGGCGTTTTTGTGTAGCACTAATCGTATAGTCACAATATTTGTAAAAACAGCTTGTCTAATCGTAATCAAACCAGTCATCGTAGAGTCTTTACTCAATGTTAACCAGGATTTTAAGTGTTATAGAGTCTTTACATTATGTTGTTTCTTTACATTATGACATTGCCTACGACTATGTTCACTTGGATTATATTAATGTACGGCTTGATTTCAGTTACATGAAATTAAATGTATTTGGCGTTAATTTTGTAGAAATTCATTATTCACAATTAAATGAAACTACGTGATGTAGTATTAATTCTACTTTCTTTAAGTTCTTTTCCGTGATTTAGGTTTCGTTGTATTACAACATCTTCAGGTGGGCAATTAGCAAAGATTAACTCTTAGAAACTTCCAACAGCATTTATATGCTGTTGGAAGACATTACATTTATATGTTACACAAAACAATAGCGGACGCCGGGCTTGTGCGGGTTTTCCCACTGCTTACGTTAGTGAGTTTATTGTAGGAGAGCGGTGTAGTTTTTATTATATAATTGAAATTTATACAATATACAAGTATTATAGTGAGGATAATAAATTAAATTGATGTTATTTTATGAGGTTACACAATGCAAATGTTCCGGTGTATCTATTAAAATTAAATGGAAATTATTCTCATTAATATACTTTTACAGTAGCAAGGGTATCTGATGGTTAGAACATTTTTTCTCTCTCTTAGTCGTGTAGCCGGGCTGAAACAATTTGAAGAGTACTGTAGTATCAATGTTGTCTAACTATATTTTGTCTAGAAAATATTATGTATGGGTTTTTTATTGTATTTAGTTGTTGTTTAATATATTAACGTTAGTGTCTCTTGTATGTCTGTTTATTTCTAATGTTTCTAGGATATTGCGTTTATTGCCTTTTGCATTTATTTGTAATATATAGGGAGCATTGTTAATATAAGGGTGATAGTTATTTTCAATGAGATGTTTCGCAAAGTGAGATGTGTCTGGTTTGTTATTTCACCACCTAGTAATGTGTTCTTTGTGCCTGGCAATAAAATCTGTTCCTGTTTGACCTATGTATACACTATCACAGTCGTTACATTTAATTTTATAGACACTACTCTTTTTATCTTTATCTATTTTTTTTATTGAATATATTTGGCGTTAATTTTGTAGAAATTCATTATTCACAATTAAATGAAACTACGTGATGTAGTTACGATAAACGGTGGTATGAAGGAGTCAGGTGATGCCAACATTATACGACTATTGTAAATTTGCCTCTTTTAACATTAGATATGACCCCAATTTTTTTTTCCTGCCTTTGTCAAAGCTTTTGACAGTTTGTTGCTAGTGGTTTGGATGCCTGACTCGTCGACGTTATAAATTTTCGTAACATCTGCTTGTTGTTTGTCAATCTGTCCTTTTAGTAAATCGAAGAATCGTTGAACCGGTGGTTCCTTAAATCCTCGAGTGCGAGCTACTGAGGTAGGTTCTAGTTGTCTTAAGTTAAGAGCAGGATGTCTCTTTTTACCAGTTCTTTCCAGAAGTATATTTTTATGATTGGATAAGAAATTTTATTAGCTTTAAAATATTGATACATCAGAGGTAAAAATGATGTTTTTTAGGCCAAACAAATGTTTTCCATTAATTTAGCTTCTTGTTCAGCTTCAAAAAATAAGGTAGTAAATCTGCCCAATTTTTTTTTGCTGACTCTTTTCTTAAATGTCTTTGTAAAGTCAATTAATGTATGCTATATTTTTTTACAGGACTATTGACTGATGTTTTACTGGACTCTTTCTTTGCCAGCCAAGCTTTTTTTCGCTTGTATTTTTGGACCATTTACAAAATCAAATATCTAGTTAAACTTGTAAGTTACTTTTTTGATCTTTCATAAAATAACCTCAAAACTAGAATTACAAAATGTAACTGTGTATTGAGAATTCTTAGTCATTTTATACATAATAACACACACAAACCTATAGGAAAATGACTCTAAACAGATTTAAATAATTTATACTCACGTACCTTGATATTTTTTAGTAAAATCGACGAAAAGTACCATTTCATTCAGCCATTAAAGCCACGCTACTCCGACGCCTCGATCAAACTAATTCGTATCGGGTATCTCCGTCATACTCATTAGCATTAATTGATTGCACACGTGAACAAAGATGCCTACCCGCTCTGGGTGGGCTACCCGCTATGGGCAAGCGCGGTCACTTTAGGGATCCTATAACACAGATTTTTGACAAATTGTTGGCAAGCCGGTTTCTATCTGCTCTTGAGTACAAAAAAAGAACGATTTTGACCAATAAACTAATTTCATATCATCCTTTTCTTGAAATATACTATGTCAAAGCAATACGTCACAACGCGGCGAACCCATATTCGGTTTTGAATATTGATTTATAACTATTATTATTTGTTTTATAGAGGTTTTTGTTTTGATTAAGTTATTTTTATAGAGGTGCTGTTTATGATAATGAAAAAAATTGTGAAAATAAAAAATAATTTGTTTTTGAAAAATAAACTATTTCTATGTAATAAAGTAGTAAATTGAAAATTTTTTAGAGATTATATCATCTTGTACTTCTTTATGAAAAATAAAATGTTTGCCTTCCTAATTAACCGACATCATTTACTAAGTTTACTTTTTGATAAGTTTATCTCTCTATACTCCCGTGGCATCTCCCGCCAAGTCAGAGTAAGCAGCGATGATGGAACACCGTATTCGTCTAACTTGTGATACTTGTGTCACTTCAATTATTTTTATCCGTACTATTGTTCAAGCTCTAATATTCGTACTTGTGATACTTGTGCCGCTTCAATTATTCTTATCCGTACTATTGTACAAGCTCTAATATTCGTACTTGTGATACGTGTGTCGCTTCAATTATTCCTGTCTGTACTATTGTACAAGCTCTAATATTCGTACTTGTGATACTTGCGTCGCTTCAATTATTTTTATCCGTACTATTGTACAAGCTCTAATATTCGTACTTGTGATACGTGTGTCGCTTCAATTATTCCTGTCTGTACTATTGTACAAGTTCTAATATTCGTACTTGTGATACTTGCGTCGCTTCAATTATTTTTATCCGTACTATTGTACAAGCTCTAATATTCGTACTTGTGATACATGTGTCGCTTCAATTATTCCTATCTGTACTACAAGCTCTAATATTCGTCGGTTTTTCTGCATCACTTTTTAAGTAGTCTCCTTTTAGTTTCCACGTTACACACACTCTATACACATACACTCTATTACTACTTCATCTCGGCAATTAATATTAAGTACTATATTCGTTTCACGATATAATGTAACATGTAACATTTGATTCCTCGTAATTATATAAAGGATAAAGATAATTTATAGACAAGGATAACAATAGTTTTCTAAGTTTTTTCGATCAGCAAAATTAGAAATTTGTTGATATTTATTCCATACCACCACTCCGAGCCACTTTTTTCATAACATCGATGCTCGATATTTTTATGACTGGTTCTCGTTGTCTAAAAAAAATCTTTTTAATCAGCCCAAATGGAATATTCTTAATGTTAGAGGTGTTTCTTTTGATAACTTATTGATAATCTAAACTTCCTTCCGCAGTCCGACAGCATTGATATAAAAATTGTACCAAACCTCAAAATAAAGTTTGTTGTTGAATTTTCTATTTATTTTGAAAATGCCATAGTTTTTGTTGAATCTACACTTTATCACCAATGTTTACGATCTTTTTAGATCTGTCCAGCGATACTTTCGGAGATAGTGTAGGGTGTAGACCATTTTTATCGTTTTTTTTTTAAAAAGTTCACAAAAGAATTGACAGGAAATAATTAATTATATATCTTCGAATTCGTGCTCTCACAAGCTTTCATTTTATAATTGTCCTCAAAAACAATGTTAACTTCTTCTTTCACCCTCTTTATTAAACCCAAAATTGAATTTAAAATGTTTCACTTCATACCTTTAATTGATACTCCAATTGCTATATTATGCTGCAATTTCAACTTTCTTCATTAAATAGTATCTAAGAAAAATACCTGTGACAGACGGACGGACGGACACCGAGGTGATTCCGTAAGTATTTCATGTTACCAATTATTTGAATAATACATAAGTTATAGTTATTGATAAATATATATTTGAAAAATAATAATTATTATTAATTTTCTTTAAAATGATTTAATTAGCGCCAGGAATTGCTTACAAAAATAAATTTATTGCAATGACATTAGCCTAAGTCGTTTAACATTTTTTGACGTTTCTCAATGGGGCAAAGATGGTGCTGGCAACCTTTATTTTAAAAAGCCATACATTATTATTCTGAATCTCAAAAGTAAAATTAGGAATGAATTCAAATTAGTCTAGAATATTAAATTTTTTCTTTAGGAATTTTTCTGTCTTTTGTTTTAAGAATTCTATATTCTTTTTTCGTTTTAGATATTTTTACAAGAGCAGCTCGTTTCTAGACTAGTTTTTTGCATTCATTCTTTCAGTTTCTGCTGAAACAAGTCGTTAAGGCCGGTTTACATTATTCCAGTCCAGCGATCCAGTCCAGTGCTGGACTGGAATCGTTATCGTCTACATTATTTCAGTCCAGCGATCGAATCCAGCGCTGGATTGCTTACTGGAAAAATGTAAACCGGCCATTAATTGTTGCGTCAGCACTGGAATGGCACTGGATTGGCCGTCTACATTATTCCAGTTGCACTGGATTGATCGCACTGGATTCAAAAGTAGACCGCGAATCCAGTTACTGGACTGGAATACTTACTGGATTCAGGTCATTTCAATGCCGGTTTATATTTTTCCAGTAAGCAATCCAGCGCTGGATTCGATCGCTGGACTGGAATAATGTAAACCGGCCACAATGATAGCAGTAATCCGACTAAATTAAAATTGAATCATATTTGTGTATGATAACCGCAGTTTATAATTAAATAAGCTTTGCTGGTGAATTGCCTATCTATATAATTTAATTTACGAAGGGTTTGTAAATTTTAATGTATCAAGAAGTTATTAAAGGTGCAATCGATTTAAACTCGTCTTGTTTAATTTGAATGCAACTATCAAAATAATAAATTAATGCAACTATCAAAATATAATATAAAATTTGTATTGGATCAGCCCTTATCGTAGTGAATATTACCGACGAGTCAAATTCATTCATTTTAGAGTTGGAATACAATTGGAAGAGTTACCCTAATCGACGCAAATGCCAACCTGTTTGGAAACTAAGACCTTGGAAATTCCCGACTCTCATCTGTAAGGAGTTCTTGGGAGTGTAGAAATCAACCTCATGCAGAAACCTTTAGGTCAGTGAATGTTAATTGATTTGCGCATATATTGTCATTGTAATTCCGAGAACAAACATACATAACAGTAAAAATTGAAATTAACTGGAATCGATTCTAAGAGAGACTTTGACTAGAATCCATTCAAAGAGAGATTTTGACTGTAATCGATTCTAGGAGGGATTATGCGTTTTTTTTTCTTTTTCTAACATCAGGCGTTTTGTTTTTTTTAAACTTTTTTAATTTATTGTTTGTTATATTTTCCATAAAAAAAGTTTCAAAAATCGATTTTCTCAAACGGTTCTTTATGGTAGGTTTATGATAAATACCATTAAAATAATTATAAAAATTACGCGCGCTCACATGAAGTCTTCTCATCTACTTAATGCATACTTTATTTAATGCATACTTTTATCGAAATAAGCTTCGTTGCACATTGCGCACATATTTTCACCTTCATCATAATTATAATCACCAGAATCATCGCCCAATACTACAAACACATTTTTGGAACAATTGTATTACTGGAGTACTCTCTGGTTCTCTAACGCTCATCTCTGTGTGATGCCTTCCAGCTATTTTTTCCACCATTAAATGTATGTTAAATACCATTAGTCAGTCGTCGAACGCCTTTAATTTTTAATTCGAATGTGCTTTTCAAGAAGTAAAATATAGTTTACTAGCTCTCCCTAGCTTTTCCCTTTTGAATAGCATTATTATTAGTAATTTTATTAAGATTTTTCCCGTGTCGTAAAATTGTCGGTTTCCGTATTTGAAATTGACTTAACATTTCACTAACTCCTTTTTTTTCACAGGCGAATAAAGCTTAGTCTATGCTTTCTCCATTAAGTTTATAATAAACACTTTTCCTCATGTCGACATTTAAACATAATTACATTTTCCTAAACATTTTCAATGAAATAAACAAATATACTTGTATTTTATTGTTAAAAAATAAACGTACTTTTTCTAAAGCTTCAATACAAAGCATGATTCAATTCCATTAAATTTACCGGTTACAATCCTCTGCAAGGTTCAACTTAGAAAACTTACCAATTTTTGTTGCAAACGTAATAATAAAAATAACTGATTAGTTAATTATAAATATCAACATTGTGGCAGTATAAATCAACATAATTTTGCAATATTAATATGTATAATAACTTGTTTTTTGGAAACTTTTCAAAAAGCTTAAATAACCATAACGTGATTAATAATTAACTTTAATATAAAAAAGGATGGGGTGCTCTCGACTTATAATTTCATAATGACTACTTTTACAAATAGCTAGCGATAAATAAGTTTAAGACAACTGGTGTCAAGCGCCCCAAGCTTTCTCATTAAAGTAAAATTTATTTTTTTGTCAATCACCTTATTTTTATTTTAAGCCTATTTAAAAAAATTAAGTTATACCGGTTTGTGAGACATCTTTTTGCTCTTAACCAAAATCTTTATATTTAAATATTATTTTATTTTTTAGTTCATAATGCTTCGAAAGTGTATTTTAGTTTTTTTAAAGTGTAAACATTTTTGTTTTAAGACTAAATAAAGTTTTTTAAATATAATTTAATTTCTTTTTATTGTATCGTCGTCGGTTCTTGATACGGGTGCAAAATTTTATATGATTCCGACGTCTGGAAATGTGTGAAAATTTAATTGAAAACATTCATACGTGCAAAAATACATACAAATGAAGCTAATAAAAGCGTGTTAAAAAGACCAGAATTAAAAAAATATATGGATCAATTTTTCTCCCAGTCACATTTTGAAAAACAGTTTCATTTAGATTCACAATTCAACACGATCTTTACTCCGTTCATACCAAAACTCCAGCCTGATTTTCGTCCATGCAGAGGCAGGAAATTGTCGAGACTCATCTTTTTAAACATTTCCAATTGAAGGTTCATTTTTAAATGCAGTTTGTCAAAAAGAAATGCTACCATAATTTTTGCATTTAAATACTTAATCATTAAGCAAAACATTTTTAACGGTTCATACTTTACATTCAAGAGTCTTCCAAAGCACATACATTTAAAAGAACATTTTTAAAAACAGCCAAATGTACATTCGCGGACTGAAGGTAATCCACATCATACTTAAGCGTCATCAAACTATAATAAGGTATTGTTACCTTATAATATAATACATTTTTATGAAAGTTAAAGTATTATTAATCATAACTCAAGTTTTATACCTAATTTTCATTTCTAAACTGTAATAAGAACATGTCTATCGTTTATACAGGCGATTCTTTGCACCATACTAAGTATATATGACGCACGTTTCTGTAAAAATATGTAATTTTTGGAGTTTACCCCTTAAGAATCGATTTTCATATATAGCGCTCGGTATGAAGTTTTATGAGGAGTAACATCAGAAGTTCAGAGCGTTAAAAAAGTGTAACAGTTTGTTACTTTGGATATGAGGAGTAAAATCAGAAGTTCAGAGCATTAAAAAAAGTTAAATTTTGTAAGTTTGGATGTAGGAAGTAATCTCCGATTCTACTCATGCGATGTCAAAAATTCTTTCACCAATATTTAGAAAGGACTTTCAGGGTGGACATGGGTTGTATATTATCACGTAAAAAAAATTCAACGATGTCAGTCAATGAAGTAACCGTCGAGCGAATGCTTTTGTTATGAACACTGTCTTAACGGTAAGAGATGTATTGATAGATGATATTGATATTTGTATTTATATACAGTGTTACCTATTTTATGCATTTCAAGATAATCGTAATTGAAGAGTAAACTCCAGTGGTGCGTCTAACCACTGGAGTTTACTCTGGAATCGTACTTTGACAGTGATATTATTACCAACGGTTGAGAATTGTCACAACATAGTATAACATCTCCTTCTTAGTTTGATGCACCGAATCATCTGAATGAATAACAGACGCGTTCTTTTTTACACCCTAATTCTTTGGATGGTTAGGCAAGGTCACATTAATACAATATAGTTAAGTACGTGGTATTTCCTGAGTAGTTTGCTAAGTTGGCGTAATCTAAGAGATATATTGGATCTGCCATCCTTACTAACATTTTGAAGCTGAATGAGTCGTTAATCAATGCTACAATAGAATTTTTTTATAGATCATTTTAATACAACATACCGTTAATAATTTACTTAACGTTTTCACGTATAATCAGTTGCTTGTGGAGCAATTTGAAGAAAAATAATACCGGCTAAATGCGAGTAGGACCCGCGCCTAAAGGATTTCATAGCACCAAACAATATTGAACTTATAAGTTTGTATTTCTCAAAGACACTGTAAAAAACAAAGTTATTGCTGCGGTCGGTACCGAAAATATCCCATATCTCAACAACTATAATACATATCAAACCAATTTTCGTCGAAATGGCTGTGATATACGAACTAACAGACGGAGAGACAAATAGACTGACAAATGGACAGGATGTAATTATAAGGGTTCCGTTTTTGTCATTTGGCTATGAAATCCCAAAAAATGATTATCGGAGCGTCGTGACTCGTAAGCGGTACATTGTGCGACCCGTAAGCGGTGCATTATTGCAAGCATATAATTCTTTACAAAAAATGTTTTCATTACTTTTGCCGTGGCTGCACAGTGCTTTACAATATTTATATAATTTTTAAGTTTTCACTATTATAGCGGATTTAACATACACTTTCGGACCGCGTCATCTTGACCAATTGCTCAGAATATTATACAAATTTGTAATATTTGTAACAGTTATAATTAACGCCATATTATAATTAACAGTTATAATTAAATAGTTATAATTAACGCCAAATATATTCAATTATATAAATATGTTAATGAGTATAAGTTATAGGTCTTTTATTTTTAGTATTAATTACACAACTTTAATTATAACTTATCAACTGTATCTATGTATTACATACATACTGAAGCAACATTAACTTTCGAAGTGTCCTGTTTTAAAATGTCTTTAACATAGGTGTTTGGTTTATTTGTTTAACACTTTCGCTACGGCTGAGGTATCACCGGTGATTTTTATTATTATATGGTACTCACTATGACTAGTGGCGAATGATTTTACCATAATATTACTTTTACTTCTGGGAATGGTTTCCCGTATTGGGTCTGCCGCTATCAGGAAGTATCCCAATATCCGCAGCTAAAGAGTTAAAAAATAAACTACACTATCGCTGGTTTTTTTTTCAATCTTTCACTTAATGAATTTAATGAAAAAATGCGTATATTTTCAAGTATTTTTTTCGTAATTCGAAAAGCCTTTTTTCAATAACCAATATGAGGTACATTTAAATTTATATAATCGGCATATTATCAACTTTCGAATAAAATCTTTGTCTCTATGAACTAATAAAAAACATTTCCCATTTTGATCACGATTTAATTTACCTTTTTTGAATTGTATTTTTAAAACTTTTATGTTAAATTTAAAATGTTTGTCTAATAGTGTAATATCATGAAATTAACACCAAGAAAATATGAACGACATAATCTTAGAACACCGTTTGGAATAGTCTTGGTAAGTACAAGAACATAAAACCGTTTAAGGGTATATGGTATTTTTATTTAACTATTACAAATATTAATATTATTTTTCACTAAGTAAACTTATTACCTAATATGTCTTTTATAGACGTAGAAGAATAACTAATCTAATTTTCTTTAATTAATTAACGTGAGAAGATCTAAATAGGCAGATAGAAGGGGGTACACATTGTAAAGCGGTCTGAAGACTTATATTTCGCGTAGGAGAAGCCTTATAAAGAAATCTTACTAGATATTGCATACAAATATGTGCTTAATTGTCGATTAACATGTCGGCCCCGGTTTTGACTATGAATTAATTATAATTCGGCAATTTTACGCATAAGTAACTTCTAATATAACTTTTTGGAAAAAGGATATCTTCCTTTAAAAAATGATACAGTTTTTCAAATATTGATTATGGTTAGAGAAATTTACCTTTGAAAAATGACTTGCGTTTCAGTACGTTGGTCTGTAGATATATATGTATTTATAAAGATTTGATACAGGTCTAATTACTATCTAGGTTTTAATTATTTCATATTTCGAATTTTGGATGTTTTCTATCAATTAATTATCAGAATAGAAACCTATTGAATTTCAAAATGATTTGGTTTAATTTTTATAAGCAATTTTCTAAGGAAACTCCCCTTTTTCGGTTCTGGCAACTGTACTTGGTCGCCATTTTTTGCGGATATTCTTACTCTTTCTCTCTGATGTTTTAACTACTTGTTCTTATTTTTTATTTTTTCTTAAATTAAAACAAAATTTCAGAGTGTGCACTTTTGATTTTACCAATGATTTTCTACGGCACTTTAGAAACATCTTCAGTGACACTACACACTATGGAATACGTGAGAAATCTCACAAAAAAACACGTCTTTTTGTGAGATTTCATAACAATCGATATTAAACTAAAAAAGTTACGATGCTATGACATATGAACGGACAGATAGATGCGATAATATTATAAAGATATCATTTCTGCCATTTGACTACGGAACTCTAATAACTACATGAGTAATTAAATTAAAAATTAATCGAATTCGAATCGCATACGACTTCTGGTGTATAAATAAAGGTGTCGATGGCAGACGGCAAGGTGTGTCGTTTATCGCAGCAAGTGCAAACACAACATGCAAATCGACACCAGTACAAAACAAATAAGTATGAATCATTGACTTTAATATTCAGGTTTCAACAGAAGAAACAAAAAATACAACGGTGAAACATGCAAATACAGAAAGGAACACATTTTTTACATTTAAGTACTGATGTCAGAGACGAAATCTTGACAACAAAATTATCGGTTATATCTGGTGGTTAATTTTAATAATAGGTTTTAACAGAAGAAACAAAAAATACAGCGGTGAAACATGCTAATATAGAAAGAAACACGTTTTTTGTGTTTCTTTCTATACTGATGTCACAGACGAAATCGTTATGTAATCTTGACAACAATTTCGGTTAAATCTGGTGGTTAATTTTAATAATCGGTTTCAACAGAAGAAACAAAAAATACAACGACGAAACGTGCAAATATAGAAAGAAACACATTTTTTACATTTAAGTACTGATGTCACAGAGGAAATCATTATGTAATCTCGACAATAAACTTATCGGCTATATCTGGTGGTTAATTTTAATAATCGATTTCAACAGAAGAAACAAAAAATACAACGCGAAACGTGCAACTATAGAAAGAAGCACATTTTTTTACATTTAAGTACTAATGTCACAGAGGAAATTATTATGTAATCTCGACAACAAACTTATCGGCTATATCTGGTGGTTAATTTTAATAATCGATTTCAACAGAAGAAACAAAAAATACAACGCGAAACGCGCAACTATAGAAAGAAGCACATTTTTTTACATTTAAGTACTAATGTCCCAGAGGAAATCATTATGTAATCTCGACAACAAACTTATCGGCTATATCTGGTGGTTAATTTTAATAATCGATTTCAACAGAAGAAACAAAAAATACAACGCGAAACGTGCAACTATAGAAAGAAGCACATTTTTTTACATTTAAGTACTAATGTCACAGAGGAAATTATTATGTAATCTCGACAACAAACTTATCGGCTATATCTAGTGGTTAATTTTAATGATCGATTTCAACAGAAGAAAGAAAAAATATAACGACGAAACGTGCAAATATAGAAAGAAACACATTTTTTACATTTAAGTACTGATATCACAGAGGAAATCATTACGTAATCACGACAACAAACTTATCGGCTATATCTGGTGGTTAATTTTAATAATCGATTTCAACAGAAGAAACAAAAAATACAACGCGAAATGTGCACCTATAGAAACAAGACCATTTTTTTACATTTAAGTACTAATGTCACAGAGGAAATCATTATGTAATCTCGACAACAAACTTATCGGCTATATCTGGTGGTTAATTTTAATAATCGATTTCAATAGAAGAAACAAAAAATACAACGCGAAACGTGCAACTATAGAAAGAAGCACATTTTTTTACATTTAAGTACTAATGTCACAGAGGAAATTATTATGTAATCTCGACAACAAACTTATCGGCTATATCTGGTGGTTAATTTTAATAATCGATTTCAACAGAAGAAACAAAAAATACAACGCGAAACGCGCAACTATAGAAAGAAGCACATTTTTTTACATTTAAGTACTAATGTCCCAGAGGAAATCATTATGTAATCTCGACAACAAACTTATCGGCTATATCTGGTGGTTAATTTTAATAATCGATTTCAACAGAAGAAACAAAAAATACAACGCGAAACGTGCAACTATAGAAAGAAGCACATTTTTTTACATTTAAGTACTAATGTCACAGAGGAAATTATTATGTAATCTCGACAACAAACTTATCGGCTATATCTAGTGGTTAATTTTAATGATCGATTTCAACAGAAGAAAGAAAAAATATAACGACGAAACGTGCAAATATAGAAAGAAACACATTTTTTACATTTAAGTACTGATATCACAGAGGAAATCATTACGTAATCACGACAACAAACTTATCGGCTATATCTGGTGGTTAATTTTAATAATCGATTTCAACAGAAGAAACAAAAAATACAACGCGAAATGTGCACCTATAGAAACAAGACCATTTTTTTACATTTAAGTACTAATGTCACAGAGGAAATCATTATTTAATCTCGACAACAAACTTATCGGCTATATCTGGTGGTTAATTTTAATAATCGATTTCAATAGAAGAAACAAAAAATACAACGCGAAACGTGCAACTATAGAAAGAAGCACATTTTTTTACATTTAAGTACTAATGTCACAGAGGAAATTATTATGTAATCTCGACAACAAACTTATCGGCTATATCTAGTGGTTAATTTTAATAATCGATTTCAACAGAAGAAAGAAAAAATACAACGACGAAACGTGCAAATATAGAAAGAAACACATTTTTTACATTTAAGTACTGATATCACAGAGGAAATCATTATGTAATCACGACAACAAACTTATCGGCTATATCTGGTGGTTAATTTTAATAATCGATTTCAACAGAAGAAACAAAAAATACAACGCGAAACGTGCAACTATAGAAAGAAGCACATTTTTTTACATTTAAGTACTAATGTCACAGAGGAAATCATTATGTAATCTCGACAACAAACTTATCGGGTATATCTGGTGGTTCATTTTAATAATCGATTTCAACAGAAGAAACAAAAAATACAACGGCGAAACGTGCAACTATAGAAAGAAGCACATTTTTTTACATTTAAATACTAATGTCACAGAGGAAATCATTATGTAATCTCGACAACAAACTTATCGGCTATATCTGGTGGTTAATTTTAATAATCGATTTCAACAGAAGAAACAAAAAAATACAGCGGCGAAACGTACAAATATAGAAAGAAACACATTTTTTACATTTAAATACTGATGTCACAGAGGAAATCATTATGTAATCTCGACTACAAATTTATCGGTTACATCTGCTGGTTAATTTGAATAATCGATTTCAACAGAAGAAACAAAAAATACAACGGCGAAACCTGCAAATATAGAAAGAAACACAATTTTACATTTGAGTACTGATGTCAGAGGCGAAATCATTATGTAACCTCGGCAACTAATTTATCGGTTACATCTGGTGGTTAATTTTAATAATCGATTTCAACAGAAGAAACAAAAAAATACAGCGGTGAAACGTACAAATATAGAAAGAAACACATTTTTTACATTTAAACACTGATGTCACAGAGGAAATCATTATGTAATCTCGACAACAAACTTATCGGCTATATCTGGTGGTTAATTTTAATAATCGATTTCAACAGAAGAAACAAAAAATACAACGCGAAACGTGCAAGTATAGAAAGAAGCACATTTTTTTACATTTAAGTACTAATGTCACAGAGGAAATTATTATGTAATCTCGACAACAAACTTATCGGCTATATCTAGTGGTTAATTTTAATAATCGATTTCAACAGAAGAAAGAAAAAATACAACGACGAAACGTGCAAATATAGAAAGAAACACATTTTTTACATTTAAGTACTGATATCACAGAGGAAATCATTATGTAATCACGACAACAAACTTATCGGCTATATCTGGTGGTTAATTTTAATAATCGATTTCAACAGAAGAAACAAAAAAATACAGCGGCGAAACGTACAAATATAGAAAGAAACACATTTTTTACATTTAAATACTGATGTCACAGAGGAAATCATTATGTAATCTCGACTACAAATTTATCGGTTACATCTGGTGGTTAATTTGAATAATCGATTTCAACAGAAGAAACAAAAAATACAACGGCGAAACCTGCAAATACAGAAAGAAACACAATTTTACATTTGAGTACTGATGTCAGAGGCGAAATCATTATGTAACCTCGGCAACTAATTTATCGGTTACATCTGGTGGTTAATTTTAATAATCGATTTCAACAGAAGAAACAAAAAAATACAGCGGCGAAACGTACAAATATAGAAAGAAACACATTTTTTACATTTAAACACTGATGTCACAGAGGAAATCATTATGTAATCTCGACAACAAACTTATCGGCTATATCTGGTGGTTAATTTTAATAATCGATTTCAACAGAAGAAACAAAAAATACAACGCGAAACGTGCAAGTATAGAGAGAAGCACATTTTTTTACATTTAAGTACTAATGTCACAGAGGAAATTATTATGTAATCTCGACAACAAACTTATCGGCTATATCTAGTGGTTAATTTTAATAATCGATTTCAACAGAAGAAAGAAAAAATACAACGACGAAACGTGCAAATATAGAAAGAAACACATTTTTTACATTTAAGTACTGATGTCACAGAGGAAATCATTATGTAATCTCGACAATAAACTTATCGGCTATATCTGGTGGTTAATTTTAATAATCGATTTCAACAGAAGAAACAAAAAAATACAGCGGCGAAACGTACAAATATAGAAAGAAACACATTTTTTACATTTAAATACTGATGTCACAGAGGAAATCATTATGTAATCTCGACTACAAATTTATCGGTTACATCTGCTGGTTAATTTGAATAATCGATTTCAACAGAAGAAACAAAAAATACAACGGCGAAACCTGCAAATATAGAAAGAAACACAATTTTACATTTGAGTACTGATGTCAGAGGCGAAATCATTATGTAACCTCGGCAACTAATTTATCGGTTACATCTGGTGGTTAATTTTAATAATCGATTTCAACAGAAGAAACAAAAAAATACAGCGGCGAAACGTACAAATATAGAAAGAAACACATTTTTTACATTTAAACACTGATGTCACAGAGGAAATCATTATGTAATCTCGACAACAAACTTATCGGCTATATCTGGTGGTTAATTTTAATAATCGATTTCAATAGAAGAAACAAAAAATACAACGCGAAACGTGCAACTATAGAAAGAAGCACATTTTTTACATTTAAGTACTAATGTCACAGAGGAAATTATTATGTAATCTCGACAACAAACTTATCGGCTATATCTAGTGGTTAATTTTAATAATCGATTTCAACAGAAGAAACAAAAAATACAACGGCGAAACCTGCAAATATAGAAAGAAACACAATTTTACATTTGAGTACTGATGTCAGAGGCGAAATCATTATGTAACCTCGGCAAGTAATTTATCGGTTACATCTGGTGGTTAATTTTAATAATCGATTTCAACAGAAGAAACAAAAAAATACAGCGGCGAAACGTACAAATATAGAAAGAAACACATTTTTTACATTTAAACACTGATGTCACAGAGGAAATCATTATGTAATCTCGACAACAAACTTATCGGCTATATCTGGTGGTTAATTTTAATAATCGATTTCAACAGAAGAAACAAAAAATACAACGCGAAACGTGCAAGTATAGAAAGAAGCACATTTTTTTACATTTAAGTACTAATGTCACAGAGGAAATTATTATGTAATCTCGACAACAAACTTATCGGCTATATCTAGTGGTTAATTTTAATAATCGATTTCAACAGAAGAAAGAAAAAATACAACGACGAAACGTGCAAATATAGAAAGAAACACATTTTTTACATTTAAGTACTGATATCACAGAGGAAATCATTATGTAATCACGACAACAAACTTATCGGCTATATCTGGTGGTTAATTTTAATAATCGATTTCAACAGAAGAAACAAAAAATACAGCGGCGAAACGTACAAATATAGAAAGAAACACATTTTTTACATTTAAATACTGATGTCACAGAGGAAATCATTATGTAATCTCGACTACAAATTTATCGGTTACATCTGCTGGTTAATTTGAATAATCGATTTCAACAGAAGAAACAAAAAATACAACGGCGACACCTGCAAATATAGAAAGAAACACAATTTTACATTTGAGTACTGATGTCAGAGGCGAAATCATTATGTAACCTCGGCAACTAATTTATCGGTTACATCTGGTGGTTAATTTTAATAATCGATTTCAACAGAAGAAACAAAAAAATACAGCGGCGAAACGTACAAATATAGAAAGAAACACATTTTTTACATTTAAACACTGATGTCACAGAGGAAATCATTATGTAATCTCGACAACAAACTTATCGGCTATATCTGGTGGTTAATTTTAATAATCGATTTCAACAGAAGAAACAAAAAATACAACGCGAAACGTGCAAGTATAGAGAGAAGCACATTTTTTTACATTTAAGTACTAATGTCACAGAGGAAATTATTATGTAATCTCGACAACAAACTTATCGGCTATATCTAGTGGTTAATTTTAATAATCGATTTCAACAGAAGAAAGAAAAAATACAACGACGAAACGTGCAAATATAGAAAGAAACACATTTTTTACATTTAAGTACTGATGTCACAGAGGAAATCATTATGTAATCTCGACAATAAACTTATCGGCTATATCTGGTGGTTAATTTTAATAATCGATTTCAACAGAAGAAACAAAAAATACAACGCGAAACGTGCAACTATAGAAAGAAGCACATTTTTTTACATTTAAGTACTAATGTCACAGAGGAAATTATTATGTAATCTCGACAACAAACTTATCGGCTATATCTAGTGGTTAATTTTAATAATCGATTTCAACAGAAGAAACAAAAAATACAACGCGAAACGTGCAAATATAGAAAGAAGCACATTTTTTTACATTTAAGTACTAATGTCACAGAGGAAATCATTACGTAATCACGACAACAAACTTATCGGCTATATCTGGTGGTTAATTTTAATAATCGATTTCAACAGAAGAAACAAAAAATACAACGCGAAACGTGCAACTATAGAAAGAAGCACATTTTTTTACATTTAAGTACTAATGTCCCAGAGGAAATCATTATGTAATCTCGACAACAAACTTATCGGCTATATCTGGTGGTTAATTTTAATAATCGATTTCAACAGAAGAAACAAAAAATACAACGCGAAACGTGCAACTATAGAAAGAAGCACATTTTTTTACATTTAAGTACTAATGTCACAGAGGAAATTATTATGTAATCTCGACAACAAACTTATCGGCTATATCTAGTGGTTAATTTTAATGATCGATTTCAACAGAAGAAAGAAAAAATACAACGACGAAACGTGCAAATATAGAAAGAAACACATTTTTTACATTTAAGTACTGATATCACAGAGGAAATCATTACGTAATCACGACAACAAACTTATCGGCTATATCTGGTGGTTAATTTTAATAATCGATTTCAACAGAAGAAACAAAAAATACAACGCGAAATGTGCACCTATAGAAACAAGACCATTTTTTTACATTTAAGTACTAATGTCACAGAGGAAATCATTATGTAATCTCGACAACAAACTTATCGGCTATATCTGGTGGTTAATTTTAATAATCGATTTCAATAGAAGAAACAAAAAATACAACGCGAAACGTGCAACTATAGAAAGAAGCACATTTTTTTACATTTAAGTACTAATGTCACAGAGGAAATTATTATGTAATCTCGACAACAAACTTATCGGCTATATCTAGTGGTTAATTTGAATAATCGATTTCAACAGAAGAAAGAAAAAATACAACGACGAAACGTGCAAATATAGAAAGAAACACATTTTTTACATTTAAGTACTGATATCACAGAGGAAATCATTATGTAATCACGACAACAAACTTATCGGCTATATCTGGTGGTTAATTTTAATAATCGATTTCAACAGAAGAAACAAAAAATACAACGCGAAACGTGCAACTATAGAAAGAAGCACATTTTTTTACATTTAAGTACTAATGTCACAGAGGAAATCATTATGTAATCTCGACAACAAACTTATCGGGTATATCTGGTGGTTCATTTTAATAATCGATTTCAACAGAAGAAACAAAAAATACAACGGCGAAACGTGCAACTATAGAAAGAAGCACATTTTTTTACATTTAAATACTAATGTCACAGAGGAAATCATTATGTAATCTCGACAACAAACTTATCGGCTATATCTGGTGGTTAATTTTAATAATCGATTTCAACAGAAGAAACAAAAAAATACAGCGGCGAAACGTACAAATATAGAAAGAAACACATTTTTTACATTTAAATACTGATGTCACAGAGGAAATCATTATGTAATCTCGACTACAAATTTATCGGTTACATCTGCTGGTTAATTTGAATAATCGATTTCAACAGAAGAAACAAAAAATACAACGGCGAAACCTGCAAATATAGAAAGAAACACAATTTTACATTTGAGTACTGATGTCAGAGGCGAAATCATTATGTAACCTCGGCAACTAATTTATCGGTTACATCTGGTGGTTAATTTTAATAATCGATTTCAACAGAAGAAACAAAAAAATACAGCGGCGAAACGTACAAATATAGAAAGAAACACATTTTTTACATTTAAACACTGATGTCACAGAGGAAATCATTATGTAATCTCGACAACAAACTTATCGGCTATATCTGGTGGTTAATTTTAATAATCGATTTCAACAGAAGAAACAAAAAATACAACGCGAAACGTGCAAGTATAGAGAGAAGCACATTTTTTTACATTTAAGTACTAATGTCACAGAGGAAATTATTATGTAATCTCGACAACAAACTTATCGGCTATATCTAGTGGTTAATTTTAATAATCGATTTCAACAGAAGAAAGAAAAAATACAACGACGAAACGTGCAAATATAGAAAGAAACACATTTTTTACATTTAAGTACTAATATCACAGAGGAAATCATTATGTAATCACGACAACAAACTTATCGGCTATATCTGGTGGTTAATTTTAATAATCGATTTCAACAGAAGAAACAAAAAATACAGCGGCGAAACGTACAAATATAGAAAGAAACACATTTTTTACATTTAAATACTGATGTCACAGAGGAAATCATTATGTAATCTCGACTACAAATTTATCGGTTACATCTGCTGGTTAATTTGAATAATCGATTTCAACAGAAGAAACAAAAAATACAACGGCGAAACCTGCAAATATAGAAAGAAACACAATTTTACATTTGAGTACTGATGTCAGAGGCGAAATCATTATGTAACCTCGGCAACTAATTTATCGGTTACATCTGGTGGTTAATTTTAATAATCGATTTCAACAGAAGAAACAAAAAAATACAGCGGCGAAACGTACAAATATAGAAAGAAACACATTTTTTACATTTAAACACTGATGTCACAGAGGAAATCACTATGTAATCTCGACAACAAACTTATCGGCTATATCTGGTGGTTAATTTTAATAATCGATTTCAATAGAAGAAACAAAAAATACAACGCGAAACGTGCAACTATAGAAAGAAGCACATTTTTTACATTTAAGTACTAATGTCACAGAGGAAATTATTATGTAATCTCGACAACAAACTTATCGGCTATATCTAGTGGTTAATTTTAATAATCGATTTCAACAGAAGAAAGAAAAAATACAACGACGAAACGTGCAAATATAGAAAGAAACACATTTTTTACATTTAAGTACTGATATCACAGAGGAAATCATTATGTAATCACGACAACAAACTTATCGGCTATATCTGGTGGTTAATTTTAATAATCGATTTCAACAGAAGTAACAAAAAATACAACGCGAAACGTGCAACTATAGAAAGAAGCACATTTTTTTACATTTAAGTACTAATGTCACAGAGGAAATCATTATGTAATCTCGACAACAAACTTATCGGCTATATCTGGTGGTTAATTTTAATAATCGATTTCAATAGAAGAAACAAAAAATACAACGACGAAACGTGCAAATATAGAAAGAAACACATTTTTTACATTTAAGTACTGATATCACAGAGGAAATCATTACGTAATCACGACAACAAACTTATCGGCTATATCTGGTGGTTAATTTTAATAATCGATTTCAACAGAAGAAACAAAAAATACAACGCGAAACGTGCAACTATAGAAAGAAGCACATTTTTTTACATTTAAGTACTAATGTCACAGAGGAAATCATTATGTAATCTCGACAACAAACTTATCGGCTATATCTGGTGGTTAATTTTAATAATCGATTTCAACAGAAGAAACAAAAAAATACAGCGGCGAAACGTACAAATATAGAAAGAAACACATTTTTTACATTTAAATACTGATGTCACAGAGGAAATCATTATGTAATCTCGACTACAAATTTATCGGTTACATCTGCTGGTTAATTTGAATAATCGATTTCAACAGAAGAAACAAAAAATACAACGGCGAAACCTGCAAATATAGAAAGAAACACAATTTTACATTTGAGTACTGATGTCAGAGGCGAAATCATTATGTAACCTCGGCAACTAATTTATCAGTTACATCTGGTGGTTAATTTTAATAATCGATTTCAACAGAAGAAACAAAAAAATACAGCGGCGAAACGTACAAATATAGAAAGAAACACATTTTTTACATTTAAACACTGATGTCACAGAGGAAATCATTATGTAATCTCGACAACAAACTTATCGGCTATATCTGGAGGTTAATTTTAATAATCGATTTCAACAGAAGAAACAAAAAATACAACGCGTAACGTGCAACTATAGAAAGAAGCACATTTTTTTCCATTTAAGTACTAATGTCACAGAGGAAATTATTATGTAATCTCGACAACAAACTTATCGGCTATATCTAGTGGTTAATTTTAATAATCGATTTCAACAGAAGAAAGAAAAAATACAACGACGAAACGTGCAAATATAGAAAGAAACACATTTTTTACTTTTAAGTACTGATATCACAGAGGAAATCATTATGTAATCACGACAACAAACTTATCGGCTATATCTGGTGGTTAATTTTAATAATCGATTTCAACAGAAGAAACAAAAAATACAACGCGAAACGTGCAACTATAGAAAGAAGCACATTTTTTTACATTTAAGTACTAATGTCACAGAGGAAATCATTATGTAATCTCGACAACAAACTTATCGGGTATATCTGGTGGTTCATTTTAACAATCGATTTCAACAGAAGAAACAAAAAATACAACGGCGAAACGTGCAACTATAGAAAGAAGCACATTTTTTTACATTTAAGTACTAATGTCACAGAGGAAATCATTATGTAATCTCGACAACAAATTTATCGGTTACATCTGATGGTTAATTTTAATAAGTGATTTCAACAGAAGAAACAAAAAATACAACGACGAAGCGTGCAAATATAGAAAGAAACACATTTTTTACATTTAAGCACTGATGTCACATTTAAGCACTGATGTTTTTTACATTTAAGTACTAATGTCACAGAGGAAATCATTATGTAATCTCGACAACAAACTTATCGGGTATATCTGGTGGTTCATTTTAATAATCGATTTCAACAGAAGAAACAAAAAATACAACGGCGAAACGTGCAACTATAGAAAGAAGCACATTTTTTTACTTTTAAGTACTAATGTCACAGAGGAAATCATTATGTAATCTCGACAACAAACTTATCGGCTACATCTGGTAGTTAATTTTAATAATCGTTTTCAACAGAAGAAACAAAAAATACAACGACGAAACGTGCAAATATAGAAAGAAACACATTTTTTACATTTAAGTACTGATGTCACAGAGGAAATCATTATGTAATCTCGACTACAAATTTATCGGTTCCATCTGCTGGTTAATTTGAATAATCGATTTCAACAGAAGAAACAAAAAATACAACGGCGAAACCTGCAAATATAGAAAGAAACACAATTTTACATTTGAGTACTGATGTCAGAGGCGAAATCATTATGTAATCTCGACAACAAATTTATCGGTTACATCTGATGGTTAATTTTAATAAGCGATTTCAACAGAAGAAACAAAAAATACAACAGCGAAACGTGCAAATGTCCAAGGAAACATTTTTTACATTCTCTGATCTCGCAGAGGAAATCATTATGTAATCTCAACAATAAATTATCGGTTCTATCTGATAGTTAATTTTAATAATTTATTTCAACAGAAGAAACAAAAAATACAACAGCGAAACGTGCAAATATAGAAGGAAACATTTTTTTACATTTAAATACTGATCTCACAGAGGAAATCATTATGTAATCTCGACAATAAATTATCGACAGAAGACACAAAAAATACAACGGCGAAACCTGCAAATATAGACAGAAAAACTATTTTTACATTTAAATACTGACTTCACAGAGGAAATCATTATGTAATCTCGACAACAAATTTATCGGTTACATCTGATGGTTAATTTTAATAAGCGATTTCAACAGAAGAAACAAAAAATACAACAGCGAAACGTGCAAATGTCCAAAGAAACATTTTTTACATTCTCTGATCTCGCAGAGGAAATCATTATGTAATCTCAACAATAAATTATCGGTTATATCTGATAGTTAATTTTAATAATTTATTTCAACAGAAGAAACAAAAAATACAACAGCGAAACGTGCAAATGTCCAAAGAAACATTTTTTACATTCTCTGATCTCGCAGAGGAAATCATTATGTAATCTCAACAATAAATTATCGGTTATATCTGATAGTTAATTTTAATCATTTATTTCAACAGAAGAAACAAAAAATACAACAGCGAAACGTGCAAATGTCCAAAGAAACATTTTTTACATTCTCTGATCTCGCAGAGGAAATCATTATGTAATCTCAACAATAAATTATCGGTTATATCTGATAGTTAATTTTAATCATTTATTTCAACAGAAGAAACAAAAAATACAACAGCGAAACGTGCAAATGTCCAAAGAAACATTTTTTACATTCTCTGATCTCGCAGAGGAAATCATTATGTAATCTCAACAATAAATTATCGGTTATATCTGATAGTTAATTTTAATAATTTATTTCAACAGAAGAAACAAAAAATACAACAGCGAAACGTGCAAATGTCCAAAGAAACATTTTTTACATTCTCTGATCTCGCAGAGGAAATCATTATGTAATCTCAACAATAAATTATCGGTTATATCTGATAGTTAATTTTAATCATTTATTTCAACAGAAGAAACAAAAAATACAACAGCGAAACGTGCAAATGTCCAAAGAAACATTTTTTACATTCTCTGATCTCGCAGAGGAAATCATTATGTAATCTCAACAATAAATTATCGGTTATATCTGATAGTTAATTTTAATAATTTATTTCAACAGAAGAAACAAAAAATACAACAGCGAAACGTGCAAATGTCCAAAGAAACATTTTTTACATTCTCTGATCTCGCAGAGGAAATCATTATGTAATCTCGACAATAAATTATCGGTTATATCTGATAGTTAATTTTAATAATTTATTTCAACAGAAGAAACAAAAAATACAACAGCGAAACGTGCAAATATAGAAGGAAACATTTTTTTACATTTAAATACTGATCTCAGAGAGGAAATCATTATGTAATCTCGACAATAAATTATCGGTTATATCTGATATAATTTATTTCAACAGAAGACACAAAAAATACAACGGCGAAACTTGCAAATATAGACAGAAAAACTATTTTTACATTTAAATACTGACTTCACAGAGGAAATAATTATGTAATCTCGACAACCGATAATTTTTATCGGTTATATCTGATGATAAATCGATTATTAAAATCGATATCGACAGAAGAAACAAAAAATATAACGGCAAAACGAGCAATTATAGAAAGAAACACAATTTTACGTTTAAGTACTGATGTCACAGACGATCATTATGTAATCTCGTCGAAACGCACTGGGTTATTTACAAGTAATAAACCGTGTGACACAAAGACACTAAACCTAATCGGTAAGATAAGTGCTGATTAACAGAAATTGCATTACCTAATGTACCCAGCTTCTCCCGTGGCGCGTTAGCGTAGAATTGGTGACGTTTACAACTTCCATCATTGATGATTGAATTTGAACATCTTTCTAACAACAATTAAATGATTTGCGCTTTAATTAGTCTACAAACGTATTCTATTCAAAACCTTAACAAGAAGAGTATATTTTTTTTTAATTTTAATTAGTCAGTAAAAGCAACGAAAAGTGACTGACAAGAATGATATTAGTTTTTTTTTAAATAAAACACTATATTATATTTCACTTGGACTTAATAATTTGAATAAGCATAGCTGTGGCTCGTATGGTCAATATTCGCAACATTGATGAAAAAGAAAACATACGTCGATGTACGTCTTAAGTATTTTAAAAACATTCTGGGAAAACGCAAAAAAAGAGGTTACGACCTATAGATAAAACATTCGATATTATTTATTGAATAGTTCATTTACACCTCCAAACCCAAGATCATCATCCACTCGTATTATTTTTAATCGTATTGCGGTGATAAAAAGTATGTTTAATTTTGTCTGTTATTATAACAATGACAGAGTGACTCGTGATCAACGCATTACAATTATTTTAAGAATGTTATCTTTATTTAATAACCGATAGTTTTATAACATGTAAATATAGCAAATGGGCTTCAGATATTTATTATGACGTTGTAATGGTGAAGTGACGTCTTTATTCTTTGATGACGCGCGTAATGTAATAATATTTTGACACTCGACTGAAAAAATCCTGGACGCATCATCACTCCAATTTTTAACTAACTTTATATGAATCCAAGAGTTGTACTTCGTACCATGTTTGGAGTGTAATTAGAAGAACTACCAATTTTTTTCTTTTCATTTACCAATATCATTTGAATTATAACCAGCCTAGGTAACAGAAAGAAATGAACATACTCTGAAATGATTACTTATCAATGAATATTTATCAAATATTGAATATATTTGGCGTTAATTTTGTAGAAATTCATTATTCACAATTAAATGAAACTACGTGACGTAGTATTATTTCTACTTTATTTAAATTCTTTACCACAACCTAGGTTTCGTTGTATTACAACATCTTCAGGCGGTACAACATCTTCAGGTCATCTTTGTTAATAGCCCACCACACGAAGATGTTGTAATTCATCAAAATCTAGTAAATGAAACTAGTCATTTAATTGTGAAATATATATCAGTTTAATCCCGACTACGAAAGTTACGTGCATATGTGTTTCCAAACCACCAACACAATTTAACAGGAGATGGTGCCGATTTTCTTTTTTGGTAATGGACATATTGCGAAGTCTGTACTAAAAAAATAAATAATTTACAACAGTAAAGTTCTTGTAAACTGTTAAGACCAAATGACTATACGTCGGACGAAAGACATAATAGGGCATTACAATAAAGCGTGCTCATAACTTTTTTCACCAATGACACCTATTAAATACGACCAGAACCTGTACGATGAGGATTCTGTACATACTTAGGCACGTATAAATATTTAAGAAGGGATAGTATTTTTGTTAAACTATTTACAAAGATTAATATTATTTTTTACCATTTAAGTATATTGCCTAGTAGATTTTTCAAAAATTTTTTAAAAATTAAGGATTTTAAATCATTATTTTAGTCTACCGAAAAAGTTAACTTAATTAACTGATAATTGTACTGTTTTTTCATCATTTGGCTGTATCAGTTTCGGAGATTATAGGATATTTTTGTGGACATGTTCAACAATATCTTTGGAACGATTTTAGACGAAATTATAAAAAAAATAGTTTTTGAATCCTTATAACTTTTTCTTGCAATTCCTATGCGATATATAAAGATTAAAAAAAAGAAAAAAAAAGAAATAAAAAAATTTAAAAAAAAAGTGTATATGTATATATATATATATATATATATACATATATATATATATATATATATATATATACATATATATATATATATATATATATATATATATATATATATATATATATATATATATATATATATGAATTCTTTTGCACCTTCTAAAATTTTGTGTATGTTTTGGTGGTAAATGCCTAAAATACATGGGGGTAAATATCCTTTATTACTGTGCCAAACTTTAAGTACTGTAGTAAATTTTAAGTCAAACAAATTTCGAGAAAAATAGATGTGACAGACAAACGAATGGACATTTATGTGATCTTACGGGGATTTCTTTTTTTCTTTTGAGATACGCAATTCATAAAGGGAAGTTTTGCGACAAATTCGTCTATGAGCGTTTTCTTGTTCTTTGCTGTAAAAGAAAATAATTTTTCTTTTTCAAATTGCAGAGGAAAAGCGTTTTCAAACAAAGTAAGCATGGTTTTCTAATATGTTTTAAATTAAAAGGACTTTGTTTACAATATAATAAATAAAAATTTTGGAGAAATTCATGTTTACGTAAAAATTTTAAATAGAAATAAAATCGAAGGATACGTCTTTAAATGATTATATAGATAATACAGTAAAAATGCTATTAATTTTACTATATATTGAGACCTCCATATGAAGCGTCAACCTAAAAACTGCATTTATATTGAATCTGCAAAAATTCATCGGTTAAGTAAATAACAGATAGCATACTATATGCAATCAGGTCACAATTTCGTTATAAAAAACTATAATGCTATAAATAACGGATGTTTTTTTAGAGGTATACAAATTTCAAATGAAACAAATAGATAAAAATCATGATAATGGCAATGGTATTAGGTTTACTGAAAAGGTAAGTTTATGACATTAGTATTTAAATACGACTTTAGGAATGTGGATGCCGAGGCTGGCTCGAATAAAGCGCAATCTGGACGTCCAATTCTCAACCAATATTGGCAATAAAGCAGCGATTGTTATCTTCCAAATGGTTCAAAATCTGTATCGTATTGACATATACTAGCAACTTCACATATCCTCCATAATCCATAGTCGTGATATTAAATGATCGTGGAGACCAAATCATGAGGGCACTACGCGAAATTATGCGCCCGTCGAATGTTTCCTGCAATAAATTGATTGTATCGCGTGCTGTATGACTTGTTGCATCGTCTTGTTGAAACCAAAGCTCTTCAACATTAATGTCATAAAATTGAGGAAGGAAAAAGACACTATTAATGGCTCTAAAGCTCTCTCCGTTGACTGTACCGTTCTGACCGGCACCATCTTTGAAGAAATACAGTCAGTGATTCAACCAGTCCATAATAATTAACTTTCCAATTAAACTAATACCACGGCCACTATCATGACTTTTACCTGTTTTTTTTTTATTTCAAAGAAAAAAACGCAATTTGTAACTATAATCCCAAGCAAAAAGGCTATTTTGTTAAAGGCTAATTTATTATAGTTTTTATATAACAAGGATTGATGATAAGAAATAAAAATCTAATGAAATAAATAACAACTTTTTCGAACGATTACAAAAAATAGATATCGGATGTTTTTTTTAAATTTGTAGCCATTGTCTAAATAAATGAGAAATGAGCTGTTAACTGACAATGACACTCGTTCTGTTGTTGTCAAAATTAATATATTTTTTGTTTTTTTCCAGCTGTGGGTGGTTTTTTTAATGACACTTGTGAATTGCGAGTTTCATGGATTAATTGATATGTGTATAGAAACGAAATACATTATTAAAAGAATGAAAAAGATGTAAAAAGTGTTAATTAAGTTATTGCCTTTATTTTTAATAAACCTTTCTTTTTGTCACAAAATTATTGCTGTTTTTTGTTGTTTTTTCTTAAAGTTTTTAATGATTTTTTGTTAATTATTTGTAGCATATAAATTGTCATGTCGTCTGGAAAATGAAATATGTGTCTTATAAAGTAATTATTTACATTACATAAATATAATACTTATATTTTAATGATAACTTATCATTATATGGTCATAGCGCGTATATAACTCTTTTGTTATCGTTATCTGTTGTTTTTTTTATTCGTTTTCGATAACAGTGAAGTCATTAAATTGTTTAAATATATATATATATATTAACTCGAAACAAAAAATGAGAATGTTTTAAATTACGTATTTCGTATAGTTTTACAGCAACGGTTAAAAATGTATTTTACTATGTCTAGGAAGTAATATAATGATACATAAAAAACAAAACTAAAAGAACTCCAACGTAGCAACGTTCCGATGTTAATTAGGTTTTGAGTTCGTTTTTCTTTCTGTTATCCATTTTATTCAACGTCCAATAATAGGATTTTGATAAAAATATATTGTAAATATTGGGTAAAAACATAACAATCAGAAAAAGTTACGTTTAACATAAGAAAATAATTCATGAGAGATACTACATCCGTCTGGCAGATGTGCATCTTCTTAATCAGCTCTAGAAGAAAAAATTAGATAGGAAAGGCCATTTTTTTACATTATTGTGCTTACCAAAGTACAAAAATAACGTTTTTTTATATTAATTTACTTGCCAAATTACAATAATGCTAATATTGTTTTAAAAATTTCCGCAAATAGAAAATCTGTGTCGGCAAGACCAACCTTTTGTTAGAAAAAAATCCTTTTTCACCGGAACAACGCACCCGCCCACAAAGGCGCATTGGCAATGAAAAAATTGAAGGATTTGAAGTAAGAATTGTTGAAACACCCCCCCTTGTTCGCTGGATTTGGCTCCCTGTGACTTTCATCTATTCCCAAATCTTCAGAAATATATGGCTGGAAAACGTTTTCGGTCAAATGAAGAGGTATCACCTCTTCATCCCCTGCAGCGGTAAATGGATATTTTAAAAACCTTCCACAATCGAACTTCAGGAACGGAATCCATTTATTAAAGTTGGACAAAGGGTATTGAACTAAAGGGAAGATAGATTAAGAAATAAGTACATTCTTAAAATAAAAAACTTATTTTTTCACTGCTAGGCTGAGCCCATATAGCAGTGACGCTTATCACTGCTATTTAAATAGCAGCGATGCTTATAACTGCAATTTAAGGAAACATGCATGTGTACGTCTGTTATAAATGAAACAGTATGGGCCTTGTCCTCATACTGTTTCATTTCTAGCAGACGTATAGATGCATATTTCCTTAAATAGCAGTAATAAGTGTCTTCACTTTCCTTGAATCCTAGTTATCGTAAATATAGTAAATTATTGAATATAAAGCTCAATATTCAATTTTTTTTTTATTTTCATTGAACACTGAAAGTTTTTAAATTCTCAGACGTGAAAAGGGTATAATTTTTTTATTATTATTTTGTTTTTAATAGCAGTTTTCAGATTATAGCATGATTACTACACTTTTGCAAAACTGAGTTCCTATTCCTTAAGTATCCTTTCCGCTGCTGTTCGACAAAACTCTCGTAAGAGAAATTCTGAAAGTAGGTTATTCTGTTCTTATGTTTCTTTAGTATGATATATAGTTATCAGAATTTCGTTATAACTATAAGTTTCTTATTCTAGTTGTTCTTGTTAACTTTTTTAAAAGAAAAAATAGTGGTTCTAAAGTTAATTACTGGAAACTTGTGTGCCTAGTTTAATGTGCCAGTAGATTTTGTACAACCATTTTAGGTGGTATCGAGCTGCACTTGAAGCTATTCCATTTGCTGTAATATAACACGAGCTTAAGTCATTTATAAATTAAAAAAATGTTCGCTTAAAAACTTAAAAGTACGTAGCGAGGAGCTGATTTTGAAACAAAACGCCTCACGTAGTCACACTTCGACAATATTAAAGAAAGATATTTAAAAAGTAGTTGTAATTAACAAATGTAATTTTGCATCAAACCTGTTTGTTCTTTCTGATAAAAAAATTAACGGTTTAGATTCTCTTATCTACGTCATACGTGCGTTTCGTTTCAGTGAAGTTTTATTTTCTTTTGATTATCATGAGACATATTCAGGTTTAAATTAACTTATAAGGATCCACTTTATCAATATTTAGTGAGGGCATTTTCTGAATGTAAAGAGCACGAATACTCAATAGTAGTAAATTACGTAAATGTTCACATACCAACTTTCAGTAACTGTTCCATTATTCCCTAAAAAGAAATAGTAACATAATGACGCAACCTTCCAAAGAACAAAGCTACTACCATATCTCAGTGTCTTGTCATTTACATTACTTTTACCTCTTTATTTTGGTTTAGTACAGTGGCAACACACATTTTTAAAATTGCCGCCAAAATTACGAGACAAATGACAGAAAATTACCAGAAAATTCGATTTTTAAAATTATAACACAGTTTTTTGATATTTTAAAGCAAAGTAGTCAGTTTAAATAAACACCATTGTCACACGATTAAGGGGCGCGCAACTTTACAGATTACTATTTGAGTTGAAGAAAATTATGTACCCAGTCCTGACCAACTCTATTTATATTACAAATTTATATTTCAATAATTATCTGCAGCTTTATTGTTACAGGCAACGAATACTTGCCATCAAAGTTGATTCAGGCAAAGGGAACATAGGTATATAAAGAAATAGCTAAACCCGTATGGTTGACATAATAAAACATTTGAGATTTTCCGTAAAAATTATAAAAAATCTTTCATAATTATCAATAAGAAATAATAACTCTTATAGTAAGAAATACCTTTGAGCTGTGTGTAGTACAAGGACTAAGTAATTTAACTGTCGAATTGATTTTTGTATAATATTCAAATTAATAAAGCCTAAATCTCAACAAATAGGATTAATTATTAAATTAATTAATTAGGACTCGTGTGAAAAAACGTAAATGAAAAAGTTATCGTCAGACAATATAGTTAACAATAAAAATATTTGAAATTTAAAACTTTGCCATGTTCATTTTCTGTATCTAGGTTGCAATTAAAACTGTTGAAGAACAAAATAAAGCATATTTTAATTGGATACTGATGTATACTTCTCAAAAATAAGTTTATGCCTCAATTAAGTAACTCAAGTGGAATTAAGCCAATTATATATCACATACCCTTCCAAGGTGCATAAGCACTGAACAGAAGTAACAACACATTGGAAAGGTTTTAAAAGAAATTAATTATACTTTGTTGCAAACAAAGTACAAAATTTAAGGAAAATGAAACAAGTTAGAATATTATTTAATCCAGAGAGGGATTGCCCAACTACTCACATACTTATTTATTATATACCACACAAAGTTACAAATATGCCTTTCATATCATTGAGGTATTCTTACATAAACACCATACGTACTCGGTCAATGAGCAAGGCAACCGAATTGCGGTCTGGTGACCGCAGTTGCATTAGTCGTTCGCGAGCGTTCGACGCGTCTATATATAGACACGGTATCGAATTCGATACTTTACTCATATCGCTATTTTTGATTCGATACTAGTACTTAAATTATCGATACTTTCATTAGATACTCTGTATTAATATGCAAAGTACTCCATCAAGTATCGAATTGATTCAAGCGACTGAACTAAACTCTAAAACGAGATGAATCACAGGGCTACTTTATGAACGCGGCCTATATGTCATTGCCCGCCCCACCCCAGTCCTTCACCGTCCCGTTGCGTTACGCTGACTTTTGACAGACAACAAATTTAAAGCAACGATCCATAGGGAACCTCTATACAGTTAGTATAGATATTAGAGATCAGTGGATAATGTACAAGCATGGCATCTCCTTAAAACGACATATGGAAATATTAAGATAAAATATATAATGGTCAAGTGTCATGCAAAACATACTGCAAAATAATGAAACCAAGTGGTAATACATCTAACATAAAAAAACATTTGGAACAGTGTCCAAACAGTTAAAGTCAATAAATGAATTACGTAGGTATGTAAATGAAGCGCCATTTTAAATATGATGGAAAAGCATGAAATTTAAATGGCTAATTTAAAAAATTCATTTCATTGAAAATAAACGATACCTAATAGCATATAAATACTTACTTAACCTATATATATGTCTACCTAATATGATTTTGTGTTTGTTTGTATAACATTTGTGTTCATTGATTAAATATCTCTTTCTTTCCTTTTCAGTTCCTCGAAAAAAGCTAATTCACCTTAGCGTCAGGTACTGCAGCAGCAAAATATGAAAATTCATTGTACTATAAATACATTGTCTGCTACTCCTTCCACTTCAATGAAAAATGTTCTTCCATCAATATCTTCATCTGCAGACGATCTAATGACTACACAATCAGTCGAAAAAATCGTTTACTGTCACTGCTGAAAATACCATTGAAGATATTGAAATTCTTTCACGAGCCATACAGTCCAGGAAACTAAAACAAATGTTAATCTCAGTGGCATTTAGTTGTAAAATGTTATACTTTGAAGGTGAATCTACACATATTATGTATATTACTATTTGGTTAAATCTTTTGTCAACACATATAACGTATACTTTATATGTGTTGACAAAAGAACATTTGATATTATCAAAGGAAGAGGATTTCGATCACTAATAAAGCAATTATGTCCTACTTTTAAAATTTCTAATGTAGATATATTTAAAAATCGTCTAAACGATTTTTATGATGTGATGGTATTAAAAACTCGAAAAACAATAGAAAATGTTATGAGTCTCGTATCTGTCATTCTTCGTTTGCCTAACATGTGATATTTGGACTGAAACCATGACCGTGATAAGTTATCTTGGATTGGGTCTGGATATTTTGGTTACTTTACTTTACTTTTGGCAAAATGAGCTGAAAGGTAGAGTGTTAGCTACAATTGAATTATATGAGTGTAATACAGCTATTTACATAGCTCAAAATCTGAATCAAGTTTGTAATACTTTCCATATTACTAAAGAAAAAATAACTAATCTTATAAGAGATAACGGCACAAACATAGTAGCAGCAATTGACATGTTTCTTAACAAATCCAGGCATCTTCCTTGCTTTGCTGATACTACTAACCATATTTTTCAATTAAGATTAGAGAAGTTATTAAGTTTTTTCGGGGCAGTGTGGTCCAACGTGACAAATTACGATCAAACAAAGACAAAAATCCTCTAAACTTGATACTTGATGTAAATACTAGATGTAAATACTAGATGGATGTCAGTGTATTTCTTGATACTTGATGTAAATACTAGATGGATGTCAGTGTATTTCATGATAGGAAGGTCTGAGAAAGTAGCACCAATAATTTATCCAATATTGGTAATGAAATCTAAGGCACCACCAACTCCAACGTCGCGGAATTAAACAAATGAAATAAGATATTACGATTATTAAAATGTAATGAATATAATACACATGTCTGGAGAAAATTATGTCACCGCAAGTAAAGTAATCCCTTTAATTAACTGTTTGAAATCACAAATATTAACTGCTCAATTAAGTATTAAAACAGATGAATATGAATTAATGATTAGAATAAAGGATGCTATTTTAAACGAAATAAAAGAGAGATTTAGACACGTTGAAAACCCACTTTACATCAACCCCATGGCACAATTGGAAGATATGGAAACTATTTTTCCATTACTTTACAACCGTCCCAGCAATACCAAGACTCACCTACGATATCTATTCCTTCAGAGATTTTCGATCACTAATAAAGCAATTATGTCCTACTTTTAAAATGTCTAATGTAGATATATTTAAAAATCGTCTAAACGATTTTTATGATGTGATGGTATATGGTTGAATACGTAGCAATATTAAGAAATAAAATAAAATTATTGTTTATTAGGTAATATTATGAACAAACAGAAAGTATCTTATGCTAAAATTGAGCAGCTAAATAAAGAAAGAAAATTGAACTTAAGTATGTATCTTCTCAAATCTAAATCTAGGGTAAGTCGTTGTTACAATTAATGTGATTTCTGCCATTGTTTGTCTTTTAATAATTTACTTATGTTAGGCGACAAATCCGATGTTGATAGTAACAACAAGTCCCAAATATGTTGTTCTGTTAAGGTTGTGCGGTATTTATTTTTTACATAATTAAGGTCTGAAAAAACCTTTTCACACACATATGTTGATCCACAACTACTTAAAAACTGTAACGCCAGGTCAGTTATTGCTGGAAATTCCGCTTTTGATACCAATTTCCAGAAATCTGCAAAATCTTCTGAAGAATTTTGTGCTTTCGAAGACAATTTGTTGGCAAAAAGGTTTTTTAACGTATCATGATTTTGCAGTTCAACGAGTTCCAACTTAATATTGGCAGGATAACCAACAATTTCCGCCAAACTTATTATGAAGGGATCTATAATAATTTGTATATTTTGTTTTTTGCTTTCAAAGTCTTGAAATCTCTTCTCAAACGACTGTGATAAGCATCGAATTTTAGATTGGTATTTAGAATAATTAACAGAAGTAATATTCAGTTCTTCTTTCAAATGTTTTAGTGTGGGGAAAAGGTCAATATTTTCTGTAGGCAAATGAATCGAAAAGAGATTTAATTTTGCTTTGAATCCGTTTATAAAATTAAACATAGTCGGAAGTGAACAATCTCTACCTTGTAATTTGAGATTCAAAATATTGAAGTAATTCGTAACGTCAACAAGAAATGCAAGGTCACTCAACCAGGATGTATTCTTCAGTAAATCAATTTCCAATGATAAAGCCCCTTTCTGCTCTAAAAATTGCAACACCGGTTCTCTCAAGTTGAAGAAATGTTTCAACATGCTGCCCCTTGAAAGCCATCGCACAGCACAGTACAGTTGTAACTCTCCATATTCGCTGATTTCTTCTTCAAATAATAGTCTGAATTGACGTCTGTTAAGAGCTTTTGCACGTCTGTAATTTATGCAACGTACTACTGGATTCATCAAACTTCACTTTTAACAGTCAGTTAAAGTTTAACTGTTAAACTATAAATAATATATCACGTGCGCACTCAATTGTTTCTCGAAACATAATGAGACTGTATAGCGCGGGCGGGTCGATGAGCGTGCGGACAGTGTAGGACACTGTAGGTACTAAGTTCCTTCGTGGCAGGCAATTTGGCGAAATTTTTCAATTTGGTGCGTATTTCAGAACTTACTTGCGCGGGCCATTTAAAATTCTTTCGCGAGCCACATTGTGGCCCGCGGGCCTGGTGTTGAGCTCCTTTGGTTTAGACGAATCTTTGCCGGACGAATACAAAATGAATTTTTATGACATGCAATAAAATAAATTATATTAATATATATATATATATATATATATATATATATATATATATATATATATATATATATATATATATATGCGTTTGTGGATATATTGAATAAAAAATACAAATAAATAAACCAAATAAACAAATTCCTTTCGATTTCTCCCTAGTATGGACGTCATTTGTCATAGCAAGCGCCAGAATCAGTTGCGGATTAGACTGCACCATGATCGGTTGCTTTGTTTGTCGCTTCAAATATTTTATTTTATACTTGTTGTTGCTTGCGATTTCGTTCGCGTGGTTTTCAATTCATTGCCATAATACATTCAATTCGAGTACCCGGTGTGCGCTGCAATGCCACTCAAAGAAAAAAAAGTGTGTTTTAATTCTGTTTCTTAAAGTGCTTTTGTATGCACAATATTTTTTTCTATCTGGTGCGTACTTCAAGCATGTGCACGCATGCACTGAAAATACACGAACTACTGCTGAACTACCTACGAACTTCGCGCGCCATCTTTTGTAAAATGGTTGCACTAATTCATAAACCTTCGTGGGCGTACGCACAACAACCCACCAAAGTTTCAACGCAATCGGATGAATGGTATAGGATCGCATACGGGACAAACAAAGGAACTTTTATTTTTATAAATAAAGGTGCTCCGACCCTCAGCATTCGACTGTAATATAACATTCCAGATTCGATTTTGAGCATTACGTTACAATACTGCCCCCTCATGGAGGAGCATTCGCCTGTAATGTAACATTTCAGATTCGATTTTTGAGCATTACGTTACAATGAGTATTGATGTATTATTTTTATATGTAGTATAATACTTGGCGTATGACCCGGATTCGAACCTGCTATTGGCAAAACAAAAAGTATTATTTTAATATGTTATACCATGATGATGGCGATATTTTGCTTGAATCAGAATCCTCTCATGATGGCAAATCCACTACCCTACTCTTATTTTCGAAACTATGTAACCAAAAATTCATGAAAGAAAACATGGTCTGTAAATCTGACTAGAAAGTTATAGAAAAACTATCGAATATCCTAGATCTTATAACTTTTAAAATATGCACCATATGCTTACGGCTGTAAAAAATATAGCAGACAATATATTCACGTTGTGAAAAAGTAATATTTTAATAGAAATTCTATGAACTCTTAAATAATATCTGAACCCGACAATATATTATATTTTAATGTACAACTTATATAACTAATCTATTATTATATGGTATATTAGGTACATCAAGATGAAGCTATAAAAAATTTAGCAAGTGTGTACTATACGCAATAACTCACGGTTCCTTGACGATCGATCATTTTAAACCAGTATATGAGATCACTAGAAAAAAAATTACTTCTAACTATGGCGTTGCGACTGATGCATGTCGAAAGAGATGATTTCAGTACAAACGCGTTTCCAAGTTTTGCATACTTGCAACGGTTCCCAACATATTTCTGTACTTTGTTTATTGAGAAAAATTTCTCAAAGACATTCTCCCATCATTCTAAATAATTGATGAACAATTTCTGAGCGCAGGTACAAACATTTTTCTGGGAATGTTGTGCTTATATGTTTATTCAGAAAATCTGGCATTTTTCGTTAATAAGCTCTTCAGTCAACATACCATTCCCACTTTTTATATAATAGAAGGGATATTCAAAAGTCTCCTAATAGTGTCGCATATCTACCATCAACGCTTCCGCCCAACAGAGTTAGAGGTTTAATCAGTACACTTTGAAAATTCACACGACTATAATATGAAAACTAATAAGAACTGTCCTTCATAACACATTTTACGTGCGATGCTCTATTTAATGTCAATCGTAATTACACTACAGATTTTCATTTTTCCACAACATTCATACTTACCAGCCGTTCGATGATTGAGACAGAAAAATGGACTACACAATTAGCTTTGTAAATAGCTACGTACTAATATGTTGAAAATTCACACGTTTTGCTCCTGCTCAAATAAACAGGAATTTAACTTTAATGTCAGTATTTAACTTTAAATTTTGCTGCGGTGCGTTGCTCATTTTATATCATACAAATTATTAATTTTCTTCTAAACATTTTGTGGATGAAATTAGCTTCCAAAATACTAAAAATTTACAGTTGATATCAACACCATGGTGACATTCCAAAATCGTGCCTCGAGGAATGTTGAAGCAAGATATATAACAAGTTCTATTATATTGAACATGTTTATTCCTTCAAATGTCATAATATTTGATCCACTGTACATTCTTTAATCAATGTTCTACAAAACCTTGTATTAAAGTAACAAGTTTATATGCGTTTGTGTACAAATATACTCAGATTGTACGACACGTTTAGTGCAAATCTAATATATTGGCAAATGTAATATATAGCATATCTAATATAATAATTGGAAAGGTTATATATCTGACTGCGTCAGTCTCGTATTTTTCTTTTAGTTCATTTTTATCGTTTCCTCTTATATTTGCAGACTACTGAACAGCTCACTGTCTATGTAATTGGATATAGGTGGAAGCACATTGTAAATTTTCGACTGTTTTTTGACAAAGTTGGTAAATAGTCTTCTATAATCAACTGTGTACCTCCCGTTAGAAGCATACTGTATAGTTCTCCACTGGAGAATATACTATCAAAAAAATATTACGAAAATTATATTGACAAGCAGGGTGCCTCTTTTAGTTGATGTGATTAATTTGCTGATGAGTTTATTATTTTTGGACACATAAATGACAGTAGAAATTATTAAAAAGCGCGATGAATTTAGAAGAAAAACATGAAAAGCACATTGATTAATTTTTTAAAATATTATTTACGAATCATTTGAGATAATTTTATTGATCTGCGCCATCCAAGTTCAATGAGAATAAGGAATCCACAATTTATCCCGGATTCTATGAAAAGTAAGAATTAAAGTACGGTTGAAAATATTATGTTAGAGAGGATCGTGTTATTTGTTATAACAATGGCTATAACAGATAACGCGATCCTCTTTAACATCATATTTTAAATCGTCTTTCATTCTTACTTTTCATAGAATGCAGGATAAATTGTGGATTCCTTATTTTCATTGAACTTGGATGGCGCAAAATAAATCATCTACAAATAAATTTTATATAAACACAGAAAAGCTGCAGTATTTGTTCTATGGAGCCTATAAACAAATTAATGACAATTAGTAAACATAGGAAATTACTATTGCAAAAATCTGCTTTCCGAAGTACCCGAAACGCCGATCTGCAATATTTCGGAATGGATTATATTAAAGTAATCGAAATTCACTGTCGTAAAAGGAGGCCCGTGACTTCTTTTCAAGGTAACCGCCTGAAAAATAATCATAAAAATCCCATCGTATAATCTCCAATTTTTCTAAATTTTCTGTCTCAAACAATTCGTCTGTTATCTACCTCGATACTGACATATTTATTATAATATCGTTGTTATGTAGTATTCCTTTTAGTACTAGTAAGTGAAATCTCGCGAATTGTCATTAACAAAATAAATATTGAAAAAGTACCAACATTATTTGCAACGATATATGAACATTAAAATTAATGTCGAAATAAATAACTCCAAATCGGTGATGGGGCTTTAAGTTATTCCACAAAACCATCAGTGTGCATATCTAACTCTTACTTGAACGTAATCATTTAATACACTTAATAGAAATTGTTTTCTTTATAATAGAATATACGAACATCATCTTCATACTTCTTTTTTGTTTCGCCTTCTCACTGGCAGGAAAAATGTAAAATAAAAATAATATAGTTGTTAAGGTTCTTTCCTTTTTATTATTAAGAGTAACCTTGTCTTGGGTCAATTAACTAATTATTTTTAATTGTCTTTCCACAAATATTTGTACACAGCACCTTGTAATATATTTAATAATATACAAAACATACAGCTATTTATCAGGTTCAAAGAATCAAAACATTTATTGGCCTCGAAACAAATATATCCCAAAATGATAACTGTATATATAGAGCTATGTTTTTTTTTCTTTATCTTGTATTTAAGCATAGAACTTGTGTTTCAAATGAATAAGAAAAATTAAGTTTAAAATAAACTTGTTAGATATTAATAGAACTCGCACCACGAAGGTTCCATACACGCTTAGGCATATACGAATATTTGAAGAAAGCACTTTATGCTTTCCATTGAACTTATCACAAACACTAATGTTATTTTGACCATGTAAATATATTGCCTAGTACGTAAAAATATCGCGAATATATATATATATATATATATATATATATATATATATATATATATATATATATATAAAGAATTAAGCATCATCGTCATACACAATCAAATGAAACTACGTGTTGTAGTATTATTTCTACTTTCTTTCAGTTCTTTATCACGACCTAGGTTTCATTGTATTACAATATCTTCAGGTGGGCATTGATACATATGGCGGGCTTATTGCGAGAGCAATCTCTTACAACCAACCAGAACACCAGTCCAGTCCCGCTCGACGAGCGGCTGGGAATCGAACCCGGGTCCTCGCGGTGCGCCTCGCAATCAAAGGCCGTATAACTTGTGATCACCCCAATACACCACGGTGACGACAAAGATCTTTGCTAATAGCCCACCTGAAGATGTTTTAATACAACGAAACCTAGGTCGTGGTAAAGAACTTAAAGTAAGTAGATATAATACTACATCACGTAGTTTCATTTAATTGTGAATAATGAATTTCTACAAAACTGACGCCAAATATATTCAATATCATGATCATAGTCTTCAGTAAAGTTTTGATAAACTTCTAGTAATTCTGTTATTATCACGACTTAGCAGTTTCTGAGATAGAGGGAGGGAAAATATGTTTAATAAAATTGAGGAAATTTTCAACACTACCTTATAATTATGAGTAAAATTCAGAAAAAAAATAGTTTTAAAATCCTAGCAAATCTCTCGGTACAAGTTTGATTTAGCAGAAATTCAAAATTTCCGGTTTTTTGGTTTAAATGAAAGAATATAGATGAAAAATTATATATTTAAAAAAATACAGCTCGAACTCGATTTTTTCATTGAAATATGCTCTTCTCATGGAGAGATGCCCTTCAGTTGGTTTGCAAACATAAATATTATAACCTCACTTTGCATTATAAAATTTTGCGTATTTAAATTTTTGGGTATCTTTTCTTATATCAATTTCTGTTTATATTTACAAATTCTGTGTTTAGGGTTACTAAAAATGGCAATTAGGACGTAAAACTTATACTTTTTTAACACAGTACACTTTTGTATGGAAGCTTTTTTCAAATTACTTTTTTTAATAAAATAATCGCGACCGAACCCCAATTTTTGTAAATAATTTATTTCCTATTTGATTTCATTTAAAATGAAAAAATCCAAAAAATTCGCACGTCTGTCAAACCAGACTTATTCCAATTTCTCTCTTAATAAATATTTTACATGGCACACAAAATGAAAAATTTTGCCTTTCTTAGTTTTCCCTGAACAATTTTATTACACATAAATATATTTGAGTTTTTAATACTTTTTCTTGTTTTTATCGCTTTATATTTTTTATCACTTTACCAAATTTAAAATTTTTACGTAAAATTATTTATGAGAAATAAATTTTGGACATTTTCAGCAATTTCTGTAGTTAATGTCTTAATTAATAATTTTCCACAATTTTTTTTCATGAGTCCTCATAACTTTTTTTTTAATTGTGCATATGAAAAAAACTCGTTTACTCTATTTGATCCTCCAATGTTTTTACACAAATGTCAACTAGTGAAATATGTGCGGATCACTGTTGCACCCTGATAAGAAAACTGTCATACGAATATTTGATTTTTTTGTTTTAGTCAACATCTATCACCGACATCCATATTCGCGTTGCAATGACCAATGCGACAAAGTGATCGAAACAGATTTCACCCATTTCCAGAAGAGTTATAAGGGCTACCTTCACTATTTCATTTGAAACAGAACATTCGACGAGTTCATTTATCTTGATGTGACAAAAAGAGACACTTTTTCTTTAAGTACAATTTTTCCTTCAATCAATTTGCAAATATGACCTTTGTTTAGCCTGATTTTAATATCGAAAAAAGACATTGCTTAAATTTGTTTTAGATTGTCGATCATTAATTAAAATTGTTTAAAATGTTTGTAAACTCAATTTTTGCTTAGTGACAGTTTTCTTATCACTGTGCGATATGATTCTGAATTTGAAGTTTGTAAGTCAAACAATTTGTGAAAATAAGGGTAGGGATAAATAGACGGATGGACACTTGACTGATTTAATAAGAGTTTCGTGTTTTTTTATTGATAATGTTACTATTGATCATTAATGTTATTGAACAATTTATTATCGACATTATTGACTAATTGAAAATGGTCAGGTGCTTAAAATAAAAACTACTTAACTTAGTAAGGTTGCCTAATTTCTTTTAAATATTGCATTAATATACTGAAATAATTATTGTACTGAAATACTTATTTAATGCCTTTATGCCGTTCCTTTCATATTCTTAAAACATGTGGTAAAAAAATTGAGGAACACTGAAAAAAAAACAATTCTTCATCCCTAGATTCGAAGTGTGAAGAGACCCGTCAAAAAAATAAAACACGGACGGACAGACAGACAGATGGACAGGAGGAAATTATAAGGATTCCCTTGTTTATCATTTAGCTATAGAACCTTCAAAATTATTGAAATATTTAAAATATTAAATAACATTTATTTGAACTTGATTATTGTTTTCAGTGAAAGCATATAGTTCCACGATTTAAAAAAAACGTCAAAAAGAGTTACACATAAACAATGACAACTATATAAAAATAAGATTGATATTTTATTTATTTACCCTAAGTGGCCAAACTTAAACCACAAATAAAACTTCCATTCGACATTTAACGAAACATGTCATCGTGTCACTAAGCAAAACCGTACAATATTTTAATGAAATCTATAAATCTCATGAAACTATTTTAAAAAATAAGGAATAAACTAAAATCTGAACATTCAAATAATCCTGATGTATATGCTCTGAAAATCTCCGTTACTTGTACGGAAGAGGAAGAATAGAAATCAGTTCTGATCTCGTTTCCCTAATTGATACGAATCACCTTTACTTGGTATCAGTATTTAAATTAAAAAAATTAAACGGTATTAAATCACCTACATCAGAGATTAATTTTTACATTATTTATTATATTGTAACATGCAAATTTTGTAACATGATTGTTCAGATGTATTCAACAAGCAAGCAACTTATCTACTACGAACCGCTTTCGATAAAATTGAATTATACCATTCGAAAAATTGCATTTTCGCTCTGTTTAAATCCCAGTCCAACAATTGCACTGCACTTTGCACACTGACATCAATTAATTATTGAATAAAATGTACTACGAAACGAAGATACCGCATGGATGCCAACACAGACTATATAACCAAAAAGCACATCAGAAACGCGGTTACAGGACATATCCACGTGCGGCAAGCTGGCTGCCGCCTGGAGGTAAATAGCCTACTGACGAAACGGAGCGCGCTCGTGTCTCGTTGAAGGTAATGCAAAAATGTTTGGTTAATAGTGCCCGACTAAAGGCGACTTGCCTACATTCACAGAGCACAGCTGCAAGGTTGGCCCGCTTTAGGAAACCGCCAGTATACGGTATCTGGTCTTGTACCGTTAAGCAATTAATTTCAAAAGCTATTCTCTGGCTTTTTTCATTAGCGGTATTTGTTGTCTGATAATTACCGAAACGACGTCGAAGGATATTTTTTCAAGCGTCGGTAAAAAATGGTCGATCGAGGAAGTCAATTTGGCAAAATCTCTTTCCGTTTCGGAGAAAAATATTTCCATCTTAATATTTGGAGATGTTCTTTTGAGAGAAGATTTGTGGAAGAGAATTATCAAGAACTTAGATATATATATATATATATATATATATATATATATATATATATATATATATATATATATATATATATAATGTAATAATGAATATATTTTTATTACTCCATATTTTATTACTTCACTGTGTGTAAATACAGATAAAACGTTAAATGAAGTCAGTTTTACATTTTGACATCTATCTATCTTAATCTTCAGGCTTACGTTACGATTACACCGTACGTAACAGTCAGTGGCGCATCAACTTTGTACATCTAAACTCTGTTGCACATTTAGTTTCAAATATATCAGATATTAGATGCAAAACATGTCTAATATATTATTTATTAAAATTCTTAATGCGGTGATTGATTTCAGTTAATGAAACGAGTTAAGGACTAATTGTTGCATCTACAAAATGGAATAAATATATATATATATATATATATATATATATATATATATATATATATATATACGATATATATATATACGATATATAGCTATTTTAAGTATCAATTCCAAATATGATATGCGCCCTGGCTCCTACTTGTATAATCAACGTATTAATTTTATATTGTAATTACTTATTTTGCTCTCTGCTATAACTTTTAATCTTTGAGTATATCTGCATACTGTAAGATATACTTATATTTACTTTAATTTAATTAATATAAGTATACATTGATTTACTTCTGTATTAAAGACAACTTAATTTGTTGAAGTCGATGACGTTATTTTCAGGCATAACATTTTTTGTTAGTTATTTTTAATTCATTTTAAAATAATACTGTGCAACAAATATATCATTTTACATTAAAATATCTTACAATATTATAGTTTTAAATGATACAAAATTTTGTTATTCATAATAAAGATTCTAATAATTGTATCAATTTCCACAAAATATTTTTTTATTACTCTTACGTCCCCAAAATTTACCTGAACAAAATGCTTGGAACCATCAAAATATAATTGATAAGTAATATGTCCATTTAAAAAAAAAAATTGTTAAAATGGAAAACCAATATAGCAATTCAACATAATTCCTATAGTTTAATCAAATTTGATATAAAAAACTGACTAATCGAATTGCAGGTTATATTTATTTGGAAAACAAATTATTACTGCAACAGTTATAAAACAAAAAAATATTTGCAATAGTTATGAAATATTCGATTGAAAAAAAGCAATAGGTAGTTTGGTTATTTTTTATAACAATTAAATATTACATCACAGAGCAGCGATCCTTGTGTTGAACAAAATGTTCGTAGCTAATTGCTATAAAATTACTCTGAAGTCAATTACAGTTAATAACTCGATTACAACTAAATTCCACGAACGTATAAAAAGCGTAAGACAATCCACAATACACGAATAAAATAAATTCTGTAGTTTGCGTGGACATTTTAACGTGCAAACTTCAACGGCTGCGGACCCGATTAGGGTTCCACAGTCGTTGAAGTTTGCACGTTACAATCGTGCCCATTTCTGATGGCGATAACTAAATAACGTATTTCGGAAATTTAAGAATTTCCAAAAGTATTACCCTAATACGTTTCGCGTCGCGCTGCTTTACAAAATACAAAGTGAAAAATCAATCTAATAGAATGGTTACAAAACCAGAAAAAATATAGAACTGTTTAGAAACTAGGAATACAAGTGTTATAATAATAATCGAAATAGTCGACTCAGTTTCAACTGGCTTTCCAATTTTTGTTTTACATCAAATTCAGTTTTACATCAAATTCAGTTTTACATAAAATGTATGTGGTGTATATGGATTATAATTCTTATTAAAATTCGTAAAGATTTATTTAATACTAGCCGTACATTGCCGTTTCTTCTACATGCAATTCCGTAATGCAAGTGCAATGTTTTAATGCATTTATTTAAAGCTCTTATATTAGAAACAAATAATTAGTTTAGTTTAAATCGCGCTACGTGTGCTTGCCCCCCAAATGAAGGAGATTTTGTTTAATATTCTACGTAATTCTTTCATCATAATAACTTTAGAACCATTTGAAATATCACGATGAAACAAAAATTAAATTGGTCTCAGTGCTATTTAAATTCATGTAAATACCTCCAGTAGTTTTCAAGTAAAACCCTTTTATACAGACAATTTTGTTCACAACAGACAAATTCGTTTTAGTAATCAAACATGCAAACGGAAAATCTTAGACATATACTACAGTTTTACTTATCTGTATGGTTATAATCTTTCCATGTAATGCAGAAATATTAAATTTTGTACATTGCTAGGAAGAAGTGTATTTGTTTTCTCCTTATAAAAATCAAATTTCATCAAACATTTTTTGAAGTTATACTTCTTTAGGCGCATTATAAATAAATTATTCACAATGCAACAAAAATCGACAGTATGATGTTGCTCATTATGCGCGCGCACAATGCAACAAACATCAACAGGATACAGTTGCTCACTAAACATATATTTACATGCATATAGTGAATGATACTATATTTATGATAGTTATTGAGGCATTTGTAAATAAACAACACGTGTTTTATATTTATACAAATCTAAGTTATATCCGCGCTTTTAAATAATATCTTTTAGTCATTGAAATTTAATAGTGGTCCATATAATCAAAAAAACATTTATTTATTATGAATATTCATGATAGAAATAATGCTTATAAACGTTTTAAAATACATTTTAAGTATGTTTCTGTAAGTGAGCTTACGGTATGTATTTATTTGCACTATAAATTATAAATTATTACATCATCATTTATCAAAAACCTAAAATTAATAAATTTTAATAAATTTTGAGCATATTCATTCATTCTAATTATTAATTAAACTTTATTTAGATTGTTTTAGTAATTTTAACAATTCATTGTAAACATTTTAATTTTTAAAATTTAATTACTTGATCGAATTTAGACAATACCAACCACAATCATTATCATTCTCCAGTCCTTTTATTATTTTATTTTGAATAATTATTTGCGTTCTAAATAAAGTTATTCTTGTATTATGCCATAGAAGTACAACTTCTAACACGCGTACATAAGTACATATACAATTTTTTATAATAAACACTGCTTCCAGGTCAGGATAAATATTTTCCTGTAAACTTTACCAGACATTGTCAAAACTGTGCTCTATTCACTACCCAGCAAGCAAACGTATTTATATTTCTTTTTATGTGTTGTATGTGTGTGAAGTAAGCATCAAGTTAGGTCGTAATAGTTTTCTGCACACTTGAACTGCTTACTTGTATTTATTTCAGCTGCTATAAATATACTAAAATGCCATAAAGACGAATGAGTTCTCTGTGTTCATCTCCGTCTTCTGTGCGATCCAAACAGGAAAAAAGCTTGATCTTCCTTCATTGCTTGTTATATAGCATGGTAAAGCCTTCGAGTGATATGTACTGACGCACTTTTTTTACAAGAACTTTCACCTTTCTCAAGTCTTAAAAAATTTCCTTTAAACCTTGTTACACGGTTACAATCAAAGATTTTAACTTGCATATACTATCTGACGCAATGGCGTCGTCAAAATATAATTTTAAAGTAATACCATGTGAAATACTTTTAGAAATGAATATATCGCCATATCCACCTGAATAGCTTTTTTGTTTGCCAAATATTCGGAGTCTCGACCAAGGCCCCCGTCAAATATGCTGTATCCGGTTTCAAGCTGAATATGCTATTCGTTGGAACCCTAGAAAAGAGCTAGTTAGTTAGCCAAGACCCGTCCGTGATCCTTCTAGCATTCGACGCCGAGTTTCCCAGGAGCGTCCGACAATGTCACTAGTTAAGCATTTCAAAGTCTTACAAGTACGAAGATGGTCACCATCCATTGTCACACAGTCGCATAGCGGGTAAATAGCATTATCAGCCAAGCCGATCCTATGGAGATGAACCTGTAGATAGTCGTGACCAGTAATCAATCTAAAACGAGCAACAGCCTCTGCCACTTTAGGTGTCTTGAAATCGGTCCCTCCACGGAGAGGGTCTCCCACTTTTTGGCAATGCTTTGATGTTTTAGAGTCTAGAAAGTGGTGCTGTTAATGGATGAGTTAATTAGGTTTTTTGCCCTGTGGAGTGTGATGGGTATATCAGGTGGGTTAATTCAACCCCCTACTTAGCCCTGCTGTCGGCTTTTTCATTGCTAGGGATACTTACATGACTCGGCACCCACTGCAAAGCTACAACCCATCCATGCGTGATAAGATCCGCTAGCTTCGCACGACACATTTTAGTTTACAAACAGTCGGTAGGAGCATTATTACTGACCGCAAAATTGCAGCCTTGGAGTCAATTAGAAAGATCACTTTCGCAGTTTCCAGGACCATGGCTAGTAGCTGGCTTGAAGCCCCGTGAACTGTGCAAACCTCACCATCATAGTCCCTGGCATTTTTTCCCGCTGCCAGTGAATCTTCAAACAGGCAACGAAACCACTCTGCTCCACCACATTTTGTTTCAGACAGATACGAACCATCTGTGTAGATATGGAGCCACTCACTCGAAGGATATCTGAGGTTGATGGTATCCAGAGCACATGATTTGAGTCAGAGATAGCAGCTGCTTTGTCTAGATTATTTTTTTTCAGGTCAACATGTCTGGAGGGAAGAGCTGGTAATATTGTCCCTATACAATATTACCAGCTCTTCCCTCCAGACATCTTGACCTGAAAAAAATTAATCTAGACAAAGCAGCTGCCATCTCTGTACGGCAATCATTCAACACCGAGAGCTGCTACTTATCAATTAGAGAATCAGCATATATTAAAGGTGGGGTCTGAGTTTTTAGTTGTTGGGTTGCTTTTTTATACCCACTACAGTAATTTCTATCCACTAGCTTTGTCCTTTCCCAAAACTTCAGAATGACTTTGTCGCTGCCGCTCTTGTGCTCTATTCAGAGATTCAACACCAGTTTAGAGTTGTATTGCTGTTATAGGGGTTGATACTGTCCCACCAGTTATTAGTCTAAAGGCATTGTTCTGAATGATATCATATTTGGCATGACTGGGCTTACTTGCCAATGAGACGACTTCACTGCCGTAGTCCAGGAGTGGACCCATATATGTTTTATACACTGTGGATAGTACGGCCTGAGTAACTTCCTACATGGTAGCCGCAAGCCTTTTCAATAGATTTACACGTCTTTGTGCCTTCTTAGCCGTGTTTGCAATGTGAGAGCTCCAGGATAGCTTGGTGCCAATGTTAATTCCGAAATATTTCGACAGAGGAACTTGCCGGAGAAGTAAGCCTCTATAGCTCAGGTTGATTAGGTGTATTTTTGTCGATATGGAAAAAAGCTGGGCAACAGTCTTCTCAACACCTACTTCTGTTTTGTTCAAGACTGCCCATGTTTTGAGTTTAAGTACTTTATTTAGGCCTTCCTTAAGAGCACTGGTGTTACTGCCCGTAGCCCAAAGTTGAACGTCTTCTAGAAGGAATAGGCATAATACCTCAGGAACTTTGCGTAGCCAACCTTAGATCGTCTATTAGGATGTTGAAGAGAAGACAGCTCAACACGGCTTCCTGTGGCAGCCCCTGGTGTAGCGATTTGTAAGGAGAGGTGACATTGAAAAACTTGCACCGAATGATTTGCTGTGAGAGGAAGATCTCTATCCACTTCAACATCTTTCCATTTACTCCCTGTTTTTTCAGCTTGTGAACAAACAATCGACGCCAAATTTTGTCATATGCAACCCTAAAATCCACTAGTATAGAAAGGGTTGATTGTCTTCTATGGAAGCCACCTTTTACGGCCTGTGTAAGTTTCACCACCTATAGTGGATCTATATTTACGAAATCCTGACAGTCACCAATGGCGTCTTTTGGTTCCAGAAATTCTCGAAGTCTTTAGTTCGACCATCTTTTCGGCACCCTTGCAGCATACACTAGTAAGTTGGTAGGTGTTTAGATTATTAGTCGGCTTATCTTTTTTCAGCAGCGAGATAACTTCAGCCCTTCTCCATAGCTGAGGCACTCTAGAATGCCATGTTAGATTGATGAGCCTCAAAAAGGTTCTTAGAGACAGTGGGCCAAGTTTCGTAATAAACTCAGGGAAAACCCCATGAGCACCGGCAAATTTTTTTAGTGAACTAACTGTGAGTAGTAGCTCATCATGAAAGAAATTCTAGCTGAAATTTATGTTTAATATTCATTTCCTCTGTTAAAAGGACGATCACTTCCGCATATTGTTTTGGAATGCGGGTGGATTCAGCAGCACGAAATTCTCTGAGCTGAAAACTTATATTCCAAAACTTGATGCTGACATTGTCGTGATTGTCTAAATATTCTTAATTAAGTTGCCTCTGGCATAATTTGTTATGTACGTAACTCCACTGCAAGTAAGGATATCGTCATCCATGAGATGAGTAGCCATGATAAAATAGAAGCAATGTGCATAGACGTTTGGAAGCACGGGATTCGTTTTAAAGTCATCGGCTTTTATAACCCGCCCAATAACGTATCATGTCTGACCGACTCATGGACCTAAACCACCATCACAACTCCATTATCGTGGGGAACATTAACGCACACTCAATTCGCCAGGCTACTCCACTACAAGCGCAACTAGTAAGGCTGTTGAGGATCTTCTGGACAACTCTGTCCTTATTAGAATCCCCTCCGGATTCAATTTCTATCTTTTGGAGAATGTACTAGTACACCTGATTTCGCACTGGTTCACGCAAACTTATCTTCTAGATGGGTGCTTTCTCTGGAGAACCCCATGGATAGTTGCAGACAAACCCGAGTCCGTTACAAAATCTGCCAACCTGTACCAAAGAAACTTACTCGCTGGAACTTCAAGAAGGCTAATTGGGATACGTACTCTCAACTATCCGACATTTATGTCACAGAAGATCTGATAAACGAGTGTCATAACGCCTCGGCCGTACTCCTTGTTAAGGGATTGTTACGAGCAGGTGAAGAAATATCTCCGTTTTTGTAATGAATCTCTAGAAACTCTCAAGAGAGAAAGGAACATGGCAAGACATGAAGCCGAAAACTCATATAATATTGCAGACTGCATTTATCTAAGAAAGACCCAAGCTAAATTGAAACGTTCCATCACACAGTCTAAGAGATCTGCATATAGATCTTCCGCTGCAGACTTGGATTTTAGAAAAGACGGTTCCAAGGCGCACAAGTTCGCCTCGCTCCTAAACAACGAATATTTCTTTCGTCGCTAGGAACCAATAACAGTAAATGACAAACTACTTACTAACCCTAGAAAAATGAGATAACCATATAGATAATGACCTAAATTGTCATCAAACTGTTTAAGAAATAACAAAGGTTATTAAGATTCTCAAAGAGGTTTTATAACAAACTATACTTTATATAGGAATTATTATAGAGCCATATTCTGAAAAGAGGGATTTGCTTTCCGATATTACTCCTGTAGGTATATCGTAACAATTATGAAAATAATTTTTATTCAACGACATTTTCTTTTTCTTTTTGTAATAAATCGACAAAACTTATTGTAATAAATCCACCATGAATAATTTCAGTCACTTCAAAGTGAAAACCTACATTTTTAAACTTATGTCACGCCACTGGCAATAGATTGATACATATTTACTTAAGTATACAATGTTTGTATCGCTGTTACGTCGCTCTGCAAACATAATTGTCGTAGCATTTTATCTTCCTCTATATTCACTAACTTAGAGACTTTATGTGGATTTCAAGTATTGTTTGCAATGTCAATTAACCTGAAGTTGATTGTTACAATGCCCAACTTGACGTGATCAATTTACAATATAATGAAGAACAAAATAATAGCTTTATGCAAGGGCACCTACAAAATAAAAGTTATATATATATATATATATATATATATATATATATATATATATATATATATATATGTTAATATTATCCACAGGATAATGTTAACTATAAATATTGCAGGAACTATAAGAAATGAGATATAAGATGTCACACAAGATCTCTATGAAACCGGAAAGCCTTCGAGGGAAAATTGGAAAAAAAACACCACCATTGTCAACAGACGCAATTAGTGCGGTAATCATATATTCAAAAAGGTTATAACACTAAAGTTTATAAAAAATCTAGGGTCGTTCGCATATCGGGAAATTTGAGATATTCCTCACAACAGTGGGATACAATAAATATTAAAAGAGGAGTTTTGAACATTTTTGACTCTGCATTTCTCTATCTTGCTTGGTAATTATAAAGAAGGTATGAAAAAAATCCGAACAACATTTTCATTTTTCACGCTATTTCGGTTTGCAACTCCTTTTGGTATTATTAAAAAGTACGACGTATGAATTTTAATGTCAAATTCTAGTCCATTAAAGATAGTCGATAGATAGACGACTTAGAAAATGGTTAAGAGCATTTTTACAATGAAAATCTTATAGATGCTTTACATGACCACCACAACGCTGTCTTCCGACGGGAGACCAACGTGGATCTCTCATGTACTTGGAGATACGTATTTAAAAGATATCTTGATCTGAATAAATTCGTATCAAATTCGTTAAATTTAAGTTTCATGTTTGCCTTATATCAATTAACCGTTTGGAAAAAGTTTAAAAAATAATATATCATCATCATCATCATCATCATCATCATATATATTAATACGCTAAGGTTAAGATGTTACTCTCCCTTTTTAGAAAAAACCTCACAACTAATCCACATAAATTATATATCATTTTATAGATAATTGCTTGCTCTACGGGCATCCACAACTAAAAAATTTATTATTGCTATTGTTTTTGCAAATTAATTAATTATTAAAATTATATACACAAAACAGCAATGCTGCCATCTAACGGCTCAACGTCAATATGATTGACGGTCGGTAAAATTTTTGTTTAATTTCAAATCCACTCACGTATAAATAAAGTGGCGCTTTAGCTCAATGCTTTTGATACTTGCGCCTCTATATGTCAATTTTAGTAAAATATTTGTTTGATCTGTCATCTGAGCTTCATAATGGAATAAAAACGTAATAAGCAGTGTGCAAAATTAGAAATGAATTGAATACCTGCAATCAATTTTGATTTATTAAATTGAGTTGAATAATTTATAATGCGAAAATTTCGCACGGGTCACGCTAGTATTGTAAAATAGCAAATAAGGTTTTAAAATCTCTAGATTTTGTCACCCTATCTGTCTACGTTAGTTTATTTAATGATATAAATATAAGATGATATCTGTATCAGTGAATAATTATCAGAACGAGATTTCAGATTATTTCTCTTATAAAAAATGGTAAAGTTTCGGCACTTAGTTGTGGTGTTGATAAAATAGAGGCTCGTATATAATATTAGCATCTATTTTAATCAAAATAAATAGATTTAGTTAATCTATATCTGGCATTAAGTATGTACTTTACAGCGTGGAATCCTATTACAAAACACCAACGTTTTAAAAATATCGTAAAAGCTTTTAAAGACTCATAATTAAACTTAAACAACTACGTGCTATAAAGATATAAAAAACACATCTCATTCACCAATTCTTAGTTCATTTCATACCGTGCTTCCTGGATACACAATAAGTAACTTCCATCACAGACATTAACTCAGCTAGACTTATCGTTCCGGTAATGAGCAGCTGTTCGACGCCTTAAATTGAATAACAATATATTTTTTTTCGTAAACAAAGTTGAAAGTAAACACTTCGTATAACGGGAGACTTATTACTACGAGAGCAATATCTTATAGACAATAAGAACGTAAATAATATATCTATACACAGTTAAATGAAACTACGTGATGTAGTATTATTTCTACTTCCTTTAAGTTCGACCTAGGTTTCGTTGTATTACAACATCTTCAGGTGGGCTATTAGCAATGATCTTTGCTAACAGCCCACTTGAAGATTGTTAAGTTGTGAAGATTGTTGTAAAGATTGAGAAGATTGTTGTAGCAAGTTGTAATACAATGAAACCTAGGTCATGGTAAAGAACTTAAAGAAAGTAGAAATAATACTACATCACATAGTTTCATTTATTTATGAATAATGAATTTCTACAAAATTAAAGCCAAATTTATTTAATATATCTATAAATAAAAAAAAATCTGCTTGACTGACATATTAATGTATAGCTTCGTGTACGGTTTCGACAATTGCTAAGGACGTTGCAGCTAGGAAGCGTCTTTTCTTTGAAAATGACGCTTATAAAGGCATTTAAAAGAGATATGCAATCTCTCGTTTTCCATAGATTACTTAATTCCGCTTATTCTACTGGCTTGCATTCAATTTCAATGAAATTAGTTTTTTTTTAAATTAATGAGCTTTAACGTAAACAAAAAACTGAAAAAAATTGTGAAGATGAAAGGTCAAGTTTTCGAATACAATAAAAGACTGTGAGTTGTAATTTGCTGTTTATTCAAGAAAAAAAGTTTGCCATATGATTCCAGTCTAAGGCGAATTCCATTAAACTGATGCGAATCCCACGCGGGATGCGGGACTAAATCCGATATGATTCGTTCACTCGTTTGACCAACCTCAAACTGACGCTCATGCGTCACAAGCCTTAGTTTCGCGGTAAGTAAACATTTATTTTGATCTCATGAAGTTTTATTATTTTAAGCAATTGCAGTTCATTAAGTTCTTGTCGCTTCTTTACGTAAAAATACTAAGTTACGTAGAGTGTTTCGATGAGAAAAAGGTTTGAAGAATATAAAATTAACTTACCTTCATCATAAATATACCGAGAGAAAATTCATCCTTTCCTTATTTACTGATTGAGATTTTTTCTTAAAACCATATTTAATCAGACCTTTTCCATACTGCATTTCACTAGGTGGCAGGGAAAAGTATAACTGCATCTACCGTCTTTGCCGAGCTAGACATATAGTCGAAAATGCATTTGGGATATTAGCAACAATTTAAACAGCGAGTGCATAAAAGTCTCTTGGAGGTTAAATTCCAAACCGCGAAATCGGTTATTTTACACAACTTTCTAAAATTAAAAAACTTACGAGAGGACCTAACTTTCTTGGAACCTGACACTAAGGTCTGTGTATTTAAGGTACTTCACATGAACACGAGAAAAAGCATCAACAAGGTATTTTAAATAAGGTTATAATGTTGTTCGATACTTTAACGCCAATTTAATTTAGTTGTAATTCTTACGTATACTACTAGTTAATTAAAGATCAATAAGCCTGCTAATTTAAAATCTACCTATATTATTTATGGCAATATACATATTTATTCGGTATTAACAAAAAAAAACAACTGTTTATTATTCAGATTCTCCGAATGCATACTTACGCGAACGTTTCCACAAACGTAGGTAGATATCTATTAATTAGTTAATTTATACCTACCAAATATATAATATGATTATAAACAATATACTAAAAAATAAACATAAAATAAACAATATAATTTACTGGCCACTTTTCTAAACTATGTTTCCATTGCATCTCATATCTTTATCCTTTTTACAATTATTTCTGTAATCTTCGTGACTTACGTAGGTAATCCTATGTTCTTTTACTTTTTGTGGAAATAATTCTGTACTGAACGGAATTTCGAGGATAAATCAGATACAGTCAATGAATATAAAAAACGACAGTGTCCGGCTTAAATTTCGCTGCAATAACGCCACTAATCGCATTAATTTGAACATATACATGCATGTTAGCTGGCACAACCGACGCGAGTGAATCGCGTCCCACGCGGGATTCACTTCAGTTCGAGTACTTCAATCGGTAAATTGGTTATGGTGCCTTCAAGATAAAACACCATGCCCAATCTACAGATTGACTTAAAGCGTTGAAAAGTTTTAGAAACGAAACCTCGTCATTGCACTTTGAGAAGACTGAAGAAAAGAGTTTAATAAAAATATCGATTAAAGAAATGCGATCTGGATAAGAACACGTGGTATCTAGTACGAGGATGTCACGGAAAATTGATCTCCAATTTCTGATAACGCAAAATGAAAAGAAAAAAACAAGCATAATATTTAATAGACTAGAACACATCGCCGACACTCCATACTGGCGAACAGATTTAATTGCCTACACTATGCACACGTACTCGCCCATCCGTATCCGTTTGCGTGTGTGCGTGAATTAATGTATGGCTGCTGCAACGTGCCAGTAAAGAATACTTACTAATACTACATATTGGACTCGATCGTTGCGGATAATCGCTTCGATCGAGCGACTTGACGATATACGTCAGCAACATTGTTTTTCTCTTTAACCATTAGCGTCGATCGAATGACTGTCTCGATAGAATGCTGGCGCAGTAGCTTTGTACTGGTGCACACGACTTTATTGTTAGCTGATTGTAAAAATGTAATTATATGAATAAATATTTTTCACATCACTTTCACCCAATTAAATGTATACATTTAATTGGGTGAAAGTGATTTGATAATAATAATATTAAAATAGAATTTGAAAAAATTTACTTAGTATGAATCTTAAAACGAAAATGTGATACACTGAAATATTGCCTTTATTGTACGTTTGCCTTGATTATATTTGCTTCATGTAAAATATCTCTTAATAAACAATATAAAATGCTACAGCCGACACTTCAAGAATACGTGTTCCAAACACATCGCGTTCAAACAAAACAATGACAGTTTGAAATTTAAAACTGCGCAGTGACATGTTAGTTGACCCAAAATTATAGGTACTAACTAAATAAGTTGGTTATACAAAACAAAATTATTTACAACAAACAAGAAAAGGGAGGCAAAACAATCCCCTATCCTTAGTGATTATATTGCTTTGTAAGCATTCGTACACAGCGCAATAACGGAACGTTATATTGAATTATTATAAATATTTATCAAATAACACTGAATCACACAAGTTAAACTCAACCAAACATCGCAAAAAAATACACGCGCACGCAGAAAGTGGCAACCTAGGAACACGTACTCTTGATCGTGCCCATTATCTGCGGGTGACGTTAAACTGGCGGGGGGAGGTGGATGTCGTTTCCTTACGTAGTAATATTTGATATCCTTTGCTTGCGTACGCATGATAAACTGAAACTATAATCTCTGTGTCTTTTGAATAATCTTAGCAAATGAAACCACTTTTACTATTTTCGCTTTTATATATATTGATATTCGCCTTTAAACTAGTCATGGTTACCTTACAGCTAGTCCACTTGTAGTGTCGCGACACAACACTTCCATATTCGAGACATCGTCCTCCTACACGACCGTTTACTACTGATACACAAATTTGGATAATATGCAACAAGCCTCGTCCGTTCAGATCTTGAAACCGCCGTGGGCATCAGTCTGGAGGCGTCCTTAATTCAAATTTGTGGCTGGAACTGATTGCTTAAGAGAGAATGTATGTTATATTAACATTACGCATGCTGTGTTGTATGAGTACTTTCGTTTTCTCAGTAATTTTTGCCCTGTGTTAAATTATTGTATTTATTTTATAATATTTATTAATATTTTTGGAAACTGTGTGAAAGTCAACAAAATTAATTAGGAAAAATAATTGTTTACTATTATCACAATGTATTTAAGCAACTTTGTGCTATATTTTATTATTAGATATTTTTATTCGCAGGTCGAGGTGGTATCAAATGGACCCGTACAAAATGTTAGCAAAGATCGTTTCGTTGTATTACAACATCTTCTGGTAGGCTATTAGCAAAGATAATAGCCCACCTGAAGATGTTGTAATATAACGAAACCTAGGTGTGGTAAAGAACTTAAAGAAAGTAGAAATAATACTACATCACGTAGTCTCATTTAGTTGCGGTTTGTACCTATGTTTGTCTACTATATTCTTTCAGTATCTTTCGGAAGTCCTGTTTTTTTCTTACATTTTCCACTATATCTATTGAATATGCGTGTTTATCTTTTTTAGAAAGTGTATATACCCTTTATTGTTATACATTAAATGTGTCATTTAATATGTATTTCCTTTCAACTGAAACTAAGTTTACGAAGCCGTAATTAATTGTACCTACAATATTAATGTTTACGACAACGCTTTGAAGATGAAAACTTCCGTAATCATTCAGGTCCAAAAAAATTCCTGGAAGTTAACTAACCTCACAGCATCCGCCCTCGCCCGGGCAAAGGATGCGTATGATCATATCACGCCGCCGTCTGTCACGAAAATAAATAAGAGCACAATAGCGAATGAATAGACGCCGACAATGAGCGGTTCATGCCACATCCGGTTATTGCAATTCACATAATATAATTGCAGAGTAATTTACAGTGTATTTACGGCAATTGAACTCGGCTCAATCTGTTATTTCCTCTGAAATTACACGGATTAATTGAATTATCGGAAGTCTTGAGAGTTTTTTATGGGCCCAAATATCACGTTCGATAGGTCAAGGTAAGTTCACGTGGCTGTACAGTTAGTGTTTATAGCTCAACTATTTTAAAATATTAGCAACAAAACGTTTACAACATGAACGGCGTATACTGACTGATATTTTCGGTTGATGAATACATGACTGATATTTTCGGTTGATGCTTCATCGATCAGAGTTCTCTAGGCAAAAGGTCACAAATATTTTTGTGTTGGGAATTATTTTTTACAACTGATTTAATTACACATATATTCGTCGTAAACCCTATATAAAACAATGAATGTTAGGGTATTTAACTTTACTCATTCTGTCTTGTTATGAATATTGAAGATATCTTTATAGAAATACTTATTCATAATTAAATGAAACTACTTGATGTAGTATTATTTCTACTTTCTTTAATTTCTTTACCACCACCTAGGTTTCGTTGTATTACAACATCTTCAGGTGGGCTATTAGCAAAGATCTTTTCTAATAGAAAACCTGAAGATGTTGTAATACACCGAAACCTAGGTCGTGGTAAAGAACTTACAGAGTGTAAAAATAATACTAGATAGATCACGTAGTTTCATTTAATTGTGAATAATGAATTTCTACAAAATTAACGCCACATATATTAAATATTAGAAATACTAACGACATATTGCATTAGGACAGTGTCACCTGTCGGTCAATCGCTACAGAATTATTCCTTATTATTTCATATATCATTGGAAAATACATTCTTATTGAATTTTTTTTTAATACCATTGTACCGCAGTATTACTTCAGACTAACTTGACTTGAATTGACTGCAGATTGACAGATTATCAAAGTAATTTCATCGCATCCATCGTAGGTTCTTTCGTTCGTTCCTATAATGGTCTCATAGTTTATATAATTTTAGTCCTATCCGCTTGAAATGTTGGAAGAAAATGACGCAAGTGGAAATGTCGGTTAGAAAAGTCAATAAAAGATTTTTTGACGTATCTTTCCATACATACAAAATGGGGGAAAATAATTTTCCACACCCTTCAAGACAGATTTCATTTAATATATATTTTGAAATGAAACCGAGGTCCCACTTTTTCGAAAGTCTTGTTTAGCCCCGAGTCTTTTTATGAGTCTCTTTTAAGAGTCAAGTATTTACTTGTCTATTATAGCAAACATTATCGATGGCTGGAAATAATCGATCGTTTTGTCTAGTTTTAAAAAAATCATTGCTACTCTTATTGAAAGTTATGGTTTTTGGTATTTTGAATACAGTAAATATATTCTGTACGGGTTCCAAGGCTTCACTTACTGAAAGTTATTGTTTTTGGTCTTTTGAATACAGTAAAGATATTCTGTACAGGTTCCAAGGCTTCACTTATTGAAAATTAGTTTTTATGGTCTTTTGAATAGAGTAAAGATATTCTGTACAGGTTCCAAGGCTTCACTTATTGAAAGTTATTGTTTTTGGTCTTTTGAATACAGTAAAGATATTCTGCCCAGGTTCCAAGACTTCACTTATTGGACGTTATTGGAGTTTCATCATTGAATCGTAATCATATTACTGTTTCTTTATGTTTGACCCACCCAAAACTCCAAACCCCTAGTGTGAAGAGCACCCACGCTGCTGATCTTATTCACTTTCATCTTCATCATCATTGTTTTCTGGCATAATGTCACAGCTCTCCTAATTCCTCATTTGTCTATATTACGCACTTCTACTTCTGTACCTCTAGACTCTGTCTGTATGTACTCCGCTATTTGCCTTGCTATGTTGATTATTTTTTTAATCAATGGAAAAAACAAAGATACGGACCAATGGTTAAACTTTCTACTCATATATATATAGATTTACAATCTCACTTCTGAGACGTATCTCACGAAGTGAGATTGTAAATCTATATCTTTCTCTCTACAGATAGATTTATAACCTCATTAATAAGCTTTCAAGACATGTACACGTCAAATTTAAATCAGAGATACTCGTATATCTTACTAAGCAGAAAAAATAATAAGCACGCACTTGATATATGTGCTTATTAAACATTTCAAAGTTGCGAAAGAAAAACGAAATTTTTTTTCAGATAAGGATATAACAATTTTATATAAATATATAAATAATTTCGCTTTAGTTGTAAAAACATTTTATTTTTAAAGAAAAATGTCTTTTTCCCATTTTTAGTGTTTCGTAATAAAATTTACATGTAATTTGGTATTGCTGATAGAATTAGAAGCCCAATTAGAGATGGTAGATAAAAGATGAAAACTTGAACGGATACTAGATAAAAACTTGAATTTCCATTTGGAGAGACTGTTATGAATGGTGAAAGACGTGGTGAAAAAAAATTATTTTTCTTTAAGTTCCCTTATTTGTTTTGTCCATAATTATTTTTCACGTATAAAAAAAATCGGAGCGGACCGGTATATTCACGACATATCGACATCAGGTCACATAAAATAAACTCATTATGTGGACAGACGTGCCCACATCCACAACGAACGTGTTATAAAAAAATACAAATTGATTATTAATTTACTTTTTTTTTCTCTAGAAAACTATCAATCAAGTAAATATAAAAAAGGTGAAAATATCGGTAATGATTACATTAATCCAAAAGTATCAGTACAGCGTATTCTGATGTACCTACTTTTGATTTTGGTACAAAAATTTATATATTTAAATCATCATACCTTGGTTGCGCTGATAGCGAAACAATTATAATGATATCAATTATTTAGATTAAAATGCTTATAAAAAAAATTCCCATAATTATTTCATATTTTACTTATTTATTACGTTTGCCCAATGTTAACATAACACTGCTTGTTCTGTTATAAGTATTGCACGTATATCACACTAGATGACCACATATCGCCTGCGCGTACATCTTCGTGAAAGTTGAATAACACGCATTTTCAGTAATGCTACTTTGGTACGGAACACACATTGCTAGTGAAAATATTCCTATTAATTTCAGGACAAACTTTAGTTTGATTTTGTTTGAAAGGTAATTTTATTTTTATAGATTAACTATTTTATAATAATTACCATAATATTTTGCAGTCCGCTTTAAAACTGATTGTGTAAATTATAGCGTTAAGATTGATCATAAAAATGTGCTCTTGTAGCAATAACTTCCCTTTACGTCTGTGTCACATAAAAAGTGTAATCAGTAAAAAATAAATAATTTTTTTTAATTGTTGAATTAATTTTTAGAACAAATTCATAATTTGTTTCATTAATTAATAATAAAACGAAAACGAATGCCACATGCTACCCGCATTTGATAGACCCATTTTGAAACTAACCTCTATTATTGTAATTATCTACTTAACGCGCATAATTTTGTAATATATATATATATATATATATATATATATATATATATATATATATATATATATATATATATATATATATGTAAATATATATATATATATATATATATATATATATATATATATATACATATATATATACTACGTTTGAAGCAACTTCATTTTGTTTTTTAAATTTGTATATTGTTGAACAATACGATTTAAAATTTAATGAACATATTTTGCGATATATTTAAATTTAGTAATTTACTTTTGTAATTAATAATGTAAGGTGTAGAGTTTTTATTTGATTTGAAATATCTTAGTATTTATTTTTTTTATATAAAATTTTAATTTCTTCACTTACCGACTACACTTGCACAAGTTATCACTGGACGTCAGAAAGGCGGTCGAGTCTTCGTTTGTTTTTGTCGTCATAGAATTTCAGCTGTCAATTTTTTTCACATCTAGCAACACCGCTTTTTTTTAAACAATAGATACGAATATAAATTAGAATACTGAATTTTATGCACTTTATATAACCAGCACTGTGGCGTTTGAAGTCAAGGCCAAACCGCAACGTGCTCCTCGTTCAACGGCATTGTTTAAATGGATGACCACTTCAACTCAGATATCTCTTCTTGCCTTGAAATATCACGTAACCTGACTTGAATATGATTAGGTCACGCGAGTTTAGACGTTCTTATATACCTAGCTGGGTATCCTCAAACAGGTAATCCGACCTCTCACTTCACACCACTCACCAATTATCACCTAATATTATTTCAGGTGGAAGTTTAACAAGTTTGAACAAAGAAATGCAATATAGTATTAAAGATATGGTATAAATTTGCAGATAATACCATTTAAAACAGTTAGACAATTATTCATAATATTTTTATTTAAATATACAATGAAAAGATATGAAATTATCGTAATTATTAATAAAACGTTTATATGAATAGCTCAAACAGGTAATCGGATCTCTCACTTTACACCGTTGACAAATTATCATCCAATGTTACTTCAGGTGGAAGTTTAACAAGTTTGAATAAAGAAATGCAATATAGTATTAAAGATATGGTATAAATTTGCAGATAATACCATTTAAAACAGTTAGACAATTATTCATAATATTTTTATTTAAATATACAATGAAAAGATATGAAATTATCGTAATTATTAATAAAACGTTTATATGAATAGCTCAAACAGGTAATCGGATCTCTCACTTTACACCGTTGACAAATTATCATCCAATGTTACTTCAGGTGGAAGTTTAACAAGTTTGAATAAAGAAATGCAATATAGTATTAAAGATATGGTATAAATTTGCAGATAATACCATTTAAAACAGTTAGACAATTATTCATAATATTTTTATTTAAATATACAATGAAAAGATATGAAATTATCGTAATTATTAATAAAACGTTTATATGAATAGCTCAAACAGGTAATCGGATCTCTCACTTTACACCGTTGACAAATTATCATCCAATGTTACTTCAGGTGGAAGTTTAACAAGTTTGAATAAAGAAATGCAATATAGTATTAAAGATATGGTATAAATTTGCAGATAATACCATTTAAAACAGTTAGACAATTATTCATAATATTTTTATTTAAATATACAATGAAAAGATATGAAATTATCGTAATTTATTAATAAAACGTTTATATGAATAGCTCAAACAGGTAATCCGATCTCTCACTTTATACCGTTGACAAATTATCACCCAATGTTACTTCTGGTGGAAGTTTAACAAGTTTGAATAAAGAAATACAATATAGTATTAAATATATGGTATAAATTTGCAGATAATACCATTTAAAACAGACAGTTATTCATAATATTGTTATTTAAATATACAATGAAAAGATATGAAATTATCGTAATTTATTAATAAAACGTTTACATGAATAGCTCAAACAGGTAATCGGATCTCTCACTTTACACCGTTGACAAATTATCACCCAATGTTACTTCTGGTGGAAGTTTAACAAGTTTGAACAAAGAAATGCAATCTAGTATTAAAGATATGGTGTAAATTTACAGATAATACCATTTAAAACAGTTAGACAGTTATTCATAACATTTGTATCGTAACTTATTAATAAAACGTTCACATGAATAGCTCAGACAGGTAATCGGATCTCTCACTTGACACCAATGACAAATGATCGCCTAATGTTACTTCAGGTGGAAGTTTAACAAGTTTGAACAAAGAAATGCAATCTAGTATTAAAGATATGGTATAAATTTACAGATAATACCATTTAAAACAGTTAGACAGTTATTCATAACATTTGTATTTAAATATACAACGAAAAGATATTCAATTATCGTAACTTATTAATAAAACGTTCACATGAATAGCCCAAAAAGGAGAAAACTAGAGAGAAAGGAATAAAGAAATTATAAACACATTAATATGATAATGTTTTTTTAAACAAATTTGGAAAACGTAAATTGACGATAGTTACCGATGTCAAAATTAACTTATTTCTAAATTTTCCACTCTAGGTTTACATCACTGACCATTATCATACTAAAACACAATAGAAAATTTGTTCAATGTACACCATTGAATAAATTTTCATAGCAAATCATAGTATGTTTCGCTATAGTGACAGTATGAAGCGATTCAAAAGATATCTTAAACATCGAAGAAATGGGCATCTTAGGTTGGTACAACTTGATAACACTTGCTGTGTTGTCGCATAGCGAACTTTCCATTTTCATAGCATGCATGGCAGTACCATTCATCTGTATCACAATTGTTTTATTTTTACATATTATATTATCTTTATGTTCTTTTCTATATTTTATTATCTTTTTTATTTGATTTCGTAAACTTTTTGATTTTTCTTCATGTTTTTTCCCGATCTCTTAAATCCTGTTAGAGTTTAGAATTATTACTTATATCTTTAAGTACGATTTTTACGTGGTATAAAAACGCCCACATGTAACTTAATAGTACCCACTTAAAGTAATAACGCCCAATGGTCATTTGGCAGGGCGTTATTATCCGAGTGGGCGTCATTGTCATTTTAATAATTTTTTCACTAAATTACGTACTTTGTCGGAAAAACAATAACGAAATATAAAAGGTGGTTAACTATAATATAACACTAATATAAATTTGTATGTATAATAAATATTAGAAAATAACTAAAAACTTAAAATTTTGGTAAAGCAATTTCGATAACAACGACGTTCGTGAAAGAGGTCCTTGAAGCACAGCATGTCACTGGCAAGATGGTAGCTTGAGAGACCTACATTCACGCTAGACGTCTTCCTGTTGGTATACCCTTTAAGTGTACGTGAACCGTGTACAACTCATTTCTGTACATTTTCTGTAGTTTGGGCTTTATTTAATACATGACATTGATTGCCATACCTACCTTGTATCTAATAAGAATTATATTTTCTGAAGCCAAAAACTATTTTCAGAAACATATTTTCTAAGGCCAAAAACATAGCAATAACATTTTGAAGGCGTTTAGTATATAGATAAAAATTTATCAAATATAAGTGCTTACCTGAAAAGAATAGCTGTAAAGTATTTAGTTTAGTTTATTTAAAATTAATTAAATCTTATCAATTAATTAAATCTTATCAATTGATAGAATCTTCTTCTAGAGATCAAGCAGATGTGACATTAATATAAACCAATATTAGGAATTCGTTATGGTCTGCCAAAAATGAATATCCTTGAACAGTACATAAAAATATTTAAAAAAAAACATAAGCGATATTTATCGTGGCAGCTAAAGAATTGCAAGAAATAGACTACAAGTTCTTCCAATGATCATTAAAAAAAATTTCCAATGATTTAATGCAAAATGGATTTAAACTTATTTCGGTTCCAATTCGTCTACTAAATGTGTGGTCGTACTTTTTCTTCAGTTGCACTCGAATAAATTATAGCGCAATTGTTTTGGACTATCCTATGTATAATAATAATGCCTCATTGCTTTACAAATATACAAATATCCACAAAGCCCCAAAGTATGGTACATGTGTTTGTAAAGTCTGAACGGTCATCTGAATATTGTCGTTTGCTCGGCTTGCCCATACTAGTCCAAAGTTCAGTAACGCGTGAGCCACTGAGCGAAACGGCTGTGAGTATGCAAAATGGCTAGAGTAACAATGCTGTCATTGAATATCTCTAGATCATTCAAGCGGAGCAGTCATGTTGCATCGTGGTCTATTCTATCAGCCATCTTTGAGATGAGTGCGAGTGTAAATATTTGCAAAGGAAGTCTAGCAAGTGTATTTACTCCGAACACTTACTATATTTAGAAACATTTCGAAAAGACTTGCACAAATCTTTAATCAAACTTCTAGCGCAGGTACAACAATAATAAATAAGTTGAATAAAAGCACAACAATTTTAACCACAACTAAATGAAACTACGTGATGTAGTATTATTTCTACTTTCTTCAAGTTCTTTACCACGACTTAGGTTTCGTTGTATTACATCTTCAGTTGGGCTATTAGCAAAGATTGCTACATGAAGATATTGACATGAAGATATTGTAATACAACGAAATCTAGGTCGTCGTAAAGAACTTAAAGAAAGTAGAAATAATAGTACATAACGTAGTTTCATTTAATTGTGTATAATGCATTTCTACAAATTTAACGCCAAATATATTCAACAATTTTAACAACAAAAAAAATTGTGCATAGATCTAATAGTTCTCATTAAGCGAATAATGAATCATATGCACTATACAGTTGTATTGCTGGTCGCTAATTAGTTGTTAACCGTTTAGCAATCGGTCGAGAAAAGTGTAGCAGCCCAATACTTTATATGTAAATGACTGGTCGTGCAACCAATTGCTAATTAGGAATGAGTGATATTTGAAAATTATCTGCCCTGGACATCGATACCACCATCGCTACATAAATATCGACAACTGAGTAATATCGAGTTCAAAATATGGATGTTCATTAATATCAATAATTTTGCCGAATAAAGCAATTAAAAATAAGCTACCTTCATGTAATACTTAAACAAAATTTAGATCTTAAATCTCCAAAAATAACGAGTTACACAAAACTTAATTAAAATATATTACCTTCACATAATAGGGTCATTCGCCAGTTTCACGACCACTCCGATAAACGACCCCTTGACAGACTAAGTTTCTATAATTAAACATAATAACGTTTCTTCAGGAAATAAAAATATAAAGTATGCCTTGAATATTTTTTTAATAGTTATATAATAACAATCTACGAAATTTGAAATTAACCCCCTAACCCAAAACTAGAAAAAAAGGCTTAGTTCACGTGTTGACTCAGTGGTGTGTGGACGTGCAGTAAATGAGAAAAAAAATACAACGGCAGACAGTGCTAAAAGGTAAGTTTTGTTACTTCTTGTTAGTTGATTAAATCATCAAATTAGAATCGTGATTACTTCAATTATATAATAATTTAAATTGTTTAATTGTATTTTTGCCAATTTTTACCTTATATTATACTAAATTCCAGAGATCGGTTACTGAAATGCACATTTGTTTAATATGTTAGAAAGTAGTCAGATGGTCGTACTCTGACTCGTAAAGCCTTATTTTCTTTTACTTATTATGATCTCAATAGTTCTTTTATGGTTACACAATATAGTATCTTGTGTTTTAAAAGCGTAAAGATACAATTCCTCAGTAAACGACCAAATTTTTTCTTGACAGAACTTTCTCTAATTCACTCAAAAAATTTAGTGGTCGCCAAATCACACAGTATACGAATTACGATGTCAGATTGCGACCTCCACGATTTAGTATGTTCCTTTCATGATGGTCGCAAACTAAAATAAGCTGTTTAAGTGTAATAAATTTTCAACCATATATCGTGATTTCATTTTTAAATTCAACAATAATTTTAATATTTAATTGATTGTCGTTAATTTTAAAATTATTTTTGTTCTTTAGATTATGCCCTCAAATACGATACGAAAGCAAATAAGAGGAAGAAAAAAATTGTCCAATAGTCCGAGGAAGACTTAAAAAAAAACTCTGCATGACATTCGAGAGAAAGGAAAATGAATAAGAGAGACTTATCAAGCATATGAGATTCCTCAAACTACTATACAGGATCGATTAAGTGGAAAAAGACGTGATGTCATCGAGACTAGAGAACCAGATCCTGTACTAGGATTGATAGGTGAAAAACGGGTTACCGAGTAGCTTTGAAGTATTGCCAAACGTGGATTTCCAAACAAGAAGCAGTACTTCTGGACGCTAACCAAAAAATTGCCAAAGACCATGGGACGAATAATCCATTCAAGGATAATCATCCAGGACAAACTTGGTACTCAATTTTTTTTAAAGCGCTATCCCGACCTATTTCATCAGCTGAAGGAATCAATAAAGTGAGAGCAATAATAATAGAAGAACCTATAAGAACTTGGTTGAAAACCTTCTTGAGAGAAAGTACTAATGAAGATTTATTGAAATGCCTGGAATGCATTTTTAATGGGGACGAAAGTGACTTCTCTGTGTGCCCTAAAACTGTAAAAGTTTTAGTCCCAAAGAGATACCGAAATTAGTACCAGGTTAAATCAGACAACGAAAAAGATAATTTAACAATGCTTGTCACTTTCAACGCCAATGCCAAGTCCACCGCTCGTTGTTTTTCTCTAGATGCGCCCACCACAAGCCGTTGTAAAGAGCATACCCAAAGAATGATGTCTTGGGAAATCAGAAACTGGGTGGATGAAGTCGGATATATTTTTCGAATACATCACCAATGATTTTCATAATTGGGTGGATCGCAACTGCATAAAAAAGCCAATATTGCTGCTGGTTGATGATCTCAGATCGCTCATGTCACCAGTCTTGACTTCTATATGTGAAAACTTCCTAAAAACCTTACTGCGAGGTAAAGGAAAAAGAAGGCCCGCTTTTATTCAAATCGTTTCAAGCATAGGTGAGAAATTGTGAGTAATATACAACCCTTGAGACTTAAAGGGTTGATTAAACACACTTCTAAATATACACGTCTTTAATGCTGTAAAGATGTACACGTTCCTAATGTTTATTCCGTATTCGGATACTCAGTAACAGCATTACTACCTTGAGTACTCACAGTACTCGAGTTCAGATTTGAGTACTGAGATTTTTCCGTAAACAATAGAAATTACTCGCACGTAAGTATAACGCTCTTAAGAACTTAATCATCACTTTGTAATTAGAGTTTTGAGCTAAACTTAAGTTGAATATTAAACAAATATTTCATTATTGTTTTCGTCACGATTGTTACTTAGATACTCGATTCAGATCTGTCGTTCGATTCTTTTTATCCAAGTACTCGAAATTGCTAATTCAGCCCATCACTTCTCGTTACTACTTCCTGCTATACATACTTTTGGAGCGCGTAGGAGGTTATTTTAAAACCATTTATATAGTCGATTAATCAAGTATAAAAACGGTAAATAAAGTTGCAGGCGAGAGATAAAATTTATTTTATTTATTTGTAAGGTTTAAAATAATGTAATACTGTTATTAAAAATCAGTCAGTTTAAATAGCTAACGTGAAGATAGATTGAAAAATAATGTCGAAGATGGTAAGAAAATGAACACAATTATAGAAATATTGATATGGTTCGAGCATGTTGAATTTATGAACATACAAAACATGACAAAAAACAACCGAATGATAAAACATCAAGAAAAACGTGATTAGAACAAATTGGGGAACATCTTGAAGACGAAGTAAGTATATGTTTGAATGAATGAGCAAAGGAAAGAAGTTCATGAATATGTAGTATAATACACCATTACTGCTAAATAATGATAATGTTACTCCATTGCTGTTACGCGATTATACATGTTATACAAATAACTCCTACCTTATTTAAACCACAAGAGTCATTACAATTATTTCCCATTTGTGCTTCATAAAATCTGTATTGAATTGTACTAAATAATTTAATGCCACGTGTAATTAAAAAGACTATACAAAAAAAATATGTTTATAATACAATAAATATCCAAGTGAATTTCAGGAGAAATGTGAATTCGATTTCCGCAGTTTCCATTATGCGCGAAAAAAAATACCCAAAACTATTGAGCGTTGCGCCGCCCCCGCCGGTCAAAACGTTGATACATACACATAGACGGGAAAACTTGTGGAAACATGTTTATTTTACAAAGCGTAGGCTTCTAAATATTCGGGTGTTTCGTCAGTTTTACTCAAATTGTCAACGAAAGTAATTCTATTATTATATAATATTCTATTATTATTTGTGTGTGATCACAATTAAAAATTACATTTTATATTCAAGAAAGCAAAGGAAATGCTAAACATTTTAAAAAATAATAAAGAAGTGCGCGATATTCGTGAAAAATCAAAATAATATCAATACGATTAAAGTTAACAAAAACCTAATTGCAGCCTTCATTTGTAACTAAATTTATAATCAAAATTAATATACCCAATAATAAACGCGAAAAAGTGAGAAAGGTCGCTACAAGATTGAACCAACGCCACTTCGTGTGTATTCAACAGGTATAGTAAATTTTTATTAGTCTTATTTTATCTACATCTTAATACATCTATTACATAAAACGAAACATCTTCTTTATTTGTCCGTCTGAATGTAATGATTTTGAAAACTATTGAGTGATTTTCATAATTTAAGTTGTGAAAACCTTAGAGTAGGTTATAAAATATAACATATGAAACCAAGGAACAAGTTCAGTTTACCGAAAATGTGTATTTCTTTTTTTTATTTTAAATAAAAGAATAAAATTTGACTAAAGAAGTATTTACCAAAAGTAGAGCTCGGTCGCGATTATTTGTATTAAAAAAAATTAATTGAAAAAGTCCCCATACAAAAGTGTTCTTTTTCAAGGATATGTATGTCATATGTGTTTCTAGTTAATTGTCATTCTCAGTAATATTGAACACAAAATTTGCAAATACAAACAGAAATTAATATAAAAAATCCCTAAAAAATAAAAATGCCCAAAAAATCCTGTTTATAAAGAGAGGTTATAAAATTTATGTTTGACAACCAACCTACGAGTAATAAAATTCTTATTCGTAGCAAAAAATTGACAACCGTTTCTTCATAGAAAGATCATATTTTTTAAACACGTCATTTTTAGGAATACTACTTTATTTAAACAAAAAAAAACGAGAAATTTGCATTTTTGCTAACTGAGCTTATAGAGAAATCATATTTACACCCAATCAAAACCACACTTTACACGCGCACCACACGCGCGATTATCTTGTTAGTGATCGCCTTCACGAAATAAACAATCCGTTATTAGAATCAACAATCACCTATTAGAAAATAATTGTCTATTTGGGCAAATTTTATTATTTTCAAGTATATTTTTTAAGTGTGAGAGCCTCTTTAAAGCCATAAATAATAAAAAAAGATCAGTACCATAGACATAACCTACATGCGTTGAGTATCATATTCATTGGTACATAATAAAACCCCGATTTGAATTTTTGTAGTATAAGTTTACTTTACTACCATTAGAAAATTCTCAAAATATTAGCGTTATTAAAGATTAACAGCTTTATAACTTTATATCGATGAACATGCAATGGAAAAACGTATTAGAACTGGGCGATATTGTACAATGGGATCTGACTACTGTAGTTCATTCGATCTTCGCTCGTTTCAAATTCAGTTGGCAAAACTTTGTAACTAGTTTTCCTTATTAATTCTTAACCTTAGAATGGGAATATATAAATTGCAAATCATTAAAGATTATTAGTATATACATATAAGTTATAAACTCAAGATAATTTTATTATACTGAATTGGTAAGTATTTCTTATTTACCTTAGAATATAGAATAATAAAAAGTACTCATTATTCCAAGTTATTTATATTTTGTACATTTGACGCCATCTAATGTTTACTTCTTAGAGTTTTACGCATTTTACGCCCCTGCATAAAGTGACATCTAGCGGAGAACTTTTCAACTTAAACACGAGCTCGAAGCTAAAGGCAATAACAATAAACAATCGAAAATGATAAAATTACACAAAAGACCACGTTTTATACGCGCGATGTTGCTTGTAGGTATTTTTAGAAAGTAATTACAAAACTTATATAGAATATTAAAAACTAATAGGCTAATAATCTTGACTAGTTTAACATATTTTTTCATTATAAATTTTAAAATTACAAAACAATGCAACTTCTAATTAAATTTAAAGGTAATATCATATAGCCATATGCGTGGAGACAAAAATAATAGAAAATAGTATTACTACATTACTTACATTAAGCTGTTTGTATCAAGCTGTCAATGAAAGATTTAAAAAAAATATATAATAAATCGTAAAAAATGCCAATAAAAGAAAATTAAGGAAATATAGAATAAGGCATATTTATAATATATGACCAACAATTTATAAAAATTCGTTTCTAAATTTTTAATTTTTTTATACATGAATTATTTTATTGTATATAAAATATTTACTATCAACAAGTGAAAAAAATAATATAACTAAGTGAATAGTAATTAAATAAAAATTTCATTAATTTCCGAAAATATTTTAAATAATACTTGCAATTATAATAGTAAAATTTTACACATTGACATTTTTAATTAATATAATGTTATTTCCGTTACTTTATAATTTGTTAGAAATTACAAATCAATTCATTTTTGCTTTTACATAATGAGAATTTGCATCCACAAACTATTTAAACCATAAACAACCGTGTTAACGTAGGAATAGCGGTAAAGAAAGCCACTAATGATGTTTAGTGTCTATGGCATGGCCGACCAAAATTTGTCATCCATTTGTGATTATCTAAATGTTATATTTGTGTCTAGTTTGTGCAGATAAAAGAACTTTTAAAATAATTTCCATCATGAATATGTGAGTAACGTAATTAATCAAATGCAGTGAAAATTGGGTGCCAATTTGCGTAACGATATTATTCCCTGGATATCTGTAACAGTGTTAACATCTAACTGGGAATTGAGCATAGATGCGCTGACCTTCGTTTTGATGCACAACAAAGCATCAAATTGACATCTGCCCTATTTTCACAACAATCTTTTGATTTAAAATGTTCCCAAATTAATATAAATCAACGTTTCAACAGATACATTAACAATGATTACTCTGTTTACTGCAGCAAACGACAATAGTGTCGCCTCGTACATGTAACACAAGACGTTTATAAATATTGCCCCAAAAAGCATATTTTTTGTTACTTGCTTTTCTGTATTTTTTCGCTATTAATGGAAACATTAATGAGACAAATATTAAAACATTTAACAATAAATGTTTTAGGCGAGATTTTGAGCTGGTCGGAAGATAATAAAATCATTCACAATTACTCTCAAAATGAATGGGGATATACCGAGTGTCCCTATTACAACTTTGGCAGGGGTAGCAAGTCTTACAGACTGTAAGTATAACATTCTAATCACATGGTAATAGTAGCGTTGCGTTTAACAAAATTTTGTGTTAATTTTTAGTGTATAGAAATGGTATATTATGTTAATTTAACAATAAGTAAACAATTTGAACATTTGCCGTTTATATAGATATCGCATAATTTTCATGATGCTGCATTTTCCATTTAAAATTAAAATAAGCCAATAAAACTTACAAATTGAAATGTTTATGAAGACATAGACAATTGTTTAAACAAGAAAGTGAAACAATATTCTTATTTTGAATTTCACATTTTACCGCCATTACCATTACATATTTTTACATACTTGTGATTGTTTTAGTCATAGTCAATATACAAATTCACGTTTTGAACTTTCTGTTCTATCAAAATTATACAGCTATTCTCATTGAATAAAATATATTTTAGTGCTACCAGTGTTACCTTTACCTACACCGCTGCCGTCGACACTCAGTAATAAATCACAGTTGTTTCACCCACGTGTTGCTGAAGAAGCTGCTATACTATTAGCAACTCATGATGAAAATCTAGTGTCTCTACTCATTCAGTCTTTGATGCAAACATCTGTCGATCACATGTAAGTTACTTTTGGAAATACATCTTATAAATCTGCGGTGATTCTCTATTTGCAAAAACTTGTAGCCAATGTTTTTTCAATCTTACCTGCATCTAACTTAAGGTCGTTTTTTATTAAGATAAGTTTGTATGTATAATAAATACATAATACGGTATGAATATTTATAAAAAAGTTTAGAATAAATATTTATAAAAAACGTTTAGAATATTTATAAAAAAGCGAACATTAAAAATGAAATTTAATAAGGGCTATATTACTTGAATGTACACTGGCCTACAAAATTATTCAAAAAATCTCAAACATAAATGAGGTATACAAATGTGCAACATGGCTGTTACCAATATTAACTCTTCCTCGGTGAGAGAAAGGATGAAACACAATTGCTAAATAAATTAATCATTACGACAATAATGATAAAATGAAAAATTATACCAAACGCAACTGTTCAAAGGATTTCTTTAATAACTAAATGGAATGAAAATGTATTTGTATTAGGATCATATAATGGGTAAAACACAGAATATCTAAATGAACTGAATTTGGCTGTGAAACATATGTAAGCGTTAAAGAAGACAAATATATATCTATAAATGAGATGCGTGAAGTATATTAAGAATATATATGTAGTATTAGGCTTAGGTCGAGATTGGTACTTTAGATAAAACATTCTGTCACCAGAATGTCGATGCTCTCATGGTAACCTTTCCAATATTATAGAATTTTACTTATTTATTGTTTCACAGAGAGTTGAAAGATGATTATGCAGTCAGTGCTCCGAATCCGGTCCAGCAGCAGAATATGCCAGAGTTGTTGAAGGCTATCATCCAAGAGAATCCCAGTATATTTGATTGGCAGCAAGCGAGCCATTGGAATAATCACAACTATGCGCCTAAGTTCAATGGATTATCGCCTGTTGGCGGGTACGCACACTATTCTCCTCAGAACTCCTTGCAAGGAAGCCCTTCGACTCCTGGTCTGTCGATGCACTCTCTTCACCTTCAGAATCAACAGCCAATGGCAGTACCGTGCCAGTCTTCGCCCCATGTCAATATAGGCTCACCGCCGTCCCAAACGAGACCGACACAACAAATCACTTCAGCGCAGAATCATCTCTCTCCTCAGTGGAATGCGACAGGTTCGCCAAACTTGTGCAATAATCCAGCAATGTCAAGCGGCTTGAACCGGGCTACTGTGATTACAGAACCTAAGTTGCTACCACATCAGATGTCGCAGAACGGGGGTTATTTTGATGGCCCCTTTATTGATCATAATCAAGTGCAGGGACAACCTGGCATGGAGAAGGATCCACTTTCCATTTCACCAAACCACAGTCAGAGCGTGCAACAGGTGGATCCTCTTGGCGAGAAGAATTTCCAAGGTATGTTCTTCTATTTTATTTACAGTTTACTCATAATGTGGTAAATTGATAAACTAAAATTCAGTTGGTGTAAAATTTCATGATAATTTTTAAATCCATGTATAGAGAGAGGAAAGGCCAATTGGCATAAGATACGAGGCGCTGCCTTGTGCTTTACACCAACATATTATAATCAAATAACACAAATAAATTTTTTTTACTTTATATACAAATAGTTATTTTCAAATGTACGCACAAGTACAGTCCGCCCATAGCTAATTTCTTTTCACTCACTACTTTCGTGTGGCATATGTCGCAACATAAATCACAGTACATGATTGAACTGAAAGCTGATCTGAGCTTATTGTTCACCTCACAAGCTGCAAGTTTGTGAAATTTTTGTGTTAATTGCTGAAATATCAGTTGTAAGTTGAGAATTACATTATAATAGGCACTTTGCAGTAGTTTGAAATTTTGGTGTTTATTTTACCTATGTAATGCGTTATGTTGTCTAGACTTTAAAATAAGTTTTATCTATAAGTATTAAATCTTTCATTATATTTGTTAAAATTTAGATGGTATGTAATAATTTGTGTTTGCTGAACAGTTAATCGCTGATCTTTCTTTCTAATCGCATTATGCTTGCTGTCTACTTTCGTGAAACCAAAGTGCAGATTAGTTAACATTTTATTAAAATTTGTCCATTAGTTTCTGCTATTATTATCCAGATATAATAAACTTTAATCTTTTATGTTTTGAAATAAATGTGTTGCTACCATAGAAACTGAAAGTTTTGCAGGTTAGAAGTTTTTTAACTAGAACTGTAGTATTGATTAAATGTTGCGAGATCATATAAGACTGGATGTTAATTACTTTAATTTGTAAGTAAAAGAGTTGTTGCAATGAAGTTATTAATTACCAATAACAAATCGGCCAAGTGCCTACATTAAATCATTGATATATATATTTCTTAATTTTATGAGCATAATGTGTGTTATTTCTATATATGATTATATATATTTTTTAACCAATCACAGTTTAGTTAAAATTAAGATTTATAAATAGTTTATTAGAAAAACCTAAGTATGTATCTGGAAGTGATATCACATTTTTGTCAAAAAATGAAAAAAATTAAATATAAAGCTGTTGAGACAATGCATTTCTATGATATCCTCTTCTAACAATAGGCGAAGAAAATTAAATAAATTTAAAATAACTGAGGTTCTTTTTTAGACCAGGGTTTCCCAACCTTTTTTTTGTTGAGGCTCCCGGACTATAAATTATATATTCATGACCCCCTTCACTTTTTCATGCCCCCCCTTTGATTTAATGAATTAAATAAAAATGGTAACTGAAGTTAGTAAATACACAAACTTACCTTTTAACAGTGAGACACAATAATTTTACACACTTAAACTGATTTCTCAACAAAAAATGTACACCAAAACGTCAAATTTTTTGCAAGTTTGTGGTAATAATAGTGAATATGATATTTAATTTCATTATAAAATTATTTTTTTGATTTTTCTTTCTAAAATGCGAACGCTTTCCGCCCCCTTGACATCTCTCTATGCCCCCCTTGGGAGGCGCGCCCCCTGATTGGGAACTCTTGTTCTAGACTAAAAGAAGGAATCATTATAATTTTGTCAAGTTTATCTATCTAACGGTTGCTGCAATTTTAAACCTGTATAAACTAGATTTTGGATGTTCATGTTCAATTAATTTGTAGTAAAAAATTTAAAAATGTATATTGTAATGTCCACTTACATGTAGACTAAGGAAAATTTTTTTTGCTCTTGTAATTAAGTTATGTATCGTTGGATAGGTGTTTTAAAATTATGTGAGGTTTCATTTACCATTGTCCTTTTTGAAACATCGTATTAAGCTTCGAAATGACGTATAAAGTAAAATTAAATGTGCCCCACATTTAATTTAACAAATTGTTTTGAAAAATATTAACAAATTCTAGTTACTAAGCATTCGATTAGAGCTTGGAACTGACATTATTTCAGTTAACTTGTGTTAACGATTCCCGAAAATGTAAACAACTTTGAATCTCTGTGCATGTTTCGACACGCACTTCACCTTTTTTTGTATTTAAAAAACAAGTTAATTAAGCATAATAAAATAATTTTTTATTTATACAAGTGTCATTACAGCATAGCGAAAACTTCAATTCTTGTCATAAAATTTAAAGTTTAAAAGATGATCTTACGAAGAATTAAAAGATGCTATTTACATAAATATTTTGTGTGAGACACCATAGGTCCCTCGTTATATATCAATATCTAACACCTAGGTTATATATCTATAATATCTAACACCAGTTAGGTAGTTACATATTATAATGAATAGAACATTTTATAATTTTTGAAAGTTCTGTTAAACAAAGCGCATAAAGCATTTGTTTTATGTTCATTCTAATGATGATTGTAAACCTCAGATCATCCAAATTTCGAATAGGTACTGTTAGCTGGCATTGGAGATGATGAATTATGTCACGAAGTAAATAAACCCAAATTATTCTGAATAAACTTGACCTGCATAAAATGAATAAGTTTAATTATCTATTATACTATTTATTGTACACCTGTGTATGCTTAGCCGATTTTTTTATTTATCATGGCATGTTATAATTTATGGTAGGTTCCAACTGCTCGTTAACAATGCCAAAACAAATATTTTAAGCAATATGTTAATTCTGATAAAACTAACTGCCATGAATTGGTAATCAATACTTCTATACTATTATGACATTTTAACAGAGTTATTTAAGACATTTTTTAAAAAGTAGTGGAATATTTGGATTCTTGTAACCCAAATTGCATCTTAGAATTATTATCTGTTTGTTCACATATCATGCAAAACTACTGGGCTTTAGGTTTCAAACTAAAATTATAGCTACCTTTTTTCCCTTCCGAATATTTCCAGAGGGAATTTACAGCGTCAGAATTTTATGAATAGAAATTGTGAAGACTGTAAGTAAGATCTTTAGCTTATTACAGTTTAAGCTTAAAGTTTAAGTGAAGATTTAAGTTGTTTTTATTGCTTTCAAGAATATTTTTGAGATGAAAGCGTAACTGAAGACTCACAAAAAGAATACACCCGCCTACATATAATAAAATATTGAATGTTACACACACATACACAAACGAGTTAAAGCACAAGTAATAGTTACTTTTTGGAATACAATTAAAAATATTACAGGAAAAAAATGTAGAAAAATAAGGATTCTTACCAAATAATGTAATTATATTGTTACCAAAAGATAAATTTGTTTGTCTTGCAAAGTGCAGTTTTACCCCAAACTTAGGTAATGTAGTTACAGGTCAATCTCCAGCACAAGCGAGTGTTGCTCCATCACCTTTAAGACAAGAACCTCAGGTACCATTACCGTCAATGGGAGGGCCCTATGTGCCACCACAGCCACCTCCCTTTGCCAAAGCAGAGAATAAACAGGAACCAGCCAAACACACACTGTTAGATGCACGTCTACCAGTTGTAAGGATAGGAAGATTATCTGTAAGTTTACTTACTTTTGATACAAGTCAATTAAAACAAATTTCAAATATAAATATAATATTTATGTTTGGAATAGATATGAATTTGTGTCTGAAATACAGATAGTTTTTGCATGTTATTGTTAACGTTCTTGTGGTTATTTTGATTCTTCATAGTTTCTTAATACACACATATGTATATATATATATATATATATGTATATGTATATATATGTATGTATGTATATATATATATATATATATATATATATATATATATATGTATCTTTACTAAATAGCGCCACTTCAACCAGTTGTGCAATAAATAATGTGTAATCCATCAAGATATTATTTTTTTTAAATCAGTGAATTTTGTTTGAAATCATAATTATGTTTAATTTAGCACTCTGTGTAAATAGTGCCAATTGTCAGTTTAACAACATATAACGTATTGTCCAATAATTTATTGCGCAATTTTATGCTCAAAGAGCCTTCCTCGTACCTCAACATGCTTTCACAGCCAATGACATTTATTGGCGTGAAGCCTTCTATTAAGTCGGGGTCCTCTTGAATGTGCCGTTGTATTGGGCAGAATGCCTGATTTTGGTTTCATTTTGAGAATTCTTGCGGATTACAAGTTGTTTCACTCAGCCTCATAAAAAAATCGAGGTGTTAGGTCGGATGAGCGTTGAGGCCACTGAACGGACCAAAGTTGCCTATCCATTGTTCACCAAACGACTCTTGGACACGGCTCCTGGTTCAAACGCAGTATAGGGTTGGGCACCATCAAGTTCAAATCACACATTTTGCAGTCTAGCTTGTGAAATACTGTTTCAAAACAGCTCAGTTGAGTAACAATAGATATTTTTGGCGATTTAAAGTGCCATTGATGAAAAGGGGGTCAATAATCGTATCGCCTTCTAAACCACCCCACATTTTGATGGTCTATCTTGTTTGATGAGATAACTGGTGTGTAGCATGTTGGTGTCTACCTTTCTGCGACCTATGGTGACAAATGCATTGATTTCCCATTGAGTTTCATGTAAATAAACTTTCATCAGCAAATAAGGTTTTCAACTCAGTGAGGATTTTCAGTTTTGTAATAGTTGTAATTTATATATTTGTAAGACCCATTCAGCATAATTTACTCTGTATACATAATCTACAACAGGTTATGTATACAGAGTAAATTATGCTGAATGGGTCTTACAAATATCTCTAACTTGTGTTTTATCGATAGCGTATGGATATTTTGTTTCTTTTTGTTTTTAATTTTGTGTACTGACTTATAACATAAGTTTAGTAATCTACCACAGCATCAGATACTCGAATGTGGCTCCTGTCTGAAAAGATTTGGCACAATTCCTTCCTTATTTATTGTTGTTGAAGAAGTACTCACTGCAATTATGGGGTCTATTCTCACATATTCTTGTGATGGCATTGATAATTACTTGGCGTCAATTCGGTTGCCACCGGGTACTGTTCAGCATACATCCTAAAGGCTTTGCCAGTATTATAATTGCATTCGGCGGACACTAAAATCCTGTACTTGCACTAAAACCGACATATTATTCCATTCACTTGAGAGTGTATCACGAATATGTAACGAAAACCACTGATACACATTTGCAGTATACACAAATCAGCTGCCATTTAAAAATAATAACTATCTCTTCAAAAAGATTCAAATGTTCTGGTTGGTTAATTGCTTTAAATAGACATTTGTAAGAGTAGCCATATTACATAATAAATAAACCATGGAGATTTATTTTGAAATCGTAATAAAATTAGACTAATAGTATTACTACTTTCAAATAGTACTTATCTAAATGATAAATGAAACAACATCGTGTTAATAGTTACTCAAATAAGTTTATTTTAAAAATCTATGACAGTATTCTTATAATTTTAGATCTTTTTGTGAATTATGGATGTTAAAGATTTTTAAATGGCAATAACTTTTATTCAAGAATTATTGTAAACAACATTGACCTTGAAATTGACCACTTATTGTTTTATCGTTTTCTTGTTTATAACTTTGTTTCGTAAAATTATTCAAATTAAAAGGAATATTTAGAAAAGTGAACTGGCATTGTTAAGAAGGGTCTTTAAGCAATGTTGTCACATTTCTTACATTTATCAAAATAAAAGATATAGGTTGATGCATTTCCATATTAATGACTTATAACAATTTTTAAATTACAAAAAAAGTGGTGTAATTTTTAAGAATATAGGTGTATTGCAATCTATTTACGGTACTTATGGATTGAAGTGGCTCTATTTAATGAAGATGCATACCGTAAATGAATTAAACTTTTTTATTTAAGTTTAAGTAACTATAATATTTTATACATTAATCGGATTTTTTAACAGTTGCATTTAATTTTTAATAAAAACTTGAAACATGCAGAATTTGAAAAAAAAAGTCTTAAACAATATGACATTTTATACAAATATATAAAATTTTGCAGTATTTATTTGAACACTTAGTCATTTAAAGCCGCGGTACGGCTAAAAGTACAGATTGTTTCTTCAGATTCAAGAACCAAACTGAAAATTGTAAAGTGAAATTTGAATTGAAAAAAGCATGCACATGTCTGATAACGAGAAACCAAGTTTCTACTTGTTGGTCATATGAAAATTGGAATTCTTATTGCTTTACATCTGTGATGTTGATTTTATAGTAAACACTGTAAAGTTTCATAATGAAATAAACATAAGAGTATTTTATAGATGTATATTTATAAAAAAATGAACTCATGTAACAAAGATATTAGCAAAGATATCAGGTGGGATATTAGCAGGGATATTAGCAAAGATATCTTTGCTAATATCCCACCTGAAGATGTTGTAATACAACGAAACCTAGGTCGTGGTAAAGAAATTAAAGAAAGTAGAAATAATACTACATCACGTAGTTTCATTTAAGTGTGAATAATGAATTTCCACAAAATGAACGCCAAATATATTCAATATTTGAACCCTTGTAACTTGAATTCTAAATAACACTTCCTCTTGGTCTATTTAATTTGGGTATGTTGTCTTGCATATAACTGTAGAGGTAAAGAAAAGCTGCGTGTTTCTGCTTGAAATTCTCTTTCCTTCTGGTTTTAAATATTTTTTTATTAGATTTCCATACCTCAAAAAGAAAAAATGGCGATTATTACAATATTATCATACATATATATCAATACTTAACACTTTAAAATATTTATATGGTTATTTTTGTGGGATTATAAATGCTATAATAAAAAAGAAACTTTCTGATTTCAAATTTATTCCTTTTTTCAAAATTTAGTGTAAGATAGTTCTGGAGATATTAGTAAAAATGTCCACAAAAACAAGTCATTCTCAACCCCATCTCAGAAATTACTAAAGGGAATATGAAAAAAACTAGACGTTTACTAAAACATTCCCAGAAAACTATAGAGATTGGCTCTAAATCTTGAATTTTTGAAAAATTTATGATATTTATATGCCTTTCGAAGATAGATTAGGCAATATATTTTGCATGATGAAAAATAATATTTGGTTGGTGGAAAAGTATTGAGCTTTATAATTGCAAACGTTTTTTTTAAATATATGCATATATATATATATATATATATATATATATATATATATATATATATATATATATATATATATATATATATATATATATATTTGCATCAAAACTTCGGGGCCGAGTTAAAAAACTTATTAAGGAAATCTAACAAGTCTGTTATAAAAAATTTGATTATAATAAAAAGTTTTTCAAAATGTTATTATTTAAAGACTAGAATAAATAAAAATTTTTGGTACCAAGTCAGGGGAATATGGTGGATGTGGTAGAACCTCCTAATGATAATCGAGTAACTTCTGGCTAACGACTTTAGTTATGTGCAGTTGGGACTTTAGTTATATGACGTTGAAGTTTAGTTTTTGGAGTCAGTATCAGCTTTTCGTGTGAGCTTAGCCATTGGGGCTTTCGCATATGGTTTATATACAGAATCCATTTTTCGCTTCCAGTTACCAACTGGTCAAGCCAGTGTTGAATGCATCCCATAAATATATTGGCACGTTAGTCTAACTGAGCGGTGATCAGGGTCTGTGATATCCAGACCCCTAGATTACACACTATCCAATTAATGCAAGTGTTACAATACTTGCACATGTGACTGTAACTGAGCTCTGGTGCCAAGCGACGTGACGTAAGGCGGGGATCTCTTCCAATTAATTTTTTTTGAAAGTTTGTGTTAACTTCGACTGGTCGTTTGCTAAACGGAAAATCTTTTAAATCGTAATTTCCATTTCTGAATGTTTCAAACCCAATGTCTTACAGTTGCTTCAGAGACCGCATCTTCACCATCTGCAGTACGTAAATTTCGAGTAGTTACAGCTGCTGAGTTATCTAAACGAAACTTGTACAAAGACAATGACATATATGCTCTCTTGTCGCTTTGTTGTTCTAGTAAATACTAAAGTGGCTCATAGTGGTTGACATATATTTATATAGTTTACCCCCACTACTTTACATTGTTGCATTTCTTGATAGTTCTGTCACTTTATAGAAAAAAAATAGAAACTCTAAAAAATATGTTCATTACTTTCTTACCAATCTAATATTATTATTTGTAGATAGTTGAATAGAAATATCATGTACCCTTAAATGTTTACGAGATTAAGTATGTATATGGACCTCTTGTAGTGCATTTGTGTTAACAACTTTTTCCTAAGTTTCAATTACACAAATGTAATTTATGACTTATGGTACATAAAATTGCAGGCAGGAAAGTAAGCATTTACAAGCAATATTCTAGCTAAATTATCATAAATATTTTCTTCCAGTGTTAAATTGATTACTTTCCTCCTTTTTATCATTTTTTGTGTGGATATTCAAACAACTTGATTAGTTAACGTCTGCAACTGTGTTCTGAATAGCACAGTGATGCCACCCAAGTTTACAGCCCAATTCAACATGGCAAACGGAACAATCTTTGTATTGTTCCAATATTTTCTGCATTGAATACTGTAATTTTAACCATATTTTGTGTATTAGAAAAATTGAAAATAATTTATCTATGAAGCTAGAGCGCAGCAACGCGCATAATCAGTTGACTCAAGTCTACTTCACGTAGACTTCGATAGATATGCAGAAACATGGGGTTGAAAATATAAACGTGAAAGTGGGAATAAAGTTTTTAAATTAATGTTGTGTTGAGCGGAGTTGCTTAAGAAACGGATGATAAAAAAATAAAAGAAAAAATTTATAATTTCGAAGATGTTGCCAAGAATTACTAAAATGGAAAAAAGAATGATGTCCGAATTAAAAAATAAATTTTTTTGCCAAAGCTGGTGTGGTTTATAAAAGAAATTAGTTTTCGCCTGCATTCTTGTACCAGCTCTGCAGTGTTAGATAAATGTACAAAATTTGTATTTCAAACATTAGGTATAGATTTCAATCAGTCCAGTTATGCAGTTGTAAGGTAAGTATTATTTTGAACGCAATTTGTCAAATCTGACTTTCAACATTTCTTGTGATGCAGTGCCACGGGCTGTACGAGTTATGCAATGGTAATCTGGACTAAAACATTTTGTAATAATTAACTCATGCATTTGGCACGACAATGGAATAAGTGCCTTTACTTTTAAAAATTAAATTAACAGCCAGTTCAGTTCTTCATGTGCAGGGCATAATATTTTTAGTGTTTACGTCTACTGCTCTGCTCCTATAAATGATAGCGTAATTACAGACAAACAAATAAACAGACGTTTCACTTTTTAAGTGTATTTATATATAGTATTTTTTGAAGTTAAAATGCATTTCATTGTTCAGGTTAAAATACATTTAAATACAGTTCAAAAGATCATTTAAATCAATTAGGTCATTTAAGTGTGAAAGAAAGACAAGCAAATAAACTGATATTTCTTCACTTTTATTACATTAGTAGCGATTTTTGCCTGTAAGAAAATTGGTGAATGTAATTTATTGAAAGTTAGTTTTCTAGTTTTAAGGTACTGACATATATTAATTTAGATATCAGTTAATGACTTGACTCCCAGCTTTATGAAGTTTCCTTGTTGCATACTAGGGTTCTGTAGTCATATAAGGAAGCTGTAGTCATACAAGGAAGTCTTATTTTTATGGTCTTGTTTGTAATTATCATTTTCTTATCTACAGAGCTGAAATTTTATTTATTCTTCCTTTTGATAAATTCCCAGACTTTCTTAGTGATTCGGTTAAGATCCCTTGTAGGACTTAACCTCCCTGGAGATTTTAAATCTATTCTTTACGTTGATTGCTTTTTCAGTTGGAACTGCCTACTTTTTTATGGTCTTTTCCAATTGACATTTTCATCTGTATTTGTGTCTTGAACCTCCCAGGTTCCCTTCCTTGTCCATTTTTTCAATATGTCTTAGCCACTTGATCCCCTTTGTTCTGTTTCTGTGACGTTGCTTGTGGAAGATATTATTTGTGGGTGGTCTCGATACGTTTTTTCACACCACAAGCAAGAAACGGAAGAGACGGAGTAAAACATAAATTTTAAATTTAAGTTTTAAAAAACTATAATATTTAATTAAAAATTATAATCTAAATTTAAGAGATAATTATCAGGAAATATTATATAAAAACACAATATGTGTATGTAACACACATAACAAAATATATATTATATTAATACCTAAATAGTCCATTTGCTTCAAAATCATTGTGTATAAAACCATAATCAGCTTCTATAAACTGAGCTAATAAATCATTTTAGGTTCTGTTGCAATTGAAATATATTAAACTGTTATTATATTAAATAGTTAGTATATATTAAATAGTTATTCGAGCGTAAAAAATAAAGGTTAAATAGCATATACTTCAACTGAAGACGCCAATTATTATATATAACGGCAAGTAGACTTACTGTGATAGGAATGCAATAAGCTGTCTTTATAACCCCACTCTTTGTCAAACTTATTTTACTTTCACTGTTTTCTAGTTGTGTATTGTATACTTTATATATACTATCTTGTACAGTGATAGATGAAATGTTGCTGAAATAATTGTCAGAATATTCACAATATGTAAATAATTTGTCTTTTTTATGAATGGTTACTGATATTATATATGTAATTTAGTTAAGTTATAATAAAAAATTATAGTTTATCTTCTCGTTATACTTACCTCAAGATTTGATTCCGAGACTTATAAAATCACTGTGTGAATTTCAGGCACAAAAGTGAAGTCGTACTTGATAAATGTACACACTGAGTGAGTAACATGCACATTATTATAAAAAGCATTGTGAGTCAAAACATGTTGACGCAGAAGGTGGCTTGATTTTATACTTCACTTGTTCTTATAGAACTTTCCTGAGCCAATTTTGTTTAGGGCTTCATTGGCTTGTAGGAAGTTTGTTCTCCTTAATTATTAGACGTTTATATACTTCAAAAAACAACTTTCTTTTAACCGACTCAGTGGATCTCGCATAACAGTCTGTTATGCTTTGTTTGCCTATTTATTCATCACATTTTGTTATGTGACAAACAGAAAACGGTCAGTGTCATCTTGGGAGTTTTTTTACTATCAGTTGTATGTAAAACAGTTTCAGATTGTGGCCGGAACTATCCATTATGTATTGGGTATGTTAATATGAGTAAAAAAAATTTGATGCATTCATAAAATGGGACAAATTGTTCAAAAAGATAGTTTTGTATCTACAAAATTTGCAAGTTTGTATACCCTTTATAGAGGTGATTATTTCTCTGTTAAAACCTTAATTCACTATAAATTATACGATTAAATCACCTAAAAAGACTAAGTCAGTGGTGTACACTACCCATTTATTACTTTAATGCTACTAATTATCTACTATTTTAATAGTAACTCCTCGTGTAACATTGCAAATCCCCCCCAAAGCCTTTTGCATATTACATTGTACTTTCAGTCATACTATGGTATGACCACCACAAAGACTACCCGGTACCTTTAAATTATGCTACAATTGATTAAATATCTTTCAGCAGCAGTCATTTTTTCGAGTGACATTAGCAATAGTAACACATTGCTTTTTAATGCAAATTATGCTGTACTAGTGACATGGCCCGGCTTATAAAGAATATTTTATATAAAAACTATTTCTTCATATACCACGTTAGGTGACTTTCCCCCAAGCGTTCCGTACAAAGACTTTATATGGGTACAATTAAGTTATTTGTTTAAGATATTTTTATATGATTTTTTTCTTAATAAATGCAGTCCTGCACTTTATTTTAATTACCAAAAATGTTATAATGTATTACCTGTTGTGTCCATTTCCCTTTTTCCGTTCTTCATATCTATGTCCAAATGCATTGCATCGAAAGGTCATTGAAATGTGCATTTCTACCTTCATTTACTTTCAAAATTCTTTTCATTTCTCTTAAACTACTAATCCTAATTAGAAAGTGTGAAGAGTAAATTTTCGTGTATCTAAAACACGTCATCGCCATGGTGTATTGGATTGTTGACAAGGCATACGGCCTGTGACGGCCTGGTGTACCAACGGGATCCAGGTTCGATTCCCAACTGTTCATCGTGCCTGGTTGGATTGGCGTTCTGGTTTGCTATCATATGTATCAACTGTATACATGAAAGTACATAAATAAATAAAATGGCTAGGATATTTATTTTAATGAGGATTAATAAATTGACCTAAAAATCACTTCAATTGCCCTATGCACTTTTTTAAATTAAAATCAGTTGGCGTGGCTTATCTTTAAAAAATAGATAAATGCTGTAGCAAACTTTTCTTTAAACCTTTTTTAGCCCTACAATTCCCTCATATATTTTAGTGTATCGGTAATTGTTTTGCAAGCGTTTGTCACTAAAGCACCCAGATCAGGGGCTTATTCCCTGACTATGTTGACATTATTAATTATATCTCAATAATTATACAAACTTCATATTTTCATAGCCTGTAGCAATATGGAATCTATAAGCTATCATATTGTGAAGTTATATGTCAACAAGATTAGATTGTTGCGCGAGTCCTTAAAAAACAAACAAAACTTTTGAAATGAATCAAAACAAATGGATTTAAATATATTTATTACGTTATAACATCCATAGATATTTACTACTAAAGTGTCTTTAAATTATACAAGAAGTTAAATTTAATTAAACATAAGAAGCCTTGACAGAATTTGAGTTATGGGACTACATGATTATGGAATATAATAGTAAATATTTACGTAATAAAGTTTCTTTACGAGGACGAATTTCCTGCATATGCATGATTATTGAATTATCAGATAAAATATGAGAAATCGCAATACACATCTAATGATACTTGAGTAAATATCAGTAAAATATTATTTATTTTTGAACAATTTTTATTAACAGTAGTTGGTTCTTTTTTATTAAGTACTGGCAGTATCTCGTTTGAATTCGGAATAAAAAAAGTTAAGAATCCTATGAAATTCGGAATAAAAAAGTTATTAGAATTTTTTTTTTCTTTTATATCTTGTTCTTGAGTATAAATTATTACCATAACAAATTTCATCAAAATCCATCCAGAAGATTTCGCGTGATTGGCGAACAAATTAACATACATACAGAAAGATAAAAATTCTAAAAACAGGTTTTCTACCTTCTATTATAATCCTTTAAGCTAAATCTTAAAATATTTTCCATGTATAGAATTCACTTTGTTACAATTTTATTAAAAGTATAGATTATAAAGTTATATATGTTATTTAACAATTCTCCAAATTATCTCTACAGTGAGTTTAAAAATATTTGTACTAAAAATAATTTAAATTTTATGAATAATAATTGAGTTTAGGAGAAAAAATATATATATTCAAAGATATATGTGCTTTTACATACTTGAAAGAAATTACATTTTATTAAGAATGTACATGATAATAAAAGTTATTTAAAATCTTCACCAAAACACCGTGAAATTAAATATGTCATGTACGTAAGTTGTAATGGTACATTTTTAGTTGGATTGACCCGTGGTTTAAACATCAATAAACATGTCAATGTGAATAATTTTTCACAATATAGATAATGCCCATGCAGCTTTTTCCTCTCAAACATAGATTTTGTTTTATATCCATTTTACATGTATCTCCATGCTGAATTATCACGCAACTGTAATAATATAAATAAAATGGGACTTTAAATTGCCATAGAGGTAAAGAAACAAAAGTAACAAGTAAGAAATAATAAAATATAATTAATTTTCATAGCTAGGGTAAAACATTAAGCGATATATCAAAATAATCTATCACTTCTTTCTACTAAGTTATAATATAGGTTTTGTATTATAAAAATAAAAAAAAATTACTACTAACTGAAATTAACTAGTTGCGGCTATTGGAAATTGTGTAGATTAGTGTTTCACAAATTGTGGGGAACTGAGCGATATCAGAGGATTCACCATGTTACCGTGCTGTGTTCGAAATGTTTTATGCACACGGCTGTATTGCTCCTATGAAACACTGGAAAATTGAAAGAAAGTTCAATTCAAATACGTTGAAATTTATGATACCAAACTGTTTGAATTTTGAAAACTTTGTGATATGCTTTGATGAATCTAAATTTTGTATTTTTAGTTCGATCATAATAATGAATTAATGAAGAAATAGTGATGGAACAGTGGTAATAAAATTTTGTTCCTTATATTTATTAGTCGGTTCTTTTCCAAATGCTTTTGGAAGGTATTCTCTTTACCAAAGGAAATATTATCCATATGTATTATGTTAATTTTTTAATAGATTGCATTGTAGCATTATTAAAATGGGATTAAATTAATGTAGAAAAATTAATAAAAATCTTCTACAGGATTTGTCGCTTTCTTTCTGTTGCTGATGTGCACAGCATAAAAGTGCTCTGTATACCAGTCATTTTACCTGAACATATTTTGTGTATGTTAAAGCTAATAAATATTGATTTGCAAATAATTTAAGTAAATCTGAGTGGTATTAATGCTTTTTCAAAAGAAAGACACTTAGTTTTGCTAAAATTGCTATTATGGCGGAAATTTCACATTAACTGACTTAGTGATATGATGTTAATTTCTGAAGATGTCGCAGATGATGTAACATCATTACAATTTTTTGTCTAGACTATCACTATGTATGTCCTGAGGTAGTTTTTTATCTCTAATTGTACAGATTTTACTACAGTTATTTTTTAAATTTAGATTTTTCTTTTGAAAACAGAAGAAAATCAAAGTTTCAGAAAATAGCAGAAGCTAAGAATAAACACAAAAAACATTCAAGGTATGCTTATTCCCATGACTACATGATTTAGTGATTTTCAAAAAAGTTCAAAAAAAATCATAGCTTCTAACGTGTTGGTTTTCGTAGAATTAATGTTTTTTTTAAATGACACTTATCTACATGAAAAAATTTTTGCACCACTGTAAATGGGCCACCTGAATATTATATTTGGGTCATGGTTAATTTAACAAGAGTTCATAATATATATATATAGTGCCTTGTAATTCCTCCACAATTCCAAACATAAAATATAATCACTAGACATCTAATTGATCATGTTTGGATTTATCTTGATAATAATTGGGGAAAATGCAAATATTCAATAAGAATTATTTAAAAATTCTCATCCCAGAAGAAAGATGTAAAATTCCAATTTCTTATATTCTAGTTTTTTTTAATTCCATGCTTAGCGGATGAGAAGTGATTATTAAAGCATAAAATAACCTTAGAAAATATTAAAACTGATTTTGATCGTAACAAATTACATATTTACATGAAGTATACAAAATGGCTTATTTAATATTAATTTCAGTGGCCATCGTTTTATAGTGTTCACTACTTGGAAACTAACTTCTTTAAGTAAATGAACACTTGTCTCTGCTATTTTTTTCCTAAACTTAGTTCATTATTCACAAATTTTAAATTATTTTTGTTACTAATGGATCCACAAATAATGTTCATACTAATTGTATTACTCTAATTAATATAAAGTCAAATTTACATTTTTGTCATACTCAATTCATTGATATCATTTCTAAAATAAAATATTTTACACTTTGCAAAAGTATATGGCTTATCATCTTCGTTTTTAAATTAAAACTGTTTTGAATCATTACGTCCAAATTTATTTAAGAAGCCAACCAAATTAGCCGAGAAAATTTAGTTCTCGTATTTTGTTCGCATTGAAATATGGTTATAATTAAAAGAAGTAATTACACTTGTTGAAGTGTAATTTAGTATTAGAATATGTTTGTCCTGTTTTATATGTTCGTTTCTCTGACCGATTTCAGGATGGTATGCTAAAGAAGCATGAAATGTCGTCAGAAAACAGTTCAAGGAAGAACAGTACGGTTGAGTCTGATTCTGATGACAATATGCCTTTGAAAGTAAAAGCAGCGCCACCCATTGATAAGGAAAGAGAAGCTATCGATATTGCAAGAGAGCGGAATTGGCAAGCTGTTAAGCGAAAACACGAGGAAGCCAATAAGAAAGAAGAGAAAGCGGCTGCGATAGGTATGTTCAAAATGTCATTGTTCGGAATTTGCACAAACAAAACTGACATCATTACAGAGTTACTACTTCAAAGAGCAAATAAGTTAGTCATTAGAGAAAATTATCTTATGTTAATTCAATTTTCTGAACAATGTAGTGTGTTATAAAATTAAATATTCTTAAAGCAATATTTGGAAAATTTCATAATTTTTATGAACTCAAGACATTGCTATTTATGTTTCAGTAAAACCTAAATTAAGCAATATATGGTAAAAAAAAAAAAAATTTGGTAAATTTCATAATTTTTATGAACTTAAAGCAATATTTGGTAAATTTCATAATTTTTTATGAACTCAAGACATTTTTTTATGAACTTAAAGCAATATTTGGTAAATTTCATAATTTTTATGAACTCAAGACATTGCTATTTATGTTTCAGTAAAACCTAAATTAAGGAAAGTGGAGAAGAGATTAGTACCTGTTATTGAGATGTTATCAGTTGACGAGTTAATGGAGACCAATACGTACCAACGGTTCAACAAACTAATTGAGGCTGTCTTTGACGTCACAGACGAGGATGTCGTTGTCACCGATGACATGGGTAAGTATTTCAGACATCATGTAATTTAGTCTTATTTGTGTTCAACTGTAATTTTGTGGTTTTTGTAATTTCAGGGGCCATACGTGATGATTTAAAAAATTGCAATTAACTCGGAATACTTTTTGAATTATATATAAAATTGTTGGGAAAGCTTTGCTTAATACTGCAAATGCTTCAATGTTTTGGCTTTATTTTAAAATGTTTGATTAGAATTTACAGTACATATGTTACTTTGTTAAAAATTCTGTTGAATGACATATTTTTATGCCCTTCTATTTTAACTATATGGGTTTGTGTAAAGGGCAATGACCACGGCAATAAATGAGCACATTGTACCGACTAGCCATACTCTAATGGTCGTTTCACAAAGAGGAGACATTCACTTAGATATTAGTTAATCACTCAAACTATGCATGTTTATTTTGACACTCAGACTAATTAATGACAAATTTTCGATCAAAACAATTTGCTCAATTGGTATAAGATATCTAGATGGCATTTAGATATACCGTTTTTTCTATTACATGGCCCCAAATAGAAGTGAGATAGAAGAGTTAGGGGTAATAGGAGGAGGGGTTAGGTTTATTTGCATGAAAAGTACACCAGGTTTAAAGTAAAAAAGGTTTATTTGTATGAATACTTTCACAGGTAGCACTGAAAATTCTTAGAACTGGTAATTTGTAATAATGGTGATAAAAAAATTATTTCAAATTTTGAAAATAGTAATCTTTAGCAATTCATCAAGGCACCTTGTTCAAATTTGTCATTTGTTTTTAAAATTGGCAGTAATTTATAAATTGTGTGTCAAGATGAATTTCAACATGAGAAAATTTTCATTTGATGATTTTATGACTTTCGCTGCTCGACAACAAAGTTACGATCTCTATCCTGCAATATTGTTTAAAACAGGTTTAACCTATTCAAGTTTGTATTAATCTCAGTGATGGACTGTGTGAGGAATGTCCGTCAACAGCAACTAATGAAGATAACTTTGTGGCTGATGATAAAGACTACAATAGAGTACATTATCAGCAGATTTGGGCAAGTTAAGGTATTAGTATGTATCAAGTACGGAACGTTTCGGCATCAGGCAACTTTGTGCTAAGTGTATATACCCCATTATTTGATAGAAACTCAAAAACACCATTGCGTTAAAAATTAGAAGGAAGTAACTCAAATGCCATATTGGACATCATCACAGGTGACGAAAGCTTGATATGCTGTTTCGAACCCATAATTAATAGGCAGTCTACGTAGTAGGTGATTCCTTCTGAAGAGTGGCCTACAAAAGTGAAGAAAGGGCTAAATGCTGAAAATTTTTGTTCCATTCGTTGCTTGGATTAGAATTATTATGCAACAATTGTTCCGGAAAGTAAAAGAATAGTCACTGTTGACTGGTATACTAGCAATTGCTTGGTTACTGTTTTGGAAAAAGTTCGAAAAGAAAAGTCTTCGCAATAGGATCCTCCGTCATCATGACAATGTCTCTGCATGCTCAGCCAGATGAACAGTGAAGAAATAATAATAGGCCATCGTACAGCCCTGATAGCGTACCATGAAATTGCTATTTATTCCCAAAAATGAAAGATAAATTGTGAGGAGTACGATTCCTAGAGGTAACTGCCTTCAAATAGACTGTGGAAGAGACAACCAAGTAAGAGCGTGCTGACTGCTTACTCTATGGAGACTATTTTGAAAAAAAAAAGTGAGTCGTCACGGAACGCCTGGCAGATGTGAAACATCGTGTTCGTACAAGTAATATACATAAAAGACAAGATTATTACAGGAACTAAATATAGCATAATGAAAAAATAAAGTATTACGAATTTCTTACAGAAAATGATGACTTTATTTAATAAACATTTACTTACAATTAAAACAAAAATAATAAAGCACAGGTTATGTGTACCGTAGTAAACAACAGCGTCGCACTGAGTGAGGAGGGGGTCACGTAGTCGGTTGCGCATGGCGACACGTCGCCATACCATACACTCTACTACATATAGACTATATATATACATTAGTATAGAGTGGTGGTCGCCACGGCAAGTGTCGCCACGTCAACGATCCGGTTTATACCTGCGCCTATAGACGTTTCACATCAAAAATTACAAACTTACTACTTTGTTCCATTGTTGATAAAACAAAAAACTTTAACTAACCTAAAAACTTTAACTATTGTATAGTACAGTTTGTATGGAGAGAATTATGACCATGTCTGGTGACTACCTTTCTCGTAATGGTAATTAATGTGATAAATTTATTACTCTAAGAAATTTACAAAGTACAAATGGATAGTGGAATGTATGCTTAATTAATCTTAATAAATGATTAAAATAATTAAAGATTTCCATATGTGATTCATGTATTTATCTAACTATCAAAAACTATTTGCCCAATTCTGATGTAACGTGGTATTAACTATATCTTATTAACCAATAAGTATCCTCAAGTCTCAGAGGCTATGTCCATACTATATTATTATAAATCTGAAAGTTGGTTTGTCATTTAGTTAATTTCTTATTTAATAACTCTATAACCAAGGAACAAATTGTAACTAAAGAAGATTGGCGTAAATAGACCTCGTGTTACAGAAATAAAATATATTTTTTAAAAAGGATGGCACCATTTTAGAATATAAAAATGTTAACAATTTAGCGATTAGCAATTGGTAAAGAGCAAAATATAATTTGTAACCATAATACAAAACAAAACATGTAATTAAATGCGCATATAGTAATATTTTTTAAATATCAAAGATTGTTAACAAAAAATAAAAATGACAATAAAACTCTAAAAAACTACATAATAACTTTTTAGAAATGACTAGCTGACCCGTGCGAAGTCTTCGCACTATATCGCCATCTAGCGTGTTCCAAGTATACAATTTGGCTAAGATATTTGGTATGTTGCCCACAGACGGCGCTCATGCCAATTGTTATAAAAATTAATTTTTTTATTAACAAAAAGATTTTTTTCGAATTTTTTTATATTTTTCACCCAAAGTAGAAAACATAAGCTTTAAGTGGGTATTTTTTTTATTTTTTTTGGTGCAGTAGTTAAAGAGATCGAGCCGCTCGACCAAAAAACACCTTTTAGAAATAATAGATTACAAAAATGACCAATACCGATTGCTTTTTTCAATTTGTGGCCATTGTCTAAATTAATTAAACACAAACTAATTGATAGAACAAATGTTAATACATACGTTTTTATCGTCGAAATGGATGCCTTTTTCAATTTTTTTGAATTATACATGGCGTTTTTCGATAAGCTTGTACTTGTGAGTTGCATGGATTAGTGTGTTACATCACTGTATGAAGGACACAAAGAGACATAATCTGCACTTTGTTTCATCTTGCTGTTTTAAAGAGTTCCATAGAAATAGCATTTACTAGAATTATGAAAAATAATCTGACTTCATAAAAAAAATATAAGTGACTCATTTGTCTGATTGATGATTTAAATAAAAGCTTTAGCTCCTTAAAGCTTTTATTTAAATCATCAATCAGACAAATGAGTCACTTATATTTTTTTATTTTTCTATTTCCTTTAAGAGTATAATTTTTATTCTTGGCCCAACACTATTTGTTTGTTTAGTGGAGTAACACGTAGACTGCTTTGCTCGTGTGGAATATTAATAACATAAAGTTTATTTTGATATTTATTACTGAATTAAGCCTAAAGGACCGAACAGATTTTTGAGGAACGTCATAAAGGCTTTGGTTATGGTTTCAATTTAACGTAATTCTGGTTATAATGAAAGATATAGTTTTAAAAGGGATGAATTTTGATGTCTTCTACGAAAAAGTCATCTAAAGACTTATATAATCATAATAAGGATCTTTATGAAAGACTGTGCGAAAATAAGTCTAACATCCATGATACTTTTTAAAAATATATGTTTATTTCATTAGAATAGGTAATACGTAATCTGGAGAAATGGTTTATTGCTAGATGTGCAGGTAGCACACCTAGGTAAAGATAATTTATTGCTATATGTGCAGGTAATACACGATGTGAGGAACACTGTGGCTAGGAAGTGTATTAGAACAATTATATTTTAATTAAAATGATAAATATACCACTTTTCAGGCTAATGTTAAATCTGTGCTAGTTGCTTTAGTATGCTTATTGGGTGTCTGTGAAGGTTGTAAAATTTGAAGATATTTGGTATGGAGTTGAGTATGCTTTCTTGATATATGGCAATATCTAAGCATAAATTTAAATTTGTTAATTTCTCACTACTCAAAGTAAATTAATAAAAATTTATAAAACAGCTGATGAATCTTGATGTCCTAAGAACTTCTAGATCTAATAATGTAAAGCTTTATTAAATATGGAAGTTAAGTTATATTTTTAAGCATTCTCGAAAAGAAATTCAATCAGCAGATCAATGAAATTGTTTTGTATTATATCAAAAATCGTACTGCACAAATATGACATGATTCACAGTTTTCTCCATTGTAAAAATTTTAAAATGCTACATTTATGAAAAAGCTGTATATTTTACGCTTGCAAATGTAATGATATTTTAAAAATAGCCAATGGAACAAATTATCACCTACGCCGCTAAGTAAATTGTTAATGCAATTTGTATTCGAGTAACAGAATTTTTCATTAATCTGCAAATGTCATACTATAAGAACAATATATTAATTATAATGATGCGCTAAATTGAGAGTCTCACAAGCGAAAGACATGGTTTGGGAATTTTAATCGGCCTTTGTCTGCTGCCAGAGTACTTTTCGAGGTGTGAAAATATGCAAGTTCTAACATGCCTGTTAATATGCTGTTTATATCCTAATATGCTACAAAGTTTCAATTGCATAACACTATTTACTATGTCTTTGACTCGGCCTATAGCATTCAATCTATTACCAACCTGTAAGTATGGGATGTTTAGTTTTTCATTTTTAGAGAAAATGTGACACAGATATTTTAATGTGATAGTACATAATGTTAATACGCCAAATTTTATGTATCAAATCGCTTCAGCAAGAGGATAGTGTCAGCATATGTCCCCAACACACTCAATACAGCTGTAATTCTAATGGTTCACAGTTGCCGAAGCTATGGGAAGTGACATGGAGGAACAAGATTATATTAATACATTCCACATTCCTGAAACTGGCAAACTCTCAGGCTGAGGTTGGAAATTGGATAAACCATTTCATACCATTTTCACCCGAGAGCAGTGGTAAAGAGGCGACGCGTCTCCCACTAAAGGTTGATACCAATGACTATGAAAGATATGAATGTGTTCTTGAACAAATGTAACAGAATGTATGTTGAGCAAGGACATTCATGACAGACTAAGTAGTGGAAGGGTTAGGATATAAATGATGCATGCAAAGCTTTGAACAAATAAGTAAGAAGTAAGAAGGACTGATGAATGCTGTGGTATTGAATAGGATATGCTTGCCTTTAGATATAAAAAAAAAACGCCAATGTTGTGAATGAGTAATGCATTTATTTATAGATAATATTTCTGTGAAGGAACTAATATTTTTTTTATACCATTAGATCTGGAAGAACAAGCATAATTGTGAAATTAAAAACAATTATTTTCTCATTGGAGAAGCTCATTATGTCATCTTATGAGTTCAGGTGTACAAAAATTACATGAAGTATATTAATCTGGTTTACTAAATATCTCAATTAAAGCTCCATGTTATTTATATAAATTTGGTCCTTATTTTGGATACTCTTTAGAGCATGCAAAATTGTATTGGGTCATACACATAATTTCAAAACAAATAAGATTCATCATATGTTCATGCATATTATATTTTGATAACATTACAGAAGCGGGAGATATTCCAGAGGAATTGCTGCTACCTCGTTACCAGTTGCAGGAATTATGTGCTGAGGCAGCCAAATTGAAAAATTTGGGAGCAATGGAGGCTATACCTGCAGACAGGCTTGTGAGGCTACTCAGTATACTGGAGAAAAATGTGAGGGCTGCGGAGAGAATGTCACTATTAGGTGACCCGGTAAGCGATCAATAGTGATATGTAATAATATTATTTATTTATAATTGACGTTTGTGTCTTTTCCATTAAGGGTGTATAATCATATGTTTTGGATCACGTTGTTATATGGTATAATGTGTTTATTCAACTTTTCATTCTTTCCTTTTATCAATAAGAAAATGGTTATAACTATAGTCATTGTAATGGAAAATATATACAAACAACAGATTGATTCACATTACCTAGTCAAGTTTGACACTCGTACATTGATGTGCAATAATGAAATATGATTACAGGATGATAGCGAGGAGATGAGACTGATGTGGATGGAGACTGCAATGGAGCGCGTTATGTGTGCGTCTGATGCATGCCTTACAGCTCTATACATAATGACGTCCCCCAACATGCCTAAGCGGGTCTACCTTGAGGATGTTATTGACCGGATTATCATGTTTACAAAGTTTCAGTTGCATAATACTATTTACTGTGTCTTTGACCCGGTCTATAGCATTCAGTCGACAACCAAAAAGAAGGGTAAGTTGACTTAGCTTTATTTTTTTGTCTGACGTGTAATGTTATATATATGTATAGAAAAACTTTAAAATTATTCCCTCCATACAGTTAATTAATATTACAGTAGAATTTGATGTTAGTGTCTTTTCATACCTGCAATGGGGTAAAGACAATAAGTATTGAGAATATCTTGGTACTTCTGTGTCAATAGAGCACTCCATTACTTCATTGACAGCTTTGATGGAAAATCAATTATTGAATCATATGAATTCTATTCGCTGTTTTGTTTTTATTTTCATTATTTTTTCATTACAATTAACAATATATAATTTCCCCTTTTTAACTTGTTAACAACTCCACTGCAATCACATGAAATAGTCATTTGTTTATGGTGTGCAAAAATAAATTTGTTGATATATATTCTCGTTACATGTCAATGAAGCTGTAACTTTTTATTGTACTTTCGTAATATTTTATTTCGAAAAATTATGTAGTTTATGTATTTTTATAATTGTAATATTTTCAAAATTATAAATAAATATAATAACTGATCCAACCGGGATTTTATAAGTACAATGTCAAGCAGTAGAAAGTTCGAATAAAACATTCACAGACGCAAGTTGTTAAGTTTGCAGTCAAATATAGCTTATAGGAAGGAATCATCAAAAGACTAGATATTCAAAAATATGTATCAAGATCACTTATATGCAAAATGACAAATTATTAAATTCATATATAAAAGGCAGTCTTCGCACTTACGGCATGTTAGGTTAAAAAATATGCAATGTAATTCGAAACATATTTTTTCATACATTTCCAATAATATTCAGGAGTTTGATTTGACAAGGGCTTCTATTAAAAATAAATCTACATTTAATAGCAAAGAAAAATGCTATATTACTGAAAGTGAGTAAAATATACCTTTATTAAAATAATAATTATTTTTGGTTAATCTATGTAAGATTATTATTGCTTTTGGTTAAGTCATTTTATCATAATTAAAAAAATATATGCAAGTAAGAAGCATGACAAATTAGACTTTTGGCTTGAAGAATGCATCAATTCTAGTTTGTTTTGCTTCTTTTTTCTTTTTATCATAAATGTTTCGTTAACCCTTACAGGCATCACTAATTTTGTTAACATTATGACTTCTGTCAAAATTTGGATCATTTTGCTCAAAAATCTTCATTACCTCTCCAAACTTGCAAAAGGCTTTTTAAAGTTTTTTTAATGAAAGCTCTTTTTAGTGCTAGCAATAGATATTATTTTTTGTGTTTCTATTGCTTCTTTCTGTGCTTTGAATTCAACCAAATCCTCAGCTAGTCATATTTTGCACGTCTCACACGTGTTAAACAATTTAATAAATTTTCACCAGAGGCATCAATATTATGCAACTAGTTGCCAAATCAACAATGTTAGTTGTGATCTCATATATATTTGACTGATCTATGGGTGAAGAACATTTAGATGACTCAAAGTAGTGTGAACATAATTTTCTCCTAACTCCTTTCAAATTGCTAAGTTTTACCTGTTCCCATGATGCAGCTATATTTTTACTCCCAGTAAATTGTAACATTTTCACAAAATCTCTCAAGTTCCTTACCATCATCTTATTTGACTGATCTATGGTTGAAGAACATTTAGATGACTCAAAGTATTTTCTTATTTGACTGATCTATGGTTGAAGAACATTTATCTTATTTGACTGATCTATGGTTGAAGAACATTTAGATGACTCAAAGTAGTGTGGACATAATTTTCTCCTAACTCCTTTCAAATTGCTAAGTTTTACCTGTTCTCATGATTTTACTCCCAGTAAATTGTAACATTTTCACAAAATCTCTCAAGTTCTTCTTCTCATCTTAATCTTATTTGCTTTCACTGATTGTCAAAATGTTCTTCTGAGAAAGAAGGCCTTAAAACATGCAATGCATCTTGATCCATTGGTTGCGACAAAGGTGTAGTGTTTTGAGGCAGAAATACAGCCTTTATTTGGGGATCAATATCGGCTATACCTGGAGGATTACCGGGAGCATTGTGCAGGAGGAGTAAAGCTTTATAAACCAAATTATTTTTTAAACCTTACTGTTTTACTTCTAGGTATGAAATGTTTAATAAACCATTCTTAAAAAAGTTCTGATGTTATCCATGTCTTTGGATTAGCTCTCCAAATATCCTTATATAATTTTTAAGAGTTCTTGAATTTTCAGTTCTATATAAACCAAAAGTGGTTTTAATTTGAGATCACCTTCAGCATTTACAGAGAGCATTAAACAATCTTTACCAATTTTAAAGCCAGACATAGACTTTTCTTCTAAAACTCTCCACTTTCGATGATTTCTTTTAATATGCTGGAAAACTCTGAGCAGCCATGTAATCAGCGCTAGCAACCTCTCCTTGTATTTGAAAGTTATGCAATGAATATCTCGTTTTAAAGCACATGACTCATCCGCGGCTAACAGAAAAAGTTTTTGTATCTTTTCACTAATTGTTTTGCATTGTAATGATAATATTGAGTGCCTTGTTTTGAATGATAATGAGACTAAGAGGAACCCATTGCCGAGTTTAGTCTTGAGTCAAAGTGTGTAATAGTTTATCCATTTCAGAAATTAAAGGGTTTCTTTTACGCATAATTGTGCTATTTAGAGAAACAGAACGTAAAGCTGTAAGAAGTTTATCTTTATCGTCAATAATATCGATATCGCGATAAATTTAGTTCGAGATAAATTAAGTTCACTTAAATATTATCGGTATCCCGATAAATTAAGTTCACGTTCAATTGAAGTGGATAAACTGCAATCTTTGAGTTTTAAAATCGAAGATTTAACCTCCAATGTTATTTTTTTTAAAATTTTTTTTGCACTTTACTATTACTGTTTCATTTAGGTGGGCATAGTAGTAATTCAATTTCAATAATATCAAAGAAATTTTAAACCAGTAACAAATGGAAACTCTCACACAAATAAAGAAAACTATAATGAGTACGATCATCCGTCGCATACTATAGTGATATCACACGTCGAGACCCGACACCTAAACCAAAGGAAAGTCTATATAGCCTGAACCTGATATGACTACAGGATAACATAAATTGAAACACTTGCTGCAATTTCAAAATATTTTTTGATGTAACTCGAAGAGACTTAAGTTGGGATAGATGTAATTCGAGGACTGTCTGTATTGCTAAATACTGTACACAACCAAAAAAACATTTTTAGTATCTTTCGTCGATTCGTATATTACAATCATTCACTAAATTTTAAGATAAAATTTTTAACTTGGAGTTAAAACTCTCAAATATGGTAGAAACATGGTAATAACACTATAGAAAAAATTGTATAAATAGCCATATTTGTAGCTGTTTAAAGAATGTGTAGATCCTATTGAATTTTGTTCATTACCTATTAGACTTATTGTGTCATAGTTCATCTTATGTTGTATATGATTCTTTATTTACTTCTTCATCATAACAAATTGATGCTTTATAAAATTAATAAGTAAACAGGTCTTAACACAAACGTTAATTCTATTATATGAGAAACCCAGGGACAGGCTTTATTTCATTTCGCAACAAATTCCACAGGAGATGGACGAAAGAGGCGGAGCGCCGCTCACAGCGGAGGCAGTAAATCAGCACTCAGTCGCGACCGTGGAGTGCGTGAACTGTACTCACATGGTCATGAAACGGTGGGATTGCTAGCCGAGTTGTTGGGAGCACATCAGCTGACAGATACAACAGTGCTTCATGCAAGTACAGTGGGTGTGTCACCGTTCTTTGTGGAAAATGTCAGCGAACTGCAGTTGTCTGCGTTGAAATTGGTTACTACGGTGAGTTTTGATATTTCCAGTGTATATTTATAATTTTATTTTTTCTTCAAAGTATAAATTGAATTCAACCATTGTCTACTCAAAACATAATAAACTGAGATTTTAATTTCCAAAGGTTTGGTTACTGGGATAAAATTATAAATAATTTATCTCATAAACGGAGTATTGGGACTTATCCTTTGCTCAAATCGTAACATCTTTGTATAGTGACTATGTAAGATGCTATTAGCACTCTCTCGCAATAAATTAATAAGCTTTTGGTAACGTTATTGTTATTATGATTGACATATTCAGCCCTATGTTCTATCCCGTTACTTTATGAATAACGTAAACGTCACAGAATAAGTAGCTTTTAAGCAGAGGTTTGCATGTTGCATCATAATGTAATCTTTATTTTGACAGCTATGTATAATAAAATATCCCTTTATTTTACTTTACATAAAGGTAGCTAAAACAGTTGATGTTATGACTAACTTTATAGGTTATTTAAATATTTCTTCCCATAATTTAGTAAATTTAGCCTTACTAGTAGAATTAGTCGGGCGAACTGAAAATAAAAGGCGTAATTATTATAGTTGCCTTATAAAAAGTTATGTATTAATTCCTCTGCGTCCCTGGTGCTAATTAGCGAATTTATGCAAATGGCCTGGAACAAATGACGTTCGCAACAGCTGCATTGCCAAAACTTAATTAGCAATTAATTGCAAAAATTAGTTCAATGGAAACTATTTACAACCATACATTTTTGAAAAGGTTATGAAATTTTCAAAATAATGAAATTATTTTTTATTTACAAGTGTATAAAGAGATCAAAAAAATAATATTAAATTTTTGAAAGACCAATTTCTTGCCTGATTTTCAGTTATTTGGCAATATTTCGTGAACTATGGCAAATAACGAACTAACTTTTCATTTAAAATAATCTCAAACAAATTTCCAAAAGAAATGTTATAAATAATATAAATCCAACTTACATACAGAACTCGAAAAAAAATCTTGAACATTGTGAAAGAAACGCCATGTGTGGAATTGATATATTGTTGGCTGCACACGGGAAAAAAATTATTACTGCGCAATTAATTGTGTTTTAATTTCATAATTCACTTTTTAAATTGAAATAAAATTCTGAAAAAAGTGGTGTAATTTTTGTGAAACTAAAATGATTTAATTCAAGAAAAAGCATGGAACAATTTCATTTCATCATGTATAACCATAGTACTACCAAAATCTGAGTGAAATAGTATTTATTACTTGAATTATGTACTTCCATTTATACATACATATCCTCCAAAATATATAAAAAAATATTACATTCATCTGATAAGTGAAAATAATATTCCAAAAAGAATTATAATATATATATATATATATATATATATATATATATATATATATATATATATATATAAAACAAAATATATAATATACTGAAACTAGAAATAATTGTTTCCCGCTTGTAAATATGTAATATTGTTATTACTGCCGAAATGATTTCTTGTACATACTTGAGTATGTGTTATGTATACTCGAATTTAAGGTATGCAAATCAAATAAATTGTTATATATTTCAAAAACAAAGTAAATATTATTTTGATGTATAATGATATATATGTTGCAAAAACTTACCACGCTAATTGTTCTGTCCGACGGAGAGCTCATAAAAGCAACCGCATATGCTATTGTTTTCTCTCAAGCTAACGAAAAATAGCATTAGCATGTGGTATGTTAACGAACAATAAAGGGTAGGACAATGCTATTGTGATGCGAAATGTCGATTTTAAAGGGAACTCCAAGAACACTATTTTTTTCGTACGTTAGCTAACCTATACGTTAAGTAAACGATATAAAGTAGGGCTGATTGTCGTTTTTTGACGATAGTGTGTATATTGTAATTAAATTCAAAGGCTTAAATAGAATATATTTGAACATTACTCATCCTTTTTTGAACAGCTTAATCTCTATGTGAGAATTAAATTCTGTCACGTTTATAAAGTGGTTTGACTTATATAATTTCTCCTCTTTGTCGGTCGTTGCTTTTTCATATTCTGCCAACATTTATTGGCTGGAAACCAATAGTGTTTTATAATGGTAACATATATGAGACTAAAAGTTCTTTTGAAATCTGTTTCTTACACATTCTCCAAAATGTTAAACATTTTGCAATGTCTGACAAAAATATACAGGTTTTAAGTTCTCCAGACACATGAGCAATAGATTTAATCTACACATTGTGCTATCTATTGGCATGTTATAGTATTAAAGGAGAATGGCAAAAATAGGCCTGGTGTGGCGTTACAGAAATAGAATATAATTTTTAAAAAAGCTTGTATTTTTTAGAATAAACAAAAGCAAACAATTTGGCGATTGACAGAAAAGAGTAAAAAATAAAATACAATTTCAGACCATAATACAAATAAGAAAGTATCTTTATAAACATGTATAAATTTTATTTTTAATATATCAGGAATTGTTACGACGAAATAAAAAAAAACAATAAAAATGTAACGAAATACATAATAACTTTTTAAAAACAATTACAAAGAATAATCAATACTGATTGTTTTTTCAATTTGTAGCCATTGCCTAAATTAATTAAAAATAAACTTTTAATTGACATTGGTATTTGCTCCGTTATTGTTAAAATATTTAATGTCTTTTGTTCTTTTTGAGTTTTACGTGGCTTTTTTTAATGAGTTCATTGGGTTTGCAAATTTCATATTTAATGCATGGATTACAATGTTACATCTATGTATATCAGATACATCGAGACACAATGTTTATTTCATCTTACTGGCTCTATAGAGTTCCGTAGAAATAACATTTACAAACTATTACGAAAAATAACCAGACTTCACAAAAAAATACAAAATTTTTCATATTGAAGATTTAAATAAAATTTTTACATGTTTTTTTTTAAATTTCTTTATTTAAGCGTGTTATTTTTATTCTTGTAGCTGTTGAGCCCAAAACAGTTTTCCCAATCTCTTTTTTAATATTAAATAGGACATAGAGTTTCATCAATAAAAGGTTAGCCTATACGTTAATTGAATTATGAACAATGTCTATACAAACTTGCACAAAAATATGTTCAGCCGTTTAGACGTGATTGAATAACAATCATCCGAGTACATTTCATGGCATTAGTATTCCATAAATGAAGACATAAGTAAATTTTAATAGTCTATGTGTTGCTTCAACGTGAACTCTACTAATTTGTTGCTTGTAGGGTGTTATTTGGCAGTAAAGTGACAAATGAACTAACTTTTGTATTTATATTAGTTGGGATCAATGTATTATTATCATTTTGTATAAATTAAGCCACAAGTAAATTTTAATAGTCTAAGTGTTGCGCTTGAACATGAACTCTACTAATTTGTTGCTTGTAGGGAGTTATTTGGCAGTAAAGTGACAAATGAACTAACTTTTGTATTTATATTAGTTGGGATCAATGTATTATTATCATTTTGTATAAATGAAGCCACAAGTAAATTTTAATAGTCTGTGTTGCTTCAACACGAACTCTACTAATTTGTTGCTTGTAGGGATTTATTTGGCAGTAAAGTGACAAATGAACTAACTATTATATTTATATTAGTTGGGATAAATGTATTATTATCATTTTGTATAAATGAAGTCACAAGTAAATTTTAATAGTCTGTGTGTTGCTTCAACATGAACTCTACTAATTTGTTGCTTGTAGGGTGTTATTTGGCAGTAAAGTGACAAATGAACTAACTTTTGTATTTATATTAGTTGGGATCAATGTATTATTATCATTTTGTATAAATGAAGCCAGAAGTAAATTTTAATAGTCTGTGTTGCTTCAACATGAACTCTACTAATTTGTTGCTTGTAGGGAGTTATTTGGCAGTAAAGTGACAAATGAACTAACTTTTGTATTTATATTAGTTGGGATCAATGTATTATTATGATTTTGTGTAAATGAAGCCACAAGTAAATTTTAATAGTCTATGTGTTGCTTCAACATGAACTCTACTAATTTGTTGTTTGTAGGGAGTTATTTGGCAGTAAAGTGACAAATGAACTAACATTTTTTTTTATTAGTTGGGATCAATGTATTATTATCATTTTGTATAAATGAAGCCACAAGTAAATTTTAATAGTCTATGTGTTGCTTCAACATGAACTCTACTAATTTGTTGCTTGTAGGGTGTTATTTGGCAGTAAAGTGACAAATGAACTAACTTTTGTATTTATATTAGTTGGGATCAATGTATTATTATCATTTTGTATAAATGAAGCCAGAAGTAAATTTTAATAGTCTATGTGTTGCTTCAACATGAACTCTAGTAATTTGTTGCTTGTAGGGAGTTATTTGGCAGTAAAGTGACAAATGAACTAACTTTTGTATTTATATTAGTTGGGATCAATGTATTATTATGATTTTGTGTAAATGAAGCCACAAGTAAATTTTAATAGTCTATGTGTTGCTTCAACATGAACTCTACTAATTTGTTGTTTGTAGGGAGTTATTTGGCAGTAAAGTGACAAATGAACTAACATTTTTTTTTTATTAGTTGGGATCAATGTATTATTATCATTTTGTATAAATGAAGCCACAAGTAAATTTTAATAGTCTATGTGTTGTTTCAACATGAACTCTACTAATTTGTTGCTTGTAGGGAGTTATTTGGCAGTAAAGTGACAAATGAACTAACTTTTGTATTTATATTAGTTGGGATCAATGTATTATTATCATTTTGTATAAATGAAGCCACAAGTAATCTTTAATAGTCTATGTGTTGCTTCAACATGAACTCTACTAATTTGTTGTTTGTAGGGAGTTATTTGGCAGTAAAGTGACAAATGAACTAACATTTTTTTTTATTAGTTGGGATCAATGTATTATTATCATTTTGTATAAATGAAGCCACAAGTAAATTTTAATAGTCTATGTGTTGCTTCAACATGAACTCTACTAATTTGTTGCTTGTAGGGTGTTATTTGGCAGTAAAGTGACAAATGAACTAACTTTTGTATTTATATTAGTTGGGATCAATGTATTATTATCATTTTGTATAAATGAAGCCAGAAGTAAATTTTAATAGTCTATGTGTTGCTTCAACATGAACTCTACTAATTTGTTGCTTGTAGGGAGTTATTTGGCAGTAAAGTGACAAATGAACTAACTTTTGTATTTATATTAGTTGGGATCAATGTATTATTATGATTTTGTGTAAATGAAGCCACAAGTAAATTTTAATAGTCTATGTGTTGCTTCAACATGAACTCTACTAATTTGTTGTTTGTAGGGAGTTATTTGGCAGTAAAGTGACAAATGAACTAACATTTTTTTTTTATTAGTTGGGATCAATGTATTATTATCATTTTGTATAAATGAAGCCACAAGTAAATTTTAATAGTCTATGTGTTGTTTCAACATGAACTCTACTAATTTGTTGCTTGTAGGGAGTTATTTGGCAGTAAAGTGACAAATGAACTAACTTTTGTATTTATATTAGTTGGGATCAATGTATTATTATCATTTTGTATAAATGAAGCCACAAGTAAATTTTAATAGTCTATGTGTTGCTTCAACATGAACTCTACTAATTTGTTGTTTGTAGGGAGTTATTTGGCAGTAAAGTGACAAATGAACTAACATTTTTTTTTATTAGTTGGGATCAATGTATTATTATCATTTTGTATAAATGAAGCCACAAGTAAATTTTAATAGTCTATGTGTTGTTTCAACATGAACTCTACTAATTTGTTGCTTGTAGGGATTTATTTGGCAGTAAAGTGACAAATGAACTAACTTTTAGATTTATGTTAATTGGGATCAATTTGTTATTTTCATTTTAAGACAATGTTTGGAGATTCTATGGAAGTGTACTTCCTAAGTTCTTTAATATATTCGGTGGGCAGATTTTGGACATACATCTACATCGACACTAATGAGAAAACAATTTAAGAGTTGATCTGCATTTATTTATTTCTAATTATCTCTTACATAAACAATTTCTTGATACACTTTTCTCACTCCACACACTTGATACACTTTTCTCTCCATTTGACATTAGTCATATGGAGTAACTGATTATGCATTCCCTCTTATATTAAACTAGCTGTTATAAAACTATAAAATATAAATAATACTTAAAACAACTATTATGTACCTGCCTAATGAATTTTCTTAAACAAATTTTCGTCCAGCTAATTACAAAATTGAAAATTTGATTTGGCATTTATATTGCAAATAAAGCAAAAAGTGTCTCCGAAAAATAGTTACACTCATTAATTTATCTGAATAGTTAATTTATATTATTATTTTGAATAAATGTATTGAAATGTTACACGAAACATAATTATAATTATGAATATTGTGAATGCTATTTTTATTTAATTTTTACAATGGTTAAATTAATTTTTGATGGTTATGAGTTTGTGATACATTGCGTTAATTAAAAACGATAACAAGTATTTGTTAACTAGCTGGTGAGGTGTTTATGTTATTTACGTTTGAAATAGTTGTTTTACAAGAAAGGTTTTTTTTTGCACAATTTACATATCTTAATTTTCTTTAGCTACGAATTAAAATATAGCCATAAACTATTTTGGGACTGCTTCTGCTAATTAAAATTTACGAATATATAAATAAATATTATACACAATATTATTCAATATATTAATTTATTGTATGATATGTCCACAATTATGAAATTTTAAAACATAAAAACTAAAAAAAATTAATAATTGACGATTTGCATTTATGTTAAATGCAAATCGTAACAAACGAAAGCAACTAAATTAAATATTTCAATATCCATTGACGATCGAATGAAAGTTAGAACGTTCCGTTCCAACGTTAAATTAAATGAAAAAAGATGATAAAAGATGTGAGTAATGAGCAAAGATGATCTTTACTAATAGCCCACCTGAAGATGTTGTAATATAACGAAACCTAGGTCGTGGTAATGAACTTAAAGAAAGTAGAAATAATACTACAACACGTAGTTTCATTTAATTGTGAATAATGAATTTCCTTTAGGGGTAACAATAATATTATGTTAATACACCGACCTGAAATGTGAATCACCTGATTGGTTTATTAGTGGAATTTGTTACAAATCAAATTCACTAAAGACATTTCATCTCTTCCACTCATGAATGAGTAATCTAGACTTGAGTGAGAAGCGATTGCATTCACTACATGTCGATACAATTTAGTTGTCACGTGAAATTTTACGGTAGGTACTACATTAATTTCCCAGTATTAGTTGTGAAACTTTTTCATGATTATGCTGAACTGCTACTTGTTATGACCCTATCTAGTCATAAATTTTACATTTCATAAAATAGGAATGTAACTAAATTATTAATTTGTTAAAAAAAATGGTGGTGAATTATACCTCAAACTGCAGTTATATTCCTTTATCCTAAATTTTCTAAAACCAAAACGAGCATTGATAAAACTTTCCATATGATTATGGACTCCTGCGCAAATTTAAAATATCTGCATTACAAGTCGACAATGTTTTACCACCAGTCACACTTAGTAGGTACAGTATGTCGACAATATATCGACATCTACACTGAGCGTAAATCCTTGGAAATTATCATTAGTATTGATCTTGGAGTATGTAAAACATGATCAGTAACAAAGTGTCTTTATTTCAAACTGTTTAGAAAAATGTTCTGTGATAGATAAACAGTCACACAAGAATGAATTTAAAGAAAGGAGATCAGCAAAAGTCCATATAGTGTAGGGCCCAATGAAATTAAAAATTAGCTCCTTGAAGTTTCAGACGTCACTCAGACATTTAAACATTCTACCGTCGACCAAGTTCCATAGAGTAATCACCATAAACGGAACAGCATTTAAAGAATGAAAATATTGCCCTGTAGTGTGCCTGGATGTATCACAAGCTTTTGACAGAGTGTGGCACGAAGGTCTTGTTCATAAAATGAGCACATTACACCGGCGAACTATTGTCAATTATTAAGGATCTATCTATCGCATAGAAGAGTCAGTGTCGTATGTGGAAGCATATTCATGTTTCTATATAGCCAGGTCATATGTACCGCAAGGAAATGTCTTAGGACCTCTTCTCTATCTACTGTATACTGTTGATATTCCCACTACAGAAAAAAATATCTTCATAGGCACCTTTGCTGACGATACGGTAGTAATGGTAACTCAACAGATCGACCGTTGATTGGAAAATCAAAATGTCTAAATTCATTCATGTCACATTTGCATTGTGATGAAAAAAACGTCTATACATTTCTTTTAACAGAATTAAAGTCTTGCAAGCAGATGTGGCAAAATACCTTGGACTCCATCTTGAAAGTAGACTTAATTGGAAACTCCATGTTAAAGTAAAAGTTGAGCAAATCAGGTTGAAACTATATTGTGGTTGGTTGGATATCATTCCAAGCTTAACCTTTGATTATAAGTGACTAATTTACCTTTCTGTCGTCCAACCGATTTGGATGTATGGTATCCAGCCTTAGGGGTGTGCCAAACATTCAAATCATAATATAATCCAATGAACAAGTTCTTTCTTTCAAGTGAAAACAAGTTCTTGTGTATGATTACCAATACATATTGTTATGTAACCAATCAAGAAAATAATAACGACTTAGACTTAAAATGGATTAATTAAGTAATCCAAGAATATGCTATTAAACATGAAAAACGACTCCTCAACCATACCAACGTAGAAGCTATTCGACTTTTGGATATTTCCCATGAATTGAGAAGGCTAAAATGTATTAACCCTCATCATGAATAAACTTAATTTATCTTGGGAGCTGAAAGTTGGTACAGTAAACTTGCACACAACTTACTTCAAAATAAAATAGAGTACATTTCATCAATGATAATTAATTAATTGTATATTAAGATTGTATCATGCATATCCAATAAAGGATGGTTTTAAGAAAAAAGAAAAAGTCAGTTAAATGAGAAATCTTGTATTTTCTTTAAGGAAAATCAGGTTATTTTTCACAGTATGTAATGCTATTTCTACGAAACTATTTTGAACAGCAAGGTGAAGCAAAATGCAAGTCATTTCTCATTGTATCCTCTATACATACATGTATCATACTAATTTATTAAATTTGCAGGCCCCTGAGCAAAAACACCACACAAAGATCGAAAAGAGTGAAAAAACATTATTTTGACAATAGAATAAATGTCAACGCTCAATTCAGTTATTTTTAATTAATTTAGGCAATGGCTACAAATAAAAAGCAATCATCGGCTCTGAATTTTTTGTAATCTTTCCTAAGAGTTATTATTTACTTTCTTAGATTGTTATTTCTTATTAGCATATATAATCTAAGAAAGTAAATATGATTTATGAAAGTACCTATTTCTTGGTTACAAATTACTTTTTAATATTTTCACCTTTTCCTCATTGTCGAGCACTGAATGGTATGGTTTTTTATATTCTAAGGCCAGGTCTATTTCTACCAATCTCCTTTTCGGGATCCTTGTTTGAGACTTTAAAAATTAATGTCTGGAGCTCTATAGATAGAATGTTGATTTAAATCTAATTAAAAGTTAGAAAATGGCCTTAAAAGCAAAAAACTTTTTCATTTATTTACAGATTTTCACAAAGTACGAACAACACAGGCGGTTACTACTAGAAGATATACTTGCGTCAATAGCACGCATACCGAGTACAAAACATAATCTTCGTTCATATCAACTCAGTTCGGAGGAGCATATTCAGATGTTGACTGCGTTAGTTTTGCAGTTGGTGCAATGTGTGGTCCAGTTACCCGAGTCGTTATGTAAGTCTCCGGGCAACAAGGATAGTAAAAATAAGAATACTGATGAAGAGCTGGAAAGACCAGACAAGAAGGTAACATTCTTTTTTTCTTGAATTTGATGTAGCATGTAATTGTGTGGGAAATCATAGCTTGTTATGGGAATACTACAATTTATCCACAAAGAAAATATACACATAAAAATTTGTTGAAGATCATTGTATCAAAACTGTAAATTTAAGGAGATTAGTGCTTTATTTTGAGTATTTGGTCAGAAAATTATTTTCGCAAATTTTTTTATTTGTCAATCCTATCATATTTGCACGTAAAATTAACAAATATTTTCGTAAGTTACTTTAAAATTCATCTAGGATGCATATCAATATAACATTTTCTTTTTTGTCTTTTTATTTTTATTCTTGTTCCAAAAAAACTACTCAATTGAATTTAATGTAGATTCCATTGATTGTTAGAGTTCAGGATAGATAAAAGTGGCATTTTATTACACAACTTCAAAAGTCTTCTTTGACAGAAATAAAGACATAAATTAATTAATAGGCTGGGAGACATAAATAAATTAGTAGTCTACCAGACCTCTTAACAGTTGTCTACAGTTTTTGTTTTAAATTTTTTTGAGTGGTTTAGTGTTGTCATAATTATTTTCTTAAAGTAATCTTTAAAATTGACAAGATAAACATTGGGATCTATTGTTATTTTTTTTCCTTTAAATCTTTCATGTATTTTTATTCCAGCCTTTAGATAAAGATTTATTCATTATATCTAAATATGAAGCGGCGTTGAGTATCGGCGGAACATTTCTTACATCATTCCTCAACAAGTGTCGGAGTAGATCGGAAGAGGTAGACTTCCGACCTTTGTTTGAGAACTTTGTGCATGATTTGCTGACCACTGTAAATAAGCCTGAATGGCCAGCCACAGAGTTGCTTCTGAGCCTCCTGGGGACTATGCTGGTAAGTTATATATATACATACATATCAATCTTTATTCAACTTAAAATAATGGAAGGCTTATTCTAAATGAAAAGTTAATATTTTTATGACTTACACTAGGCAATATTAGCAACTGGCTTTCATTAGGTGTATGTTACGAGAATATATTTTTGAAAAGTAAACACTATATTATAACAATTAATTTTAATACTTTGATAGAAAAGTGTATTTACAGCTATTAGGTTGTCCCATTAGTATTCTTCGTATTAGTAACACATAAGAAATATTTCTTTATTCTATTCTATTTTCTATCATCAATAATATAATGATAGAAAATAGTTTATAAATAATATTTTCCATCAATGAAACATTCTCTATGATAGATAAAAAATGACTGAAAACATTAGCATTGTGATACTTAATATGTATATTTAACAATTAACTCATAAGTTTACATAAACACTATACGACAAAGTGTTTGTGTGGATATCTTAGACATTTATAGACCAATTTTATAATTTCTTATAGCATTTAATCCATAATTTTTTTTCTGGTAATTGGGAAATATGTAGAAGAAGTATCTTGGGGAATCTTGATTTCTTGAGATTTTACAAGTGTTTGGGCACCTCTTTACAACACACACCATATTTAGGCATTAAAAATAATCTTATTGTAATATTACACAGTCACTATTGGAATTTATTTGTAGGAAGATAAATGGATGTACTTCAATTATGTTCATATCTTATACCATTATTTTCTGCACTTTTGTTAATTTACTACAGGGTAATATCGAAAGCCTTACTGATATATGTGAAAACATCTTATAGTAAAGGATCGATAAAATTATTGGTTGATAGGAGTGAGAGAAATTGTTCATGAACCTTTCTCATCCATCCAGGAGGTGGAAGAAAGTTAAAGTAGATAGATTTAAACCATAATTTTAATAATTTAGAGTAGACGTAAATAAGGGGGTTGTTCTCTATATACTAGTAAGAATTGCTAATGACTGTTATTGGTCTTGATTTTGCAAACATCTATACCTATGTTGGTTTTTTTTATGCAGGATCTCTTACCATGCATTTGACTACATAACTTTTAATCGAGTGCATATCTAATTTTACAATTCGACCCTAAATAAATAACGTACATAAGAGAATTGTACATGTATAAATAGTCCCTAAGATTTCCATAAAGTCATTTTATGAGGTTTTTTAGAAAGGTACAATAGAAGGTAAACCAAAAAATATTTTTTAAATTAAAACATAACATAATAAATATCAGTTTTCTCAGTAAATGTTGAATTTAAAAACTATTTTCTTGGTGCCCTGGCTTCACTAATTGTAGTACAGTAAGAATGTTGACGTGGGTTTGTTATTTTTCAAAAGGCAATTTCACCATTAAATACCATAGGTGAAGTACATGTCTGACAAATCTATGGAGATGTCGGTTCGTGTGGCTTCTTTGGAATACTTGGGCTTGGTTGCGGCTAGACTGCGGAAGGACACTGTGCAATCGCGGGGCAAGCTCGCAACCATGGATCACATTATTAAAGACATCAAGGCTGAGGAGGAGAAGGATGGAATTGTTGGTCAAGTAAGAATTTAATGTTTTTGATTTACCAGCTTTTCAAAACACTGCACAGGCAAATAAGTTACCTTTGACATAAATTTCTTAATGTACATGTTGTATTGATTTCCAGTTAATTGTGTTGTCTCATGACGTGAATTGTTACAGAATGCTATAGATGGACTTGATTCGGATGAGGAAAGGACACATTTTCTTCAACGAGTTTTATTAGATTATTTAGCAGTAAATGGCCAACGAGATCAAGCTTGGAGCTGTGCGAGGCATTTTTATATTACGCAGTGGTACAGAGATCTTATATCTCAACCCAAGCCTTCTCCTCCTGTCAAAAAGTCTAAGCACAAAGGTCGGAGGAAACACAAAGATGAATCCAGTGAAGAAGACCTTTCTGAAGCCGAGGAGGAGATTGAAAGGATGTTCAAAGAATCAGATGGTCCTAAAAAAGACTCCAAAAGGGAATCTTCGAAGAAGGATACTACTGTCATGTCGGCAGAGAAATTTAAGATTATCGAAAGGCGAAAAAGTTTTTTCTTGGATAAGATTAGGCCGTTTCGTTACCAGGGTGGAACACAGGTGCAAGTTATGCAATCGTATATTGATTATGGCGGTGCAGAACTTATCGCACAGTATTTAGCGTCAAAGAGGTCTTTTTCACAAAGTTTCGACAATTATTTGAGGACAGTAAGTTAAATTGTTTACGTCTTATATTATGTACATATATTTTTATTTGATTAAATATAAAATAGTTCATAAAATTTACACGTGTTGAATTTTTGTAGATTTTGGTAATATTATGCGAGAACACAATAGCAATAAGAACGAAGGCAATGAAATGCCTTGCAATGATCGTAGAAGCTGATCCAGCAGTTCTCGCTAGATCTGATATGCAAATAGGAGTGAATCGATCGTTCTTAGACGCGTCTACATCTGTGCGTGAGGCAGCAGTTGATCTAGTTGGTAAATTTGTACTTAGTAGGCCTGAACTGATTGACAAGTATTATGGGATGCTCTCCAATCGAATATTGGTAAGTTATAATGTTGAGGTATTTAGTTGCCTTGTTTTATGGACGTATAGTTTTTATTTGAGTTTCTACGAATATATTAACTCGAACTTTTGTTTAAATGATTAACACAACTAATTCAATTTGTATTTAGTTTATTTACTTTTAGAAAAGTTGGTTACGGCAGATCTAATTTGGCCTAATAAATAAATTAGTATTTCATTACTGTCCCAGGAAAATTGACATATGTATTGGAATAGTATAATTGGAAGAAAGTACAAAGAACCAAACGCATAAACCCTTGTTACTTCTAGATTCTAGGGGTTATAAATAATATTTAAGATCACCATGCTTAAATATAACACACACCACAAATGTCAGGACATTTTTTAACTAAACATTGTACATTTTAAGGTCTGATAAAAATATTAGGTAGCTCAACAATTTAAAATTATAAAATACTTGAAAATTTTGCTTTTGTGATTCACCTACAGTTTTTATTTTACCCCTGGGTTCCCCCATAACCTAACCTAATATATAAATATGTTTTTTATTCCATAGGATACTGGTGTATCAGTAAGGAAACGTGTCATTAAAATACTAAAAGACATCTGTATCGAGTGTCCTGAATTTCCTAAAATACCAGAAATCTGTGTCAAAATGATTCGACGGGTGAACGATGAGGAGGGAATAAGGAAGCTAGTGATGGAGGTGTTTCAAAATATGTGGTTCAGTCCGTGCGCGACCAATGCATTGCAGAGGCATGCTATTACTGATCCGGCAGCTGATCCTTTATCGAGAAAAGTCCTCAATATAACTGATGTGGTGCTATCCTCAAGGGATATTGGATTGGAGTGGTTCCAGCAATTGCTTCAAAGTGTGAGTGATTTTTTTAAAGTATTTATGTTACTTAAACCGATGATTTTAGAAATGAGTATGAGCAACGAAGGATATAACTCAATAAAAATGTCTAGCTACAAACTAATAAACTAATTACTGAATACTATATTAAAATCAGAAAAATTTATTTTTTTCATTATCATTTGTTTCTCATGAGATTTAATTGTCATTCGTTGTAAGATTTGTGCTTTGGTTATGATGGCAAGACAGACTAATTATTAAATGGAAACTTTTTTATTTATATCATAAATTATATTTTTATCTATTTAATTATAATAAAAGAGACAACTATCTATTTTTATAATGAAGGAATAAGTTTCCAAAGCAAGCCAAGAACGCGTCTTCACATTCATAATTTTTACATAAAAATAAATGTAAGTAAAAATGCAATTATTGTTAAAATCTATACTGTTGTCAATGTAATGAGTTGTATTTTATCTATAAGACTTCAATTCAGATTTGTTTTGTTACATTACTGCATACAACAAAACTTATATTGCGACCTATGTATGGTTATGTAAGTAGGAAATGACTGGTCACCTGGAACAAAACACAAACGTGTTATTTTAAGTACATTCACATTTTTGACAAGTAATATACAGAAAATTCCAGCAGGATTGTTTATAGATTTGTCAGTGAAATTTGTAAAGGATAATGCCTTGTCTTTAAAAAATAGTACTAAACTCAAGAAATCATATAAATTAAATCATATAACAGTCACATTATTGAGGCGCTTGGATTGCCCGTACCTTCTGTGACTTATCATCTCCACTACCATCTAGCAATAGATGTATGCTAGGATGATAAAATGCTTAGGGTTACAATATCTTGGAGAAGTAAAAGAAATCAATATAAAACATGATAACAATTGGAGTTTACGGACAATAAACAAACCGCATACCAAATTTTATAGCATGGACCTCCCCTCGTATATAGTTTGCTTAATTTATCGGAAACTTTTAGGAATAATATTTCTTATAATATATATTAATATATACAATAATTTTTATTAACGAAAATAAACTATAATTTAATAATTAATCATTTTTGTTTTATTTTATTACAGTTATTCAAGCCAAAAGAAGATAAGGACGATTCAACAAAAATCATATTCACTCCACCGAAGTCTTTATTATTGGCGTGCCAGCAGATTGTTGATTGTCTCATTGAAAACCTACTACAACTGGAAGAGAATAGTGTTGATGGTAAATATTTGTATATATGTTGTATTTAACTTTTATTCGTTGATGGAATACGTAGTTTCGATGTAAAACCTATTAGTGGAAAATATTTAATGATATTTCGTTAAACATTTTGATGCAACCTGAATATGTTTATTGTTATTTTGAGATATTAACATCCTTGTTTCATGAAGTCAACACTCTTGTGGGATGTTGACTTCGTGAGAATATAAGAGAATTCTGAGGCTTTATAAAACATCATGGTTTAGTTTACTGTCTTACAAAAAATATTAAGCTCAAGTTGTTTCAGAACACATGTTAATAAAAATTAATATTTTGACAAATAATTAAGAACAAAAATAACAAATATATTTTGCGTTAATTTTGTAGAAATTCATTATTCACAATTAAATGAAACTATGTGATGTAATATTTATCTTTGCTAATAAGCCACCTGAAGATGTTGTAATACAACAAAACCTAGGTCGTGGTAAAGAATTTAAGGAAAGTAGAAATAATACTACATCACGTAGTTTCATTTAATTGTGAACAAAAATAACATTTACGCAGATTGAGTTCTAAATTTAGTTACATTTTTAATCATGTCAATAATGCTATTTGTCTTATTTTTAGGTCAGGGTACATCGCAAAGACTGGTAGCGTGTTTATCAACATTACATTTATTTGCAAAAATTAGGCCACAATTACTTGTCAACCATGCATTAACGTTGCAGCCATACCTTAGTCTCAAATGTCAGGTAAGTTATTTTACTTAAAATTATCTTAATGTCATTATTTACCAAATTTTTAATATCATTAATGCTGTCGACTAACCATCATAATTACTGTGAATTTTTGGCAGTTTCAGAGGTTATTAAGGTTATATTCAAAACAACATATTTTTCTAATTTTATGTGTAGAGTGCTATTTAAAATAAATCTGATATTATTTTTATTGTACCAAATTCATATTATCTTTTTCTGAAAAATTTGACGCTCTTAGATTATAAGTTGTTGATTAAAATAATAAAAACAAAGCAATAAATATTTTAATAGATTAATAAATTACATTATAAGGAGGATTTCATCACATTTTGTGATAAATATGATGTGGAAATCAAACTAAACCCCATAGTTTGATACCGTATTTCCAATACAATCAAGCGTTAAAGTATCAAGTTCAATTGATGCTTTATGAAACTTGTCAGTTATATATTGATTTACAAACTAAAACCAACAACTCTATATATACTGAATAAATTATTTAATGCTTCAATTCTATTGTTTGATGTGAACAATTTAAATTATTAAATTTTTTGGTACTATCTTCTCAGTAGTCCAATTCCTACCTCTGTGTGTTTATTTATGCATGTGTGTAAACGTTTGTTCCTTAATTATTTTACATAATAGCGCTACTATGGTAATACCAAATTGCTATTTAAATACATAAAGCAAAAAACTTTTAAAAAATTGTAAATTGGGTCGAAACTTATTTTCAAGTTAAAATTAATAAATAAATTTAATGTCTACAATTAAATGAAACTACGTGATGTAGTATTATTTCTACTATCTTTAATTTCTTTACCACGACCTAGGTTTCGTTGTTTTTTTTATTACAACATCTTCAGGTGGGCTATTAGCAAAGATCTTTGTGAATAATGAATTTCTACAAAATTAACACCAAATATATTCAATAAATTTAATGTACTGAAATTAAAATAGCAGTGAAGTTTTAATATCTTGTAACATGTCCTTTAATTTCTTAAATTTAACTCTCATGTAAATAAAAGCAGATTGAAAATTTGAGTATAATGCATGCATTGCATTTTTATATGTAGTACTTTAATATGTAAAAATAGATTCAAACCCATTTAATAAAAAGTAAAAAAACTACGAATGAATTTGTGATTGAAATACCCCTCTTCTTTTTTAACAGGCGGAATAAATTTATGAAATTTTATTTTACTGCCAAAATATTAAATATTATTTAATTCAATTTTATTTTGATCAGATAAACTTCCAAAAACTTAAACAAAGTTGAATCTGAGTATGTAAAAGATAGTATCTGAGTATGTAAAACTGTCCTAAAAGCTAAAAATTAACTTTCTAAGTTGGAAAAAAGAAATATCACATATATTTTTTGCATATATATTTTTTGCTATATCTAATAGAGACAGAAGCGAGTACAGCGTTTACTGTCTGTTAGCACTGGCTTTTGGTTAGTTAACGTACTGGCCTTTAGTAATTCTCGTTGTGTATTTTTTTTATGTGTACTTCTTATCCATAATTTTTATTGTACGTCTATAACTTGCCGACCGATTCATACACATATGTATATTCAAGTTCTTTATGCATTATAATTATTTCATCATGCCAATATTGCAAATAAAAAGTTAGACACATTCTTAAAATTATTATAATTAAATTTTGAATATTTCCATTCCACAGACGACCAATGATCAACAAATAATAAGCTGTGTTGCATCAACACTAGAACTAGTTGTCCCACTCATGGAACACCCCAGTGAGACCTTCCTTGCCCAGCTAGAAGAAGACTCTGTTAAGTTGATTTTACAGCACGGGCAGGTGGTCATTGGTAGCTGTCTCAGTTGTCTTGGGTCCATTGTTAATAATGTAACAAAAAACTACAAGCTTATTAGGGATGTTTTTCAGAAGTATTTAGGTGAGTTAATATGGCAAATTATTTTACCAAAATACTGAAGCTACATATCGTAAGTTTATATACTAGAGTAAATCCTCTATGAAGTATATAGTGTATTCCTACATATTATATTTTGGAATCAAATTACTGTTTCAAATTAAAGATTTTTAAAATAATATGATGTATTGTTTGAACGGAATTACATGCAGTACTAGCTGTTAATGCTAAACATCTAACCATAGCTTATTATATTAGATAGACGAACAAAGGTGAGAGAGAGAGTGATGATGTGTAATAGTGATGTTATGTATTAGAAAGAGATAACAAAATAAAAACTGATAGGATCCTTTTTTGCCATGAACACAATTTTTCTTGTGACCCCCATGTGTGCCTACATATGGGGGTCACAAGGAAAATTGTGTTCGCTGTTTTATGGCAATTGTGAATTTATCGGTTATTATATTATCAAAGTGTGGTTATGACAATGTTAATGTGTTTTGTTTCTGATTGTAGTACTACACATGGAAATAATTTAAATATTTGCATATTTCACAAGTAAATTGTACAGAATTGATACATAATTTTGGTACTTATTTTCATAAACCTGTACAGGAATTACTATTTTATGTATGGTAGTTTCGAGAATAATATGCTTAATTACATGTAAAATAAAGTTATATAATGAAATATCATGATTTACCTTTGTTTTTGTGTAAAGATATTTATTTAACTTTGATGATAGTGTCAAAATTCTTTAATCTATAATTTTGTTGATAAAATTAATCGGACTTAGTATTGTCGAATACAATTTAATAACCGATACAAATTAAGATGTTGCCCTTTTTATAGTTCCGTAGCAAATTAGGAACCTCATAATTTCATCATCTGTCCATCCATCCATCTTATTTACATATATCACAGCGGAGAGTTATGTCATTTTTAAAAATTTTACAATTATACATATAGTTTAGTCAATTTAGGGAAACTTGAGATAACCCCATGAAATGGGGTATATGTGAATATTTTTAAAATGCTATTAAAAATGTCATAACCTTTCAGTTGTAGATTCGTTATTCCCCTTTTTTCAATTGTATGTTTTAAAAATCTGAATAAACCTTAATAACATACCATAACCATTACTCTAAATATTTTATGGGATAATGAAATAAATAATTTCAATTATATTTAATATAATTGATATTAACAACTTTTTAAACTTGACAAATTATAAACAATAACATTAGATTTAATAATTTATTTAATATCTTTAAAGTTTATCCCATAAAAGTATCTATAATTTCTTTTAAATTATGAAGTCATTTATAATTTAATAAATAATTATAAAAATTTACTTTATTTCTTGAAAAATGGAATATTTCTAAAAATTTTAAAAACATAATTTCTCCTTAACCTTTTTTTTAATAATTATGCTATATTAACGAATTCTTAAATTTGAGAACATTTGAATTTGTAATGTTCATTTATTAAACTGTGATACACAAGATGTAATAAATTAAATTCACTGCAAATAAAATGACTTAAAGCCAATTCAAATACCTTATATAGTAATGTAATTATATAAATAAAATATTTTGACTGTTCATTTTAAAATTATTCTTATTATAAAAAAATTAATTAATTTGGTTTTTTACATTGTCACTTGACAAACTCTTCTCAATGTAAATGAAATACTTAAAGATGCTTTCATTTTTTTTATCCGATTTAACTTTTTAAAATTTTTATGTATTTATTACTCCAGTTGAAAATTATTTTGATTTAGTTATATTGATAAATAAAGTTTTAAAAATATAATCTGTTAAAATTGTAAATTTAAAAATAGAATCTGTTAAATTGTTAAAAACAAAGGTTGTCGACATTGTTGCCAATGATATTATTGCCACACGACTAAACTTACACTATCATACATTTACGCACACACAAACAATTCAATTTAAGTTATGCGGAATTTGAAACCAAAGTGGTCTATATAATAAGTCTACGTATGTAACTTAAAATTACATTAGAGATCAGTATATTTTTCATTATCATATGAGTCAAATAGAATGCGTTCTGAGAAGTGTGAAGTATGTTCTATAACATTTTGGTATGGAAAGAAGGCAAGTTGTGACATCCCATGTTGTTTTATGTTAGAATAAATTAAGAGGTTTATATATGAAAATGACAAAAGCAATTCGAATGTGTATTTAAAGAAAAAGTTAATGGTAAAGTTACCATTGTTCGAACATTTCAAGCAATAAGTGAAAAGATTACGTGCTTACATATATTAAATTTTGATGGTAAATTTAAGTGTAACAGGAATATGTTTACACTAATTGTGATGTGCCATTTTGATTAAAATAAATGTTCGATAAAGTTAATGGTAAAGTTACCATTGTTTGAACGTTTAAAGCAATAAGTGAAAAGATTACGTGCTTACATATATTAAATTTTGATGGTAAATTGAAATGTAACAGGAATATGTTTATACTGATTGTGATGTGCCATTTTAATTAAAATGAATGTTCGACATATTTTCCTGTATCTCAAACATTTTAAGTGAAATAAAAATGGTGATAAGATCATTTGTAGTTGGAATAAAAATTACATATCGCCTTTTGATATCAATTTTATAACTTTTTTTTGTGAGTTGGTAATATATTGTACCTTAGGCCATACAGATATTTTCTGAGTATAGCTTTTGTTCATGTAAATTTGAAAATGTTCACTTTACAATTTGGCAATTGGTGAAAATAATTTGGTGTATCTATATACACCAAATTATTTTCACAAGGAAATGACTTATAAAATTACTTTCTTTGTTGATTTATTCTATTTTTCGATGTTTATCATGTTTTCTAAACTATCTCAGGTGTTCTAAATCAATGGAAGAGAGGCTGGCAGACAAATCCTGAGCTCACACGCACAATTCAAGCCAGACCACAGTTCAGGAGGGCTCTCTTCATAGTAGGGTTACTGCTACGGCATTTTGATTTTACAGATCCATTTGTCATTGAAGGGCTAGCGGTAAATATTTTTAAAAGTATTTTTCCTTAAAATGTGATTTAAAATTTTCATCAGTAAGTATAATCATTCCTAATGATTTCAGGCGGATATAAAAGACCAAGTCTTCGCGACATTAATGTTTTTTCTCCAGCTCGATGATGATGATTTCCAAAGTCACACGTTGAAGGCTCTGGGTTCTGTGTGCGTGCGGCATTATGAGTTCATGTTGCAGGCTGAACTAAAAGAGTTTTACCACTACTTACTGACCTCAGAAATAGCATCTCTCGACATGAAAGCAGATGTCCTTAGGAATATTGAAATGTATTTATTAGAAGAGGAACAGAGAATGATTAGGCAGGATAAAGAATGTAAGTGATTTCCACACTGCATATTTTGATATATTGAATATATCCATTAAATTTTGTTAATTATTAAGAACATATTGTAAATATCTTTTTATTTCATTGTAATTAATTTAAGAAATCCTAACTTCAATGAATTCCCAAAGTAATGTTCTTATAAGGTCCTGGATTCTATATGTGAGCCTGGATTCTATATGAGTGCAATGATTTATATATCATCTGTTGTTTTATATATTGCCATTTTGTATCAACATTCTCCAACATTTTTGGAAAAGTGTTAGCAAGATTTCTTGGGTGGTTTACAATTCACTTCAGCTTTTAATCTTCTATTTTATACTTGTTCTTGCGATTACATTGTAAAGTTTTGACTTTCCAAAACTTTTATCCCATTCATTACTCTTGACAAAAGTCTTCCCAGATCGTCAATTTTTTGTTGTGTTTGATACAAAACCATTTCTTTTTCTTCTTTATATGATTATTTTTCTATAAAATGCAATAAACTAGTTAAGAGTCCGTGATGCAATAGTGTATTACTTGTAATTTGAAAAATTAAATTAAATATATAGTTAATGATAAAAAGAAATAAAGTTAATTATTTTTTCCTTTATTTCGTGTGATTATATTTCTCCATTTATATGCGATATTGCAGGGTCCAAGAGGTCAAAGCACGAAAACCTCAAGGAAATGGGTGATGTTTCATCGGGTATGGCATCTACTGTGATACAATTGTATTTGAAGGAAATATTAGGTTCATTCTTACATTCGAGTACTCTCGTGAGGTCCAGCACGATGAAAGTGGTGCAATTGGTGTTGGCCCAGGGTTTGGTACATCCTGTACAGGTGAGCTGAAGTAACAACCGTATTTAATTCCACTTTATAAGTTTGAGTTTGATATGAATGTCCGTCTAAAACATTTATTTCTAGAACCACTAAATGGACTGTCTTTTTTAAATTATTTTTAGAATATACATCAAAATATTTCTAATCTTAATGGGTTGTGCAAAGTATGTCAAAAGGGTGGGTACTCGTAAATATTTCAGTATAACATACAGGCTTTTTAATTAGTGTGGTCGCAGACTTTAGATGAGGTCTAGATGCTCGTAATCATATGTTTTTATGCAGAATTTTATGTTAAAGCTTTGCTTATTTGCATTTATTCAAATAGTTATTAGGTTAAGCATATTTTATGTAAATAAAATACATACTTGTGAAACTGTATGCCAAAATTTCTTTGTTGTGGGCACACCTGTATGTCTTTTTTTTTGTAAGCAATTGGCAACTTTACAAACAACCTAGTCAGTCATTGGACTCAACCAAAATCTTTCGTTTTGCCATCATTCAGATAGACATTGCATCTTATTTAGGTCAAAGTCCAGAAATTTACGGTGGAAAATTGAAAGTCACGTCGAACAGTAGAAAGGCAGATCTTAAGTTTTTGGTTTTAAAATAATGTTTTAATATTAAAAAATAATTTTAAAAAAAAAATATTTTTACTTGTAGATTGTTCCATATTTAATATGCATGAGTACGGATACAGAGGTGACAGTATCACATACTGCAGATAAGCAACTGCAAGAGATAGACAAGAAGTATCCTGGCTTCATTCACATGAAGTCCCAGCTGGGTATCAAGCTGTCTTACGAGTTGCAGAAGATACTCCAGGCCGATTCCAAGGATTGCGTTATAAGAGGGTTTAGGTATGTTCATGGAAATTGTATTCACTTCTTTTATATTCCATACATTAACATATTGAAATTATCTAATCGTTCATGCTTATGACACAGGAGAAAGGACCAAGATGAGCAGCCAAGCGCATTGAATGGATTTTTATATTCATTATTGCGTGGCACTAGACCGCAGAGGCGTGCCCTCGTTCTGTCTCTTTTGAAGCAGTTTGATGATTTATCAGTTAGTATCATTCTATTGTCCAATTATTTAATATATTTTTATGTGACTGAGAATATTTCTTTCGATTGTAGTAACAAGCACCTGCTAATTTAAGAAGAAGATTATTAAGATATTTGTGGAACCAAATTGTTAGTTATTAAAAAAGGATATATTAAGTGATTTCATAACCATTATTTAGACAAGTTTAACTTGCTTCAAGAACATACAACATAGTTTTATGAGAACTCCCCATTTGCTTCTTATAAAAACAATGAGGTATAGAACAGTGAAAATACTGTCTTGTACACACTGCCGCTTTCGACTTCAAAAATTAAGACAATAATCACAAAATGAACATTACTTAAATAAACTCAAGTTTAGGTTTATAATTAATTTTTTTTCAGAGATTTCATTTATGTAATTTTATTTTATTGCAATTTTTGCAATTTTTTTATAAAAAAATGTTTTACAGAAATCATCACTGGCTCAAATGTTGTACCTGGCTGATAATTTAGCATATTTTCCATACCAAGTGCAAGATGAACCACTCTTCATTATCCACCACATTGACATTATTATTTCCACCTCTGGTTCAAATTTGCTGCAGGTTTTTCGCGAGGTAAGATGACCTGTATTATTAATATATATTTAAATATTAATATACATTTTAAAATAAATTGGTTTTGCGAACATTTCTTAATCTCCAATCAATTTATAGGTAAGGTGAATATGTAATAAAAATTGAATTTAATAAAATTCCTCTTGAATTAATATTAATAAATTAGATAAATATTATGTTTTAATAATATATTTTTGGATAACTTTATTCCTAAGGCATTATGAAAAGTTTCGAACCTTAACTAGGATACTTTCTAAAAAAAATTTTATTTTTATATACATTTTTTAGAAAGTATCCTAGAAGAGAAACCTCTGATACCTTTTTTCTCCTAAAATGACTAATGAATATTTTTAAATATTTTTCAAACCAAATATCAACTGTAATCTTTTAGCCGATGTTCTGTCGATCGTAATATATGTACCTAACATTTCTTAAAATGTAGTACCCTCTTAAATCCTTACCGACTATATTTTGATGCTTTAATAAATATCGGTTTAATTAGTTTAAATTACTGATAAATGAATTATAATTTGCATTTTTACAAAAATATCGTATTTTTTATTCAAAATTATGTTTATTATTCATGTTTTTTTAATTTATGTGTTTTGATTCTATTTTTTTGAACAAAAAAATATAACATTAAACTAAAGACGGCATAATAAATTAAGAAGCAAGTGAATCGTGGAAGGCGGAAAATGTAACACTTTTTTTTTGAGATTAGATAAAGAGTAAACTGTCTCCATTATGTCTTTTTTCTTTACCTATGTACCATTTTTAATTAATAACATAATAGTTGTATTTTTAGTATACTTACATATTATTGCTTTGTCCATTTTATAATGAAAATAGAATCAGATCAGATATGCAATAATTGATTACCAAACTATTGGTCTATATATAAGCACAATATTATTACTTCCAGGAGAGCCTTTATTTTCATATCTGGCTTACTTGAAGGCTTTTTCTTTGATACATATTTATATAAAATATTTTTTTTCTTTCTAAAAATATAATAATGGTCTATAATATAACTATAAATTGAATTCAAAAACAAAAGTCCGTGCAGACCTCTACATTTTATATTTTAATAATTTCAGAATTAATAAAAAAATATGCGTTTAATGGATAATAGCATATTTATCTTTTTGTGTCTGGAAATAAAGATGGTACACATTTTTAGGTATATTTTCAATTTGATTATTTGATATACATATCTAATAAATTTAATATATTTTTAAATATTTTCAGCAAAATGAATTTTAAAATTTATCCGAAACACTTTTTTCTATTTATAAAAATTTTATTTTCGAAAAATTGAGTGTTCTTTCTTCGGGTTTGCAAGTTTCATTGATCGTCCCAATTACATATCTTGAAAGGTGCTGCGATGAACAAATGGAAAACATTAGAAATAATTTTAGGTTTGAAATAGCGTAAAGTTCAGAATCAAAGGTGTAGTGACAATTATAATATAAATTTTCATAAACATTTTGTTTAAAGTATTTTTATTCAAAATTTATGACACTTGCTTTTTGTCATTTTTTATTGACAAGTTCACTTAAATAAAATTGCTTCCAACAGGGCCTGATTCCGATATCACGGCCAGATGCAAATTTGGCCCTGACAGAAGCTGACGAGGACGATGAGGAAGACGTGGAGGCGCTGATGGCGCGGCTACCGGCTGACACACGGCCACTGCGTGAGTGCTTGGACCAGGCACAGGGCTGTCTGCTACTTCTTGTCTTAAAGCAACATTTGAAGCAGACTTATGGAATGACTGATGCGTGAGTTTATATTTTTTTTTACTCTCAGCAGGAAAGTTGAATTAATTCTTAAATTAATGTAAATCCATACAGTACCTTTTGAATTAATTTTTAAATAAACTGTAAAACTGAAGAGAGAGTTTTAAATTCTCTACAAGAAACTTAATTATTGAAGTTGTTATATTAATTATAAGATCTCTGTAATAATTTAAATACTATTTTATAGTTTTTACTTGATTATTTTTTGCTGAGTCTTTTGATAAGTCCTTAGGAGTTTTTTGTTAAGTTCTTAGAAGTCACTCTTTCAGTTGATGTCTCACAAGATAAAGGAAACTAAAAAAACGTCAAATATTTTATTCACCATCTCTGAGATATATGTCACTGTGCTAAATTTTATGTTTATGTCAAATAATTTACAAGAAAAATGGCTATGACAGAGGGCAGACGTATGAATGATCTTATAAGGGTTATCTTTTTTCCTTTTAAGGTATGGAGTTCCAAAACGGGATTATTACCTTTATTTTTGAAGTACAAAATCCAAAAGCTTAATTTAAATTAAATTGATAATATAATAATTTCTGTATGTGAAAAGTCTTTGGTCAATACAAATTTTCCCTTATTTAATGTTAAATTCATCATTGCACAGAATTTTTAAAGCTTTTAAAAATAAACGTGTTTATAATTTTTTGTTACAAATTCTACTGGTAATGGTGTAAGGCTTGAACCCTGTGTGTAAGAGAATTCCGATTTAAATTCCATTTTGGAGCAGTTTCAGTTTTATAGTTTACCCATTGCTTGTAAACCATCAGATCTGCATTAGTACCACTAAAGCCATACATGATATAAGTACATAAAAAAAATTATCTTTTTTACCCATGACACAAATCTAATCTTATCCATCTCCAAATTAAATATTAAGAACCATTGCTTGTAAACCATCAGATCTGCATTAGTACCACTAAAGCCATACATGATATAAGTACATAAAAAAAATTATCTTTTATTATAGGAGAATTACACAGTACTCCCCCTCGGAGAACGTAAAAGTATACGAAAAGGCAGTAAACAGGAGGAGTAATGCTAAATTCAATCCAAAAGCGACCATTAATAAAATGCTCGAGAGAGAGCAAGATGGTGATTTAGATGAGAAGGCGAGGAAGGAGCTGATTAATGAATATCTTGAGGTTAGTTATTGTTGTAGATAACCGGCTTTTTAACTTTTTTATTTGCCTATTAAAACGTTTTTACTTTGTCGTTATGGTATTATTTATTTTTAGTAACTCAAATTTTTATGTAAATACATTTCGAGGATCATTTTAGAATCAATTAGTCATCAAAGGAATGATTAACATATTAAGGAAAGTACATATCGTCAGTGACACGGCAATACCGTGTAACTAGCGCTGGCAATAAGTGCCACTTCAACTTGATTAATATTTAAAATTAGACCTTAAAGCAATTGTTAGTGTTAGAATTAATATCAAAATAATGTATTTAATGTACTACTAGTGCCTTCTATGTGGTATCATTTGTAACTACCTACCTAAGGTTAATATTAAGAAATAAATTCAGTCTTTGATCAACTACCGTACATGTTTTATTAGGTTATGCGGCCAGACCCACATTTGCTAAAATCTTTTATGCTATGTCGACGTCGGGGTACTTAGTAAATGTGCCGAAACTCAAAGGACGCGAGAATTACGACGATTGGGCGTTTGCAACAAGTAATTTCTTGTTACTTGAAGGCATTGACATTGAAAATGTACCGGCAACTATCAGTGAATCTGAGAAGAAAAAAGCTAAAGCAAAACTCGTTATGACAATTGACTGTTCATTATATGTGCATATAAAAAGTGAAACTACAGTGAACGGTGTGTGGAAGAAATTAAAACAGTTATTTGACGACACGGGGTATCAAGGAAAAATAAGTTTGCTTCGTACATTGATTTCAATACGCCTCGATAACTGCGAATCCATGACATCCTATGTATCTCAAGTGGTTGAGACAGCACATAAATTGAAAGGGACAGGTTTCGAAATCACAGACGAGTGGATTGGGTCATTACTTTTGGCGGGACTTCCAGACAAGTATTCACCGATGATAATGGCAATAGAACACTCTGGAATAGCCATTAGCGCTGACGTCATTAAAACAAAGTTACTTGATATGTGTTCGGAGGTTGGCACTACTGGAATCGACTCTGCCTTTTGGTCAAAACAGCGAAATAAAAAAGGCAACACTGACAAGCAAATGTCAAAGTCAACCAGCAGTAAACAAATAAAGCGTTATAATTGCAAGAAGATCGGCCACTACAAAAATAAGTGTCCTGAATTAAAAGCAAATAAACAATTGAATGCTTTTAGCGCGGCGTTTTTCAATGGTTATTATAACACAGAAGACTGGTACATCGACTCAGGCGCAAGCGCGCATATGACGTCAAACCAAAAATGTTTACTCCGAACTCGACCAGTACACGAACCTAAAGAAATCGTAGTGGCAAATCAAATGACGGTGCCTGTAGTTAGTGTTGGTGAAACACAGATAACGACATGAGTGAACAGTTCTCAGTATGACGTGATTGTGAAGGACGTATTGTATATACCGAATCTCACGGCAAACTTATTATCCGTAAGCCAACTTATAGCTAAAGGAAATAAAGTTGTATTCAAAAAAGATACCTGTTTGATATACAACTAAGTGAATGAGCTTATTGGTACAGCAAATTTGATAAATGGAGTGTACAAGTTAAACACAAAAAAATTCGAGAACTCTTTATCGGCAATGTCAACATGGCATAAAAGGTTAGGACATATAAATAGTAAGTCCTTACAAAAAATGAAAGAAGGAGCAGTAGAAGGAGTTTCTTTTCACAAGAAAGCTGACATACAGATACAGAATTGTGAAGTGTGCTGTGAGGGAAAACAATCACGTTTCCCTTTCCCATCGGTTTGCTGATGGGAAAGGGAAACGTGATTGTGATAGAAGTAGAACGTGATCGTATAGAAGTGAAAAACTACTGGATGTAGTACACTCAGATTTATGCGGGCAGATGGAGACCAAGTCAATTGGTCTGGCGAAGTACTTTCTTCTGTTTGTGGATGATGCCAGCAGAATGACTTTTGTTTACTTCTTGAAGGAAAAGAACCAGGTGTTCCAGCATTTCAAAGAATTTCGAAGTTTAGTTGAGAATCAAACTGGAAACAAAATAAAAATACTGAGAACCGACAATGGAGGTGAATTTTGTTCACGTGAGATGGAAAGTTACTTAAAACAAGTAGGTATTGTCCATCAGAAGACCAATCCTCACACTCCAGAGCAGAATGGACTCTCAGAGAGGTTCAACAGAACTATAGTTGAACGGGCAAGATGTTTATTGTTTGAAGCAAGTCTCGACAAAAGTTTTTGGGCTGAAGCAGTTAATACTGCAGTTTACCTAAAGAACAGGACACCAGCCGCCAGTTTAGGCATGATGACACCATTTGAGAGGTGAGAAACCAGACCTCAGCCATGTTAGAATTTTTGGCAGTAAAGTAATGGTGCATGTTCCCAAAATACAACGACAAAAATGGGATAAGAAGGCTGACAGATTAATTTTAGTTGGGTATCCAGAGAATGTGAAAGGATACAGATTGTATAACCCAAGAACTAAAAAAATTACTACGAGCAGAGATGTCATCATTATGGAGAAAATGGAGTTGGACGAAGCTCAGATTGTAGTAAACGATTGTGAAAATAAGTCAAAGAAAGATAAAAACTTAGAAGAAGATGAAAGTTTAATAGAAAATCCAGGTTCAGATCCAAATGATTCAACATATATTTGTGAATCATCGTCTTCCCAAGATGACTCGTATCAATCTGTTACTGAAGAAGAGTCTTTTGCAGAGAATGAAGTTCAAATTGAAGCTAAGCGTAAAAGAAAGCCAGTAGAAAGATATGGGATGACCAATCTCTGTCTTCTGGATAATCTGGAATCATGTGATGAAGAACTCAGTTATGAAGCAGCAATAAATGGACCAGACAAGGTACGGTGGAGACAAGCGATGGAAGATGAACTGAAAGCTTTCGACGATAATCAAGCATGGACGTTTGTAGATAGGAAAGAAGCTGATAGAGTGATACAGTGCAAGTGGGTATTCAAGAAAAAGTACGAAAGTGATAATAGTGTGCGATATAGAGCAAGACTGGTGGCAAAAGGTTTTACCCAAAAAGAAGGTGTGGATTACGCTGACACATACTCACCAGTGCTTCGTTACTCTACACTAAGGTTCCTATTTGCTTTAAGTGTCAAACTTAACCTTGAAATTACTCACTTAGATGTAACTACAGCATTCCTAAATGGTTACTTAAATGAAAAAGTGTATATGCAAGTTCCCCCTAATTTAGATTGTAAAGAAAATAGTGTTCTTAAATTAAATTGTGAATTTATGGTCTAAAACAATCAGCCAGGGCTTGGAACGAAAGAGTAAATGATTCTTTATTAAAATTAAATTTTGTTAAGTCAAAGTTAGAATCATGTCTGTATATGAAAAATTGTGAAAAGGAGCAGATCATAATAGCAATTTTTGTTGATGATTTTTTCATTTTTTCAAACAGTAGTAATATGGTTACAGAGTTAAAAACAAATTTAATGTCAAAATTTAAAATTAAGGATTTGGGGCAATTAAAACAATATTTGGGTATGAGAGTAAAAATGTATCAGAATGGCAATATTTCCTTAGATCAAGAAAAGTTTGTAGACCATATTTTAAGTAAATTTAATATGACAAACTGTAAAGTTGTTGGTACTCCTATTGAGAAAAATTTAAAACTAGAGAAAAGTGTAGATGTTTGTAAACAATATCCATTCCAACAACTAATAGGAAGCTTAATGTACTTAAATGTTTTGACTCACCCAGATATTTCCTATAGTGTGAGTGATTTGAGCCAATTTAATAATTCATATTCCTATACTCATTGGAAGCATGCGAAACGCATCCTAAGATACTTATGTAAAACTAAATCTTATGGCCTAATGTTTATCAAAGATAATTGTAAATTAGAGGGTTTCGTTGATGCAGATTGGGCTTCAAACACACTAGATAGGAGATCCTATACAGGTTTCTACTTTAAACTTTCTGGAACTGTTATTTCATATGAATGTAAAAAACAACGTACTATAGCCTTATCAAGTACAGAGGCAGAATATATGGCAATTGCCGAAGCCTGTAAAGAGGCTATTTATTTAAAAAACTTGTTTTCTGAAATTGTAAACAGTTGTGATTATGTAATTATATTGTATAATGACAATCAAGGCGCTCAGAAGCTGCCTGAAAATTCTTTATTTCATAAAAGAACTAAACACATAGATGTGCGTCATCATTTTGTTAGAGAAGCAGTTGCTAACAATCTTATAAAGATAGTCTACATGCCAACATCTGAAATGCCAGCAGACTTGCTGACCAAGGGTTTAGATAGTGTTAAACATAACTATTTTGTAAAAAAGTTAGGTATTCAAAACATTGTTTAATAGGTGACGATCTGTAAATTAATAACTTTTTTGCTTTTATTAGTTTGTTAAAAATAATTTATATGTTACAAAGTTCAGATTATTTTGATAAGTGGAATGTTAGAATTAATATCAAAATAATGTATTTAATGTACTACTAGCGCCTTCTATGTGGTATCATTTGTAACTACCTACCTAAGGTTAATATTAAGAAATAAATTCAGTCTTTGATCAACTACCGTACACGTTTTATTAGTTCCGTGGTATTTCAGTATCGATGACGATATTTATCGTACTGATTGGTTTAACGGACATTTTTGTACTTTTTTTTCTAACCAAGATGAAACCAGGAATTTAAAAGGCTGTATAGTAAACATTTTACTTAATGTGCAAGTTCTGTCAAGATAAAATAAAGTTAATAGGTTCTGAGAAAAATACATTTTTCTGAAATAATTTATGTATTTTTTCCGATTTTGGTGTCGTCTTGTCCATGACTCTATTTCCTTTATTAATTTTCTGGATTTTAATGGGAAGGATAAAATGTTTTGTAATTACACTTGGTTTTTACAAGAATGGCTATTTTGTATAATATTTTGAAATTAGCATAACGGGATGCCATTTAAAACTCACTTAAAATGAGTAAAAAATTTTGTGGAAATAACATTTTTTTCCAATACCTATTTCATTTTTTTCAAATATCTCTAATGTGAGTTTAATATATATTGAATTTTATATGCACATATGTATATTGCATATTTTAATTTGATTATGTCAATAATTTTAAATTTATATCCCGGACAGATACATTTTCTTCTGTTAAATCCTTTAAGGTGTCCATTAAAGTATGCTCACAATTGAATTGATGTCATTAGTAAAAATTATGACATATTTATCAATTAGATTTTACAATTTTTTTTTTAAAAATGACTTATTCTGGTGCAATACTTAATTTTTCTTATATTGTACATCCACCTACTTCAAGAACCCCCTACAAATTTTGCTTTGATTCTTCTATAGTTGTAAAATATAAAACATCTTTAAGTTGCAATTTTTTTTAGCTTCTCTACAAATCTGAAAAACGTAGGTTATCCCAGTTTTTAGGTTGTAGTTATTCTTTTAAATTTATTGATTACTTTTTGCTTTTTAGTCTTGTAATTAATGTTGCTATATTTGTAATATTATCCAAGTTTGGTTTGAAATTTGGATAAGTTATTATTTATAATGGAACTACTTTCCAATCGATGCAGTACTCCCTACTGTTGTTACATATAGTTCTTATTAATTACGCTTTCTGAATAACTGGAAATAGATATTTTGCTTGTACTGTCCTACTTCCAATTAATTCCAAATAATTGACACTCGTCTTTTATTTCAGTTCAAGCAGCTGATGCTGAAGTTTGACCCGGATGAGGAGGACGAGGAGGAGGCGGCGGGGCCGAGTGCGGCGCCACCAGCCCCGCCGCCCCCGCCACCTCCGTCTGCCGACACGTAACGAACCACCGCCGCCTAGACTGACTTACATTGTTGTTGTCTTACTTTTATGTGCATTTCTATTCACCACTCCAGACTCGACGCGGTCGAGGGATCTAGTATAGTGCGCGTGATGTGACGTTATGTGATGGGGACTTTTTAAATAGCCGTACGAATGGACCGGTGCGGAGGGCGAATTATAATTGTTCTAAAGAGAAAAATTATTTTCTTTCAGCCTTATAAATTAAAATATATATCGGTTTATTTGTGCGATTGAGAATTTAATAATGTATATTAATTGAGGAGAATAATGAGTAATACAAATTAGCGAGCGTGTGCCGGGTGCGTGTCGAGGGTGTTACATTGTATAGTATAATAAATGCAAATAGGATTAAAACCTTCGGGCGACTCTGGACGTTTGGACGCGACGATGATTCGCGGGGCCGCCGACAAATTTATAGAAAATAAATAGGTAAACGTTTAATTCTTATGATTTCTCTGTCATCCGAAGTGTATGGTTAATGTGTCGTAAGTAAATGTTATAAACCGAAATGTTTAACACGATCTTCTGATTTTGTGTGAGAATATATATTTTATATTTACATTATTTATGTGCTAATTTCGAAAGGGAATAGTGTATATAATAACATATATACATATAAATAATATGTTTATGTATTATAAGGAAAAAAACTGTATTAATTAGGAAATTTTGTTGAAGGTCATAAACCACAAAAACTGGAAAGTGTGACACAGCTACCTTTCATAAATCGTATTTGTCAGCCATGAATTTTTTTTTTTAAATATGCGACATGTCAAAATAAATAATACAAATGATCTTTTAAGTTTTCTTTCAAGACAAGGCTTGTAAAAGCTTATGTTGTCGAAGTTGTAAAATGTGCCCGGACGTGATCTAGTTTCATGGACGAGTTGTCAAATGTTTTTATTTAGTAACAATTGTTCCATTTTAAATATTAAATGCAATATGGCCACATCGGTTAATGGCTATATTATTTTGTCATAAAGAACAACGCACATTTTTTTGTTGTGAAGAAATTACAATTAAAATATTACAAAATGCAGTAGTGGGAATTTTGAACATTTCATTCAAATTCAAAACTATTGAACCAAAAGAATACAGAAAGAATAAAAACGAACTGATGTGGAAAGCGAAATGAAAATGTTAAATTAGAATATTTTTGACAGATTTTAAAAATATCATATGAGATTTTCTTTAAACCAAAACTACATATAGATATAATATCTCTGTGTGATTATAATTTCACAAAACAAAATGCAAAATCAGTAGCTATAACTAAATTAAAATTTATTGGTTTTTATTTACAATAGGTCTTTCTGCAATACATGGTTATTTTTTTAATCTCTCAAAAATATATAAATTGTTGCTATTTCTACCTCCCTAACAGCTTGAACAGTTGATCATGCCTTAGAGCGGGGTGTCGGGTCGAATGTTATTAGTCAATCACACCTCAAGGCGGGATGGTCGCTTCTAGGCTTTCTCTGTTCTAAATATTTGTTATTGTTGTTATATTTAAAACAAGGTAATAAATAATAGAATCTGAAAATAAACGATAATGTCATGTGGTGTGACGGGCACCGAGAATGAAAATTTCATTCCTGGTGCGCTGGTGCACTCTGAGGTGTAATGTTTTTTCTGTTTTTTACCTGTTTTGTACAGATAATAAAGTGAAATAATGTTTTTTAGCATATTTTGTAAATAAAAAAGCCAAGTTAAAAATATATATCGGCCCTTATCCATGGCAGGTTAATCAGTCAAGCTGTTGGGAATATTTACAAATGATTTAAAGATGTCCATCTCCTTTGAATATTTTTTTAGTGTTGACTGTGGTTTTTAAGTGGTACTTATATTGTTTTTAAATATTTGAGGGTTTAATTATAAATTTAATAATTAAAAATATTATTGTTTATAAATATTTTATGCTTGATTTTGCTCCCCATTTGTATTGATCTAAAAAGTAATTTATTTTTGACAAATTTGTGTTTTTGTAAACAATTTTGAAATATTAGAATCTGTCATCTAACGTTGTTTGAAACTGTAATATGTTTGTAATTATCAATATATCTTTCATAAATACCACAGTCGAGGTCAAGTAATTTAGTGCTACAATATAGTTCTAAAATTATAATACTAAATAAAGTGGTTATGTTCAAATGTTTTTCATATCATGTTCGTAGAGAAGGCCAAATATTTCGGCAGAAATTAAAGTAAAATGAAAGAGATAGATATTTAGAGTATTTATTGTGATAATTTTTTTGTTACAAGTACCATGTTTACTTTTTAAAAATTAAAATTGGAGGATATAAAATTTGATATTTTGGCTCACCGTTGACTTTCTATTTTAATCACTTTCATATACATTTGTTTTTTTTTCTATAGTTCAGACCTCTTTTGTATCTATACAAATTCTCGTCAAGTTTTTTCTTTCTATATGAGCTTATAATAAAATAAATTAAAGTTTTGAATATATTTATGGGCAATGGTCAAATCGAGAATGAAAGGTAGCTCAGTCTTTGCTGGCAATAATGGGGAAGCGAAACAAATCAATTCTTGTCAAACTTCAAATATTCTTTAGTCCTTTAATCAGAAGACGATATATGTTCTTCCTTTGTTAAAGTAATGATTGATGTTAAAAAGTAATTAATTTTTTTAGAAACAATTGGAACAGTCAGCATGAATATATTTGTAGATTCCACTCGAGTTGAAGACTCGACTGCCAATTTTCAATTTAACTTGATTAAGAAACCAGTTTTAATTTTATTGATTTATAAATTTTCGTATGAAGTTTCATAGATATCTCAAATTTATACTTCAATATTTTTAGTTTGAAGCAAAAATAGTAATTTTAGGTTTTTGTTTGTTAATATTTTTTTCCAAAATGTCTAAAATATTTGCGGACAGCTTTAAACGGCCGACGCCATTTTGTAATAATTTAGCTTTGATTTAGCTATGTTTGGTCATAACAATGTCTTGTGGAATTAATAAAGAATAGAACTTTCTGTAAGAATTTTTATATGACTGATGAAATTTTTAATAAATATTCAAATTTGATGTACTTGATCACAAACTCAATTGGTTATGGTATTGCCCTATATTTTTTTTTAAATTAACCGCTAGCTGTCTTAACGTAATCTTACAACAATAATTGTGAAATGATTTGTTTATCAATTGTAATAAAACTGTACAAGCACTGTATAAATAAATTTATTACATATTTTCTTAAATTTAAGGATGAAAATTATTTCATTACAACATAGTTTTAATCTGTCGCCATTAAATATATATATTTGTAATATACATATATTTGTGATTGGAGCTAAGATTGTCATGTAAGACTGCTGGCGGTTACTTGTAACCGTATCCAGTAATGAGAAATTTATTGAGACTGTTTGATACGAGCGAAAAGCAGCATTGGCCTATTCCAATTATAGTGCACTCAAGATGACAAGCAATTTCTTTATTTGTAATAAAATACAAAACATGAGTGTCTTTCGCCGTTTAGCTCTAAATTTAAGGCAGACGGTGCGAAAGACATCTGCATTTTGTCTATGATTATTTTCATCCAAACACGTAATATTTTTTTTTCTATATTATTAATCCGTTTTATTTATATGAAACATTGTTACTTATTAACACAAAATTATTCACGGAGTAAATGGTCAAAAATTTTTTGTAAACAAAACATCCAATAAATGAAGTTTTTAAAAATTAGTATTACTTGATGTGTATTTTTAATATCTACATGTGATTTATCTTTAACCGTTTAGTTGTTCCAAAAATTATCCATTTTTAATAATTTTTTCTTTGTTTTCTTAATAAAAACTTGTACAAGGATAATAAAACGCAAAGAAAATTACGGAAATATATATTGTGAACAAAAACTGAAATCAAAGTCACATCGTATTTACGCAGTCCGGTATACCCTCCATATCAGCAAAATAATTGTCATCGTCACTATTATCACTATCACTCAAAATTTGCATTACGCCAAATTGTGAGCGCACCACAATGTCACTCCCACTATCACTTTCTTCACAACTTGAAAAATGACCACCCCTACCGCGCGCTAAACAGCAACTGATTTTGCGAACGCTACCGCGCTGTTGGCAAATTTAGTTAGTACGAGCATGATGGCGCTCGTCGGCACTCAAACGGTTAAATGAATCTACAGTTTGAGAAAAAAGATAATAATTTAAGAATTGGTTTCCTATTTCTGATTTAAATATTTGCTACTCTCATTTGGTGGTCAATCCTAGGTTTTTAGGAAACTCTCTATTTATAACTTTAGTTAAACTTTTTTTAGTTAAATGTTACTTTATGAATAACATGAAAGTTATGGAGTTATTAGCTTTTAAGCACACATTCGCATGTTGCATCATCAGGAAACCTTTATTTGGAAAGCTATGTACGTTAAAATGGCACCTTATTGCACTTTACATAAAGGTAGCTAAAACAGTAAATGTTATGACTGATTTATAGGTTATTTATATACATCTTTCCATAATTTCGTAAAGTTAGCCTTACGTACAATTAATTGAGTACATTGAGAAATAAGACAAATTATTTTTATAGTTATCATTTAAAAATTACGATATATATTAAATTAGATATCTAGAAGTATCGTTATATAATTAATTTCAAAAAAGCATTATGCATTTGCAGAACCGCCAATAAAACCCGTTCATCATAATTAGGGAAAGTCTCGGATCGATATATGTTACCAAACATTAATTTCGTAAAATACTTTCACTGTCTAAAGAAATAACAAAATTGTGACAAAAGTGACGTTACGAATAAACCATAACCAAAACAAAATAACGTATAAATCGACTGTCGTCCATAGTTAAACGTCCTTTTCTACAGTAACCTACAAGGATTTATTTATTAGCTAATATATACGCTAAGTAACGTAAATGATATAACATGGGGCAGATTATCTTTAATTTGGAGTAGTATTTTACCTGTTAAAGGTCTATTGTAATATTAAAAAGTAATCGTATAATATTTTAAAATAAAATAAAATGTAGACAATATTTAGGGCAAGATGATATTGAATCATCTTGTTCTTCATAAACATACTTGGGCATATCAAAATAGATCCACAACACTGAATTCTTCAAGCAACATTAAAAAAATTACTGAGGTTTTATGTGAAGAAATGTTAGATACAGTAGCAGATAAGTAAAAATGGTAGGAAGAAAATAAATGCGTCTTTAATTGTAAATACTGACTCTTAAGGGTATGCTACCGTGAATTACAGAAATTAGTCGTTTTTCATGCAATGACAATTGGCTCTCTTCATTTCTGTTCATATGGGTGTATAAAGGTACCGTTGAAAAGATAATTTATGCATTTATATTTGTATATTCGTCTTTTCTCCATTATAAAATTAACAGCAAAAATTGGCGAAAGGAGAGGAAAAATCGTTATTTAGGAGAATCTTTGATGAACGAATAAATACATAATGAAATTGTATGACATGTAATAAAACAAATTATGCATATTGTCTACTAAAAAATTACGTTTTAATTTTATCGATATATTAATTAAATAAAAATCAAATAAACAAATTCCTTTCGTATTCTTCGTACTTGTTAGTATGAAAGTTATTTGTCACAGCAACTGCAAGGTCATTAGATCTTGCCATGAGATACATGTCGGCTTGTTTCGCGCTTCAAAAATTTTATTTTATGTTTATCGTTGTGTAGGCGTATTGTGTGCGCAGAGGAGTATGAGATTTGGCATAGTTAAAGTTGAAATGGAGAATAAGTACAGAAAGGTAAAATATATATATATTAAATTATATATTACAAATACATCAAAATAATCATTGTTTACATTCATACTGTCAATGTCAAACACATAATAGTCTATGGTCAAGCTGTGAACTTTGTATGATTTCAAATGTTTCCTTTCCAATAGTCTGTGGATATGTCAAGACAAAAAAGCATTTATTTTATATTTTGTGTAATAGATATCTGTGTTACTAACATTAAACTTTAATTTTCATAAGTATTGCAGGGAATTGAGGCAAACAATATAGGCTAATGATATATCTGTACATGATATATCTGTACATGATCTACTTGTACTTGACAATTCCACTTGTGTCTTTTTTAGGAATGTCGAAAATAATGGGTTAAGAAAGAAACAACAACATACTACATTTTGAACTAGGACTTATGCAACTAAGCTATTTTTATCATTAGGTACATCAAAATGAAGCAGTAAACAATTTAGCAAGTGTGTACTATATGCAATATTTGAAGGTTCCTTGAAGGTCTCTTATTTTAATAAAATCGTATAATTATTTTAAATCTGTATATGGTGTTTAATGGAAAAAACACATGCAACTAATAAACGTCGAAAGAGATGATTTCAGTGTAATCATATTCTGTTTCTGAAGTAATTCTTCTGAAGTAATCTTTTAAAAAATCATTATGTGGTAACTAAGTCTATGTCATTGATATTTTCTCTAGTTACATAAATTCCAATATGGCATCTGAAACAATTTTTATAAATTTTGTACACTTGGCAACGTTTTATAAAATATATCTATAGTTTGAAGGAATAAATTCCTACATAGACATTCTCCCCTCATAAAATGAGTAAATCTATCAATAATTTTTGAGAGCGGGAACAACAATTTCTCTGGGAATTTTGTCACTACTCCCACATTCTGCCTGGGTTATCTCAGGACCCTCCAAGGACTGGTAACATTCCCCCTCGTAGAATAAAAAAGACTCGATGGTCCCCTAATATAGAGTCCCATATCTACCATCAAACACTTCAATCTAACAACAGGGATTTAGTTAATACACTGTAAAAATTCACTAGACTATAATATGAAAACTAAGAAAAGTTGTTCTTTATAACATTTTACGAGCAATGGTATATTTAATATCAATTGTTCTTCGTTCATACTTACTATCTGAATCGTTTTAGTGGAAGACGATCGTAACAGGGAGATGGACCACATAGAGGCATTTAACTTTTATAAGAACCTGTGAACTATGTTAAAAATTGACACATTTTGACTTCTTAATTAAACGGGATTCAGTTTTGCTGCAGCGTGGCTTTTTGATAATGAAGTATGTGATATTTTTAGTATATAAATTAATTTTTATTTTAGGCAGTTTGTAAAATAGCAGTTGGAATCGATGTACAATTGAGGTCATGGTGCTATTTCAAAATCTTGTCACGAAGGATGTTGAGGTAAAACATATAACGAGTTCTATTATTTTGAACATGTTTATCCCTTCGTACGACAGTCTTAAATGTCAGAACAATATTTGAATGTAGTGGGTACATTCTCTTTAATCAGTGTTTCACAAGACATTTTATTAAAGTAATTAGCTTGCATGCATTTATATTCAAAGTTATATCGTTCTAACCACATCAGTCTGATGGATCCTTTTTTGTTCATTTTACTTGTTTCCTCTTAAATTTGCAGATAACTGAACAGCATAGTGTAAACATAGTTGGACGTAGGTGGAAGTATGATGAAAACTTTTGACCGCTTCTTTTTTGGCAAAGTAGGTAAACAACCACCTACGTTCAGTTATGTAAGAAGCATAGAAACATACTCTATGGTTCTCCAATGGAGAATATAACGTCCATAAAACACAACTGTGACCTTGAACGAGTCACATTACAAAAATTATATCAACAACTAGGGTATCCCTATTGACTGATGTGATTTGTTTGCTAATTGAGTTTATTGTTTCTTGGGCATACAAATAATTGTAGAAATGATTGAAAAGCACAATGAATTTTGAAAGAAACACATGGAAAGCAAATTTATAAATTTTTATGAAGATTATTTATTTCCAGAGTTGATTGATCCACGGTATCCAAGGTCAGTCAAAAGAAAGAAACCACAATATACCTTGGATTCTATGAAAATACAATTTAAAATGTGATGTTAGAGGATCGCATTATCTTTTACGACCATTTTTAAAAAAATACTATTTTTAGGGTTTTATATATGTTCCGAAGCATCTGAAACATCGATCTCGAATATTTCGGAATTTGTTACGTTAAAGTAATTGAAATGAACTGTCGCACAAAGCAATATGTGATGGGCAAAAAGGTTTTGTATTTGTACTCCACGTAACAGTGTAAAGATAATAACAAAATTACGTCGAATATTTTTGACTACTAAAAAGAAAAAAAACGCAATTTCTTCTAAATTGTTTCAAATCGTTTATCTGAGATTTGACGTAGTTTATATCGATAGTGTTGATTGATATATTATTATGACGTTCTTATATAGTATTCCTTTACTTATGTTATAAAGGGGATCTCGCATGTTGTCATTAACAAAATAAATAATCACAAAGTCCTATGAGTGTTTTATCCATAATAATATTAGGACATCGGCCATCTACATCGATATCGATATAATTGATGATCGTCTACGATTCTGGAGGCAATCGGCTAACCGCGCCATCTAGCGTGGATATTTACGTTGAAATGAATATGATGATGGAGTCTTAACTGTATAAATCCCATTTTTTTACTTCAATTTTACTTTTTCGCATATTCAAATGTACTTTTATATTCTATAATTCTTGCAACATTTTTATTGCAAAATTCTTTGTTCCTATATTGCACACAATTAGTTTTTTTTTTCAATTTCTTCACACGTACATTTCTATATACACGTACACAAAAAACCACCATATAAAGTTTTGAATTTAAATTGCGTTTAAATTTTGGCGTTACTTATTTATATACACGTGCATTCCCTCCGCCTTTTTCTTCAAGACAATAGGGCCCTTTAGGCTACGGTTACTATGGATGCGAATTCTGACGAAATTTGTTCTGACGAGTTCGTCCAAACAAAGAAACGCCCGTTTTCCACGGGAGTGACGGCACGTCAGAACACGCACGATGTCGAATTATGTTTTGTTTTTTGACCACATTTTATCAACATGGATATTGATAAATTTTGTGTTTGAGAATAGGTGTTTTTGGGACATAAAGATAAAAATTATCACGACAGATATTTTTGGGCTAAAGTGGGAGAAAGTTGCTTAAGAAATCAGCACTAGCAGTAAGTACAATTGTTATTTATTATTTTTAATTTGTTGTAGAGTTTACATTAGTTAGTATTATCATTAATATAGGAACATTAAATATAATAAATCATACATTTAATTAATCAAGAACTTGACTTGTAGAGCTTTTAGATTATTACAGTAAATTGTATTGAAACGGAACCTCCCCTGTTGAACTAACAAAATTATTTTTTAAGGTTTCTCTAGCCTCATTTGCGCTTCTTCCAAAATGATTAAATTTTCTTGAAACTGGCACATTGTGTACGAGTTAAAATTCCATTTCATGAATATCAAAGGAAGCAAGGCCTTCCTCATCGATTATTAAGTTATTTAGAAAACAATCACATTTAACGTACGAGTGATATGCTTTGTCAGGATCAATTTGTAGTTTAGTTTTTAAACACCTCCACATAGCTACCAGAACATCAAAAGCACATTCCACGCAACGTCTAGCTCTTCATAATCTAAAATTAAAAAAATCGTTCTTCGGGAGTAGGTATTTGTCTTGAATATGGTTTCAATAAATACATTTTCAGAGGATAGACATCATCACCCAATAAAGCAAAGTGTGCTGAACTGTTGGTTAACGGAATATTGTCTTTGCTTGGTATTTTGAAAGAATTCGCTTCTAAATGTTGATAAACATTTGAATCTCAAAAGGTTCCCCCATCCCTTTGTTTACCGTAAGCTCCGACTTCAACAGCAATGAACTTGTAATTTGCATTAGTTATCCCTTGCAATACAACAGGAAAATAGGCCTTAGAATTGAAAAATGCATTGACCCTGTTTGTTTGGGGTATTTCATGCGAATGTGTTTCCCGTCTATACAGTTAGGGAAATTCCACTTTTTGTCGAAGCCACTCGCGATGATTTTCCATTCCTCTGTAGTAGGTAGAGATATATGTATATCCCAGGAGCCCTACCATATAGTTTGGCATGTTTTGTAAATTGTAAACTCTAGTTTCATATTTAAATTAGGACAATAGTAATGAATTAACTTATTTGTGATGCTCGATGTAAAAATGGGTTTTGGGCAAAAGGTTTACCATTATTTTTAGATACGATGGTTATATTGGGTTAGAAAATAATAATGATGTTTTAAGGGCACATTTTTGATGAAAACCTCCATTTTTGCCATGTTTGCTCTAAACTCTAGGAATAAGTAGTATAATATTTGATCTAGAAAATATTTTTAAAATAGACCGAACCTTCATCTATAATTCATGTTGATTATTTTTTATTGCTTTATTTATTTCATAATAATCGGCTTTTTGTAATTCATTCCTCACCGAAATCGCTAAAGGGGAGCCAATTTAAAAGATCCAGTCAAACAATTATATTTTAATTTTAAATGCAAAAAAAGAAGTAAAATGCTAATTTCCACTTCCATAACTTCCACAATTTAGAATGACGACGTTTCGAATAGCACAGTGTGAAATTCTGTAGGAGAAGCTTAGTGCTCGAAATGACAAATCCCAGTTGATAAAATCTGTAATAAAAAGAAACTTCTAAACTTCTAAATAAAAAATCAAAACATCCATTAAAAATTCATTCTAAACACAAACATAACACTACATTACGATTAAAAGTATTGATTAATTAGTTTTTTCCACTAATTTCAGTCATAGCAGCCAAAACTAAGTGACGAGGTTTGAGAGACACGTTCCGCCAGGAATTGAGCAGGAATCCTCGTAAACGGAGCGGAAATGAAGGAGGCATCATCGAAGAGCCTAGGTGGCCCTATTTTTAAAGCGTGTAGTTTATGAAGGACCAATTTTCAAAAAAAAAGAAAATTACAGGGTAATGTTCCGAGTGCGACAAACGAGAAAACATTTTTTTGATAAAGACACCCAGAATTCAATTGGTACTTTTCCCTGATCCCCTTGAAAACGAACCAGAATCACAATCATAAACTCTCGAATCACTTCAGAATAGAACGGATGAAACTATGTCAGCTCGGAATTTTGCTGCTGTTGAGGAAAAAAATTGCCATAAAAAATACTTCCAGTGTGGTTAAGAAGTTGATAACGCTTGAATAACAAAAAATACAAATGTTCAAGGAAAGAAATTCAAATTCCCTAAACGAAGATCCAGATTATCATTTTCTGACGAGTTTGCTGCCATGTGAGGAATGTATTCAACAAACAAAAATGTTTGTGAGGACTAAACTCCAACAAATGTTTTGCGAAGAGGATTTTTTGGGGAGTACAGAGGTCAATTTTGGTCAACAAATAATCTCAACGTTTCCGCATGTGGTTCATCTATAGGCAATGAGAGTTGGGGATTCACAACTGTCAACTCCACGGAGTCCTGAACATGAAGATATCTTCATTCTTATCAATATAAATTAACAATACAAGTGCCATTTGTTTGTTTGTATTGTGTTTTTTATTCCACTTACTGAATACTTAATTAAAGTTTTTTTACATAATTAAATTTTTTCTTACCTTAAACTTACAGCCAGTTTTTGTTTTGCTGAAATACATTCACGAAAATTGGAGTACTTCGTGATCCTTTTTTCCATGATCTTCACTATATATTCAAATGTTGTTTGTCTCATTCTAAAATTCTCAAAAAACTTTCGCGGGTTGTCGCACAAATCTTGATATAACATCGAACGCTTCCTTATCTTCCATATCTTGTGGAAAATAAGTGGTTAACATTTTCAGTTTTCCCACTACCTATCAACAATAACTGAACAGCGAACGGTCAAGAAAATAAAACTCATCCAGTTTTGCTGGGAGGCAGATACGTACTATCATAAAACGCGCACAGAGTACTCATCTTGTTCTGACGAGGATTTCGGACGTAATCGTCAGAACAAATTTTCGTCGGAAGTCTCATCCATAGTAACCGTAACCTTAGAGTACGTTCATGCGTGCACGTCACATGACGGGACATAATTAGTCGTGTATGGTGTGTATGTATAAATTATGCGGCGCGCAGATAGAAACGAGGTGTGGAGCGTGCAGCGGAGAACCGCGTTTGCCCTTCGCGCAGTCACGTCGCACTCTAATAGTTTGTAATGTATACATGAACCCAGCCGCGCCGGCTTTTCCGACTAATGCTTAGTCCCCACGTACGTACATTCTCCAGGTTTTTAAGTTCATTCATGCAAGTTCGTACGTACCTTTATTGCGCGACATTGTGCAAAGCGCAGATCGAACAAGATTCAAACCGACATAATTGTTTCTCTACGTTCAAAGCGAACATGTTGCTGCGTGTAGAGACGGCATCGAACTTGTCAGTTGAGCCGAGATCGCGCGCGGTGCGACACGTACGCGTTACGCGACAATGGGTGACTTTCGAATTTATTAATATTTATCGTGAAGAGTGCCTGTGGATGACTTCATCGAGTGATTATAGTAATAAAGAAATAAATCATGTGGTATTCAAGAAAATAGATGAAATTTACCATTCTCCCCCTCTATCTCTGAAACTATTGAGCCTAAAATTTTGAAAAAAATACAAAAAATATTTCTTAACTCATAGATTACCGGACGGAAAAGCTATAAAAAGCCTGTGGTCTTAAAATAACATGGTAAATCTCTAATTGCGTCTGTGGTAAATTACTAAATAATACTATGTACAGGGTTGTCCAAACCATGGTCCGCGCCTGTTATTAGTACGGTTTAGGTTTTTGGATAATAAAATATAGAAAAACTATAATAAGAAGACAGAAAACTGACAGTACAAACATATCCGCGAACTGTTGCAGCCCGCGCACCGAGCAACCTCTAGTCTGTTATACCATCTGTTCTGGATACGGAACAGCACCTTCACTATTAAAATATAGTTCGAATTTTTCTCGAATTTCTTTTGCCATCTTTGCTAAGTTTCTTTGAACACCAGGTATTTTAGAGAGGGTATCTGCTCTCAAATCTAATGCAAGTGCGCCATTATCAAATTTTTCCCCGTCCAAATCTTATCTACTGATATATGTGTGTGAAAACTCTCGCGTTAAATAATTATGTAAGGCATAGGTGTGTGAAAGACTCTGAACCTGCTTGTAAGAATACCAAAGGCATCCTCTACAACCCTTCTTGCTCCTGACAAACGATAATTAATTATTTTCCCGGCATTGTTAAGGGACTTTGCACTATAGGGTTTCATAACATTTTTTCTTAAGGCGAAAGCTTCTATAAATGCATAGGAGAAACTCTCCCGACTTGTCAATATTTTTTTGAACTTACGAAATTTTTAGTAGATCTCTTTTCAATAAGTCATAAAATTTCGCTTTATTTATTACGCTACCATCTGATATACGCCCGTTTTACCCGCATCTACCATAATAAATTCACAATTTGCATTAACACCTGCCATTAGTACAATGCTGTGAAATTATTTGTAGCAGTAATGGCCTGAACCGCAATTGGTGGGTGTCATTATGCGAGCATGTTCACAGCTCCTAGGCAATAAGGAAATTCCATTTGTTTCCAAGTCTTGAGCTATCACCTTCCATCCTTCTTTAGAAGTCGGAAACTGAAATAACAATAAATATTGCTTTTCTTACAGAATACTTTACCACCAGATTGTCTGGAGTCTCTTGAATCTACCAATAGGATTAATAGTGAAAATAAAAATACTTCGGATTTTCAAGCAACAAGAACTAGATATAAGTTTACCGGACCCAAGTCGAGCACGTCCAAAACCGTCAACATCGCGTCAAAATAATAAAAGATCACTTGGAAGTGAAAACACTGATAAACTTCTAGAATTGATAATTGAATAAACTAAAGTAGCCTACTGTTGATAATAACGAGAATGAATACGACATATTGGGGAAAAAAATTACCAACAAAATGTGGAAATTGCTAAAGAACATGCAATTGATTGCCGAAAAGTTAATAAACGATATTTACTTTCGGGCGCAAATTGGTGGTTTATCCTTAAAATCCACTATACACACACCATTTGATCCGACAGCGCCCACTCGAAATTCTATTGGAAATACTAATAATTATAATGCAGCCCAGTTTTTTGGAAACTTTGACAGTAACACCGAATAAAAATTAAGACATTTTTATAAATTTGTTTCATTTACCTACTAGCTTTCCGCCCGCAGCTTCGTCCGCGGTCCTTAATGTTTCCTGTTAAAACGACATTATTTCCCGCGTTCAAAAGTAACCAATGTTTTATTCCAGGATATAATGTACTTGTGTACCAAATTTCATTAAAATTCGTTCAGTAGCTTTTGCATGAAAGAGTAACAAACATTCAAAAATCCATACTTTTGCATTTATAATGTTAGTAGTATTATTTAAAGTTTAAGTAAAACCTAATTTAAAACAGCTGACCAATATGTCTTCACCTAATCCCGTTTCAGGGCTTGATATATATCGGTACAAGTTTCAGGTATTACCCTTGATAACGATTGTTTGGAAAGTATACAAGTATACTGCAAGTCTGTATACGATGTGCCTGCAGCTAGATAGCGTAATGTCACTTTCAATCTTTCATCTGCCCTTATAGGAATGCTCATAACAATATCTAACTTCATTATAAATGGTGTTACTAGAAGAAATAGTTTGCTGTATACTATCTTATTCATTTTCAAATACTTGTGAAAGTCTTGAGACTCCAATTTGTTTATAATACGTGTATGACTTAATTTTTCTCTTCTTAAGAAGAGTGGTTTCACTCAGCGTTTGCGTTTTCGTGGAGGTTTTATTTTTGTTTGCATTTTAACGCAGCACGCTACGCCAGCAATATACAACAGCTTGTCCATCGGCTCGAAGCTACGCGACGTAACTGAGCTAAATGATCGAACATAACCGAACGTGTAGACACAATGTCGAGGATGTTTGTAGCTAGCCATGCTCTAATCGAACATGTTCCTCGAGCATGTATCTGCGTGGAGACGCACCATAATATTCGGTTATTATTCGGTATTTGGCTGAATACCGAATATCTACCATTCACTTGGAAAATAAGACTGTAAATAAAACACAGTTATTTAATTATTAATTATTTTATAATCAGAGCATGTATTTGAGTAAGAAACATTAATATTTTCCTTTTATTGTAATTAAAACTAATAAGATTATAATAAAGTTAATTATTTTAATTAACAAGAAGATAACTAATTCGAGTATTGTTTGCTTTCTTCTACTTAATAATTATAATTAAAATTAAGGAATGGCAGGTTGTGGCGCAGAAATATCAACTTTTCTTAATTTCCAGGAAGAAGCCTGTTTTTTTCTTTATAAACATTTCCGATTTCGAAAGTCTTTCTGAATATGTAGCTGATAAGTATTTAGCAGACAATTTTATATATAATAAGTATTTAGCAGTTCCAGGAGCTGATAAGTATTTAGCAGACAATTTGACCAAAGGTTGACAAAATTTTGATTAATTTTCAACCCATCAGGTAAATTTTTAGGCAACAACTTTGTCATAGCACTCCCAGAATGACGTATGAATGGCATGTTCAAGCTCCTCGGTTCTCTTTCATTTGGTGTATACGGAAGATGAACGCACACTTTCATCGCTGCTGGTGTCATAAACTGAATCTAAAACTTCTTGCAGAATTTGCTGCCGAGATATTTCGCTTTACAATTGGGCAGAGAATCTATGTATACCAACAACTTGAGCCAATTCCCTAAGGCCGGAAGAAGCGTAATGGGTCTGTAAAATTTTGGATCGCTAGGCGATTTCCCATTACGCTTCCGTATGACTTTAAGCCTTCCCACTTTCCATACCTTCGGAAAGTGGCCCGTGCGGAGACAGCGGCTAAAGATCGCAAGTATTTCATGCACTGCGTTTTTCCATATAACTTTAAGTAACCTGTTATAGATTTTATCAATGCCTGGACCCTTTTTCGAGTCAAGATTCCTCACGATGACGTCCAATTCCGAGTGTATAGTTCCCGATCAGAGCTACTAAGTGGAACTATGCTATCTAAATACCTGATGTTTCTCTGTTCGACTGTGTCAAGATCAGGAACATCATCAGGGATATTGATGTCAGAAGATACTCGAGGGTCTCGCGGATATTCCCGGTGTAACTTGAACGGAGGACAATGTTGAGGTGCATGCAGAACACTTCGGTGGCCATAGAATACTGAAAATAAATACTTATTAACACAATATGTGACGGGTCGAGAGGTATCTGGGCCACTACACAGTGCTCTGTCGAAAGATGTTCCAGGAAGAGGACGCCCAGCCATTGCGGTCTTGGGATCGGGCCCCTTTCCCAGAACGAGGAAGGGTTCCAATCCTATGCTGCTACCCCTGGGAGCGTACTGCTCTTGGACACACACGATGCAAAACTTACTACGGTCTCTAAATGGTCATCAAGAGCTCGGTCATGACCGTCGAGCCCCGTCCTGCATTCAGCTGGATAAAATCCAACTTACTGGGTGTAGACCGTCTGCTTCAGCGTCCTTAATTTTTTCCTTCTTTTTTGTGAATTCGGATGAATAACCTTAAAATTACAATGATCAAAATTTAGCTTAAGCATTTTAAAACACTTTTATGTATTTAAAATTTTCTCCTCTTGCGCACAAAGCGCATATCATCATTAAAACGTGTAGTTTTTGACAAAGAAAATCATTTACGTTTTAACCGTCATTGTGCAATTTCAAAACTATGAGGTCTGCTTTGCGCTAACGCAGGGGTTCACAAACTTTTTTAATTCGCAGCGTACTTACAGATATGGATTTTTTTCATGGCCCCCTCGTTTTTAATGTTACTACATTGACGTTAATCAGGTAAGTAAATAAAAAAAAACAATACAGCTTTATATTAAACTCACCTCTGTAATTTTAATTTACAAAGAAACATGAAACCGAAATTAATTGACAAAATTTTCAACACAAATTAATGTGACAGGTAAGATTGCTAACATAAAACCCAATTTTTGAAACCGAGGAATAAAGCTTTATACAGTTACTCCCGTTGATTTTTGAGCGATATTTGATTTGTAATACAGCAACAGCAGAAAATCCAGCTTCACAAAGATATGATTTCGCGAAGGGAATCAAGATCCTTAAAGCTTGTACTTAGAGTTGTAAATTGGAACAAACAAATTTTGATTCCAGGCTGTTGTCACAAGACAGATAAGTTAGAATCGCTTCTTTTTGTGAAGTGAATTCTGCCGGAGCTGCAAAAGGGTCTTGGATCCATTCACATTTCTCGATATCGTCTTTTATGAAATATTTTGGGAACCAGGTAGTGGGATGTGAAAGCTGTTCTATGAAAAGAGATTGCAATTTCTGTGAAATAATGATTTCATTAGAGGCCATTTACTGGTGCATTGTAGGAAAGCTATCTTGATCACCACCCTCATTTATTTGTCTTATCCACAATTGCAGTTTTATTCTAAACGCTGAAAACTTATCTACAAGTTTCAAGATGCGCATGTTATTGCCTTGCAGAAAGAGATTCAAGGCATTCAGTATGTCAAACATGTCGTACAAGTACGCTAATTTCAAGAAAACATCTGGTTCGGCAATATTACTAGCACTCGCATCACGTTCCTCTTGCAGAAAAGTGCAGATTTCTTGACGCAATTGAAATGCACGAGATATTACGTTGCCACGTGAGAGTTACCGTGGACTGCAGTAGTATAGAAGTAGCATGTGTTCACCTCCCATATCCTCGCATAGTTTTTTGAAAAATATTGCTTTCAGTGATCTGTTTTTATTTAGTTTACTAAAGTTATGACATATTTTAATATCAAGTTCAACTGAGGGCTCAAGGACTTCGATGCAAGCGCTTCCCTGAAGACAAGCCACTCCACAGGTCAAGCGGCGCTCTGTTGTGAATAAGCGCCTGTAGTTTTCCATAGCGACCTGTCATCGATCGAGTATCATCAATACAATCAATCAATGTACTTCTCCTCATCCAATTAATTCGCACTATAAACTCGTCAAGTATATTGAATAAGTCTTGAGCGTTTCCGCTTCCAGTGATACTTTCACAAAATATAAGATCTTAAATGATAACTTTGCCATCCAGGAAGCGTACATAACAGATATGATGTGCATTTTTGTTACTATTAGTAGCCTCATCAAGTTGCAGACCAAATTCCTTTCCTTTAATTTTCTTTACTAATTTATCTTTGATATCCTCAGTTATGTCCTGGATTCTTCGACTAATCGTGTTGTTGTATAAAGGTATATTAGAAATGAGTTTACCCGCAGATTCTCCGACTATTATTTTAACCATGTCAAGTGCAGCCGGTAGAATAAAGTTCTCTGCGATATTGTGCGGCTTTTTGCACTTCGTCACTCTGTATATACCTTAAAAGATGCTAATAATGCATTAATTGGCACAGACTTTTGTTTGGTGAATTTCCTATTAAAAATTGGCGAGATTTCTCGACCAGAATGATTGGTTTCGAGATGTTGCTTTAGCTTACTTGGGAGCATACTCCTGAGTGCCAGAATTTTAGGATTTTTGAGCAGAGCACACATTGCGGATTCTCATCATTGTTTACTACTACATAAGCAAAACCAAAATCTAAATAGTACTACTACTACTACTAGCCACCCTTGGCATGTCTGCCATTAGGTGGCGCGCCGACCAGTAGAGAAAAGCTGTTTTGTAGGCAGGGTGATCATCAGGGGGCGCCCTCCTCTCCCAATCATCAAGGTAGGGCTTCATCTTCGGAGATGGTCAAAAGACATTTCTGGACGTCCACAGAGCAGGCAGGCATCGCTCCCCACGACACCAATACGTTTCAGGTGGCACGCCAGGTACTCGTGGCCCGTGGCACACCGGAAAGCTGCGACACTGACAGCTCTGGGTAGGTCACGTCGAATAGGCGAATCAATTAGACAAGCCCAGTTCTTTCCGACGGCGGACTGTGTGCGCCGAGACTTGATCCAGGCATGTATCGCTCTGCAGACGGCCGACTTAGAGGATGAAAATGACGGAGAGCAGATGGGCTGCTGTAGAGTCGTTCCGTGTTTTGCCAGTACGTCGGCTTTTTCGTTCCCCTCTATCCCGACGTGGCTCGGAATCCACTGCAGAGTAAGTCGACAGCCAGCATTCACCAGGTTGGACAGTCTGGCACGACAGAGTTGGGTTTTGGGACAATCTGTGTAGCGGTTGGTGGAGAGTGCCAGAATAGCTGCCTGGCAGTCGATGGGAAAAACCACGCTTTGTGATGTTGTAAGACGCTCCAGTTCCCCGGCGGCCTCGTATATCGTTGCAATCTCTCCATCGTAGTTGGTAAGCGGGGAACCGACGGCAACGGAGCCCTCAAATACTGTAGATGTGAAGCCTGCTCCGGTATTCCCTGTGTTTGGCATCGACGAGCCGTCACAGTAAATATGCAACCAGTCCTGGGAGGGATACCTGGTGTGGATAGATAGGGATTAGTCTAACATCAATTGATTGGTGTTTCGGCAAGTTGTGGTTCATGAGTCGAAGCTCCACAAGGGGCAAGCAGGACACAGTATCTGACCTCTGAGGAAAAGGTGCTGGCTCTGGTAGTGGTATGTTATATTTTTCTCTGATAGAGTCAGTTATCGTGAGAGGCGTTTTCTGTGTTTTCAGTCGGGAGAAAGCTTGTTTGTATTGTTTCCATTTACATGGAAGTATTCGTCTTTGTCTTTCCCAGAAAAGAAGTGCAGATCTGTCTCGTCGGCACTGTATAGGCTCAATGTTAGTTTGAGTTTCCATAGCGGCGATAGGTGTTGATTTCGGGGCTCCGGTTATGATTCTCAGTGCTGTATTTTGTGCGAGTTCCAGGGGGGGAGACAGTACTTTCACTTGCTGTTATGGTAGCTTCGCCTCCATACTCAAGGACAGGACGAATGTAGGTTTTGTACGTCGTTAGGAGTACGTCTTGGGTAGCACCCCATTTCGTTGCTGTTAGGCGTTTGAGCAGACTACATCTTTTCGGCAGAGCTGCTAATATGGGCTTTCCATGTCATTTTGTTGTCGATGTACACGCCTAGGTATTTACTAACATCTTGTTTTTCAAGATTCACACCCTTGTAAGTCAGATTTATATCTGGTTGTTTTGTCGATAGGCCTTGGAATACGGTTTTTTCCGTGCTGACTGTGAGGCAATTTTCATCCGCCCATCTTTCGAGATCTTCGAGGCTCTTATTCAGCGCTGACTCGATGGAAAGAAGAGAGCTACTGCTGGCCCAAATGAGCAGATCGTCAGCATACAGTAGTGCCTCCACACCCGGGTTGGTTTTGATAGCATCAAGCACGTCATTAATCATGAGGTTGAAGAGTTGGCAGCTGATAACGGCTCCTTGAGGGAGCCCCTGTCTTTGGATACGGAATTTGGAGCACTGGCCTTGGAATTTTATTCTTTGGTAGCGCTCTCCAAGAAAGGACTTTGTCCAGTGGAAAAGCTTTCCCGACAATCCGGCCTTGGCCATCTTGTGCAAAAGCATGCCGCGCCACACGGTGTCGTAAGCTGCTTTGAGGTCCACGAGAACTGCTTTGAGGTCCACGTGGACATCTTCCGGTGAAAACCGTCTTTAACGCACTGAAAGAAAGCCACAACTTGATCCATGGTGTTCCTATGCTTACGCAAGCCAGCCTGCGCATCGTCGATGAGATCCAGATAGCTTGTGGCGAGCTGTAACCTGTTTAGGACCATCCTCTCAGCCACCTTGCACAGGGAACTAGTTAGAGTGATGGGACGATAGCTGTCGATTCTACACGGATTTTTTCCCTTTTTCAAGATTGGTATAACTTCACCTTTTCTCCATTTGCCGGGTACTCCACTGTTCCAGGTGAGATTCACGAGTCTCAGTAGCACCTCCTTTGCTGTTTTTCCAAGAAGAATCAGCATCTCAGGAAAGATTTGGTCTAGACCAGCTGCTTTTTTCTTTTTACACTGGGAGAGGGCTGTTTCAAGGTCAGTCATAAGGAAGTCATCTGTACAGATTCCACTCAGTGTCTGATCCAGGCATGTCTGGGGAGGAGTCCGAAGGAGGCATGGCTTTACTTTTTTGTTGATCTTTACATTGCTGACACTTGTAAAATGTGTGCAGAGTGCTTCTGCGATTTCAGCATTAGAAGTGAGCTCTTTGTTATTGTGTAGAATAGGATGTTGTTGCTGTTTATTTGTGGGTTCTGGGACCATATTTTCTGAAATCTAACCCCCCTACAAAGGTTCTAAAAACTTCTCTTTTCCCTGTTTTTATAGCCCGCGTAAGAGCAGCCTGTCTTCCACGAAGCTCCTCACAGTCTCGATGTGATTTAGATCCTTCTGCTTTACGCCTGGCCCTATTTCGGGCATTATTAAGATGTTCAAGGGCTGCATTCCAAAAGGGTTTATATCGCTTGACTTGTCCACGTGGTATACATTTTCTTGCGCACTCGAGGATGCAATTCGTGATGTCTCTTGTGGTTTTCTCTGGGTCTGTTATTGGCACATCTGAAGGCACCTCGCCTGGACGTCGTCGGTATTCATCCCACTTTGCCTTACGAAAGTTCCACCTTGGCGCCCTGTTTGGCATTCTTTCTTCCCCTTTCAACTTGCAATTGATAAGCATAGCTCTGTGTCCACAGCCTCCAGCGTCATCAAGTAGGCTGACACGAATTTTTTCCCTTATGTGGGGGTGGGAGATGACGAGGTCTGGCCTTGTGAGACTTCCCGAAAAGGACAGGAATGTCGGCGGTGTGTCCAGTACATCCAGAAGGTTGTCGTCGATAAAATCTTCAAGGTGTTTACCCGTGCCTGATGTTCTAATATAATCCCATCTAGTTGACGGGCTGTTGAAGTCGCCGATAATGATACAATTTGGCTGGATTCGTCGTTCCTGAATTTCTAAGCCCGGGATGTTTTCAGGTGGGTTGTAGAGAAAGAAAAGTGTGAAGTGCTGGGACTCCTTCCAGGCTTCAATCTGAAAAGCCTCCAGTTTGTCTTGATCTTCCATTTTATGGATTACTTCAGTTTTGCAAATAAGAGTTGTCTTTATTCCCATAATTATGCCTGAGGCCACTTGCCTGCTTCTTTTCAGAATGTGGTTCGTGTATCCTGTAGTTGTGTAGAATTGGGAACTCTCGGTGGAGGCACCTGCCTCAACAATGACATATAAATCCGCATCCGTTTTCAGGACGTTTCGTTTTAGTTCTAAGAACTTGTTGTTGCTTAGACCTCCGGCATTCCAAAAAATGACTTTGAGGCCTGCGTTCTGGCGCTTAGAAGTGCCGTTTGATAATTGTTTTCTTCGCATGGTCGGCGCGCAAAGTGGCGAATCGCTGTTGCTCATTTAGCGTTACCCAGGGGACACGTGTGAAGATCACGGACGCGAGCAACTTTGTCCCCCAAAATCTAAATAGTCGTCATCATATTTTGCGGTATCTCTGCTTCTTTCCTCTCGCGCCATTTGTCGATGCTTGGTCACTCAAACCTGAACTGTCAATTTGCTTGTTTATTAAGAATATTTCCGTTTTGTGAAATATCAGTAAGTACAGGTTTATTACTGATTTATTACAATATTACCTAGGCCAGGAATACTACTTTACGAACAGAATTTACGCACACGATAGAACCGACTCCCCTTACGCGTCTTCGTGTCTTACTGACGGTAATAAGTAGAGTAGGTTAGTGCCGCGGGAGGGGAGAATAGGCCATCCCGAACATGCTTCAACATTCAGAACATGGTTCGAGCTATGTACTGTGCTATAATTGGGTACGTAGGTATATTATCAGAGTAACATAAAAATATAGCGCCTCGCAGCGCCCTTGCCCTGCACTAAAGTGTTAGACCGCTTGAACTTTTACTGGAAAATGGCAGATGGCGCTGTAAGCAATGCGAGTGTAATTATCATTTCTATGAAAACCTATCATAGAGTTTTTTTAAATTGTACTGAATGATATTATTTGGCTAATAAATATGCGTGCCCCTTTATTAATTCATTTTAATAATTTTTGTCGGTAGACACTGTTCATATTGCTTATTAATGGCCATACTTGGTGGCCTATACTAATTAATTGACTGAATTTTGTCGCTTTGCAATTCGAATTTGTCCTTTATATAATGGTTTTGAACCTTTCCAACCAACAGCATATCCGGAAAAATGCTTTTTATTGCACTTGACGTGTATAAGGAGGTACATTAATTTTCTTTTAATATGTAGCTATATGTTAAATGAGATCCTCATATAAAGCACATACTTGCAAAATTTCATTCACATAGGTTTAAAGTTAGAAACTATGATGCCGCGACTGAAGAACACGATGTAATTGTAACAGTTTTCTTTGGCTGTAGTTCCCTCAAAATGTCATAAATTATTGTTGTCATTTAAGAAGCTTACACATAAAATCATAGCGTTTAAATTTTGCAGATCGTGATAATGTTTATTTTTTGAAAATATTATTATTAATACTTATACCAATTAACCTATAGATAGCCTTAGTGTACTTTTATATGCTGATAAAACTCTTTAAAATTACCCTTCAGTACTTTTACCAAAAAAATTCATTTCAAAAATAAAATTTATATTTTTTAGTTTCTTAAATCACCAGCTTTTATCAAAGTATTTAAGGATTCGATAAAAAAATATATTTTTAAACCCACGAAAACTATTCTAAAATACCTATCAAGTCTTGTTTTTAAATCTTATACTTTTATTTCAGTCGCAATTAACTATGTCTATGAAAAATTTCAGCTTTGAAGTCAAATCAAATAGGTCAAAAATTACAAGCTTCTCGTTGGAAAGTTGTTCTTTGTTGTACTAGGATTATAATTGTTAAAATGATACTTAAAAAGTATTATTCTTTACAGATTCGCAGTCACAAAACGCAATGTGTTTTCTGTTTGGTTCTTAGTATCCTTTTACATTATAATATGTTAAATAAAAACAGTATATCTACCACTGTATCGTGATAAGATCCATCTTAATACTATAACCATTACAGGAGTGTGACCAAGGAAACAAATTCATATTATATCACAAAGTTGCGAGACATATAGTAAACACTTCGCATTCTATGACTGTAAAAACAATGGTTTTTAAATATCATTTTAACAATTGTTAACCTAATAGGTATTCAAAAGAACAACTCTCCAATGATAAGTTTGATTTATATTGACGATATACAATCTATGTATTATAAAATAATGGTTAATTATATTTAAAAGTAGTAAAAGCACTTGTTTATATTGATATCAATACTAAAGCCCATTATTCTGTAAAAAAATGCGACAAAAAAATCTGATCTTTGGAACTTTACCACCAAACGATAAAAAATATGGTCTTTCAAATATCACGATTTATTTATCAAAACTACTAAAGGTACTTTCCGCTGACCTAAAATCTTGAAATTTGACACTAAGTCGGGTCTCGTAGTACCAGCAAAAGGAGTTACCATTAATTTATAGTTCTATATAGAATGATTACGTGACAAACGAAATTCGTTAGTTGTTCGATTTTCTTTTTATTTTTGAAAAATATCTACTTGCTAAGCTTTACAATAGTGTAATATAACAGTACGTATCCGTCATACCGCGAATTTTACTTGCATTTGACCGTCTTTTTTCACAATTCTTATTTATTAGGACTATAGTTTAGAAAATAATTTAAAATTTTTACACATTTATTGACGAAAATGACAAAGAGAATGCGACACGCTTATAAACTTAAAAAAAATATTTTCCAACTGAATGTCTAAAATTGATCTTTGATAGTTTACCTACAAAACCCTAAAAATAAATTGACTAATGATATTAAGAACTTAGAAGAACACAAAAAGTACAAAGAAATCTGCGAATTAAACAGAAAAAAAAAAATCTTTTCAATAAAGACGGAGTTATCACTTGTTCCTTTCCTTAATTGGCAGAAATTAAAAACGAAAGAGACAATTTACGTTTACTTTTTCATGTTTATTATGGCATTCCCATTTTTGTTTCAAGAAATGTTTAAATCATCATCATCATCATCATCATCATATATATTAATACGCTAAGGTTAAGATGTTACACTCCCTTTTTAGAAAAAACCTCACAACTAATCCACATAAATTATATATCATTTTATAGATAATTGCTTGCTCTACCGGCATCCACAACTAAACAATTTATTATTGCTATTGATTTTGCAAATTAATTAATTATTAAAATTATATACACAAAACAGCAATGCTGCCATCTAACGGCTCAACGTCAATATGATTGACGGTCGGTAAAATTTTTGTTTAATTTCAAATCCACTCACGTATAAATAAAGTGGCGCTTTAGCTCAATGCTTTTGATACTTGCGCCTCTATATGTAAATTTTAGTAAAATATTTGTTTGATCTGTCATCTGAGCTTCATAATGGAATAAATAATGCGAAGACTTCGCACGGGTCACGCTAGTTTTTAGTAATAAGAAAAGCTAACGTAGATATTTTAACCGTTATAACAATGCTAAACGAAGGACAAAGATCATTGGATCTGGGTATTAACAACAAATGAAATACAAAAACCGTAGTTAGGGGTGGAGGTTCGTCTTCAAGATCGATTGGAATCGAAGGCGAAAAAATCGATCTTTATAGAAAGATTGATATGCGATTAATATATTCTTTTTCGACTTTTTATGTGCATTTTATTAATAGAAAAATTAATGAAAATGAGAATATCTACATATTAGATAGCAGGATGGGAAAATCAAAATACAATAAATAAATAATTTTTCTTGTATTGAAAATTTTGTATTTAGTTATATGATAACTAAATACACATTGCATTGCACTAAATATACGTTCCCAATATTTGAAATGAAGTGATTATAAACACAAAAAAAAAACAAACTGCCAAGTTTGTTCGGTATCCAAGCAGTTCCTATCATTTGTTACAATATTTCGTGCAACGGAAAAAGCCGTTGACAAGAAAGTGACGTTCATACAATATACAAAATACTACAGTTGCATTCAGATTCACGTAACGATACACATCGAATTGAATCGAGAAAAACAATTCGCGCCAGGTTGATTACTTTTTTCTTTATTTTTAGTATTTTGGTAAATAATATTAATCTAATATTTTCTTTTATTAATTCGTTTTGCCTGGTATATTGAATCGATTTGATATTTAGAGTTCCAGGATCGATTCGGTGAATTAATATGAAAATCGATTTTAGTCTCAAAAGATGGAATCTCTGATTAATCCCTAATCATAGTTTCTTCAATCCGGGGAGCGTTGCTCAAAGTTGACCTTAGCCGCCACGCAAGTTGCTCATGCTACTAGCCTAGGTAATGAAGCAGCAAATAAGATTGCAGAATCCAGCGCGTCGGTACGATCGTGAGTTATTGGTTGCGCGGATAAAAATAAGCGGTAACGATGGCTTCCTAGCGTTGGCTCGCGGGCGTGCATTGCGGCACACGCCCGCGCTTGTTCGGCGCCTATCGGCTTTAAATAGCAATCCGTGGCTGTGCGCACATAGACGCACTGCCAACAGCTATTGGGAAAATAGAGCAATATCGACGTTATCTTCACGCCCATTCGCTAGCGGACAAGCGTACTAGATATTCGCAAAATTATTAATTGTATAATATACAGAGAACTGTTTTTAGGCGTAACACGAGTTAGCTGGAGACGTACCATTTTCAAAAGTTTCAAATGTTAATACTTGTCATACTGGTATATGTAAAATAAATTATATTGCCGAGATGCATTAAGCTTTTCACGAATCACAAACCTGTTGTTTTTCAGTTTTCAATCATCCCATAGGAATATTTGACTTTATATTTAGGAAATATTCTATTAAACGTTTATCAAAATAAACATCTTAAATGATATATTTGCCGGAAACGTGAGATATTTTTTAAGGAAAAGATTAAATATATTCCGTTATGGCTATTCTGCCAGCATGAAGTGTATCTCTATTGTCAATAAGATAAAAGATTATGGAAATATTAAATAAGAGAAAATGGAAACTTCAACTTCTCTCGTCGACAAGAGCCAGGCTCTTGGGGCAGTAAAGAATACAATCTTCTTACTCAGTCTGGTTTGAAACCATGGATATTTATATAATCTTTTTCGAACACCACATATTTTTCAAAATAGTTTGTAATCTTTTATAATAGATTGACCGATATGAAGGTTTACAATATTTGGATTTAGGTTTGCGGAGTCTTTGACGGTTCACTACCGTAATCTAAACCTGGTTTTGTAGAAAGGCGATTTGTTCGTTTTTAACATTGGAATTCAAACATTTGTTGAAAATGTAAGGTCTTTTCTCCTACGCTGCTAGATCATAACATTTTTATTTAGGTCTGAATAAAGTTACAAGTAAAGTAAAACAAGACCCTAATTGTAAAAAAGACTTGTTTGCTAATGTTGTGTACTACATAAATCTTACTTGGAACTTTCACCAGGTTTAGCAGCAGTTTAGATCAGTTTCAGACTTATAAATTGATTTATTTGTACCTATCGTATATTCTATATATTATCTGTTTTTTTTAAATGATAGTTTAATTAAGATACTTGTTATGAATGGTGACCATGGAAATATTAAGAAATTAACAATCCTTCATCTCCTAAAATCTCTTTTATCTTAGTATCCATTAATTACAGTTTCAAATATGACGGTGGGGGTAATTTATTTTTTTATATATATTTTTTATATATATTGTTTAATTGGCTCTACAAACTTGCTTTGAAGCTGTTTGTCCGTTTATGAAATAATAGTGATGTCTGGGAATATTGATGGAATTAAACTTATCTCATGAAATTCAGTTTGATCATGACATTGTGCCAAATTGGTACTTTCAACAAAAAAATATCAAATGAAAGCACTTCAACTGTGGCGGAAATTCTTTAAAAATTATAAGAATGTGGGATAGGTAATAAAATATACGAGTCTATGAATTACACATTTAATTTGATATATTTTCTAAAGAAATTGGAAAACTGCTAGGTAGAGTACATATTGACATTGATACATGTATAGGGCTTTCAACAATGACATTTCAGAGAGCACCACTCGGTGTGTATAAGCTGAGAGACAAGTTTAGTGATTAGGAAGCTTCGGCGTAACTAAGTTGTGAAACCGATTGCAAAAACGAGCAATATAATGATTGTTTAAAAACAAGACGAATCTTTGAGAATATGCTTGTATCCGTTAGCGTTAAAAGAAGAACTTGTACGAATCAGATATCTAATGACTTTAGCGGAAATTCTTAATAAGCTGAATAATGCAATTTTTTTTTGAAATGATGTCTGACTAATTCTTGACCATGAATTTGTTATATTAACCACATATAAAAAAAATATTTGAACGTTATAAATTTTCCCAATTACTGTTTGTTGACGACAATGCAAGCAAGAAAATGAAAACGCAAATCTTCCTGATCTAATTAATATAGTAGATGATACGGTAATTTTTTGAAATTATCAAAGGAGAAAATTTCTAAGTCGATGCAAGTAACTAAACGATAACATGATATAAAAATAAATATGAAGTGGAAAAGAAGAAATTTTTCTTGATGAAAAAGATTTCCAGTGATGGTATCAAATCTGGTACAACGAAAATGTAAATTATTTTTAGAAGAAAAGTTCCGTCTAATAAAGAGGAGCCTAAATGTATTCTGGGTATGTGCAACTACAAAATGAATTTTGCTAATGTCAATCAACCACTATATTACCTATTGATATTAATTGGAATTGGGCACCTTAACATATTGAGACAATTAAATAATTGAAGAAATTCTTAACAAAAGGTCCAATGCTAAAAATGTTTTATCCCGATAGTGCAGTGGAAATAGAAAGTTATTCCAGTCAGTTTCACCTAGAAGAGGTATTGATGCAAGTTAAATCTCTAGTGGCATATGCTAACCGTACGATTTAGAACGATTGAAAGAAATTATGCCCAGATGGAAAAGAAGATGTTTGTTGTCATTTGAAGATTAGAAAAGTTCCATTATCGTATTTGATTGGGCCAATGACAACTTTATGCACTGATTATAAAGCTCTTGAGAAAATTTGCAGGAAACCTTCTCACAAAGTTCCACAGCGTTTTTAGACTATATTATTACGGGCTCAGAGACATCATTTTCATCTAATTTACAAATATCTGAAACAAATTTTAATTCTAGGTTCTCTGTCTCGAACTATTATTAGAATATATTGATTCCAGTTCGAAACGGCATGAAGATTTCGTGGGCACAGTCTACGCTCTACTAGTGAAAGGAAATTGTTTGACGAGAATTAAAATTGAATATATTAAAGATTATGGGTTGCTGATTCTGAAAGATATGTTTCTAAAAGGGTGGCCTGAAAACAGGAGAGATTTTATTCCAATTGTTAGATACTGCTTTGATTACAGAGACGAGTGGAGTATTCAAAATGGTGAGATAGTAAGATGAGAAAACAGTGTTATTCTTAGAGGAACGAGAAAAGAAATGAAAGACAAGGTGCACCTAGGTGTAAATTTATGCGTATAAAGTGTAAAGAGTTAATTTTTGGCCCATGAATATCTTCGGAATTACGATACCTCCTCGAGAACAAAAAAATGGTACGAGTTTGGTAGAAAAATCTTGGCAAAAAGTCGGAATCGACTTTTTGTATTGCATGATAGACATTAATTTTATTTTTCGTAGTGGACTATTTTTGTCGATTTACTAAGGTAACGTACGCAAATTAAAACAACATTTTGCAAGATACGGCATTTCACATACAGTTGTAACTGGTGGTGGTACTCAACTGAAAGCTCGTTCATTTTGTGACATTTTCCATTATCAAACAAGTCCATATAATAGTAAATTTAATGGCCAAGTCGAAGCAGCAGTAAAGATAGTAAAAATAATTTTTAAGAGTCTACTATCAAAACAAAATACCTATCTTGATCTCCTGAACTATCGAAATAGTCCAATTAAACAAAATGGCAAGTATCCAACTCAGTTGCTAATCAGTAAAAGCACGTGAACTCTATTACCAACAAGTTAATATCTTTTCAAACCAACAGTGAATTCTTATCAAGTAATGCTGCTATACAAGGTAAAAGGCAAAAGATATCTAAAAAGGACTATGAAAAATAATCAGAGATTGGTTTAGAAATTCTAGATATAATCTACATGCATCCTCAGAGATATAATCTACATGCATCCTCAAATTAATTATGGAAACGCCACGTTTCTAAAATAGAGGTAAAAAAAGAAAAGAAGAGGTGACCATAGACATGGACAGACATACGTAAAATGTGAATTTCTGGACAAGTGAAAACGGGCCAGTTAGAGACTCTTAAAGCAAAAGCAATAAACCGTGAACAATTTCTCGTAACATTCAAAGCAAGAACTATTCTTATGCAAAGAAAATGAATTACTGAAAATCTGAAATATTTCAAATCATGATACTAATATCATAATGACCAGATTAGGTAGAACTCAAAAATACCTAAAAGATATCACTTAGATATAAAAATAATTCTGTTTAATAAATTTAATTTTAACATTCTTTTCAATATTTAAGTGATGTTTAATTTTGTCAGCATTGATGAAATTAAACATTAATTAAATACTTTTTAGTAGTTTTTTAGGAGCTTAAAATAAAAAGTTATTTTAATGCTCTAACATTTCATTAAACCTATATTTAATAACTTTCGGAGATCTTTTAAAAATAAAAATGGTTATTTATTAAATATAAACTAAATAGTAAAATTTTGACATTGGTCATCTAATCTAATCTCATTTATCCTATGGGATGTGCAGATACGATGGCCACTCATCTAAGATTATATTTTGAGTACTTGTTTGTTTTTTTCTCTAATAAACACTTACATACATATAGACTAAAATAATAAAAACTTAAAATAAGAATTTTTTTAGAAACATCTTGACTTCAGCACTTTGGATAAAACAGGACAAGCACGTTTCGTATGATGCGGACCGTACATTATTACTTTGAATTTAATGAAACTCGTGACAATTCATAAACAAAGCCTAGGTTTGCATTAATAGATATAAAACCCTACTTATAATATTGTCGTTTGCTTTACGCACATGTTTAATTTATGAATATTACTTTGGCAACTGAAAAGAATCTCTGTTTGTTTTTAAACATCACCACAAATAAAATATTGAAATGGGCCGAGTGACCTACTTAACACGAAGTAATTTAGGTTACTGGTAGTAACGACTGCATATCCACTCAGTTTTCGCCAAAATACATTTCGTGCTTATTTCAAATCTTCTTTTACTAGTATTTATTTCGCGAATTGCAATTAAAATACTAATCCATAAACGAATATGGGGGATAAGAGCCAAATTCAAAATACTAACGTGTTTTTGTAAAATGGTTTTGTTGCTTGTATAAATTTGTCAATTATCAAACGAGATTATGGTAGAAAATAATGTTAATAGACATTATTTTCTATCATAATCTCGTTTGATAATTTATAATATTAGTGATATAAAAGTAGTCCAGAAATGCAAAGTAATTATCCTTGTTTCATTATATCTATCTCTTTTATATGTGTGCTTTCTTTGACTTTGCATATATTTCTTTACAGTCTGTGAGCCAGTGCTATCTGGAGTATTTTGTTCGTGTTACATTAAATACACACAATATACTCTATATTGTGTGTATTTAATGTAATTAGCTATGGTACTATTACTCCTTACATTAATTTTGCATTAATAATATAGCTCTATCAGATATACGTATTCGTTTCGTAATTTGATCACATCGTATCTTTTGTACTTAACCCACCTAAGATAATGCATCTAGAAACACAGGTGCTTACTGTTTCCGACTTTACCGGCAAAAGTGTGTCAAAGATAAATTTGTGAACTCTTTCACTGATTGACTTTGGGACGTGGGCGTGCCTAGTAGCAAGAAGCGTTCACCTCGAGAATGCAAATTACCACACCTCGGCCCGGGTGGCATCTCGCAAGTTTGCGCAATTAACTTCGGCATCTAGCAGAAACAAAATCGGTACTCGCTACTGATACATTCAAACGTCTCACCAGTAGAGCGCCTACTTCGCGTTGCGCGTATTCACAACAAGAAATAAACCACAAAATAAATAAAACGAAAGCCGACTCACTCTCACTGTCCAGCGGCGATGCCGGAACAGCGAAATATCATTGCAAGCAGTCCGCCGTTGCATCGTATTTGATCATCTCAATGTGAATTCCTGTGGTTTATAAAATTGTTTTTGCCAAGTGAAGTGAAAATGGTTTCGGAAGTGAGTCTTCAGAATGATGCGAACACTCCTCTCGGTTTCCAGCTGACCGGCGGGGCCAAATTTGCCATGCCATTAACCGTTTTTGAGGTAAATTTCAACGAGAATATTGCTTTACACTTCAATACGCCTATTTAAGATAAGCATTTCGTAACACCGCTCGAGTTGCAATGTAGTCTATTGATGAAATAAATAAAGCCAATAAAACGAATGTCAATTTTGCCATTCGTGTCGTTTGCCTACCGGAAAAGATGATTTGGTTGCGATCAAAGTGTATTATTTTATAAAGACATCTTGAGTAAGGTACTTCTTGGCAGAATGAAAAATCCATTCACTATATCTTTGCCAACAAAGCTTATTTAATTTGATGTTGAGCCAATTTTTGTAAAGCCATACGTATAATTTGGAACTTTTCCAAAATACTCTTCAAAACGATAACCCCTGGTCTGGACGCCCGCGCTTTTGTCGTAGAAGTTATAAGAAGACAATAGTAGGATTGAACATAGATAAAGCATATGTAGATTGATTTTTGCGATTGACAAGAAGGCGAAGAGGTGTGAACTGTATTATAAGTGCACATGTCCCCTCCATATTTACAATCGTATTGTTTATTTTAGATAGATATTTTGTATTTAATAGCATAATTAGCAACGAATGTTCAAGTCACATAAATATTATGCGTGTATTAATTAAGCTTACATAAAATACTGAGCTAAATACTACATGTGAACTTCAATAGATCAGGGCCATTATTCAAAAAATAGTAAAATAAAAGAGATGTTTGTTTAAAATTTTATATATTTATTTTTTTATAAACATTCGGTTTGTTTAATTTTTATTGCTACAAAAGTCTTTTGACAAATTTAGATCATTCTTTGAAATATCTAGTTCTCCTCAAAAATTTGGAATAAATAAGTTATTGTTCAATGTAATTTTAAATACGTATTTGTTATGTGTACCGGAAATTGTACGAATATCAGTTGAATATTTTAAATGAAATATGCTAATAAATCAATTGTAATACTGATTGTTTTTCTGATTCTTTGCGAGACGAGATCTTCCTCTTATTCAATTGTCAGACCGCCTGTCATATGCCAAAGCCAAAATTTGACAATAGCCCTTTTTGGAGGTATACGCTAATGTGGGGTGTACAAGTTTTTTTTTACTGTATATAGGCATACGATATATTCTTTGAAAGAGCGTTTTGAACTCACCGTAATGGACTATACTAAATAATACAAAATTTCGGGACTCGCTTTCCTCTCTATTTCTTAAAGTATTTCAAATAAAATTCCACATAAATTGTTTATATTAAATTGAACAATAAATGAATAATTTTAATATATCAAATGTTTTATAATTTTTCTTGTTAAATGTGAAGTTAACAGCAATATACAAATGTAAAAAGACAAAATAATTTCGAAATTAATACTAATTTTTTTTTATTTTAAGTAAAATGTCATGAAAATGTAGGTTATTTAAAAGCCAGTAAGAAAAACCTGCAAAAGTTTAATTAAAAATTAGTGACTCATGAGGGCCTATATTTAATTGAAAGCAGATAATTGGGATATCCCTCTGTCACATTGGCTCTCATAGAATGATATAATAAGCGTTATTAAAATCACAAATCTTTTTTTGATTTCCGCATCTTAACATTAAGTTTAAACTGCTATAACTCGGTTAATTTTTTTAAGATTTCTCAAAAATTTTTTAGCTCTTCTTCAACTTAAATGATGATTTATGAAGTGAAAAGTAGTTGAATGCTCTATCAGAATACGAATGGTACGAAACCGTTTATGTGGGAGCCCAACTTTTGCTTGGCCAATTGAAAAAAAATTTTGCAACAACATTTAAAATGTTTTTTGAAAATTTTAAAAAATTGGAAAAAATTGTTTCTTCGAAACCTAACTACAAACATAATTTTGTTATTGAGTTAATGATCAATAGAAATAAAGGTCAGCTATAGAAATAAAGATATGCTTTTTGCTGATTGCAACACAGGTTCATTCATTGAAATCAGTTAAACAAAACAAATGAAAACATATAATTTTTTTGGAAACCCCTAAAACTGGCAACATCGCTTTACAATTTCCTTGTAACTTTCCCGTCCGATTCATCTATTAATTTATGTCATGATTTATTTCAATTTTCGAGACAACAACATATTTTTCTCTGATCTGCGTCGCTATTGTTGGCACGCCCCGTCGGTTTTTACTGTCGCGTTTCGTCACGCGGCCATCTACACGCGCCGTGTCTGTGTAAGTGTGGCCGTTGCCGATATGTTCCGGTCCGATTTGCATTCGGTTTCTCTTTCCCTTGGTTAGTTTCCAATTAGCTCTTACGCCTATGGATCCATCCCGAATCTTTTTATAATCTGATCGATCGCGTCTACGTCTGTGATTTAAAAGTATAAAAATGTATTTTTATTTTAGTGCATATTTATTATGTAGTTACTTGTAATATATAATGGGAATGCATATTCATATTATTAAAAAAACAAGAATAAATGTTAAATAAAAGTTTGTGTCGATTTCATTGCCGTAATCAAATTAAAATTGTGTTGTGTTTAACTTGAATGGAAAGCATGAAATTATTTTATTGTTTGTTACTAACATAGTATAAAAAAAATATTTTTGTGATATTTTTTAAATGTTAAAATTCGCTTTTTACTAACATTTTAGATTATTATTTCCAATTTCTTTGTAATGTGCATCTTCTATTGAATTGAAAATTAACGTGGAGCGATATTTCTTGACGATAAGCAAAAACCGTGACCCGGCGCAAACGCTCGTAATATATATTATGATATTATATTAATTTTTTATACGATGCAATATAAATATCTGTATAACAAAATGTGTGCTCCATTATATTAAGAAACTAATATTAATTTTATATATTGATAAATTAAAAAAAAAATATTTTGCAACATAATGTAAACAAACTGCACTTTGGCGTTATCCCAGTTGAGTTGTTTAGCAATAACGTGCGCAAACATAAAATAATGTTCTAGATAATGGTATCGCAAAAAGATGATAGCTGCGCGGAGGCAGGAAGTTTTATATTGATATCCAGGGTACGGGGTTTATTTATCTTTAAACATCTATTAATACGTAGCCAACACGTAGGGATTTGATGTACGCCGTCCGTAATTTGGGTCGACTTTGAAATAATTTTTTAAAGGTTGTAACTGTTTTATTACAAGACGAGTTTAATTTTTGTCGATTTTATTTTTATCCGCGTGAATTTATTATAAGAATTATTAACATATAATATAAACGTTCTTGGAAGATAACGAAAAATAATTTAAAAGTAATACTCCCCATTAAATAATTTGGACAAGTAGAGTGACTTAATGTACTTGGGAATGCTACATGTCTGAGAAGACGTTAGAAAACGCTTTGAAAAATCGATTATACTAGTAGAAAATGATATGTTGCCGATAGGATGTTTACTCGTAGATTCAAATATATGCAAATTCAGAGACTATAATATATTTATAATAAAATATGATTAAAATATTTTTCTTAAAATAACCAAACTGCTTCTCGTTTGATTGACGTGTCCATGATATTTTAATAACGTCAGGTTTCAGGTATTATAATTGACTTTGTTTATGGTTGTATAATTACTGTCAAGTTCAATGCTTTGACCTTAGTTCGCTAATATTGGAATATTACTGGCAGTCAAAATGTACAAAGCAATCGCTCCCGAGTATTTGAGGCATTGACGCCATCATCACTGTAAATATTGAGAGTATACTTGCGTATGGTTTTCATATTTAAGGCGTCATGTCCATTTGGGTTGGAAAAAAGGTATATTTTTGTTTTTCCAACTAAACTAATATTAGACTGTCCGAACATGTTATTTTAATTTATGACATATTTTTAATTGTGTCAAAATTGTTTGTAATATATTTGTTTTTGTTTGGAAAAAGCAACCTATGACCTCTGTTGCGGCAAGTGCTCATTTCAAACGAAAAAAAATTAGAACATACATCTAGTATATGATAATCTCTTATTGTCGCGTTTTTTTTTTAAAAAATTCATTGAAAATTCCAGAATTTTCAATGAATTTTTTAAAATTCTGGTGGTTTATTAAAGTAAAATTTTGGTCCTCGATGGAAAATAAAAGTATCAATATTGAGAAATAAAAAATAAAACGCAGAAAAAAAGTCTTCGATTAACGGCATCGGATATGCGTGTTAAAGAAGTGTACAAAATTATATTAGAATGAAATTGATTTAAAGATTTTTGAAATTTGAAGTAGAATATTTTGCAAAAACACTATTCTTTTTTCAAGACGAGTTTTCACCGATATGAAATATTAAATTTTTAAAAATCTGATATATCCGAATTGTGAAGGATATTGTCTGTACAGATACTGATATTGTCTGTCAATCAATCAAAAAAAGTTAATTTTTTTGATATTCACGTTCAGAAAAACGAAAAAAATAACTTTTTAAAATTTACAACTAGGAATGATGGTTTAAATGGCGGGTTTAAATGGTTTAAAGACATATATTTTTATTTTATATTCATCATTGAACGAAAACATTGTTAAATTCGAGTAGAACTTGCACAACGAAGGTTTTCTACACATTTAGGCATTTTTAAAAACATTTAAATGTACGTAGTATTCCTAATAAATATTATTTTTCTCAGTGTAAATATGTTTATGACTACATGTCATCAAGTTGGTCGATGATAACTCGTATATATATATATATATATATATATATATATATATATATATATATATATATATATATATATATATATATATAAATGACAGCTTTAAAGCTTAATCTTTCCTAAATTTTCCAGTACTGGAATCAGTACTGGAAAAATATTCATTATATATCCGCAATTTTGGTTGTTGAAAAACCTGTTAAGTGATTCCTGCACAATGGGGTAAGCAAATAAAAAGATTACTCCTATTTCATAAGTAGCGAAGGTTCGTCTGTTTGTTTGTACAAACAAATCCGTGTAATTCGTCATGTCGTCCGTTTGTGTTTATTGTCAAGTCCCCACAATTTCCAAAGTTTTAGAATTTTGTGCGTGAAATGTTACATGTGAAAGCTTCAAATATGCAAAATATTTAAAAAAAAATTATTTCTCTCATATATGAAGCGTGGGGCGAAAATTTATTAAACACATTTTCAAATACAAACATTTTTTTCAAATACAGATATTTTTTCAGATTTAGGAAATGATTGATTATAATTATGCGTTGATCTTTGTTCGCTAATATTGGAATATTACTGATAAACAAAATGTACAAGGCGGTGACTTCTGAGTATTGCAATTTTTTTTAGAACTTCTGAACTACTAATGAAACTAGATTTCAAATTAAAATTTTATTTTCAAAAAAGTTTGTATTAAAAAAACAATTTGAGAAAAAGACAATTAAAATTTTAAGACAATCTTTACTGCATTAAAATAATTTATTTTTACTTAATAATTTGCTTGTTTTGCTAAATCAGTTAAAAAGGTAAATGAATTCTGACAATTAAAGATACATAAATTGATAATAATTTCTTAAATACGGTTTTTTATTTAGCGAAGGGTAATTGGACGAGAATTTCAAAATTAATTTGAGATCACACCCCATCTCCTCTTTTTTGTTTACTCTTTCAACCACGGATTAATAAAACTTAAAAAGTTCTATAGACAAAGATTTCATAATAATTTCCAATTTAGAATATTTCGGTTAAGGGCAATAAACAATTTTAAAAGATCTAGACAACTAGTTATGGAATCCTACTTTAGCATAGTCCGCCACGCACTTCGTCGATTTTTGCTGTCCCGTACCCAATTGCGAAAATGGAACCATTACATTTTCGTCAAGTCTCTCCGTCGTTCTGTCTGTCCCTCTCTGCCAACTCTTGTAGCTTCTACTATTTTAAGCCTAAGAGTAAGAAAATTCGTCACCTGATCTTTCATATTGAAATTCCGATGAAAATATAATAACATTTTAGAAAGTTTATTTTTTTAATGTATCTCCTCATTTCTCCCTCTCATACATGTAAATAGGGAGCGAATATTTTTCGCACACCCCATCACCTTACGTCGACCTGTAACCTTACGTTGCTGTGAATAATGCTAAGACCTATATAACCTTACATTGCTGTGAATAATGCAGAGACCTATAACCTTACATTGCTGTGAATAACGCTGAGACCTATAACATTACATTGCTGTGAATAATGCTGAGACCAATAACCTTACATTGCTGTGACAACATTTCAGATTTTCGGTTACCATAAGAAAAACATGTGGCCCTTTGAAATGTTTTTTTTTACATTCTTACAATAGTCTTATTCACTAATTATCAAAACCGGCAGGGTACTTCCGACCTATAATCTTAAAAGTTAGCCACAAATAAATGAAACTACGTGGTGTAGTATTATTTCTACTTTCTTTAATTTCTTTACCACGACCTAGGTTTCGTTGTATTACATCTTCAGGTGGGATATTAGCAAAGATTAATAGCCCACCTGAAGATGTTGTAATACAACGAAACCTAAGTCGTGGTATAGAAATTAAAGATAGTAGAAATAATACTACATCACGTAGTTTCATTTAATTGTGAATAATGAATTTCTACAAAATTAACGCCATAATATTCAATACTTTACATAATGGGACGCATAATGGGACGTCTTACAGCCCAAGTAAAAGAAAACATTCAAAAACCATGATTTCTAATTCCATGGGGAATTATAAATTTTCATAATTAGTTTGTTTTTACACTTGTGAAAAATATAGTGGGAAATACGAGTATATTTATGTTTTTAAAAATTAATATTTGTAAAGAGTTTAATTAGAAATACTATGTAATCCCCGCAGATTTTGCGGTATTTAAGCACGGACCCTAAATTTTTAAGATTCTAAGAGACGTAAAATGTAATATCTTTCCCCCCGGTTTTGAACCACGGGTTCGAAAAATCTGAAAACATTCTAAATCATCTGATTAGAACTTTCAAATATGGTTATTTCGGTTAATACTCATCAACAATTTTATGAGAAGTAGATAATTAAGGAATGCTATTTTGTGCATGAACTGACACGTATTTGGTAGGTTTTTAATTATGTCTTTATCATCATGTTTTATTTTTTCTAATTTTTAATTCATATTTGTATTATATATTAATTTTACAAAAAAAATATTGTGAAAAATTGGGAGGGAAAATGGGAGAAATAGATTATTTATAATGAAGTATTTTTTATAATTTTATCATATATTTATTATTTTTTAAATCTTATTTGTCCATTATATATTTTGTTCATATTTTACGGTTTCATTTGCGTCAACGGACTGATTTCTTTCGCTAATCCATTAGGAATTTGTTTAATGCAGAATTATTTTAAAGCAACATGCTTTGCTCTCAGTAGTGTAAGGACAAACTATATATTTACATAAAACAAACAAACGCTTGCACGATGTAGGTCGAGCGAAGACCTTTTTGAATATGGAAATGATTATACAAATATTTGCGTTAAATACCGTTTGCCGTAAGGACTTGCCGCCTTTGTTGACATTTATTTGTAAACAATTAGAAAACGAGCCAGACCGTGCAAATTATTAGTAAATATACGATTTAAACGGATTATTCGGACAATTACACAACGCTGAGGTGAATTGGTGAAATCAGTCCAATAAAGGTGACGCGAATAATTGGCGATTCTCTAGAACAATGAAGGCCAATATCCATTATGCTTATGATTTCCCTTATTGCAAAAATCAATGAGACTTCACAATCAAATTTCTTACGATTGCGCAAGACTCTCTGAAAAGCCGGTTTTTTGATCTGTCACAGACAAAGGACGATGTCGTGAGGCAAGCACGATAATACCATCAATGGCATAAAAAGGAAGAATATTATTTTTTGAATTTGTGGGTATCTTAAAATTATTCTTAAGAACCATTCATAAACAGTGAAAAGCATTATTCTTAATTCACACTTTTCCCAATGTAGGTAACGTGGAAAACTAGCTTTTCCGGCGACCTCGCTCGCTTGGAAAATTTGATGTTTAGTGATAATGAGATATGTACATAAATACTTAATCAGTGGTCAGTCATTAGTTAGACAATTCTTGTATTTTCATTAATAACTTTCTAATTTTTAAAAATCTACTATTAATAACATTTGTAGGAAAAATAGGTATTTTCTCCCTTTTATTAAGGAAGCTTATTTTATAAACCACTAAGTAAATAATTGCATATTAAAATAAAAATTTTAAGTACTTACAAGTAAGTTCTACTCATAAGTACTTGAACTATTTATTTTAATACATTACGAGAGTTCAGTACACATTTAGTTACATATAGAAGGAAAAAAATAAGGACTTATATGTACTCGATATTTGAATCTTCGAAAAGTTTACCCTTAGGAAATTCAAATATCAATAGGAACCCCATAAATCATTTATTACTAGATATTTTATATTACATTATGAAATACCCATTCAGTGATACTGCACTCCCCGAGAAAACGTAAATCCGCAATCCTGAGACCGATATAAGGGCCCGCTTAAAAAAAAAATTAAAAACGTTCTTGCTTTATTACTGTGTGAACTACAACTTTCTGCAAAATTCCAGTACGACTAGACTTGAATTGAAAGAGCTATGATGCTGTGATATACGGAACTATAATAATCATGGCGAAGTTACAAAAGTACCGTTTTTGGCATTTAGCTGTGGCACCCTCAAGATCCGATGAAATATATGCCGAACTTATGATCGGATTCCGTTGTTTCGTGTATATTACTTTTTTATAATTAGTTATAAATCCAGGCAAATATATTTTTTATTTTTATTTTTTTTAAAAATAGCATCTATTTTTCATCTATTTAACATATGCCAATTATTACCAATTTTCGACATATAATATAGAGTCGCAAACAGGGCCCATAAAAATGGAAAAAGGGATAAAGACTTGTACCGTTAATACCAAAAATAATTGTTTTTAAATTAAAAAGAATTCTTTCAATTGCTCATGGCATTGCTATTATATATGACATCCTGTGACAGATGGACGGATGAACGGAGCGGGTAATGGTCATATAATGAAACCCTAATTAGCAAATTTGTATAGCTTTTTGTAATCAAAGCTTAAAAGATGTACGATAAAAAAGGCTTAAAAACTTAAAAGATGGTTACGTGACGGTTGATAATTAAAGCCAGTATTACTAAATATTTTTGACTAGGATTACTGCCGGTGAATTCACTCAACACGTATCTATTAACGGAATTAATTTTTCATTAATAAATCGCTGGAATTCCTTGTAAAGATTAGAGTCGACACCATTTTCCCATCGTGAAAATTTTGCACACCCTTATACAGAAAGGTAACATTAATTACATAAATATAATTGAAAATATTCACTGATTGATGTGAATTTTCGCATTTGACAAAAAAATATTTTGCTTCATTACAAGAACTTTTCATCGTTAAAAGCTCATTCCATTTAGCTGTCGGGAGTTTTCCCTTTTTTTAAATTGTTTTGACGGTAATCAAAAAAATATGGAGCTTATGAAAAGGTATATTGTATGTGTATTTTAAAGATTAATGTGGAAATACACTGAGGTGTATTACGTATATTCTTTTTAAATTAAGCTTTTAACGATAAAAAGTTCTTGTAATGAAGCAAAATATTTTTTTGTCAAATGCGAAAATTCACATCAATGTTATGACGAATAGCAGAGATGTTATACTACAAATGAATAAAATAGACAATATATCATAAATCTATAGAGAAAATCTGTTTCTCAAAACAGATTTTCTCTATAGATTTATAGTATTTTGTCTATATTATTCATTTGTAGTATAACATCTCTCCTATTCGTCATAACATTCTGTGTAAACAAATATCTGCGTATCTACTTGTATGGCGTGCTGTCAGGACAGTTCTCACTCCGCGCTATCATTTGTTACTTGTTGTACGACATCTTAGCATGGCACGAAGCTGACATGGCGTTTCCTTTTTATTGACTCGTGCCAAAATGCCACTCTCAAATTATTAACATTTCATGTCGTCGCATCGTGACGTGACATGTTCTTAGTAACTTGGAAGTTTCGATGAAAAAACGATGAAAATAAAATATTACTTGTAGATTTATGAAATCAATTTAGAAGAACGTATAGTTACGCAATTATAATAATAAACGGTCTCACTAAATAAACGGACGTTATCTCTAAGGTGACGCAATATTATTTTTTTCCCACGATCCTTTTCGCATTTTAACAAGACTAAAGTGTTTTGATTGTTACTAGAAAACCCTGCTTATAAATATCATGTGAAGTGTCTGTTAAGTAAGCATCTACTTTCAGATTAAATCACGTCATTTGCCATGCTTCTTGTTTTTGTTTGCACCTGTATTGTGTTAAAATCTAAATTTGAAGTAAATGAACTTTGAAACGGTTCAATGCCCGATACGCTATTTTTGAAAGAATAGTAGACACAAATATTTGTATTACACAAACAGCGCTGTAGCTGTCAAAGGTTATATGCATTAAAGATCATACGATGACTCTAATTATATAGGTCCGATAGCATATAATATTAGCTTATCTATCAAATGCGTTGAATATTAGTTTTTGTACCGATTACTAGAGCTATGGTTAACTTTTTCATAAGTAAAACTTTTTTTCGTGTGGGATCGCATCATACGCGGCATTATACGTAATACGACACATCAAAGTTATGAACCACTTTGAGTGCTTATATCCTTACAATTAAAAATTGCAAAGATATCTCCAAAACTAAAAACTGTATTTCTTTTAAAACTGTGAGATATCTGAGAGTGCAGAGATATCTCCAAAAGTGTAAATTGTAGATATATCTCAAAACTAGAAACTGTAGAGCAATAAAATATAAATTCGATTTTACATATATTATTAGATAGATTGTATAAAATTATGTTGAAATTTCGTACATTTTATACAATTTTATATGTTACTACCTGTGTCCACGATTTCGTGAAATTCAAAATAAGAAAAGTTATTACAATTTTTTCTCTCTCGAATGGTGCTTTTGGGTATAAACTATTTGCATACCAAATTTCATCAAAATCCACTCAGTAGATTTTGTGTGATTGACGATCAAATTAACATATAGAAAAACGGACAAAAATATCAAAAACAGGTTTTCTGGCTTCTATTAACATTACGCTAAATACATCACTCATTTTAAAATATTTTCCATGTACAGAATTCATTCTGTTACAGTTTTATTACATGTATAGATTTTCTCACGTAGAAGAAATAAACTAAGCCGTAAAAAACTGACAAAATCTCTCGGATATATTTGTAAAATTAACGTCATCTGTTTTTAATTTAATACACTTTATTAAAAGGGATGCAATGGCGGCACAGTTCTACGTTTATAGTTATGGCATATTTACTGCCCAATTTCGTTTTTATTATATTACGTCTTCTTTTTTTCATTTTTAATTTACACTTGTGGTGAATATTATACACAATTTAAAATTAAATTGAATCTATAATATCAATAATAAAGTAATAAACTTGAATTTGAAACTGTGTAGTTTTAAATTATCAACGTTATAAGGAACCAATTTATGATATTCAGAAATAAACTGTATGACCACCAGGTTGAAGAGGGCAGTCGAGCGTACAACGCCGGCATCCGTCTGGGCGATATTCTGGTGAAAATAAACGGCAGAAACGCGGACGAATTGAGTCTAGAAGAGGCGTACGACATCATCAGCCAAGCGGGGGACAACATCACGTTAGCTATATCCAAGTAGGGTGACATTTTAATATATTCATTATTACTATATCGTATTTATAATGGAATGAGTTTTGCTTCATCATTGGAGACCATTATTATTTAATTTAAAATAAAAATAATAATGTGTCAAACTATTTAATTTCATTTCATTTCGTTATCTATTACACACAGACTACCAATTTTAATATATTCATTATTACTATATCGTATTAATAATGGAATGAGTTTTGCTTCATCATTGGAGACCATTATTATTTAATTTAAAATAAAAATAATAATGTGTCAAACTATTTAATTTAATTTCATTTCGTTATCTATTACACACAGACTACCAATTTTAATATATTCATTATTACTATATCGTATTAATAATGGAATGAGTTTTGCTTCATCATTGGAGACCATTATTATTTAATTTAAAATAAAAATAATAATGTGTCAAACTATTTAATTTCATTTCATTTCGTTATCTATTATACGCAGACTACCAATATTAATATATATGTATTATTACTATATCGTATTAATAATGGAGTGAGTTTTGCTTCATCATTGGAGACTATTATTATTTAATTTAAAATAAAAATAACAATGTGTCTAACTATTTTAATTTTATTTTATTTCGATATTTATCACACACACACAATTATGCCAATAATTGTGAAGAAATGAGCGATCTAAAGAAAAAGCAGGCTTTGCACAAAATCACATTTGGTAAAATTTTAAATTTAAAGTAAATTCAATCTTTGATAAAAAAACGAATCATTTTGTTAACATGGCTGTTATAATATAAGAGTGATTCAGCAATATCTGGCGAGCAAAAAATTCAGTTTTTACTTTTATCTCTGGAAATAATTTTCAGATTCTAACTAAAACCAATATATTCCATCTATGGACCAATGTTTTAAATCTAATTTAAACATGAATTCGGTTTTTGATAAAAAAAACGGATTAATTTTCGTTTCAATAACATCTGATTCAAACTCTTCATGACTGTTATAAAATAACTCATCAGGGACAAATGGAAAGTAAGAAATTCAGATTTTTACTTTTATATCCGGAAATAATTTTCCCATTATAAATGCAAACTGAAGCATATGAATATCTTGCCATTGATCTGCTTTCAATCTTATTAGTTTTTCTCTAGTTTTTATAGTTTTCAAATACAAGAAAAGTACGAAGAGAATTATTCTGATAATAATAAAAACAAGACAATTTCATTTTGAAAACTTATATTTCTCCCTCCAATCAAATCTATTCACCGCCAGCACTCCCCACTACCGATGGGTTTTGCTTTTCGTAGTGACCTCATTTTTCAACATACGGACTTAAACTAGCGAAACAAAATAATTTTCTTTTCAAAAAGAGCGATGAAGGAGTATTGACTATAATGAATCTTTTTCACAAAATATTCTGTAATATGCGGAGCTGGTATTTAAAAATTTGTGGTTAATCAGAAATTCGACTTAATAATTATTGTGTTAATGTATTTTCTGAAGTAATTATCGGTCAGTTTTCTAATTGTTTTTATGACAATTAATTTTATTGAAATGTATGATCTTATTAATATAGTGGCTAGATTAGCATTCTAACATTATTTAAGTTAATCGATTGATCACAACGCAATCCTGCATATAACAATAACACACCATAAAGTATTCCCTGATCTCAGTTTAGACGACCAAGAATACGAGGAGACCGAGCTCTCCGAGGAGGCCAAGCACCTGATATCGGAGTCACTGGCGGGCGGGCCGATGGCGTCATCAGCTCAATACTATGACGATGAGGAGGAGCACTACGTGGACGTACGTTCTTTACCTCTGGAGCCGCCACGACCGGCTCCCCAACCAGAGAAGGCACAGCGCAAGGCCTGGCATCCCGTGATGTTGGATACGAGTCCACCACCTGTCATCGAGGAGACTACTGGTGAAGAGGTAAGGTGAACTCTCTTGGTTGGAGCTGTTTTTTCGTAGATATGGTAATTGAGTTCTATTGTACGAAGTTGTTATATATTAGAGGTAGATCGAAGCGCGAGTGTATGTTGACCTAGGGAAAGCTTCTTGCAATTCGACTAAACATTATAAAACAAAAATGCAAATATTTTAACCGTCATTCTAATTTGATACATCCAGCACTTCTGTTCTGTTGGCCAATTCGAAATTTAAGTATTTAATTATTAGACACTACTTTTTATCGCGTCTGATGAAAGATTACGTTATAAATAATGTAAAAACCATGATTTTCAATATCTTCTAGTTAACCACAAAACCCAACACAGCAAAAACTCGCCCATGTGTCTCAGGTATTCAATGAGTAAATTTTACTTTTCCACGAATACCTGTATCTCTCAAGTATTTAATTTATTTCGATTACAATACAAACAGAATTGTCATTAATAATATTCAAAAAAACCGTTCTTGTGTTTGTACATTGAATATTAATGGTCTGGACCTTTTTTGGAATTTTTTTCTATTCGTCACTATGTATGTATGTCTATCCGTTTATTTGTTAGATACAGCAGCACGCAAAAAATACTAGACCGATTTGAATGGAAGTTTTACTTGGGTTTAGATTAAAATATGGATGCCTTTTGTCTTGACCGCATATTCCTCTAACAAATTTTTGTCTTTTCATTTGTGTATCATGAAAAACTACTAAACCGATTAAAATGGAACTTTGCAGTAATAACTCAAATATTATTCCATTTAGATTAAAATTAAAATTTCCTAAAGGGACTTGATATCAATTATTAGTGCTTACACAATAAGAACTAAGTGCTTGGGCTTAAGAATTGGTGAATTTACAAGGATGTCATAGCGACTCAGTTTGCAGTTTAAGCTGAGACAAGTTATTTTTTCCCGGCCTTAGAGACTTTTGAAATGTAAACGTTACTGATTTTTTATTATTTAAGAATTGATGAATTTTCAAGGATGTCACAACAACTTAGCTTGAAATTTAAGCAAAAAATTAAGCATTTTACCCGGCCATGGAGACTTTTGAAATGTAAACGTTGTTATTGAATTTTTTGATTATTAAGAATTATAAACATTTTTTTGGGAAAAATTAATATTATTGTGATATTTTTAATTCAAAAAAGTAAAATTAAAGAATTAAATATTGTGCTCTATTTAAGTAGAAACATTTAAATTTGTTGGTTCAGATTTTTTTACTTTACCGTTAGACGACATTAAACTATTAGGGATTGTATGGGAGTGAAGGTTATTGAACATTTTCAAAAAAATGTTTAAAAATAAGCACTTTTACATTTATTACATAATACGAACTCGCTCATCCAAAAGTAAGTAAAAATTAAGCGAAAATAACTAATAGTTTTGTACATGTTTTTTTCTCGACAGGAATTCCCCCACAAAAAAATGATGCGCAACCTAAAGCGTGCCATAGACGCGAAGAAAGTGACGCCCACGCCTGAGGTACTCATTTATTTCCTCTGCAACAAGTTTACCGTCTCCGAGAAGAACGATAAGTAGATCGACGCCCTGCGCCGTACCCCGCACGACCCTACCCGTGCATGATCTGTGTATGCATTACATACTTTTAGCACACTGGCGTCTATAAAAGGGAAAATGTGTAGGTATAATAACTTAGCAAAAAAAAAATTTAAAAGGGACATTGACAAATGTCATCTTCTTTTTCCGAATGACGATTGTTCTCCGTTAACTTATGCCAGTATTACAGTAGACAGCACTTTAAAATTAAATAAGTTTAAAATAAAGGAATATTTCTAATTGTTATTGGTATCTTTCTAATATTATAAACTGTTAACTTGTTTACATGAATGAAAGTAGTTTTTATTTATTTCAAATTTACATAAATAACATTTTTAATGTCTTTATAATATCTTATTATCGCTAAGATCTTTTACTTTTCAATCACACATATTAATAGAAAATAAGACGATGCAAAATTATAGCAGGTCTTTTCGTGAAAAAGTAATATTGTTCATATTTATTTATAGTTATTTTGCTATCGCATTAAGGTGGCACGTCATTTGGTTTTACGTCACGATTTTATATATTTTTGAATTGTAATGTTCTTCAAATATCGTCTCAAGAGTCTCATTCGTCTATATTTCTTTATTTGGCAGATATAACAAATATTTTGATTCATCGCATGACGGTCTTTGAACGCTCATAAAAAAAACAAACAGACAAATATTTAATAAAATAGACAAATAAACCATCTTCAGTTGGCGTAATTAGCATTTAAAGCTGATTGACCACAAGATTAGGAGTCTTAAGTACATACGTGTAGCCTGGAAAAAAATGTAGTAAGCACTTATTTAATATGAATAGGCAAGCGTCTTTTTTATGATCACTTGATTGTTTTGAACTTCTTGACGAACAAGAGATTGTTGCAATAAAACTCACCAGCGTAATAAAAGCAGTTGTGAGTTTTTTTTCTTTTGGACGACCCTAAAATATAAAGCAAGTATTTGTTAAAATAAAATTTGAAAACAACTCATATTAGACATTCGCATTAAATAATAAATATTTTGGGCAAATCGCCATTGCGTAAGTAACCAAGTGAAGTGCCGGCATTACATTCGACATGCGTTTTTAGAATTGATTATATTTACTGTTTTCAATTTCACTTTGTCGTTGAAACTTGAATGTTGTTGTATATATAATCAAAATCGCTCTTATAAAATTAATATATTTAATAATAATTTAAAGCAAAAAGTGATGAGCTTTATTAATAGATAATTAGTGAAAATAATAGTTCTGAGGTAGGCAAGTGTGGGTCGCTAATAATTTTAAGTAGTAAGCATGAATGGTGCCTATTTATTCGATCGCTATTAACTAATTAATTTATGTAAATAAATATTTATTGTAAATGTAATATATATGTCGAAGTCCAACTGTGATGCGCAGGTCGCACTAATTCCCTTATGCACCACAAACGGTCAGGACTCTCAGTCAGTTTTGCTGACAGTTAAAAACCTATTTTGTATGGATTCTTTAGTAGTTTGACCGTGCAATATGGTCAGTAAAGTAGACTATTGTTCAACTGACGGTTAATGAGAAACAAAAATACGTTTTTAAAGGTTAGTAAGTGCGACTGACAGTCTTGACCGTGTGTTGTGCATATGGGGGTAAAAGGCGTGCGGTAGCAAAACAGGCTCCTTTACTATAAATAATTTTTCACGATTTTATTCCACAACAAAAATTTAGACAATATTTTCCATAGAAAGCATATAGTTTCTAAGGACATCATTTGAAATTAATTTCTTTTATTCTATTAACAATAAACAGTATAAAGTTTTACTTAAAATAATTATATATTGTTAAAGTTTATGCTAGCCTCACGCCCTTCAGTCGGACGTCGACATAATTGGTACCACTATATTAAAATAATTTGCAACATATTTGTATTCAGCTAACTATCTAAATATATTTTGTAAGTTTAACAAAACCAAGTGTTTTATTTTTGAACCAATTTGCTGAGAAGCAATCGCATGCGTGAGTGTTCCCGGCACACTCTGACCCTTTCCGCTGACTGACGAATGCCAAAGTTGAATCGAAATATGCAACTTAACTAAATAGCATTTATTCTGTAATAAAATTACGTAGCAAATCGAACTAAACAGGAGACGTGAAATGACGTGAAGTCAATTAAGTGTACGTGTCAATTGAGTTAGTCAGTGTCGGACTGGCCATATAGTAGAGGTGGCGTTTGCCAGCCGGCCCTAGCCTGCGGGGGCCCTCGAACCTACCTACCCTCTGGCTGATTACTTATATGTAAAATTGTATATATATATATATATATATATATATATATATATATATTTAGAGAGAAATGGAATGGAAAAATTTGAAAAATCATTGAGCCTAAGGCCCTCTCTAAAACTGCCCGCTATTTTGAGCTTAAAGCGTTCAAAAATATTTTTGGACGTAGTTATTGAAGTCTTCGAGCTCAAGGATATCACTAAACTGGAAAACAATATTTATCGAGCGATTAACTGAATTGGGGCATTTGATGCTGTTTTTTTTATAAGAAATAATGTCTATTCAAAAATATTACTCCATTAAGATATTTGAAAGTTATTTCGGAAGGCACTTTTTTGAAAACTTTTTATGGAAACATCTTCTAAATGAATTCAACAATTTGACGTGGTTTTTAAGTACTTTTAAGAACTATATATATATATATATATATATATATATATATATATATAATTTATGTATGTATGTACGTACGTATGTGTATGTAAATATATGAACTCCAATAACTATATTAAATTGTAAATTCACGAAAATATTTACAAGGTTATCAATAATGACCTCACGATCAATGGTCTTATACAGTTTTAAGTTGTATGAAGATCGTAGGTACAACACGTGTTTTGTACCAGTTGACCTACCAAAACGTAATCAATTGTACTGTCGAATCCTAATCAACTGTACTGTCGATTCAACTTAATCATTTGTGCAATATATGTTTTGAATCAATTGTACTGGCGAATCCGTAATCAATTATGCTCTCGAATCAACCAGATGGCAGAGGCAATTTGCGTTTTGCATCAGTTGTACTATCGAACTGTAATCAATTATACTGTCAAATTAAGCAGATCGTAGATAAAATCTGTGTTTTGCAGCACATAAACAGTTTTGTCTCGAAAAACTTCAATTCGAAAGGTCAATTTACACAACAGTTGATCTATGGAATCGTAATCAATAATCCTGTTTAATCAGTCAGATCGCAGTTGCAATCTGCGTTTTGCATCAATTGTATTGTTGAATTGTAATCAATTGTACCGTCGAATCAACTAGATTGTATATACAATCTGTGTTTTGAAGCAAATAAATAGTTTTGTCTCGCAAAATTTCAATTCGATAGGTCAATTTATACAACAACTAATCTATCGAATTGTAATCAATTATCCTGTCGAATCTATTAGATCGCAGGTGCAATTTGTGCTATGCATCAATCGTGTTGTTGAATTCTAATCAATTATACTTTTGAATCAATTAGTTCGTATGATCAATTTGTTGTTTGCGCCAATTGTACTGTAGAATCGTAGTCAGTTGTACTGTCAAATAGAGCGGTTTGCAAGTGCACTTTGTATTTTGCATCAATTGTACAGTCGAACGACTATCAATGGTACTGTCGAATGGTGATCAATTTTTCTGTTGAATCAGTCAGATCGTACATGCAATTTCTGTTTTTCATCAGTTGTACTTGACAATAGGTTTGGCAATTTTAACACTAAAAATACAATAAGTAGATAATGATGTGATGCAGGTTTCAAGTTTTTCGCATCTAAAAAATCCGCTCAATGCATTTCGGAACACGTATAAAGTAGGCACCTCCTGAAAGTAGTGCATCTCCTGAATTTGTTGATACTATTAATTAAAGTAACTTGACATGAAAGTTCTGAGAATTTTTCGGTTTTAAAATCAGCGGTTGAAAAAAAATGTGAGTTGTGGGGAATATTGTGGTATCACTTGAAAATTATAATGCAGCTGATGTCATGTTAGTGTCGCGTATCATCGTCATCATATGTACAATATGATATCATCGTCATTTGTCTGATAGTTTCAGGACAGTTATAGGGCAGATGCTAATGACTTATTTTTTGCTTTGCATATAAGATAATATTTATTTGCAATCTGTTCTACAATCAAATTAGCAGGTCTTTCTCTTTATAATTATTTAATTAAACAAGTAGTAGTGTGATGAGACCTATTGGCTCTAGAATTTTAAAACTAGCTAGAATTATAAAATTATGTCGGGAGTATGCAAAAAGATGTATTTTGTCCAATTTCCTTACGTCGTGCGAACATTACGTTGAAGGCAGTTATGTGGATTGCAGTTAAGATGTTACGTGCAATTAAAAATGTTACGTGTGCAGTTAGGATAGCTGTATTAAAACATTACGTAAATTGTTATATTATGTACGAGATAAAACTACAAAATAAAAAATACGTACTATAATTTACTTGTAAATATTGATAGTTCTCCACCATGAAACCAAATATTGAACAACATAAATAAGCAATTTAATGTGAAAAGTAAAAAAGAAAATTCGACCAAATAAAAGAAAATCACGCGTTCATGACATCAGTCAGCCAATGATTTTTTTCATCTCGTTTATTAGTCGGATTCAAATCTACTGCTCAAAAGAAAGATGTATTTAGCACAGAAGATTTAGATCTAAACGTTCATTAGGTATTTTATCATGTTTCTGCCACACAGAGACACTATGTACGAGATTGCAAATGTTTATCATTCGCTGCCAAAAATTTAACCATGTACTTCCGGTAATCTTAAAGTATGCTGCTGGCAATGTATATTTACACAATCGACGGTCACAAAACACAGATCGTGTATTACTATCAATATTCACGGCTCTAAAATAAAATTATATATATATTACTTTAATTTAATTTCTGAATTTTAAATTATTTAAATAACTTTGTAAGTATTTGGTGTTTTCTTGTGTGTCCCGTACAATCAAACAATTGTAATAAGGGTGTATCTACATATTGGGGTATTTTAATTCTGTGATTGGCTATTTGGACGCCTCTGAAACCGAAAAATCTTTTTCAGTTTTCTTATTTATTTGTTTGTTTCGATATTAGACAAAGGGTAATATATAGATTTGGATGACACGGTTTGACATCAAGTAACCTAACTTAAAAAATTATATTTTCATTATTACACTATGTTAAAGAACAGCGGGAAAAGAGAATAACATTGTTTTTTTTTTAAATTTTATTACTTTGTTTGAAACAACGATTTTGCTGTTTCATTACTTAGGATTCGACTTAAATACTGAAATATTTTCAAGATCTGCATACAAATATCTACATTTCCCCGTGGAAGTTTGTTTTGTGATGACTATTGGTAAGTCTTAAAGTCAAGCATTGTGGGCTTTAGACATTAATTTGTTCTATTCGCGTCTAATTTTAGATTGAGGTCTCCAGTGTAAGCGGATGTTCGCATGTGCACATCTGGTAATAAGACTAATAAAACACTCCATAAAGAAGCTGTGTAATAAGCGACTCGACAAGTTTTAAAATAATTTACTACCAATTTACATTAAATTTACATTAAATGGTAGTAAATTATTTTAAAACGCAGTCGAAGATAAAAATCTTTTAACGAATTTTTTTTTCCGTAACCTCATAATAAAATTGGCTGGTCTCCGAAAAATTGTCCTTGTAGAGCGAATACTCTAATTTATTATTGGCAGCTATATTAGATTGTGGGTATAATTTTTTCTCTGCACTCTTAATGGTATCAATATGAACAGAAGTATCGATGACGTCTTCCACGTGTCCGTATCCAAAATTCCAGGGTCACCTGCAAAATCGTAAGTTGGCATTAAATTTTGATATAAAAATTAGAAGATAATATTATTTATATACATATCTATAGTAAAAATCTTGAAAAATTGCAATAACTCAAGGCATAATGTGAAAAAAACACGGGGATTGAAATTCTTTTAATACGTATAAAAAGTCTAGAGTTTGCAACATTCTTGGCTGGGTTTGACTGGAAATGAGAAAAAAAAACAATACACAGGTACTCTAACCAAAGTCAAATGACAAACGTGAGTGGACTTTTCAAAGGGATGTGCATCTTACCTTGAAACAAGTAGTGGCTATCCGAGATATAACTTTGTATATGCTATTAGAGTTTCTAACTGATAACCTTTAAACAGATTAAAAAATAAAACACTTCTATTGTAGATGCACTATTTTCTCTCATTGAATATCAAAACATTTGTAAGAACTGATTTGAACGGCCAAAATAATGTTTATATAAATATCAAATTTAATTATCGTCGGTTTACTGTAAAAAATCATTAAATAACATTAAAAAGATTCTGAGGAAAACAGATAATAAATTTCGATAATTTTGATTATCAATAACATCATAATTATTTCTAACTGCCTGTATTTATGGTATGCGATTTTTCAGAAAGTCTGATATAGATGTTTTGATACTTCTTCATGAGAGTCAAAATATAAATTTTCATGTTTCTAATTATTTGGAAATTGTTTTGCAATTTTCCATCCACATTTTCACACCTTCAGGGATTTAATTTCAAAAAAATATTCCTTAGCGAACACATGGAAAGATACGGGAAAGAAAAGAGATGTATATCTACCAGAGAGGACCAAATTTAAAAAGAGAAATATTAAAAGAAACAAATTTTAAGAAGATTTCGTGATGGATTCATTCACACATATATATATATATATATATATATATATATATATATATATATAAAGAAAGTAAAAATAATAATAAACGAAAGAAATCTTCATTAATGAGATTAACTTACAGTAAATCTAATATCACGCACCAGTGGCAGCATCACCACTGGTGCGAAAAGCTACGCACTGTGGTCACCAATGCTCCAACCCAGCGTGGCGGTTATGGGAATTATAGCTAATCGCATTGGAGAAACCTTTGTCCAGCAGAAACAGGTTGTCGATGATGAAATCTAATATCAAATGTACTTATGTTATTAGACATCCAAATTGACTTCTAGTTCTATTTGGATACTTCTAGTTCTCTACTTCTAGTTCTATTGACTTCTAGTTATTACGCATGTTATAATAAGAAACAAAAGTCAGTTTTTCTTTAAGCTACGTAAAAATAACGTCAGACTTGTAATTATTAGAAACTTACACATGTTAAATTAGTCTGAATACTTATGCTAAATCACGGTTTCTTCTTCTTCTAAAGAATTACAGAAATAAAAAAGTAAGTACTTCTTTCTTACTAACCATAGAAAATATAATCAATCTCATATCTTCAATCTCATCTTATCATATTTTCTTCGTCAGTTAAGTTTATTATTTATAAACAATGGCATTCAAAATTGTCTCAAAGTTTAACAAAAGATTTTTTTGTTGTTTAACCGAAAATTAATACAAAGAAACTTATGTTCTTCCATTAACATAAAAAGATTAGTGTAAAAAATAATTTCAAATCTAACCAAAGTATTATCCAATTTTCTCGTTATTTATAAACGAGTCTTCTGCTTCAGCTGAACAGTATTCGTTAGGAAAGTAATCTTGGCCTTTTTACTTTGGTTTGGTTTTTCAGATTCTTTTACTCCGTTATTGTTACAGACATTACTTTTTTAAACGCCACGTTAATTTATTTGCACTGCTAATCATATATGTACATCATAGTGTTTAGTGTTTTCGTCTTGATTCATAATACATCCTCGGAACCGCGCTCGTATATGGTTGTGTTAAATACGTTAACGCAGATAAATCTCCAAAGACAATCATGAACTACAATTAATGTTAACCATCTAGAAAATATCTCAGCATATCTAAAGGGTATATTATCTATTTCTCACGTTGGATGGAAGAAACTATCGTCGGTTTACTGTAACAAATAATTTACTTCATCAAAAAATCATTAAGTTCATTCAATATAACTATTGAACTCCCGCGTCATCATGAATACTACGATAATTAAAAATCATATCACAATCCTTTTCTTTTCCAATTTCAGAGTTATGACTTGTGCATAAAGCCAATAATTACAATTTAGGTTTTTTTGGTTTATTTTAACTCGTTACTGTAATTAACACTTTCTAAAGAAATCAATAAACCTACAAACGTATATAGAGTGACTAAACTTAATAAAATGAATTAATTACATTTTCTAACGTGATTTATGTATGTTGTTATACATTAGAATTTGGCTCAAATTGGTTTTTAGATAATAATAACCTCTTATACGTTTAATGACTCCTATTTAATCTAAGCAAAGTATTTGTTTAATGACTTCTATTTAATCTAAGCAAAGTATTCGTTTAATGACTTCTATTTAATTTGAGCAAAGTATTCGTTTAATGACTTCTATTTAATCTGAACGAAGTATTCGTTTAATGACTTCTATTTAATCTGAGCAAAGTATTCGTTTAATGACTTCTATTTAATCTAAGCAAAGTATTCGTTTAATGACTTCTATTTAATCTGGGCAAAGTATTCGTTTAATGACTTCTATTAAAAACAAGTCGAACATCGGAATCGCATAATTGAGAATAATAAGATACTCTTTCATAATAAAGACGAAATTGAAGAACATATTGATGCTGAACGAAATGTTAAACTGCTAAAAAATATCAACAGAGCTAAATGGTACAAAAAACAGAAAATATTTTTTAAGAGAAATAAACTAGAAGCTCTCTGTTCAGTTTTTATTAAACAAGACTATAAAAACAGTTACTCCCAAAAGCTTTTAAATAAATTGGTTGTAAATGTCAATTGAATTGTACAAAAAATTTGTATCGAATTTTACAAAATTTACTGGGTTTGAACAGATTACAATCTTCAGAAAGATTTCATTCTGATGAATACACAAAACTGCGAAAATGTACCTCATTCATTATTTAACAAGAGGTTCATCATTTAATAAGATCAAAGTTCATAAAAAATCCTTAAAGTTACTTTGCGTATATCCCCCATAGTTCTGCCAAAATAACTTTTTTAGAAGTAGGAAGCTCGTACACTTTTGAAGATGAAGATAAAGATAATGAATATGATGAACATAATACAATATATCCGGAAGACGAGGACATAGTCCTTTATATTAAGAAGCGTATTGAATTCTTTCCAGTAAAAGAACCCTTAAACATTGTTTGAATAATGTCTACTCTTCTTTAAAATGTATGAAATTCAAGAAGATATTTATTTTATCATTCTCTAAATATTATTGGTCTTCGAATCACAAATTTAGACGACATTTTGTTTTTACAGTATTTTCTGCATTGATTACAAAAAAAGAGTTTTTCATTATTTCACCCCTAAAACGGAAAGAAAAAATCATATTTTCTCATTTCCGCTTCTCACACAGTCAGTTTTACGTGCCTTGTAGAGAGTGAACTTAACCACAAAACTGATTATCTTGGTACCAGAAAAATAATAATTTTAGAAGCAAAATTTTGCTTTGTTAGCTTTGTTAGCAGCTTGTCGATTGCGAGCTGTTGGCTTTGAATTTTGATCAGTAAACATCCAACACCATAGGCCCCAACCTGTCAAATCGACTTTCATAAATTGATTTTTCTTAATATTATGATTAATAAAGATCAATATCGACGAATAATTTCTTTAAAAAATATACATATTACACATACATGAAAATAATGGTTGAATTATGACCAGTAACAAAATTAGCTCGAGATCTGATTTCAATACTACTTTGTTATTGTAGTCGGACTTTTTTCTTATTAGGAAAAATGACTCATTTAACAGATCACAGTTGGAAAAGGTTAAAATAGATTTATAATAATATTTAACATAGTTTACGATTTATAATAATATTTAACATTTCTTTTCGTGTTCATAGTCGAGAATAACTTTTCTTTCAAACTTTTTTCGACTTAAATATCTGCCGGTGAAAGACAATTTCCTTAATGGCCATTCAGTGTTAGATACATTAGTGTGACAGGTTATTGTTGGGAACATCGAGCTGCAAAAGTCAACACGTTCTTCAGCGTCTTTCATGAGAAATGTTGGCAAACTACTCCAAAAGAAAGAAGTGTATATTTAAGTCCATGTGTCGGCTTTTTTTTAAGAGCAATATATATAAACAATTTGGCGCATTTGTAATTTCACCGGATGTTCTATATTTATCAAGTGTTGTTAATGCATCTGGTTATTATTCTAGTTTTTTTGTTCGCTTTATTGTGAATATTTAAATAAATAACGATTTCAGCTTGTATTTAATTTATTCCGTTCTTTACAAAGTATTCAGTTTGCGACAGGCCAATTCGATTTTGCGTTCGATTTAGCGGCCAACAAAATTAAGTTTCACTTGAAATTCATAGACCCGTGACACGTATAATGTCTAAAATATAAAAAGACAAAAAATGTATTTTAATAAACAATTGTGATATACATTCACTGGTTTTGAAGCAAATGGTTTCTTTAAATATTAGACTTGAATTATTATGAAGCCATACTTCGCTTTCTCGTCGGTTCACTTTCGACATTTGTTTTTTCGATTTTCAAATGTTTGATTTGTCTTTGCGTTTTATATTAAAATAAAACAGGTCAAGTGCGTGTCGGAATAGATGTAAAGTAGGGTGCCGTTGTTACCTATTATCTCTTGGAATTGTTGATAGAAGTTAACTAAAATAATTTCGTTTAATAGTTCTAATAAAATGTTAGTAGCATCTAGAATTGTTTTTGATTTTTCATTCTCATGGTTAAAAACTTGACTTTTGAGCTCGAGAATGAAAAACTGAACTTTAATATCAGTTTAAAATATGTGTCGTGTCTAATAACATTTCAATCGATGGAATATTTGCTTTACAAGTATGCGGAGGTACTTCAAAAGAAACATTATTTTGCTACATGTTAATTCGAGATCTCAATATGACGCATACACTTGCAAAGTTTTATGCTCATAGATCTAAAACTGTAGATATTTTCATTTCTTATCTCAAGATTTTGTCTTTGATCTATTTTTTAGACTTTTCTTTAATGGTTTCATAAATTTTCCAAAAACAGTGTATTTATTTTTTGTTGAAATTCTGCTATTTTTGTTAAATTAAAAATAAAATATTTAATAATAGCTAGTCTTAATACACCTATGCGGCTGTGATGCCTATGAGGCTATGAAGCTGTGATGGACGGACGGATGGACATAACGAAAATATAATAGCTCCTAGTTTCACTATCAAACTTTAAGAACACTTTGCGTCTAATTTCTGTGTTCAATCGTCGGAAAATATTGTATTTCTGTCTTAGCGATTCCTTTTCTGTGTATTGAAGTCCCACGAAAAGGATCTTAACTTGATTAGATTTATTGATGTTGAATGGGTGGAACAGGAAAAAACGGAATGCTTCGAATGACCTTAATGAATAAAATAACACTGATCTTAATAACTTGACAAAATAATTTCTTGTGGAAATATTTTAAAATTAATTTTAAATTAAAACAAATAGTGAGGGAAATCAAATTGGCACCTGTAGCATCTTTCATAAGTTTCATTTTTTTATTCGAGGTCACTAAAAAATTAAAAACTAAATATCCCAACGAAGTATTAAAGTAGTTATGATTATAGAAATCCTATATTTGATTAATGAGAGACTTTGAACTTATATAAGGAGCCCAGGAAACAGTGTATGCGTTCAATAAGTTTTGGATGAAAATTTTTGTATTGCATTAATTAGCTGGTACACGGCGCAGCGTTCCAAGGATTCATTTCGGACCGGTGTTAGTAATTCATAGTAGATTAATATTTTTTTTATTATTTACTATAAAGTTAGGATCTTAATATTGTAAACAGTATAACTGGAAATTCGGTAATTAACAGTATATAAATATGCTGTATGTTTATATGTGAAATATATAATTAGGAATTTCATTGTTGTATACGTAATTATTTTTATTTATTTGCTTCGATTAATACGTACATCTGACAAACTTATTGCTCCAAGAGCAATCTCTTTCAATCAACCAAAACGACATTGCATTTGCAATATTATTGGACAGGTAGAAAACATAATGTGATGATAATAAAATATGATAAATACATTTTTAGAATTCTGATTTTGATGTGTTCGAAGGGGCGTCAAATTAGGATTAAGGGGTAGGAAGAGAAGAAGGAGGGTTAAGGGAGGAGAGGGTTATTTGGGTGAAAGGATACGGAAGGTAGAAAGTAAAGTTAGGGGAAATATAATTTTTTCACAGAATTTTTTAATACTCGAATAGATGGTGAAAATCCGCTGTCGAAGTGTATTCCATAACATGGCAGCATGAACAGTAAATAAATGCTATGTTTGGGTTTAAAGCGCGTGGTTAGATTTTCGGTATGTAGACCTAGGCAATGGTAACAAAATATGGAGTGTTGTAAGGACTTTTTTAAGATATGGTAAAGCAGCGAAAACATGCAAAATTGCGCCGACCACGAATCTCCCTGTAATCGATTATACTAAATGTATTAATAATGATAATATTATAACAATATATAATGATATAGTTTCGAAATATTAAATTCTGTTCTTTGCCCTACAGTTAATCAAGCCGTCATTTTCTTAATTTTCGGTCAATCTGAGTCTTCTTCTATCGTTCCCTTTTTTACAGTACCTCAATTTGATCTTCTGAAAGTTAGTGAATCGTTAATTTCGATATATATTAAACAAACTTTATTTTTATGTGACAAGTCGAAAACAATCCAATACCTTGACTTATGTGAATATTTAAATAAATAACAATTTCAACTAGTATTTTATGTATTCCGTTCTTTACAAAGTATTCGGTTTGCGACAGGCCAATTCGATTTTGCGTTCGATTTAGAGGCCGACAAAATTAAGTTTCACTTGAAATTCATAGAGCCGTGACACGTATAATGTCAATCTGAATCTTCTTCTATCGTTCACTTTTTTACAGTCCCTCCATTTGATCTTCTGATAGCTAGTGAATCGTTAATTTAGATACATTTTAAACAAACTTTACTTTTATGTGACAAGTCGAAAACAGTCCAATACCTTGATTGATGGAACGCAAATAGTATATCGAAATAAATCATTGGCTCAGAGTCAATGGCAATAATATTTAAATACTTTTAAGGCCATTAATTGTTAATTCAATTTAAGTTGTGTTCTAGGTCCTAGGTGATTAAATTAAAGAAGGAATAAATTTTAGAATATTTAATTAATTTTATTAATTTTTTTACGACAAACAAAATTTCTGTTTAGGATATATGCAACTCTAAAATTAAGTTTTCTAAAATAAAATTATAAAGGAAACGAATCGATGTCTTCAATTCAGAGTATCTACGATTATAAAGAACATACTAAAAAACAATAAAACGCCATCTGTTAGTGTTTTGAGTAAACATACAGCAAATATTGGTTTTAAAATATGTTTGCACCAGAGTGCTGCCTTATTTATTATCTTAAATGGTTTAGAAGAGATTTTTTATAAAATCAAATCGAAACTTCCAAATTATGTTAAGAAATAAAGCGAGTTAAATCAGTGCGCGTCTAGGCTTATTGCGCCATCTATCCAGTATATTAAAAAAGCATACACACTGCAACATTTATTTTTGTAAATTTTATCAACTTTTTTATAAATGCAAAATACTACAGTACGTTCAATAAAATTGAAATGTGAATATTAGTACGATACTTCAATTTTGTGTGCTCTGTTATCTTGTAATTCTAAATGCATGGTGAATTAATTAAATATATTATTAATTATTATTAAATATTTTATTTGTAATTTAACAAAAATAGCAGAATTCCAACAAAATATAAGTACACTGTCTGTAGGAATATTTCTGAAACCGTTAAAGGAAAGTCTAAAAAATAAACCAAAGACAAAACCTTGAGGTAAGAAATGAAAATATCGGTAAGGAAATTTTTGATCGCATTTTTCGGAAGTTATTGTTCGTTTTGATTATTGGGTCTTGTAAATATACATTGCTGTATCTATACTAACGGTAAACAATTACAAGACAAAAACAAGGTAATAAAATCTTATGCACTTGACAATTAATTAAAGTCGATTGACTAAAGCATACTAATTATCTTGCTGTTAGAATGCGACCGACGAATGGCAGTCGAAGCAGCCGGAGGTCATTGCCTGCAACCATCAATAGTGGTGACATATCTATCACAGAGCCCAAATAAACAACAATGTGGTGTTGCCAACTGACACAAAGTGAATGAAGACCAATTTTACATATTTCAAGGAGCTTCATAATTTAAACTTTATACCCGACGCTTTCGAGCGTTAGGGTTTCTCATTTTCCTCTACGCTGCAGAGACGTCGACACTAACCCTGGAAATGTGGTGTGGGAGAAGAATGCTTGCAGAACCGTAGAACTAGTTTCGTACTAATGTATTCATACCCCAAGAACTCGGCATCAGGCAGCGTTTGTCCAATATTGTAAATGAAATTCTTCGAACACGTGTCGCGACATAGCAATAATAGTATGGAACGTCTGGTGGTATAAAGTGGTATATACCATACGTGCAGGAGAGCACTCAAGGCAGCCATAGACGTTCCCCTAAGCGAGAGCACTGGAGGACATCTAATCCTGAGGCGCATCACTCATCTGCAACACACTTGACACGGAGATCACGACCACTCTGCCAAGAGTATAATGACTAGGAAGAAGAATACGACTCAATGATGGATTCGTCATGAAATATCCAGAACTATAAAGCCTACTTGAAACTGAGCGCGTATATTTCTCTTAGCTTCTATCGCTAGGAAAGGGTTTTGAGAAATTCAATACCTAAGGGTGTGAAAATGAGGGTGGAAGATAGTATGGACATGAACATGATAATTATGGTTAGAGAATTTGTAGTTTGATTCTCAGATAGAAATTAAGAAATAACTAATTCAGCGTTTTTGGAAAATCGCTAATCGTGAATAATTCTTATGAAAAAGCAAAATGCAGTCATGATTTCTTTTTAACCGACTTCAAAAAAAGGAGGAGGTACTCAATTTGTTGGAACCTTTTTTTATGTATGATCAACGATAATTCCTTACCGAGGGGATCAATTTCGATGATATGGTGATGATCTAATGATGACGTCCAGAAATGAATGATGGAACTCCTTTATGAATGGGAGTAAATGAACTAAGACTCAAGATATTTGCTACAGGTAGTTACTTTGCAAAATAACTATAACACTTACCAGGTCAGGGACTGATGAAGAGTTCTGGAGATTAACAATGGAGCTCCTTAACGGATACTAGTAAATCAAGAGTGATTGAAGATATTTGTTATTAGTAATTGTTCTTTTTCAAAATAAGTACAATATTAACCAGGTCAGGAGCTGATGATAAGTTCTGAAGATGATCAATGCAACTCTTTAACGGATGGTAATAAATTAAATGTTATTCAAGATATTTTCCTACCGGTAGTTGTTACTTTGAAAAATAACTATACCATCGACCAACTAAGAGTCTGATGGTGCATTCTGAAGTTGAACAATGGAACTCCTTATCGGATAGTAGTAAAGCAAGCGTTATTCAAGATATTTGCAAATGGTAGTTTTAATTTTGCAAAATAACTGCACCATAGACCAGGTCAGAGTTTGATGATAAGTTGTAAAGATGAATAATACAACTCCTTAACAATATCAGATAAGGAGTTGCATTAAATAAATCAACCGTGATTTAATATATTTGCCACTGTTTAGTTGTTACTTTATTTAGTACTTTGCAAAATCTGATATTGGATTTCGGAAGTAGAGAAAGGAACTATTCAATTGGGAGTTGTTACTTTGCAAAATCTGATATTGGATTTCGGATATAGAGAAAGGAATTATTCAAGAGAGATTTGTTACTTTGCTAAATCTGATATTGGATTTCGGATATAGAGAAAGGAATTATTCAAGTGGGAGTTGTTACTTTGCTAAATCTGATATTGGATTTCGGATATAGAGAAAGGAACTATTCAAGTGGGAGTTGTTACTTTGCTAAATCTGATATTGGATTTCGGATATAGAGAAAGGAATTATTCAAGTGGGAGTTGTTACTTTGCTAAATCTGATATTGGATTTCGGATATAGAGAAAGGAACTATTCAAGTGAGAGTTGTTACTTTGCTAAATCTGATATTGGATTTCGGATACAGAGAAAGGAACTATTCAATTGGGAGTTGCTACTTTGCAAAATCTGATATCGGATTTCGGATATAGAGAAAGGAACTATTCAAGTGGGAGTTGTTACTTTGTTAAATCTGATACTGGACTTTGAATATGGAGAACGGAACCCTTCAACAGCTAACAGTTAAACACTAACGGATACCATTATCGCTTCTTTTCTATGTGTTGTTGATAACCAATTTAGACAAAGGGGAAATTATCTCTATACTAGCTTTTGCCCGTGACATTTAATAGTTTTACAATATTCTAGGAAAGAAAATAATTGAATGTTAGTTATAGTGTGATGATTAATATTATCAATCCGACTTCAAAACAGAAGATACTAAAAAATAATTAACTCAAAATAGATATCTACTTATTCGCAATAAATAATTAAGTTACTTAATTTGGAGTAGGTGCCAGCACCACCGATAAGCAAATGTAAAATTTTATATTATAAATACGCCCTATATAAATCCATTTCGTATTACACAAAATGGGTTGAGTACCTACTTAGTTACCTACTTATTCGCAATAAATAATTAAGTTACTTTCTTTTGAAGTCTGTGCCAGCACCACTGATAAACAAATGTAAAATTTTATATTATAAATAAGCCCTTTATAAATCCATTTCGTGTTACACAAAATGGGTCGAGTACCAACTTAGGTACCTAGTTATTCGCAATAAATAATTAAGTTACTTACTTTTGAAGTCGGTGCCAGCACCACCGATATACAAATGTAAAATTATATATTATAAATACGCCTTTTATAAATCCATTTCGTATTACCTAAGTTGAGTACATTAGAGATGAAGGTTTTAAATTTACATTATAAATTAAATTAAATTATAAATTTATTAAGTTAGTCGACAGTGTTGGTACCGAATTCAAAAATAAGTATCTTAGTAATTTATTGCGAGTAAGTAGGTACCTATTTTGAGTTAATTACTTTTTTCCTTTTTTGTACCAACTTGTTTTGAAGTTGGTTTTTTAAAGGAAATTTTATTACACAGCAAAGTCTCAACGAGTAGTTAATCTTAAATATGTATGCTCAAAATGATTGTTGGTCATCTAACAAAGCAAGTGTTTTATTAACTATCACAAACTAAGCTAACTAGTCTTTTAATTAATATAAATGCGGAAGTCGGCTTCAGTCGCACCTCAACTGCCCCACCGATCTCATTATAATTTTGCACATGTGTAGCCTGTATCATGCATATGTACATAGTAAAATGAACCAGAATAAAAAATAGTTACAAAAAAATTATTTAAAAAAATACATTTATTTAAAAAATATTTTCTTCTTACCATATTTACTATATGCATATTTATGTTATGTATAATGTGACGTATAGGAGCAATTTACTTTTACCAATAATTAAACTATTATCTTGTTAGTGATAAAAGCACAAACGTTACTGTATACATATATAGTAACGTTACTATATACATATATAGTAACGTTACTATATACATATATAGTAACGTTTGCGCTTTTATCACTAACAGGATAACTGTTTAATTACTGGGAAAAATAAATTATACATGCACGTATCGAGCATACCCAACAATATCGAATATTTTCGCAAGGACATTATTTTCAAATTATATTATCATTATTTGCCTTTTTCATGCAAGCGAGGCTGCAAGCCAAAGCCAGTTACTCCATAAATCAGAAGAAAGATTTTCTCTTTTGGAAAAAAACCATGGTAATGCCTTGATGGTGACATGGTATTTCGTATTTAAGCTAACAAAATTATAACAAATATATTCACATACTGAGCTTGGTTTATAAAAAAATATTTCATTAATACCTACCTGTTGCATATTTATGTAACGTATAATGTGACGTATTAATGAAACTGATAAATTGGTATAGGAACAACTTACTTCAGACAACTAAGTTGAAGTGATTTACATTAATTAGTCAAGAGGTGAAAGCCAAATACCTGGTGAAACCATAAAAACTAATCAACATTTTCAAAAAAAAAACATGAATAAAATATGACCTTTAGAAAGCCTGAAAGATGTAGGCAATATATTTACATTGCAAAACATTAATATTTACAAATAGTTGATTAGAAATACTTTGTACCCTTAAATGTTTATAAGAAGAGAAATAGAAGTCTCTTAATCTACTCAGCATGGTTACAGAAAATTTCTTGAAATTTCTCACAACCCATTCGAAAAAAAATGATAAAGCAGTGATCTATGAAAGAGACAAAGCACAATCTTTATGTATGGTTTTATAGACAATAATTCGACATCAGATATCATCATAATAATCTCTCTTTCGCCGTTATTAGACCATAATTCTCCTTAAAAACAGCGGCTACTTTTCTCGTCTGCATAAAGAAGTCACCAAGTAGATTCTTTTTTAATTAATTTATCGTATATAGTTAATTTACATAGAAGAGCACAATAATGAAAAATGTACGCAATTATCAATTTAGTGTTTCGTATATAAAATCATTCTATTCCAAATGTCATTTCAAATTGCGTACGCACAGAGTTTTTTTTGCAACAGTGCTGTCTAAGGTAAAGTGTACTATAACCTTTTTTCTATAACAATTTATTGGAACATTTCGCTTTGCGTGATGGTTGGGCATTAACGATCGCAAAACTACAAATTTGACGAATTCGATGCAAAGACAAAAAATTAAATTTAGGAAACTATGATCGCCAATACTTTGTATATTACATTTTTCGCAAATGATGCACTATTCCCACCATTCCACCCGGGTAGTCTCAGGGCCCCTCCTGGGACCCGTAACGACCCACCTCATACAAAAAGGGGACCTTCGAAAGTCCCCTAATAGTGTCCCGTATCTACGATCACAACGCTTCCACCCAACAGGGTTAGAGTCGCGTGAAATGGCGCTGATTCGGAACGGAAGAGTGACCGCTTCCATTATATTATTCAGCGTTTTTACATTCGTCGCGTCGGTCTGTCGCCATTAAGGTGCGGTCACAATAAAGCATGAAATTGTAGATAGATATAAGAAGTTTGATTTTTTTATATATTTATCTGCATCCAACGTAGTCTAGAATTATACGTTTTGAAAGGTGATATAAAAACTTGAATCTTGGCAAAGAGGACGCATTTCCATTTAGATCATTTATTTTTGGGACTTAATGATTTCAAATACATATTCTAATACTAAAGTAAAATTTAAGTAAAGCTATAATTGCTATTACTACTCGGAGTCAATGCAAATTTAATTCAGACATTACACTTATGTTTAAAATATGATAGCCATTTTCAAAAACTGTTGTTTATTATGGTATTTCGAAATACAGTTGTATTCTCAATCTTATTTAGCTGTTATTAAAAGCTCGTTTGTAATTTTTAACGTCTGAACGCATCGACAAAGTAGAATTAAACGAATTTAATAGATATGGTTTTATAACATATAGAAACACTTCTTGTTTTTTAAAGAGCAGTTCTATATATTTATCACTTCAGTCAGTGATCGAAGTTTAGTTTATATTAAATTTGGATCCGTGACAATGAGTCATCAATTTAATGTCATTCATTGGTAATGAATACAACAGTTATTACAATTATAAAATAAGCGCTATTTCTTCTGAAAGTATACGTTGACATGAAATCGGTGATGTTCATTTAAAATGTACACAAATCACATTTAATCCAGGGTTCAAAAGGCATAATATTGGGTTGGGTAGTAAGTTTTTAGTCACAACTTCGCAACTTTTCTAGAAAGATTCTCGATACTTCTAAAAAGTTTTACTGTGGCTCAAAGTGAAGTCAATTGACAACACTCAGCGCCGAAGCTTTGAGTGAATTACATAAAAGATAATGGATTTAAATCGATTTCAAATACGGGTTCCATTACTTTATAAATTTCGTCTGAGTAACGATGCAAAGACTGCCACAAATAATATAAGTCATGCGATGGACGAGTCCATGGTATCTTACGCAATGGCAAAGATTTGGTTCAGAAAGTTCAGAAATGAGGACCACGATCTTGAGGACGAACTCCGTACCGGAAGTCCTGGTGAATTGGACGTTCAACGATTACGACACCTAATTGAGAAGGATGCTCGACTGACGACTCGTCAATTGGCAGATGAGCTACACTGCAATCATGGCACCATAGAAAGACATTTGCACGAATTGGTAACAGTTTCAAAATACGGTGTGTGGATACCCCCTGAGTTGTCATCATATCACCTTCAGTGCAGAGTTGATACTTGGCAACAGTTATTGACATTGAAACGTAACTTCGATTGGCTTAATCAATTAACTGGCGATGAGAAGTGGGTTATATACTTGAACCATACACGCTAACGTCAATGGCTGGGTGTCGAAGGACTGTCAGTATCCAAACCTGAAATAAGTGCCAAAAGGGTGATGCTCAACTGTTGGTGGGTTGTCAAGGGCATTATTCACTGGGAGTTGCTTCCGGAGGGATCTACATTTAATGTAGATGCCTCTTAGATATTTACTGTGGGCAATTGGACTGATTAGCTAACAAATTGAGTAGTCAACAAGATCGAGTTTATTTCGTATATAATAATGCTAGACCACAGGCTGAAAACGTGATAAATTAGAGGCTGGGTTCTATTCACTCATCCACCATATTCGCCGGATATTGCGGCCTCTAATTACCATTTATTCAGGGCTCTAAGTAACCATTTACGTGAAAAAAATTCGACGTTAAAAAAGATCTCCAAAGCACAGTGTTTTGATTCAAAGTCACCGGAATTTTGCAAGAAAGGCCCATTGTCACTGCCAACCAAATGGCGACAAGTAGTAGATAATAATGGTGCATACTTAAAGTAAACTTAGTGTAACATATAAATGTTTTAATAAAAATTATTGACAGCGACTCGGGGTGAACCTTATTAGTCAACCCAGTATAATTCCAATTTAGTTAGTTTCGTTATCTTTTTATAAATCCATGAAAAATCTAAGTGTAATAATCATTACAATGACTGTTAATGAAATAGATATAAGTAAAAAAAGGAAAAAACCGAAGAGAAGAAGAGAAATTAATTTTTGTGTTTTATTAAATAAAAAACGTATCTCAATACAAAATGCATTTGTGATGTTTATGTTTGCATTTGTCATATTATGTCGTTTCTTGTTCCAAAACTATAAATAGTATCTAAAATGACAAATCTCCATGTTAAGGGGACTTTATATACATAAAGGGAGGTATGGAAAGCGTCTGAAAAAATATTTTTGTGCATAGGCAGGAGTAGTATAATATAAAAAAATTATTTAAGTAGAGCAAAAGAATTTTTTAATCCCTAAAAACAACTAATGGTGAAACATAAAAAGTTATCATTTTAGACCCATTTTGTTATATCAAAAATGCCATTATATAAGAAGCTGTAATTCGACTCTAACTTTTTCATCTTATATTTGCAGTAAAAGTGTTATGGAATATAATAACTTGTGAAAAAAAAAATATATTTGTGATTAGTTTAGTGAAAATATTTTGTAAATTTAAAAATTAATATTAATATATTCATTACAGTGTAAAAAATCGAGTAATGTAATGCGAGTTCTTTTCATATTTAAAGAGTTATTTTTATACGAATAAAGTGTGGATGAAAAATGTTTTTAAGCCATTTTCCGTGCAATTCGACAAATCTTTCAATATAAAATTAAAGTTTCATTCGGCACTATTAAACCTCATTTGTGAAATGTTAAGCATCAAATTGAAAAATATTTAGATTGATTAAACCTGTCAGTTAAAATAATATTGATACATAAACAAGAGGTACATGTATGAAACCCTGTAAAAAATAAAAAAATAAAAAATTCCACTGTAAAAAATAAAAAAATAACACGATGAATAGATTTCACGATGAAAAAACTACCTTGTATCCATAATTTTCAAATTGCTCCCAATTTGTAAAAAATGACAAATTCAAGCAGAGTTCTATGTCCGAAATTTGAATTTATATTTTTATAACATTATTAGAAAAATGGCGGTTCTAAGATGTTTCCTTTTTAAAAACCATGTAAGGAATCAAATTTGTTGAAAGTTACCCAAGAGCGATTGCGTGGTGTGACCGAAACTTTTCACTTGCCGTCGATATCAATCTTTGAATCAAACATAATAAACAATAAAATGAACTTATATAATAGATACTAGCATCTAGACTATCCGATTCTAGGCCGTTCCAGTACTTTCCATCATGATCGATACTGTCTCGCATTTTATTACCGGCAATAACAAGTTTTAAATGTCATGAATCACTTATTTTTTATATATCGGCAACTTAGTCTCGATTGTCGCTTGGACTTCGGGCGTAGATGCACTTTTTATGTAAGAGAAATGCACATTCCTCATCGAGAGAAGTGCCAAAATTGACATTTCTTTTGTACAAAATTATTTTCTAATAAATACAAAGAAAAAAACGCTCGACTTCGGTAACACTACTTCAGATGATTGACAAAATGTAAACGTTACTGTAAAAGAGAAAATAAAGAATAAAATATTGAATAGTTATATCACATAGAATGAGAACAGATTTTATATTATATTTTCGGTAATTGATGAATATCGATGACCGGAGAAATCGTTGCCTAAAGAAAGAACAAAGGTTTTGAAGGACCGGAACATGATGGTAAGATTTAAAAAAAATGTTTTAACTGTTTATCTTCACAATTACTTAATCAAATATTTCGTTTCTAGGAATTGTTTCGCGTGGGATATTGCCTTCACCGTCATGGTTCAGCCAAGACGGATGAAGATAAATGTTTTTCTTCCAAGTTACGAAATAACCAATAATATAGACATGAGAAAATTATTAAAAAACTTTTTCTCTTTCTATTTTCTTTCGTAACGCCAGCATTCATGATAAAATGAAAACATTAGTTTTAAATTAATTATTGATGTCAAATGGGTTTGTCACATGGAAAAAACGTCATTAGGATAAAACGAGTCAGATTTAGGAAAATTAATGGCGTGCAACTCAGTACACGTGATAGAAGTGAAACTTCTTTAGCGATTTAAACCTCGATTTATAAGAATATAGAAAGTGTAAATTTATAGATTATACTAAATTTGTGTAAGAAGACTTGAATAATTATACGTTTACAAAAATTAACAAAATGTCATTATAAATCGACGTAAACATCTAATAAAATCTACATATAAATTTACATAGACAAATGTCAATGAAAATAATTACAAAACACAATTATAAATATTAATAATACAACGTATGCCTGGTACCTCAGCTGTTAATATGTAACTCTCTTTTGCTCCACTTCCATGGTGTCGGAATATATAGCTCTCTTTCTCTTTCTCTCTACGTCATAAATTCTTCTCTCTCATGTAACGAAACGTGCCTAAACATAAAGCGACCTCAAAATTTTACTCTCAATTCTCGTCTACTTATCGATTATCGAATCGTCGCCTAAGAAGTTCCACTTCAAAAAATATTTTTTAATTCAAAATTGTTAAGGAAATATAAATTGAATCTATACTCTAGATTCAATCAAGGCAATTTTAATATAATATTCACATCATGGAAATAAAATGTTTGTATTAAAATTAGGGTAATCAGGACTGTTTTCTATCAGTAACAATAGCGACAGGATCACATAAGTTACCGTTCCAAATCTCTACTAATTTGATATTATTACAAAAAACAATAATATTTTGTACTTAATATTCTCTCCTATATAATTATAATAATTACAATTCATGCGTAATTATACTAAAAAAAAAACACTGACGCAAAGGCATTTGTCTACTACATAATAACTTGGCGAGGTGTAACAACTGAAATATAATAGGAGAAAGTGGCAATTTCATGGTTGCACCGGTTTATTATATTAAGGCCGGTTATTGGAAATGGTACACTGTAACGATGAGTTCGTTGTCTCACAGCGTTGTAACAGTAGAAAATCTCAGCGTGACAACAGTTATCATGATGTGCTTTAGAGATTTATTCGTGCTTCTTGCGTGATTGATTATGACGAACTCGTCTAATAACTAGAACAGCAATTACAAGCCATTTTCGTAAGGTAGCTGCATGCAACTCTCAGCTCTACGGGGTTTATGAATATTAGTAGAAATATTTTTATTACCAAATCAATATCTGCTGGCTTCTGGTCACGTCCGTAGACTTAACGTAACTGATCATTCCTTCTAGTAATATTGTGAACAGTACAATAGCCACAATTTTTTTCTTGGTTTAGAAGTTTATAAGTCAAAGTCATAAGGGAAGTTTATAAGTCATTAACACGTAATGCCAACATATTTGATTTACTCGCTCAAGAAATAGCAACACTTGGTTGCGCTATTTGTTTGGTGAAACCAATTAAGTTTCAAGGGTTCATATATTTAGTTTATATAAATATAAATCCATAGTAAACCGGTAGATACTGATTTGTTTTATTGTTAGTGTAGTCCTTCAGTACTTCTTGTGTTCAGAGAGTACTGCTATGTAAATCTCCAAATGTGAGTTCTGATTACCATTTTTGAGATTTGTATTCTCACATTTATGTTTTATAACTTACGACAATAGAGTATAGTTCATTTATTTTCAATTACTTTAATAGGGTGAGTTAATTTTGTTTGTAAATAATATATAATATCGAAATAGAACCAAATCTAAAGGCAAGAAAACGTTAAGTTTTGTAGAGGTTAGGTTTCGTATACGAAATTCTAAAAATAATTTTTTATTACATTCTGATAAAAAAAAATATTTGTATTTTTTATGTAATTTTATCAAATCTTGTTTTGCTTAAATATTCCCTTTCCAAAAAAGAGACTTCGTTACCATGAAGATATTTTTTCCCAAGTATTATCACTGTACTACAATTTGGAAGTCAGCAAAAAATAAATTTGCAGAGCGACCATCATTCCATCCAAGTTTGCAGAGCGTGTTGTTAGTGCCTATCATCCTATTGTTAGTGTTTGTCATCTTATTGTTAGTGTTTGTCATCTTATTGTTAGTGTATGTCATCTTATTATTAGTGTCTGTCATCTTATCGTTAGTGTCTACCATTATTCTACAGTTAGTCGACGATAGCAGAAAATATGGTGTTTGCTTTTGGAGCGGATATATGTTTATTTGGAATTGGTACATTATAAATTTCAATTCGTCGCCTGAAATAAACATGTTACTGTTTTCCTACTCCAGCAATATTTTGATAACGGAAATAATTTTCGAAGTGAAACTTCTTTTTCCACAATGGTGATTGATGAAATTTTATTAAGAATTTTATCGTAGAGTTTCAGTTGTATTTCAATATTTTTATTATTTACCATATAAAAAAATAGTATTATGAACAAGAAAATTACAATCGTATGCTGTTACTTAAATAATTTTTTAATAAAATAAATGTACTTAATATTAGCAAAGTACTGGAAAAATATGATAATAAAGAATTTGGCCATGCTGTTTTCTGTGTCACTTTGAATTTTAATTTGTTATTTTTATAATATCTTTTCACGTTTTGCTCCACTCTTGTTTTTTCTGAGAAGCAACTATAATTTTCTTCCTCTTGTAAAGCACTCTGCAGTGATTAATTATTTTTTTTAACTACGAAATTTATACTGCTCGCCTGAAATCGGTCTGCAATGACCTGTTTAAACATTGTGAGATGTAGCCAGTTTACCTTCGGTGGTCTACCCCTGCATCATCAGTGACATTGAGAGAATCATAAGAATTATTAAATGTTTGTTTTAAACCGTCTACTTTTTTGTCTTTATGTGATTGGTTGGCAACTAATAAACGTGACACTATAATGATTAAATGTTTGTTTTAAATCGTTTACTTTTCTGTCTTTACGTAATTGGTTGGCAGCTAATAAATCTGAAACTTTTAGCAAGTGATTTCTGGAAAGTTATAGAAAATTCTCGAATATGCCAGTGTATTTAAAGAGTGCAACGTTCAATCATCTGTTTAGTTTAGCAACTGAGTTTCAAGAAGTAAAGAACAAACCAAATATGGAAATTTCACAGAGAAAAATTAGATTGCTCTTTTTTGTGAATATCGTCTGAAGCGAAAATTATACGAAGCAACATATAATGTTTCAAATGAAACAGCTAAGCATTGGTTCCAAAAAGTCAAAGCAGGGAACTTTGATCTGTCCGAGAATCCTCATTCAAGGTAATCTCCTGTACTAAATTTAAAAAAATGTCTTATTGAAACAGATTTCAGGCTTAGTTTGGCTTAAGGTATCGTACTGCAACAGAATAAAAACTTAACGTCTTTGAGAAGATATGAAAATGTTCTGTTTGGCCAACATACATATAACCTAACATTGAAGACTTGAGATCGCGAATGTATTAGTTGTCAACCTAATAATACGCCAATGAAACAACAACTGTCTCCAAGAATAGAATATTTCAATACGTGCATTAAGCATTTAAACTTATGATTTCATAACCTAATCTTCTTTGTGAAGTGTCGCGGTTAAGCGACATTCGACATGGTTAATGAAGCAACTTACCTTACTAATTGATTTTAAAGGGTCTGATAAGCAAGCCAAACCTCATTTCCTGCTTGACCTAGAATTAAAACACTTGTCGATTGATGTTTTCGTATTTCAGGAACGATTCGAGCGGGACATCAACAACAACAAAATATGCGAAACGGATGACTACAAAACGTCGTTAAACACAGGTAATGGCTCACAATATTGTAACGTGTTAATTTAAACAAAAAAAAGAAGCTATTTAAGCATCAACGACTTTACCATCGTTATCAGTTGAGACGTTACCAACACAGTCATTATTCAATTAATATCTTTTGCCTTTTCTTTTATTTTCTATACTTCTCGTCTGTCACTTATCAATTTAATGACTAAATTCTGATTAATTTTTATATATAACCTCTTTTCGGAATTTAAAATGATGTTTTCTTTTTTTCCTATCTTTTGTGTTTTCTTCTTCTACTTGGTTCGTTTTTAGCCTATCTGCTCTTGTATAATACTTCATTTAAATCATTGTTCAACAGATACTTTCTTTGTTTCACAATTTTAGTTCCATTTTCCTTCTTTATACTAATAATTGAGAAATAAATTGTTTTTCATTTAATTGTCAATTTATTTATCATTGCTGCTGTCATTACGACTAAGTATTTCGTCAGTGGAAAGTTACTATTAGTCTAACACTAATCTCTTCACTTAAGTTCATAATGGTGTTTAAGCCAAGGGATTGATTGCTTTATTCGCACCTAAAATTGTCTTTGTTGCTTGTTTTTTTAAATATTTTCTTCTGGGGCTGGATTCATGTAAACTTTGACACTATGCATACGCATATACTTTCCTAATCTACATGTTTTTTACCATTGTCATTTTATATTTTACTTCCACATATTTTTCCGATGTTTTTCGGAAAATTAAAATAAATTGGCGGTTCTTCTAAATTTAATTTTATTATCGTGTTTGAATATGAAATGAATTTCTTATATTTTTTCATTATTTAATTTTTATTTTTCATTCAATATTGAAAGCCAAAAAATTGAGTTGAAGAGCTAAAGCTACTGACGTCTGAGTAACGTGCTTGATAATATTCTGTAAAAGTTTTTCTTGTTCGAAATAGTTAATAGCATTTTAAGGTAACTTTGGATTACCTTTGTCGTCTTGTTAATTACGTACACACACACACACAGACACATACACACACACACACACACACACACATATATATATATATATATATATATATATATATATAATATATATTTATATATATATATATATATATATATATATATATATATATATATATATATATAATTAAATATTCACAAAAGAGTAATAGAAATAATAAGGAATATAATTTCATGTCGTCAACGCTATCGAATTAAATAATCTGATTTAATAATCTAATCTCTTTTTTGATTTTAGATCCTAGCGTTACTGTGCAGTTACGATCTATGCAGAAGCAGCTCAAAAATCTGGCGCTTCTTCCAGCAGCTATGCAAGCTGCGCTTACTGCTGTTTCTGAGAAAATCGAAAGCATCTTGCCCGACTCATCCTCGGATCAGGCCCACCAAACCAATGAATCCGATGCCGAGAACACAGAGTACGGGGTAAGACGATATTCAAAACTTTTGCAAATATCTCACGTTGTGCATCGTTTTACTTAGAGCGTGTATTATTTAGTATAGAAAGGAGACTTTGTCACTTCAACCGATTGTCCCATTAAACATATGTAATCCGACATCGTGTTATTTTTTTCAATTAGTCACCTAGTTTATAAAATAATTAAAGTTCAAATATTGTATGAAATCATAATTATGTTTATATTAACATCCTATAAACTTTACACTAAATGTCAGTTTGGCAACGTTGCAAATTTTGCAAACTGTCTAGTGTCAAAATGAAATGTCACTTATCGGTTTCAAAAACTAAGAAACACGCCTATATAGTAATTAAAATACTAATTATTTGATTTAGAATGTATTTACACTTATCTAAATTTTATGTTCAAAATGTCTTCCTCCTTCGACGAGGCACTTTCGCAGCCGATGACAATTATTGGCGTGAATTATGTTGAAAACTTGTATAATACGATTTCTCATTTCGGCTTCATTTTATGATTCCTTGCGGAACATAAGTTGTTTCACCCAGCCCCAACAAATCTAGCGGTATCACGTTATGCGAGTGCGCAGGCCACTGTACGGGACCGAACCTGCCTATCCATTGCTCATCAAACAATTCTTGAAGACGGCTCCTGACTTCAGACGCAGTGTGGGGTGGAGCACCATCATGCTCAAACCACACGTCTCGTGTCCACACGTCTAGCTAGCGTAATATTGTCCAAATATCGGCTGAGTAGAACATTGAGCAGCGCTATACGAGCATACCTTTGGTGACTCAAAGTGCCGTTAATGAAAACGAGGCCAATAATCATATCACCGTGTATACCTGTTCATACATTAATAGTCCATCTTGGTTGATGAGATAACTGGCGTATGACATGTGGATGTCTGCCTTTCGGCAACCAATGGTGACAAATTCGTCGATTCCACATTGAATTTCTCGTAAATAAACTTTCATCAGAACAAATAACATTTTCGATGTAACGTGGATTTTCACTACACATTTGTAAGGCCCATTCAGCGAAATTTATTCTAGGTGCATAATCTACCGTTTCCAACGCTCATGTTTTTTGAATGGTGTATGTACTGACATATGGCTTATGTTAAATAATGTTAATAATTTATATAGTGACATATGGATTATGTTGAATAATCTACCACAGAAATAACTTAACACATTTTTTTCATATTTATCGATATTCGTGGGGTACCACCTAATTTCAAAGGAACGATAGGCCTATTCTCACTTAATCTCGTAATTGCGTTTTAAATATACTTCCACTGGTTTCCACTGGGTTGTCGCCGATTTGGATAACGTCGAGCGTACATTGTGACGGCTCCTCCGGTATTGTAATGGCATTCGGAATATATTACTACCATGTCCAAATATTCACCAGCACTAAAAAATTACATATCGTAATTCCACTCACTCGATATCACAAATAATAAAAATTATTTAATAAAAAGCCAGCGACGCACGTTACACAAGTTAACTGATATGCCAAAACTAAACATATTGTATTAATTGTTATTCCGGTAAGTTTATTTTAAAAATCGACGAGGATATTTTTTGTAATCTTAAATGTTTGGCGAATTATGGATTAATGTTAAAGATTTTCAAACGGCAATAATTTTTATTTACGATATGTAAACAAAGTTGACCTTGAAATATAATTTTGTTATCCTTTTCTTTCTTCTAACCTTTTTTTGTAAAATTATGCAAATGAAAGGGATAGTAAGAAAATTAAAATTCACCATCGATCGCTAAGAAAGGTAATTATGCAATATTGCCACATTTCTTACGTTTATCGAAATATAAGATATTGGTTGATACATTTTCGTGTTAATGACTTATGACAATTTTTTAATATAAAAAAGTGGTATGATTTAAAAAAAATATATATGTATTGCAATCTACCATTACAGATTAAAGTCCCAAGGTTTCCTAACTTTACATAGTATATATATATATATATATATATATATATATATATATATATATATATATATATATATATATATAAATATATATATATATACATATTTCGCAACGTGTTTATTTATTTGTAATAGGCCCCTAAAATTTTTAACCGATTTTCCTCAAATGTTTTTCCACAATTGCTCTCTAACCTCTAGCAACTTTTTTTAAAATTATAATGTATAATAAATTTTTATATAACCCTATTTTGGATAACCCCCATTTACTCAAATGTGGATACCGACCCACATTTGAGAGGCGGAAGTTAGGAAAATACCAAGAAACGCCGAGTACTCAGCTAATAAATTATATGCCGTTAGCTTAACACCTGTAGATCTTTGTCGTTTGAAGCAGCACCTCGTCAAGTTTGAAGCAGCACCTCGTCAAGATCTTTGTCGTTTGAAGCAGCACCTCGTCAAGTGGCGATATTTCGAAAAAGTCTTTAATTTAATTATTTTCCTGTATCCGTCTGCATCTATATGTTGTCGGGGTGACTGAAGTGTTTGTGTGTCTTAAAAATATTTGTGTGAGTTTTGGGTAAATCTGGCAAAAAATCATTTATGAAAATATTAAAAAGTCACAGTAAGAAGTTAATTATAAACGAGGTTGATATTATATGTAATAATGATGTTGTTATAAAAGTTAATAGAGGCATTTGAATTCAAAAGTTTCCAGTTTTATTTTATTTCATGAAGAAGACAAAACTCTTTATAAGTAAATAATGTTATTCTTGAATTTTGAGTAAGGTAGTTTTTGGATCGAATGTGATTTGAGTTTCTAACACATCGTTAATTCCGAGATAAGTAAGTTTACGTAATTAACTCACAGTTTTAAGCTTACCGACTCAGTAAACACTAATTGGCCACATTGAGCCTGCCCACCAATAAGCCACCTATTATCCCGAGGTGGGATTTATATGTAGGTTTTGGGCTCTTGTGACTCCGTAATAATTTATTCAATAAATACATTACGCTATTTCTTGATATGTTTTAAAGTTATATTTTTGTATTGAGCAAAAAAAACACCAAAACAAATAGCTTATTTATTAATTTGAATAATGAACTACGTCCGTATCAAGTATCATGAAAATCCGTGTTGATGTTTAGTCGTGATGGAGTAACAAACAACTAGACAGCCTTAAAGTTCAATCACCGTTTTAGAATTATTTGTTTTAACACAAATGTTAAGGCGGTAGTTCGATTGTTTGCAAAATAGTAGACGGCCATAGATTATAGCGATGTAGATGGCTGATCCTAATATCATTGTAGATAAAGTAATCATGGTACTTTGTGATTATTTATTTCGTTAATGACAATATGCGGGATTCCATCTTGTAGTAAAGGAATACTGTATAGGAAAGTTATAATAATATATCCGTCAGTACGTTAAAATTTAGTACGTCAAATATTCCATAGTATTTAATAATCGCCATAACTGAAAATATTTTCACTCACAATGCGCACTGTGCGATTACGACGATTAATCCATCTATACTAGTAGACGTCCTAATATCACTGTAGATAAAGTAATCTTGGTACTTTGTGATTATTTATTTCGTTAATGACAATATGCGGGATTCCATCTTGTATCATAAGTAAAGGAATACTGTATAGGAAAGTTATAATAATATATCCGTCAGTACGTTAAAATTTAGTACGTCAAATATTCCATAGTATTTAATAATCGTCATAACTGAAAATATTTTCACTCACAATGCGCACTGTGCGATTACGACGATTAAACCATCTATACTAGTAGACGTCCTAATATCACTGTAGATAAAGTAATCTTGGTACTTTGTGATTATTTATTTCGTTAATGACAATATGCGGGATTCCATCTTGTATCATAAGTAAAGGAATACTGTATAGGAAAGTTATAATAATATATCCGTCAGTACGTTAAAATTTAGTACGTCAAATATTCTATAATATTTAATAATCGCAATAACTAAAAATATATTCACTCGAAATACGCACCGTGCGATTACGACGATTAATCTATCTACACTATCAATAAAATTTTAACAGATTGAATTCTGTACGTAGAAAATAGTTTTAAAAGAGTGATTGATTTAACATAAAGAATGATAATTGAAGCCAAAAAACCTGTTTTTAGAATTTTTGACTGTCTGTCTTTATGTTAATTTGTTTGTTAATCACGCGAAATCTACTGGACGAATTTTGATGAAATTTTGTATGGTAATATTTTATATCCAAGAGCAACATATGAGAGAAAAAAAATTCTAATAACTTTTCTTATCAAAACCACATATTCAAAATTTCAGGTGAGTGAAACCGCGGGACACGACTAGTACATTAAAATAAAATATTTTAAGCGTGAAACAAAGTGATGTGAATCAACATATCAAATAAGTAGAACTTGTTTATTTTTTTATTTGTATTTTTTCTTCAATATATCCATTGACGCAATTTTTAGTAGATTGGAAATACAACATATTAGTATAATTTATTTTATTACATTTCATACAATTTAATTACGTATTAGCTCGTTAAAGATTCGCCAGTTTTTGCTTTTAATTTATAAATAGATTTCTTGAACTGGCGGGTATCGATCCTTAATGACGTATTTCCCATGAGTATTGCGGTATTTCCCATTTGCGTATGTACGGGATATACGCAAACTAAATTTAGTAGCGATTCGTTTGTTGGTCTCATAGTCATTAAGTAACAACAAACAAAAACATTTTAATAGAAGGGTTTTAAAAAAATGCTGTAATAATTAAATGTCATTTAATTTCAAATCAGTGTCAAAATTATAAGGAAACTAGATACTATTTAGAAACACGTAGAATCATTATGCTTTAAAAAGCATTTTAACGTTTTTTCTCATTTACAAAGAAAAATTAACAATATATTTAATTACATCGATTAGGCCAGACGTTTGCTGGATATACATTGTCTGGATATACGAGCCCATATAAATACACAGACAAATATATACAGATATAAAAGAGATATTGAGACATATGTCTCAATAAGTGTGCATGTGGTGTCAAAAACAATTTTTAAAAACAGGCACCACTTAGTGCAGTAAATTTGCGCTATTATAACTACCTGAATACACGATTTCTGAGTCTTGTCTGTACACTGACTGATACACATGTGAATATCTATATTTGTCTGTATTTCGATAATATTATGTAATACAATATACATCAGTTTGTTAGAAAATGATTGTATTAAATACCAAAACAACACAGACAGCAAACTAAATATAAGTTGTGCTTTGACCTTGAATTTTAAATTCCGATGGAACGTTTTATATTCTTGTTCTTCTCAAGGTCAATGTGCTTATGTGGAGCGGCTAATTACGTTTCAATCTAATTTTAAATAAAGCTTCCAGAAGGAATTATTTAAAAAGAATATTGTTTAGTGTTGAGTGTACATTTTGAAAACTCGTCGTATTTTGCATAACCGGTTAATAACTTTATTCTCATAACGTCATATGTGAATAATAGATATGAACAACGTTTGTCCCTTTTTGCGGTCTATAATACAAATAATTTATCACTTTTAATTATATATAATAAGGTTATTACCTTGTCTACTTTTATGACTCCTGCAGTTACCATTTTTTTAAATTCCCTATTTAATTCACTACTGTCGTTATTTATTTAGTTGTCACGTTCTCGTCGTGTAACTTTCTTTTGGAATTGACGAAACATAAAAACTATTTTCGAAATATTTGCGAAAATCATAAAGCACAACTGTGGCATATGTTGTTACTAGTAACATTCACGAATGGAATATTTATATGCTCATATCTTCAATATTAGTTTACGTAGTTGCCTACCTTGACTTTTTTGATAGAATCATTAATGGCTGTTAATATTTGCGTAGAATTTATATAAATATTCAATAGCTGAGCATTAAACCTTTCGATACGGATCATAGTATTCTCAGACAATGTGCCAGAACTTTTGAAATAGCGCGCGAATAACGCGCAACGCGGGTGAGATATTAGGGATGTATTTAATATAAGTAATTGAATTAAGTATTAATAGTATACACGACAATTGAAAGTCTAATCATTTTTATGGCCAGCGTGTTGTAAACTAACATGTCCTAGAATACAACTATATTCTTTTAAAGAATCGTGACGAACTATCTCAATAAATCGACATAGTAAAGCCGACGAATACGACATTTGTTGCTTTCATTTGTAGATACTGCCTTAAAGCCACCTCTCGACTATCATAAAATAATACGACATCACATATTGAATGTTAGAATATATCATTGTACTTTAATAATTAGCCTTAAATAAAAATCGTGCAATAAAATATATATATATATATATATATATATATATATATATATATATATATGTATATATATATGTATATATGTATATATGTATTTTTTTTTTTTTTGAGTTCCTTCTTTGTTCATAGGTGCAGTTAAAAATTGTCACGAATCTTTGAATTTAACTATCTACAAATAAAACAAGAGGCTAACGATTCAATTTCTGACTAGCTTTATTTTTTTTAGAATATATTATTCAGTGAATTGTAAGATTTATGCACATAATGCCAGCTATTACAAAAATTGTAAAAGTAATTTTTTTAAGTGAGTATACTTTGTATTGAAACGTCAAATTCCATATTTTCTTTTTGGTCGGTCGATTGTGATAAAACATAACCTTTATATTACTTCAAAGCCAACAGAATCCACCAGTAAGAACTTTATCGAAATCATTTTAGCTGTTCTTGCATGGTGCATGAACAAATAAATAGGTTCACAGTAACACATTTTTAAAATAATTTTTTGTATTCTATTCCTTTTCTTATGTTACCCTAAACATTTTTTCATAAATATCTTCTATGTACAGACAGGCCAATTCTACAGTTTTATTATCCTAACTAATGTATGTGGAGGAGTGTTTGTTTGTCTTTCTTGTCATAATGAAACAACAGATTGACTTGATTTTTTGCACACAAAGAGGCGAGGAGTAGGGGGAGAATTCTTTTTTGAAACTAAGAAAATATACAAAATGGATAAGGAAGCATCGTCGCAAAGGAACAATGCGTCGACGTGATTTTTTGAATTGTTACGTACACAATATAAAAGAGCAACAAAATCGTTCAATTTAATCCTTAATTTAGGACCCTACCTGTAATATAAATACTAAGGTGTGTTTATTTGTCCTTCTTCCTCGTCACAGCTAAACAAAAATATCGATGGGATGTTTTGCCCAAATATAGTTGGCTCGGGAAATCTCATCCTAAGTAGTATTATAACCCTAATATTTCAAATGCAAAAATATGTTTGTTTTTCCTTCTTTCGCATTGCAACCGAGTAACAGATCAATGTGTTTTTTGCACGTATGTGGTTTGCTGATCAGGAAATGACATAGATAGTTTTCAGCCCGAGAAATCTCATGCTAACTAATATAATCCTAATTTATATTATAAATAAAAAAGTGTGTTTGTCTTTCTTTCTTATCGGGACGAAGCACTGGACCGAAATGTTTCTTTTTGCACAGATTGTTGAGAGATACTTTTATCCCGAGAAATATCATCCTGACTAATATTATAATCGTATCTAATATTTTAAATGCGAAAGTGTGTTTGTTTGCACTTTTTTCACGCCGCAACTGAGCAACAGATCGACTTATTTTTTTGTATAGGTATACTTGATGGGCCGCGAAATAATATAGGCTACGAGCTTTTATTCCAGGAAATATCATTTTTCGAGAAAATTCTTAATTGAAACAAAAAAAGTACACAATGGGAATAATGAAGTCTCGTTAGATCGGATTCTAGGATAGACATGATTGTTTGCACCAGAATCATTCCGTTTAATCGTTGGCGAAGCCGCTGGTAAAAGTATTTATAGATAAAACGATTTCTCCTCTTGGTCGTTTTATGTACAAACTTTGAATAAATTCATGTTATTCTGGAACGTTATATTGATTTGAATTTTTTATAAAAAACAGGACTCATCGTGGTGTCTCATTCGTTTGCAAATATTCGAAATTCAAATCAAAGGTAACAAACGAATAGACGGAATAATTCCAATACTTTTTAAAAGTTTACTTACTAAAACAATTTACTAAAACGATTAAGTAAAATGCATTCGAATAGTTGAATAAATAGAATGATATTTAAACTAATAATAATAAGACTGAAAGATGATTAATTTGGTTATTGATATATGGCTTGAATGATTATGGCAGCAAAACTTTAAAATTATAACATTTACGCGAATTTACAAAAAAACCTTTAGAAATCTAAAATAAATAAGATTAATTAGGTGACAATTAAATCTATTAATATAATCAAATAATCATATACGTGTGTATATTTTATTTATTACGTTTCTAAAACTGTTGAAACTATATTTTTATTGAATAAATATTTTTCTTTTTGTCATTTACTATTGCGTCAATCAGAATTGTTTTTATCATCAGGTTAGAGTGGGCAATACACCACTTTTTTCCGCATTTCGAATTAAGGTATAATTGTTTGGATTGAATCCTCTAACCTTGCCCCTCTTTAGTAATTTTCATGAGAATGAGTTACAAAAACCCGATTTTTGTGAAATAAATGTATGAAACCAATAAAAGGTAATCTACTTTAATTACTTAATTATCCTCTAAACTTTTGATGAGAAATGAGTTACAAAAACCCGATTTTTGTGAATAAATGTATGAAACCAATAAAAGGTAATCAATCTACTTTAATTACTTAATTATCCTCTAAACTTTTGATGAGAAATGAGTTACAAAAATCCGATTTTTGTGAAATAAATGTATGAAACCAATAAAAGGTAATCTACTTTAATTACTTAATTATCCTCTAAACTTTTGATGAGAAATGAGTAACAAAAAGCCTATTGCACCGATTTTCATGAAATATATGTATGAAACTAACAAAAAGTAATTTTTTTTAGTTATAAACGAAGATTTGATCTATTTTTTCATAAAATAATTATACTACATATTTCCAGAGTTTATAATAAACTTAGCAAAAAATAGACATTTTCAATCAAAAATGTAAATATGCCCTTGAAATGGTTTAAATAATTAAAACATTTGTCAAATGTTATTCAGGGATAGTTTTAAAAATCCTGATTTATTTCCAGGTATAAAAAAGCATTCTGGAAATAGTTTCAGTCACTGTAATATTCTCTGAGTAAGTGTATTATTGAAGAAGAGTTGTCCCCGAAATGTTAATAGAAGTAAATTGACAGAAGTTACTACTCTTATAAACTTTTTACAGATGTTGAGTGAGTTGCCTGAAGGAGATCGCTCCCAACAGAAATATTTTCAAGTTATTTTTTACCTAAATTAAAGTATATAGAAGAAATATTTTGGAATCATATCTAAAATAACAGAAATGTTCCAAATACGATTTATATACGCTTTTGTGTTAACAGGTACATTCCTTTAGAGTTTTTGGAAGATATATTTGTTCTATATATTTTTGTAATACAAATATAATTGTTTCCACAACATTTAACCAAACTGTGATCAAAATATTAAATATAAGTTTCATCTTGAAACTTTGTATCACACGGCTGTTCGATTCGATCAAACGAATGGCGTGTAAAGCATTTATACATCAGCAGATAGAGTTACCAAGGAAGCGGTTGATACAGTGAGAGTGGCAATTAATAATTGTAATGCGTATTGATAATTAAAATGTTTGGCATATTTCGGCTTCGACCATTGCCAGCAAGCCGCACGTGGCCACGGACTAATCCACGGATATATTCATGTCAACAAGCCCCTCGGTGCTATATTGTCGTCTGGGAGATATCAGGCCACTAATATCAGCAGCTGCAGTATTCGGTGACGACAGGGCGGGTGAAGAGTGCCAAATTTCAAAAAGCTTAATACGTTCGTTCAATTCTTAATTCGATTTCGAATTGTACGCATCGTATTTTTCTGTGAGTACTTTGTTAGAATATTTTAAAAGCTTCTAAATTATCCAAAGAAGCGAGGAAAGTGGATTTTTTTTAACTCTGTGGATGGAATTAATTTTCTTTTTCTAATTTACTGAAAACTCTTCTAACATCGCGAAAGTGTCATTGCTTTAAAGATCTAACAATACTTATATGTAAGAACATAGGGGTAATACTAGTAGATTTGGATATAAAGTATGCGATGCTTGCTACACCTCACGTCTTATATATGCCTTTCAATCGAAGAATATCTGTATTAAAAGCGAGAAAAACAAATATTTTAAAATTAAAAAAAGGCACAATTTTTTAATAGTGTTTATACGTTCGATCAAATGTCTGAAACATAACTAATATTTAGTTTGAAAGTGATGAAATATTACTACAGTGAACGAAATGTTTACAGGATCGGTCGGAAGAATCCGGTGAAGTCTTAGAAGAGGAGCAAACAGTATCCGCTGGTTAGTTCATTGCTTCTTGTTAAACGACGAAACAGTAAACCTGCACATATTTAAATAATCACAAAAGACTTTACTTTCAATTGTTTCCATTCATGGTTTAGTATTATACTTCGGTATTATATCATTTTTATTTTAACTGCAGTAACTGTTATGTTATCGATTATCGATATTTTAACTACAGTAACTGTTGTGTTAGAAGCTATTGATTACAATAGGGTATTTGACTGACGTCGATATTTTTTGTAAAAATATTTTAAAACTATAGAGTAGATTTAAAGATACCTTAGGATGAAAAAAATAATGCATATAACAAACAATTAAACAAACTTCTAAATAGGAAAAAGTGTAAATTTTTTTTCATTAAATAGAAAAAGTTATTATGAATTTAGTTTCCACGCAAAAAAATGAACAAAATTATAATATGCGATATATAACTTAAACGCAATATTTAACGAGATACTAAAGATATTTAATAAACTCCCTTATAACGAATGCTAAATATGGGCCAGTGACGTCATAATGCAGTTATGTTTTGTATGTAGCGTTTTCGCGCGAATCACGAAGCATCGAATTCGTCAGTTTCTGAGTCGTTATAACTTTGTAATGAAAAGTCCCTATTTTTAATGTTATTTCTTATTCTATTTTAGTTATAAAAATTACAGTCAATTACTCTATAACGAATGATAACAATATTTCTTTTTAAATATAAGGTTTAAAACATTTTTAATGAATCCAGAAATGAAGTTCTGTTTTCTTTTAAAGATATATTATCGGAAGACGAAGCACCTAGTTCTCAAGAAGTAATGGCATCTAAATCTGAAAGTGAGAGAAGTACAGCCTCATCGTCTCCGGAACCGGAAATCTCGCAGGGGCAGAAAGAGAAACTATTGAAGAAACAAAAGGTAACCGCAATTGTCGAGAGCAACACGTTTGTTGACTTGATAATAGTACTTACGTTGTAAATAAATTTTGAATCACAACCTCTTCCCTTCTTACTGATAAAGAAATAAGGTTTCCATAGATTAATTTAACAATTAATGATAATTTTTTTTTAAAAACTGCCCTTCAATGTTTCGATGATGTTAGCGGTATACCGGCCTAACGTTTTTACGTCTTCGTGTCATTACTGTTGAAGACAAGACTCTTTATCTTCATAAAATTATTCGATTTCAAATGTTTATGTAAAGAAAATGTATATAACTTTTGGAGTAAATAATTTATTTAAAATCCTCTGGAGTATTGTTTATTTTGAAATAAATTTTACTAAATTTTCCACTTATTCAGCCAGTTTGGGTACATTATTATTGCGAAAATATTTTACAAAATATTATATGCTTTCAATTAGTTTTCCCTTACGTCATATATTGCGTGCCATGTATACTGGGTATTAGAAATGTTAACTATGACATTCTTTAAGATATTAAAAGCAAGGTTTATGCCACATGAACCAAATTTATTGATTTTCTCAGATGGAGAGCTTGAACCGGTGTTGGCCGTGGGCAGATGAGAGCAAACCTATTTACAAGTGAGTGTTCATTTATATACTATTAACACTTTAAAAGTTGTCCCAACTTTCCTCTTTGCAGGTGTCGTACAATTTTGACTTAAATGTTATCACTTTGTGCCCAATAAAACATGTTCTTTATTTATTAAAAAATAACAAGAAACAATAAACTAAGAAAAAACATTGTGTACCAGAATGCCAGTTATTGAATAATAACAGATTACGTTTATCGTCGTTTTCATCTTCGCAATTCTTACAAAGCAATTCGTTGGCAGACAATTTCTTGTCGTCTCGATATTTGCACAAGTATCTGAATCTTTCAAACGTTGTCTCACTTGCGAAACGGATGAGATGTTTTTATTAACAAATCGATTACTTTAACCGGTTTTTATTAAGTCAGACTGAGAAAGATATCTATTCACAGTGTGTATTAGAAATGGATAAATATAAATGTGGCTTAGTAACTACGGGTTAGGGTATTGGCAAGGAATTCTTTGTTTAAATATATACTAAAAATGTTGCCAGCTATTGCTAAAATATTTTTAATCCAAGTACATGACGTACTTGGGATAGTGTTAGTGTGTGATATGTGATCGATTACCCACAAAATGATATTTTTTTTATTTAATAACCACTAAAATTGTTTGTTTCTTTGAATTGTCTTGAGACTTTTTAATAGGAAAAAATGTCTCTTCGAGGTGACAAGAGGTTTAATACACATATTTAGCCGCCATTTTGAATCCGCCATTTTACTCGCCCATTTTAATGATATAATGAATTTGAAATAAAATTAACAAATTGCAAACATTTTTCATATCCAAATAAAATGTTGTATCCAAATAAAATTTTGTATCCAAATTCAAAATCTGATTAAAACCCGCCCAAAAAAAACAGAAAGGTTTATTTTGACTTGTCTTTTTTGTTATTTTAGGCTTAAACTTTCTCGACATAATTACATAATAAGTAGTATTATGAAATCAGTTGCCAAAGAATTTCTCTATGAGGAAAATATGACATACAATTCCAGTCTCATCGTCACGAAATTTTTGCAATTGCAATTTTTATCTTGCAAAATAATTACAAAACTTTTAACTTTAATTGCGAGTTAGTAGATTTATTTAGCAGCAAATAAATTTCCCGCAAAGGCTTTATTATTAAGTAAAATTCGTACTGGTACATAGACTGTCACTGAAAAAATATTCATTATTCTTGGCTTCAATTGTATATGAATATAGAATGAATTTGGAATAAAAATTTACAATTTTATATCTGTGATCATGTCAAAACCTGGCTTAAAATGATTGTTTTTATTAAATCTTTTTATTGCAAGATGATCACTTTAAGAAATTAGATTTTATAAACGGTTATCCGGGCAGGTGTTTTTTATAACTCCTAATTGGCAAACAAAAAACAGTGGACATGTGTATTGATTTTTTTTAGACTTCTCATTAATATTATAATAGTATTTGAATTTAAAGAAACTTTAAAAAATGATTTTAGGATTATTTATCGACCTGGAAATGGAGATAGAGAATCTTAAAATAAATTCTGATATCATTCTTGTAATATTAAAGCGAAGTCGCGCAAAGATTACTTCGGCCGTTCAACAGTCATGGAAACATAACAATTGAACAAAGATTATTTTTGTTAATTCATTAATAATGCTGTACTGAAACTTGTTTAATTTTCAAAATATAACGTTAATGTGTATATTTTAAAAATAAAAGTATTTGTCGTCCATCTCAGTTTCACAATAATAATTTCATAATATCAATATTGTTCCAAATCTAATTATGGTATTTATGTTAACAGTTCATTTCTTATTTTGTTTAATCTTATTAATTTATTCAACAACTGTTTCAGGATTGCCGATCATTATCAGTCAGTATACTCACACTGTATTAATAATCAGTAAGTATTACAAATGTGATAATTACAATTAGAATATGTCACTTATCAAATATTACACAAAATTGTAGTAGTTCGTATATTACTTCATTGCCAAGATACGATTTTTAAGCAAACGAAGCAATAAAACCATAGATCATAACGTTGTCTTATCTGTTCTATGTTTTATTGTCGATCATATCTTTGAACAATATACAATTTCGAAAACAATAATTGGAAGTTAATATTAGCAAAGACAATCTTTTTATGAGGCAAATTAAATTTTCACTCATATATTTCTCCTAAAAAAAGGTGCGCACTACCCATACGGTTAGTCGAAACGACCACGCTACCTACTTTCATCCAAAAGGCCATAATTAATTATGAATATTACTAGCACTAAAAAGCAGAAAAAATATCGACTTATTTGACTCTTTGCGATGGGTTTCCCGCTTAAATTCGAAAAGTTATTAATATTTGAACAATTAAAATTCGAACATTCGAAGTTTTGAAATCTTTAAATTAAATAATTCGAACATTTGCAATTATTAAATGTTACAAATTAGGATATTCGAAATTTTGAAATAAATTGGGTACAGCTTATGACAGTTGACACACACTTCAACGTCCGTCAAAAAACCAGCGCCAGCTGGTGGCTCGAGTTGTTCACATTATCTTCGCACTTCACTGAATATTTGCTTTGTTGAAAATCATGTAGTTTATTAATTACAATTATGATTAAAATTTAGATTTTATTATTTCTTAATAAATTAGTAATGAATAAGATGTACATGACTTGTAATTTGAAAAATCATCCAGATCTGTTCTTTAACATGCCATTATGTATTTCTTTTATTAATTTTAATGTTCGAAATTCAAATAGGGGGCACCATAGATAAAAATGCCAGTTTATACACTTACGTCTTAATATTTTGGAAATCTGCATAAAAATTAATGTTCCTTCTGTTCTTTATAATTGTTACACCTGCATAGTGCACACATCGAACTAATTTTAGACATTTTACGTAAAATATAAATAAAAACTTCTCTTACCAAACGTTCTTGTTGCCAACTTCAAGCCAAAGTTGTATGTATTATGATCTATAATATTTGATATTACAAATTGAAATCCTGTGAAATTGGAATCATTGTATCTAAATGCTTCAAATACTCAAAGAGTGACCGAGAAGACACGAGTTTGAATAGTATTTTTTATTATGTATTATAATAAATTATGAACATTCCTAATGTTAATTTAATATTTTAATTCATTTCAAGAAATAATTTTTTTTTATTTACTTATTGGTGGGTAGAGCAAAAGTTGTTATTTCTATCGTCTTCCGGGGAATCGACGTAGTTAGATATGTTTTTGAAGGCATGTTATCAAATCGGTTTGACACCAGGCGATAAAAAAAGATATATTTTACTCAATTGCACTATTAACCGACCTAGCTGCGATTTTGACTCAAATTCTATCTATCTGCATTAGAATTTACTTACTCACAACCATTTAACACCTAAGATGGCATTATTATAAATGTTGTTTTGCAGAATAAAATGTAAATTTTTTGCCACATCTATATATTTTAATATATATAATAGTGAATGAACTTATATAACAATACTAGATAAAAATGAAACTTTCGGATTCTATACACGGTGTCCGGGAATAGATCTTGGACAAAGATAGATGCTATTCGTTGGCTATAAAGGCATAAATTGTCGTTGAAATAAAACGTAAAACACGCTCTTTTTCTAATTGAGTTCAAAAAATATTACATATAACTCTTTTTAACACACCCAATACTTGCCTGGAGCGCAATGCTCATCCGGGCAGCTAGACGTCTGTTCCCGGTTTATTCCTTTGAATGGCGCTGAATAATGTGGGCAAGTATCGTGTGTACAAAAAAGATGACATATAATTATGAATATTATTTTCAATTTTTAAAAAAAAGTCATCTTTGAAATTTTATTTTAACGACAATCAACCATTTTTCAGTCAACGAATAACGTCTTTATTAATCATTTTTTAATCATTACGACCGTTTGGGATTTATATCACATACAAATAAACAAGGTCGTTCCTACTACTACTACGTACTAATGGGGTTGTTGTTTTTAACGAATCCCTAAAAATACTTCAAACAGAATAGAACTTTTATTTTAAGATTTTAGTTAATAGGACTTTCGTAATTTTTATCTACGTCACTCAATCTTGGTATCTAATCATAGTTATACCTGAATCTAATACAGTATCTATTTAGTAAATTCTACCTATTCTATTATTTTTTTCGTCGGTGTGATGTAAATTGGTACAAAACTATAACATGGTCAGAGCCACACAAAGTTATGAATTTTATAGTTATAAGGAATGTTCCTATACCACATATTTAATTCAAGTTATCAAAAAAAGTAAAAAAAAATGATGGAGGAAATATCATACATTTCAGCCATTCATTCATTCACTTACATCTGACGAAAAATTATCTTATTTGGCTCAGAGATACGTGAAATTGTTACATTTATATTGTTAAAGACATTTCCTTGTATTTTTTTGAAAACTAATTCTTTTTGACATTTGTTTCAGGGTGAAGTGGTTGGAGAAGAATTTGACCGAAGAACAGTTACGAGCGAAGAAAGCGAAAGCAATTTAAATATTCGCAATATATTTGAGAATCTATGTTTTGTGATTTTCATTCGTGTTCTGCCGGCAAATGAAGTAATGCTCGGTCAAGTGGTAATACAAATCACGCCTAACGAGCTTAATTTGTACCTTGAATGTTGACGTGTGATAAACAATACTTATTGTTTTAATTCCTGTGAAGACTGTTCATGAATCTGATAGAAAATTAAAAATTAATCGAATTTGATTTAGTTTTACACTTAATAAAGTTGTGAAAGTCAAAGATCACTGCTCTGTAAGAAGATATCTTGCTCTAATATAATGCCGATTATAAAATATATACATTATTGTTTATGATAACACAAGAAATATATAAAATTATTTACTCAACTATATTTTTATAACATATTAAGACTATTAAATATTATATAACCGTTATGTTTATATTTTTGAAATTATAATCTCCCGATCAAAAACTTCTTTTTTAGGTAAATTTTTCTTTTAATTCATAAAATATATTTAGAAGACTTTCGTGATTTGAGTAAACGTCCCCTGCCAGAGTCTAGAGAATACTTAGAGCGTATTTTTGCTAACGAAATGTTTTCTCAGTGCTAATACTTTTTAACGATCTTAACGAAAAATGTTTCGGCTGAATGTTAAAAAACACAACTGTTTCGAAGATAATCGACTTCAAAGTTTGATATTTAAAAAAAATTAAAATATTTTATGACAAAATGTTTTCAATGTTTTTCCTCACGGGAAAATAAAGCTTTAAAATCTTTTTTAAAATTAAATATTACTGTCAGATAATGATTCGAAATATTGACATGTCGGTTTTTCAATAATTTTTATTATAGTTATGATGTGACACATTATTCTGAATATAAAAAATAAAAAGATACTTTATTAAAAACAATTCAAATATTAAAGTTCCTTTTATTACACAAAATATAGGGCCGAATAACCTTCTGAAAATATATCCTAAAGAATAAATACACCAGTACATATTTCATAACAAACAACATTTTTGACAGGTTTTACGAAAATAGAAAGAAAAAATAAGCTGGCTTTAGTGAAATCGGAGAAAATTAGTAAGCTTTGTATAGATTTATACCAAATAATAATTTGAAACTTTTTACAAACATCTAGAAAAAATTTAAATCTCACTTTGCACTAAATCGTTACCCATCAAGTAATCAACAGAGAAAAGATAGAAATTTCAATCATAATCACTAGTTTTTTGCCTAGTTTTTCTTGGCGACCTGCCAACCTTTAAAATACATATTTAAAATACAGTTTCTCTCCACAACATACATTTTTAAAATACACATGTAATAAGTTAAAACGCATAACATTTCAAAAATGTTGTGGAGAGAAACCGTATTTTAAATATGTATTTTAAAGGTTGGCAGGTCGCCAAGAAAAACTAGACAAAAAACTAGTGATTATGATTGAAATTTCTATCTTTTCTCTATTGATTACTTGATCTGTGCGTATATATTACGCACAGAGTAGCAATATAGAGTAGCAACATGCAACATGTAATGAGTCACCATACAATTGAAATTTCATAGCAATTTGAGATATTAAAATTTTTATTTCAATATATTTTATTTATATGAAAGTAACCCAATCCAAACGAAACAGTATGTTTTTTTTAATATTGCATCTTAATTTCATTATTAGACTCATATAGCATTGATCAGCTCCATGCCATGTTCTTCCACATTCTCTGTACGAACGCCCTCAGCATGCTTATAGTAAGCATTGTATGAGATACAGTTTTGTATGAGAGGTTTTGTATTTATATGAGCGGTATGTACCTTAATTAGATACAGTTTTGACAGGTACCCTAAATATATTTTTGCCAGGGAAACTATTTATGTCGTAATATTTAATTTATTAATTGCTAAGAATGACAAAGTTTGAAGAAAATCGTTGAAACGCTATTTGTTAAAATCTCATTTTCAAATTTTTTTATGTAAATAGACAAAATTATAAATTTAATAGAAATTAAAAATTAGGATATTTACATGAAACTGCCAAATAATGGGTTTATTAGGGTTCCATACCTCAAAAGGAAAACTCAAAAATCGCTTGATATAATAACTTAAAATTTGGCGTATTAATAAGATACATTAACCCGCACATATCTGCATAGCCACATTAAAAAATAAATATTTTTTCGTAAATTTATTGGATAACAAATTAGGTACTCGAAGAAAAAACTTAATTTTTTTTGGGTGGCAAACTAGGTACTCGAAAAAAATTAAAATTTCATGTGTCTTTCGCGATAAAATAGTGAAATGGGTCTGAAACTAAATGTTAGTTATCGGTAATACCTCGTATATTTGATCCGAAACTGTTTTGTTTTATTAAAATTTACGAATTATACCATCACAACATTTACCAAAACTTATATTTCTGATAAGATATTCAAAGTTAGTAATAGAATTTCGCCAATTTTTTTCTTTTTGATTAAAAAGTTGCACCCTGCTATTTATTCGATTAAAAATATATCAATAGATGGCGCTAAATATTTGTTTTTGTTGAATTATAGTGTTATCACTGAGTCGCTTGCTATTGCCGACCTCCACCCGCCGTGAGTTTTGACATTTACAAATCAGTCGTCGACGAACCGCTGCATACGGTGTATGTTTTTATTGTGCGTCCACTCTTACTGTATTATCAGCTCTTAGAAGTAAATATTTCAGTGTTTTAATTTTTAGGATAATCGAGTAAAAGATTAATATTACCATGAGTTTTTAGCAAATTGCTTTTCTCACAGAGAAATTACGCATAAATCAAAGAATTTATAACTCAGTTGCTGTTACCCTATGTTACTGCCTGATGCTAACAGAGATACAATAAGTTTGAATTCTTTGTTTTATCTCTTGCGGTTACTGAAAACCAGCAGTGTTACAAAGAAACACAAAAACAAGATCGCTAAAGGAAGCTGAATCCAGAAGAAAAGATTTAAAGAAACACTATGTAACTAAACGATTAGTTAAAGACGTCACAACTTATGAACGCCGAAGTATAAGTTGAAAAGGGGGAATTGCGAACTACAAAGAAGAGATCGTCAAAAAGCACTGCGTAGTATTGTCAAGAATACGTCAGAATCTTCTTTTGGAGTTTTGTATTCTCGATTATCTTCTCCAAGTAACATTCTTACGAGCAATGAAATTCCGAGTATTTCATCAACTAAATTCCCGAGTCACTCATTTTTAAGGCCGCAGCTAGCATCATATAGTGTTAGCTCATGGTCGACAAGAAGCAAAATCGCTCCAAACCTAAAATTAGAAGAAGAAATTAAACTGTTAGAAAATAAATATGAAGTATATAAGAAGAACAAATAGGACAAGACACATCGAATCTTCGATTAAAATATTTTCTGAAATTATAAGAAAATAAAGATTAAATAATTAATTTAATAGCAATGACGTTCTAAGTTAAAGTTACTGTAGGAAAAAAGCAGTCCGTGATATGGAAAAAAACAAAATGCAAAAACTTTACCTATTGGATTACACGAAGAGTCTTTCAAACATTTACATAAGAAAACTCCAATCTCAAATGTTCTTACAGCTACTTTGTGAAAAATAAGCCTATTTATGTCATTTACATGTAAATGCTTGATATATAATTAATGTGTTATAAAAGAAAAATATTCCTATCACTGATTTGAACAAAATTACTATAGAATAAGTATTAACACTACTACGTTATCATAAACGTCAAGTTGTTGCTCTGATTGTAATTTAAATATAGTTACATACGATATCACTGTTCAATACTTAACTTATAAAATATATTTGATGGATAACGAGGATGAAGTTGATGAGAAGTCAAGGAAAAAATGTCAAGGAATAAATTTACTCAAAAATTCAAAGAGGAAACGGAAACTTCAATGCAAAATTTAATTGGAAGTTTTGAAGTATTGTTGAAAATTTTAGGAGATATGTTATAATATGAAACGCAATACAAAAAGTAGTAGAACATGCACGAATATTTTAACTAATGACGAAATAGCATTTCACACTAACTGAAGCGGAAATTAACATGTAAATTTTTTGAAAGATTCAGTCACATCGCTTTGATGGGTGGTACGATCAAATCTTCTTAGACACCGAGATTATGTATCGAGAGCATCTAAAAGAAGATATGAAGGTCTTTTTCTATCGTATTGGACTCACCACAATCTTATACTCTTATCAATTCAAGAAAAAAACCTTGAAATCAAAACAATCTACGTGTTTTCGAAATGATTCAATGATGCAATGTAGTCACCAGCAGAACTTTTATTTGATTGTACATAAAATTATTTTCATCAGACATTGGAAAAAAAACAGGTGAATGTTTTAAGCGTAGTGCTGATCAACTGGTTGTTCTCAAAAAAAGATATATCTTATGCTAAGGTTTTCTGCCAAGCTTTCAGGAACAAAATTAAAATAAATTATATCTTGTTATTTAATGACAACATGGAAAAAATTGTGAATTTCCTCCCAAATGAATTTCAAAATCCGGTTTGCTTTTGTGAACTCTGATTTTGTTCTTGTTTAAATCCTAAAAAATACCCTCCAATACCAATGGACGAATAAGACGATACCGAAAGCGACACTACTGTCATATCGCGAATAATCAATGTGATTTTTCAATCCCAGAAAACATTTTATAAAGCTGTATTTTTCAAGTTAAACTCCCGAAGTCAAAGTTTCTTTGAGTAGACTAAAAGATTCTCAATATTTACATCGATCTAGTTCCAAAATTAAAGATATTGAATTAATTGAAAAATAAAACCTTCATCCAAATAAGATCGAAGAGGGAGTCCATGTCCTGATTAAAGTTGAAAGTACAAAAAACATACTGAAACTAGAGCTTTTGATATAAATTATGAAAATGATGACGTTAAAATGAAATTCTTCAAATGTTTAGACGATAGTAGAAAAAAATCAAATTAGTCGAGAAAGACATATCATATAAGTCGTATGACAACTTACTGAAAATTATTCTGTAAGTTGCCATACGATTTATATATTCAATTTGGGATGTTACAAATTTGTTACGCCTTTAAAAGTATTTAAAAAATCATTTTAATCAAATTATAATACTCGTACTCATGGTTGATTTCTCTCTAGATTATTGCATGATATATATATATATATATATATATATATATATATATATATATATATGTACTTAGTTATAATATTTACAATGAACATTAATTGTTTCCAAATAGTTTAACTCGGTGTTAATAAAATCAATAAACAAGTTGTAACTTTTAAAACGATCAATAACGCTGTAACTGAGTGGTGAAATTCATTGTAAATATTGAGGATTTTACAAGATTACAAATTAAGATTTAACTGTTGCTTCATTGGCATTAGTTCCTACAACATGTCTTTTTAAAATACTTTAAAATCTTTAGCTGGCCGCATAACTTTGTCACTATGGAGAATTTGCATGTTAAATTTTCATTAGCTTATATTAAAGGTTTTAACAAAAAAAAATTACATGCGTTATTTATTAATAGAACTAAAAAAAATATACGTTTTCAAAATTCACGCTAAAACACCTAGTCATGTTATGTAATATCATACCATTGTGGCACATATCAAAAGTTTTGGAAACGTTTATTTAAAATTCTTATCTTAAACTAGCCGTGTCTACGACTTCGTTCGCGTGTAATAGGAAAATAAATTGTCTTTTTTCTCTAATATGTTGCTCCTAGGTATATTATACTATTACTACACCAAATTTCATTAAATTTCGTCCAGTAGATTTTGTGTAACAACCGCTCAAATTAACATAGAGACAGACAAAAATTCTAAAAAAAAGTTTTTCTGGCTTCTGTTATCCATTATATACGATATATCAAACACTTTCTTTAAAATAGTTTTTAATACACAGAATTCTCTTTGTTCTAATTTTATTACATGTATGTGTAGATAAAAATTAAATAAGTCATATAAATTCTTTGCAGTAGAAGTATTAATTTATAATAAAATTCCACAATGCATTGTTCTTCAACCAATCCTTTTAAAAAAATTATACGTAATCATTATCTTATTTCCTGTCTATGTATACAGGCAATTCAAATTCAGTAAGTTTCCAAAAAAACACGTTTTAATAGTGCCAATTGACCCAAAAATCAGAAAAAAGTAGATGGAAGCCGCTAAGAGGGACCTCGTTGTAAACCCTATTTAAAATATATTGTGAAGTTCACTTTTTTGTAAGCTTTATTCACAAAATTCATACATAATCTTCCTTCTTAGATGCGGAATTGTTTCTATTGTCTTTGTTTTTCTTATTTTATCTTAATAATTGTAAATATGGAGAATAACATCGAAAAGTAATTTCAATATGGAGGATAATATGGTCATTCCCCATATTTTTGAACGTCAACAAAAAAAGGAGACAGCAAAGTCTAGATCCACGGTTTGAAAAAGTAAATATGGAGGTTAAATAAAATCAACTTTCGTAAAATACCAAAATAAAAGACCAATTCACTTTATTGTAAAATACCAGTTCACCAGTGCATTGGTTTTTTTATCTCCATACTCGAAAGATTCAGATTTCTTCGAAATAAACACGTCACATGTCTGGTTTCGTCTTAAGCAGGTTTCTTGAATCCGCCTTAATAAAACCTGTTTCCATTTTAGTTCAGTATATCACGAGAACACAAAAAAGCATATTACACTTTGATAAGCTCCTGTGAATCAATTAATGACGTGAGGCCACTGTAAGCTGATTGTTTATTGTCATCATGTGATTTCTGGAAACATTCAGATGACCGTTTGCTACTTTAAATAAAAAATATTTAGTTTTTAGTTTTGAATATTTTTTTTTTCTCGTTTACATGTGATGCATTTCATACGATTCTCCATTGTGCAACTCGATTAAATTAATTATCCCGAAAGTTTTAAAGCAGATTTTCAATATTTCCATATTTATAAAACCTACAGTTTTGGTATGTAAATTTATTATTTGTGCACTAGATGGTGATAGCTAGTCGTTTATTTAAATGGGCTTTTTCAAAGGACATACGATTTTTTTTGTTTAGGGTGAGAGATCATTTGTTTGTTTATTTGTGTGTGCAATCCAATGTTCCCACTTATATCCAAATCGGTTTGACCGATTTAGATATGGTTTTGTAAAATGTTTATGATTCATTGGCAACGGTTCTTAGATAGTTGTTACGGTGATTGCAAACGAATGTTCCCATTTATCTTCCAAACGTTTTGACCGATTTAGATACGGTTTTCTGCAAAATATTTAGGATTATTCGGCGACAGTTCTTACGTATTATCCTGTTAGCTCGCTAGGGGGCGCTTCAACATTTAATTGCAAACTGTTTGACCGTCTGTTTGACCGCTCCAAAACCGTTTGACCGATTTAGATACGGTAACAGCGAAGGTTATTATGTGCTATGTTATTAACTAGATATGTGCTATGTTATTAACTGCAATAAACATTTTTGATTAGTCTATCAATTACTTTGTGGCCTTTCTATAATAATTAGTTACTTTGTGGCTTTTCTTCGACTTCGTCGATGTGTAATGCACGTAACATGTTTCTCAAGCTCTCTAATTCCTATCAAAGAAAACTCTTCAATAATCCTTGTATTATTGAAGACTTTTCTTTGATTTAGATCAGTTATTACTACGCCGTCTAAAGATCGTACTCTACTAAGAGCCACATAATATTGCAATAGCATAATATTGAATGTTTTTAGAAGCTTAGTTATTGAGACTAATAATAAAAAGCAAAATTAAAATTTTGATTAAGCCCACGACAAATGTAAACGTTTTAATCGAAAAGTATAAAATAAAAAGGAAAATTAAAAATTTTGAAAACGTAATTGAAAAACGATTAAAGAATTTTTTTGAAAACCCCCCGACTAAAAGAAAGTAAGAATCTATTAATACAAGTACAAACCTTATATAAAAAGATGCTTAATAGTGGTAACAGAGTTGTTAGTTACATTTATTTACAATACACTGTTTTATTACTTATCTACAAAGATATTATCTACAATGTGTGCAACTCTTTATTAAATGCCATTCATCATTAACAAAGAGTTTTCTGATGCCGGAAAACCAATAATTTATTAATTTTTTTTGTTCAAAATCTTACACGATTCACGTATTATCTGCCCTCAAAAGTAGAACAATCCACATATATCTTTTATGTTAGTGTTTTTTAGACACTGTTAACACAATGTAAGTGAATACCCATCAAAAGGGTTGTGTTTGAATTTTTGAACGATTACGATGGTATTTCCCCTCCTTACATCACTCCAAATTAAAATAGGTATATAAAAGAGCTTATAGCTCTTCTCTCTCTAAAAGCTTAAGCATTAATTTCTTATCTCTCATTAATCTTTCACTATAAACCCTATGCAACAAGCTACAATAACCCTGTCAATAAAGCAAGTACCTATCTAGACCTATTGCACTCAACTTTACTTAAATTAGTCAACCGAACAAACAATTTTCGATTGGCGCTTACCATACTTAAGTTTCGATTAAGATTTTTCTTTTTTTTTTAACTTTCCAACATTATTTCAAATTTCAGAAAATTATATGAAGTTTAATTAAGGATGAGCTATTGCATTTCCGGAAAAGTATTGCATAAAATTTACCATTAGAATATTGAAAAGTCCATTATGCCACACTGCACTGCATAGACAGACGAATTAAGATGTCATAGCATACGAGTATATGAAGTGTGTACCAGTCGCGAGTTATGCTCGTGTAACCTTTTAGATTCATAACATTCGTATAAAGTGTTAATGTTCACTTAGTAATAGCGTGATAAATAATAAAAAAGTGAACAAAAGATTGCAAAACTGGAAAAAATGCATTGTTGTGTATTATTATATAATATAAGAAATTCATGTCATTAATAATTGTTTTTTTCTTTTTAAAATGCCTTGTATTACCTTGATTTTATGTTAGATTCAAATAATTAATTTTACAACAAAAACACTGTCCCAGATAGTGCGGTTCTGATAATTTTTGGTCAATCGATATATGTCATCACATTTGTCCAATCTGTTATTGCGGATTTTTGTGTGAAAAATAGAGAAAAAAATTAATGATATATTTTTGAATTAGGATATTAATTAATAAGCTTTTATTTGATATTCGATTATGTGACCTTTAAGTAAATTTTTTTGTATCGCTTACCCTTCAACATTTTACACGACTGCGCAAAAAGAAGTGTTATATATTCAGATTCATGCATATAATTATGCGAGTTTCTTCTGTACTATCATGGTCAAAACCTCAATTGGAAAATAGTAAAAATAACTTATATAAATATTTATTATAGGACAGAGAGAAAAATTATAAATAATTAATAATAATAAATAAAAAGCAACCTTCTCGCCCAGTCGTATATCAAATTTGTTTTAATGATTTTGCGTAACGTCTGTAATTGGACCGATTTCTCCCGACTATGCCAAATTTAAAATTTCTATGTCAGATAGTTCTTGGGAGAAATGTTTGTTAAAGACGAACAGGCAGACGCCGGTGTGTCTCCATAAGTTCAGTTTTCCCAATTTTGATACTAAACACTGAAAATGCTTTTTACTTTTAATTTATTGGCATTAAAACATCATCACCCAAAAACTGACCTAAACTATTTCACTAGATCTGTTTAATATGACATATTGACATCCACTGTCTTCAGTATTGTTTCTTTCCATTGCGTCTGCCTCAGATATTAGCCATGTTCGTAGTAACGTAAGTAGCTCATTGTATCTAAAGAATATGATATTAATAAAACTTTAGGTGTTATTCCCAGTTCTTAGCTGCGGTGTCTAAGTGCTAACAGAGAATACTTTACCAAGAATTGTAGCAGACAATTTAACCGAGAAGGATTTAGCCCAGAAGTTAGCCATGTTCGTGATGAAGTGAGTAGCTCATTGTATTGAAAGAATATTATATTATTAATTTTTTTTATGTTATTCTCAGGTCTTAACTGCAATGTTAAATGCAATGCAATCTGCAATGTTTACAAAAAGAAACACAAAGCTGGCACGAAGCGCATTCCGAATACATCCACAACGCTCACCGGTTAATTCGCTCGGACTGTATCATTATACGCGTCCCTTTATTTACATTATATGAACGATTTCATTTATTTATACCCCTGTTGTATTTTATACTTACACTATTTCGTAATGAATAAACCCATATCACAGGTTAATAAGTCTTCTTCTTCTTCAATGGCTTGACAGCTCAGGATGGGTCCCAGCCTTCCGCAGAATCAATTCCCAAGTTCCGCTGTTCTTGGCCAGAGACATCCATTTCGGTACACTTGGGATTTAAAAGTCTTTTTCCAGGCAGTCGGGTCACTTAAATTTAGATCTTCCTCTTTTTAGGTTAAATAAATATATTGACGTAATTCTTGGAAATGTTTAATTCAATAGCGCGATATAATTCGTAATAGGATTTTATTTCGATGATACTTCCTGGTATCTATTATTTAGTGCGAACTGTTTAGAGGATTCCGTACCTCCAGAGAAAAATAAACGGAACCCTTACAAGATCATTCATGTGTCTGTTCATCTGCCCGCCAGTCACGTGATGGCCATTTTTCTCAGAAATAGTTTAACGTAGAAACTGTCTAAGTGTGGTAATTTGGCGTAATGATAAAGCATGTTAACTCGCGTATATTACTTAATACTTTAATTAATATTGAACAATATTCATATTTAAATTTTAGAAGAGACAAATAAAGTAGTCGCATCTTATTTAATTCCATGAATTGGGTGAGTTACTAATTGAAGGAGCAAGTTATTCGGACTCTAGAACTATTTATTATAGATCTCTATTTAAGATAATTTTAGAGATATTGATGATAATGTTCACACAAAAATGTATAACCTCTCCCTACCCCGTCTATTGTCTAAACCGATAAACTCAAAGTTATGAAAAAAACAGAATTATTAGCAATTTACATAAAGTTTATCAGAAAGATATAGCGATGACTTTAAACTATTTACTGTAAAATGTAGTTATATATATATATATATATATATATATATATATATATATATATAAATTTATATTATATATACATTTTTATTACATCGTGTATATTTTTATAGTTCGTAAAATATTAACTATATGGTGAAAAATATTATTAATATTTGTAAATAGTTTAACTGAAATACTTTACACCCAAAATACCCAACCCAAATACTTTATACAAAAAAGGTGTGGTAATTATAATTTCCTACGTTCTCACAGCGAGTAACGTAACATTAAATTTCTTTTATTAACTCATTTATTTTATCTTTAATGTATATTAGCAATAATATCTTTCGATCGAGTAAATAATTCAGCATTATTTTTGGTATAATATTAATTAATTAATAATTGACTAACTGATTGATATCAAATTATTGTAAGTCTTTATTGTGAATTTTAAACGATGTAACGTTTAATATATAATTTCTATAATACATTAACTCTTTCATTTCGTAATTTCTACAATCACTACCCACTTTGTAGTGTCGTTAACGATCCCAAACTTCAAGTGTTATTTTTCATTAAAATTCAAGGAATAGATGTATTTTAATGATTTATTTCAATGAAGACAGATTGTTTTATTTCAAAATTAATATTTATTTGCATAATTTTTTTTATATTTTTAACAAAATCAATGTCAAGAATAATAGCCATAACACTTATTGTGTGCTTTTGGTTATCGTTTCAGGTACATAAATCTTATAATCAAACCTGTAAAGCTAGTTATCTGTTACATCTTTGTAGTAAGTCTATGAAATAACAAAAAATAACAAATACAGAAATTCCAAAGCTCTCCGTAAAAAAGGTGATAAACTTGTTTTTTAAAAAACAAGATGATCAGTCTTGGGTTAGGAAATAATTGTAACATGTACTAAATATAATATTTTTTATGGTTTAATTTATGGTCTGATTTGAATACGCCAATAGGGACTAAAAAACCAAGGAAAGCTCACATTTGTAAAAACTTAGATGATTTGTATAGATCTGACAAAAATAATAATCTACAGCAAATCGTAGCCTTTTTTCATCCGTGTGTTCAACAACATAAGTAGCTTTAAATTATATTCTTAAAGAACTCAAATGTTCTCTAAATGCTAAACCTGGCCAAGCCAGCGCACTGACATACATTGTTAGTGCTTCTGGTCCCCGAATTTATTTGTGAAATTTTTGGCCATTTGTAGGGATTTTTTCTATTATAACAAGTATTTTTACTTCGCGAATTTTATACGCTTTGCTCTCTGTACTTCTCTCTCTGAGCACTCAACATTCAGGTCTTGATCCGGCGATTTAAACATATTTTTATCATTGTAATCATCTAAGAGACTGCTGATTTTGCGAAATCGGTGATTCGTCGTCAATTTGACCTTTTAAGATGCTTTGTATTGTATAACCATCAATCGAAAATTACACATTTTCTGTTTGGATGTAAAAAAATTTGTAACAATAACGTTAACATAAAAATTATATAAACGTAACTTATGGAGTAAGAATTAATTTACTAGGTATAAGTTACCCACTGAATTCGCGAGTTCAGTTGAAGATATATATATATATATATATATATATATATATATATATATATATATATAATATATATATATATATATATATATATATATAATATATATATAAATAAATACTAATACATTCTTAAATGTAAAATCGTTCCATAAACGTTAGCAATTAAAGTTTCAAATAACTTTATGCGCTCGTTAGAGTTTTGGCTTGAAATCAATTGGATTTTTACATTCAATAACATGCCATTGTCCCCTAAATTTTTTTATGAATTATTAATAAATATTATGATATCTCGTATATAGTATAATAACGCAAAATTAATTCTACTATCACGAAAAGATGTTCTTCGAACATCGTTTTAAATGTAACTCATTACATTTAAAGTGATGTTCGAAACAATTAATAGGTCGTAATTAATACATGCATAATTTATACAATGTGTCTTTAGTGGTTATTTATGACGATTCGACGTATATTATGCCATTATTACACACAATTCTTTATAAATTATTAATAAATATTATCATATCTCGTATATTGTATAATAACGCAAAATTAATTCTACTATCACAGAAATATGTTCAATTCTTTAGGCAAAGACGGTAATGTAATGGGGATCTATAACTTATCCATTTACCAACAATCGTATGAGTTGTTATCAACTCATAATTTGGTACTTGAGTTACATTTAAAATGATGTTTGAAGCAATTAATATGTAGTAATTAATACATGCATAATTTATACAAAGTGTATTTAGTGGTTATTAATGACGATTCGACGTATATTATGCCATTCTTATACAGAATTCTTTATGAATTATTAATAAATATTATCATATCTTGTATATTGTATAATAACGCAAAATTAATTCTACTATCACAGAAATATGTTCAATTCTTTAGGCAAAGACGGTAATGTAATGGGGATCTATAACTTATCCATTTACCAACAATCGTATGAGTTGTTATCAACTCATAATTTGGTACTTGAGTTACATTTAAAATGATGTTTGAAGCAATTAATATGTAGTAATTAATACATGCATAATTTATACAAAGTGTATTTAGTGGTTATTAATGACGATTCGACGTATATTATGCCATTCTTATACACAATTCTTTATGAATTATTAATAAATATTATCATATCTTGTATATTGTATAATAACGCAAAATTACTTCTACTGTCACAGAAATATGTTCAATTCTTTAGTCAAAATTGTAAATGTAAAGGCAACCTAAAACTTATCAAGTTGCCAATAAGCATATGAGTTGTTATCAACTCATAGCTTGGTACTTGAGATCGATGTTACATTTAAAGTGATCTTCGAAGCAATTAATACGTTGTAATTAGTACATGCATAATTTATACAAAGTATATTTAGTGGTTATTAATGACGATTCGACGTATACCTCATTATATTTGATCTCAATCACCAATTCAATTATTATCATAATTTTCACAATTAAACGAAACTGCATGAAGTATGTAGTCTTATTTCTACTTTATTTCAATTCTTTGCCACCACCTAGGTTTCGATGTTACGTGACAACATCTTCAGGTGGGCCGTTAGCAAAGATAGGTAAGTCGTGATAAAGAATTTAAAGAAAGTAGAAATAATATTACATCACGTAGTTTCATTTGATTTCTACAAAATTAACGCTAAAGATATTAAATATCGTAATTTTATAAAGAGGAGTGTTTTGGTAGTGTATGTGTATTTTAGAATTTAGTATAAATGGTAAAACTGACGACACGTAGCAGGACGTAATGTACTGAAATGTACGAGAGATATCATACAGCGACATCTCGCTCGGAGGGACGCGTAGCGTGACGCCGACCGCAGGGAAGACAAAACAGAAAACCGCAGCCACGAGACGTCGCACAGTGAAACGAAACTGCTATATGGCGGACATAGATATTTTTTTACAAATTCCACTTTTTATAAATGCCCATCGATAGGTCCCATCATTCTGATGAATAATTATAATTACGAGTTTTGGTCTAAAAGTGGTAGTATGCCAGAAAAAAAAAATTTTTATTTATTTTGTATGGTGCGAAACAAGAAGTGCTCTGTTTCTGTCAATCCTCGACAGGTCTTGCTTTAAAATTACTTGAGCATTATTTTTTGAGTTATTGACTATAATACTACACTACCAGCGTGCACCCAAAATTACCCGTTCCCAAGTACTGACAATCCAAAAAACAAATCAAACGGTAAGGCAATATCAATTATTTTTATTTCTAAATCACAGGTCATCAAACATATAACCAAAATAGTTGTTTTATATAAAAATACTAACAAATAGATAATTTTGTTAATTTTCAAATACTAGTTTATCTTACAGATAGAAAAGTTAATTGATAAAAAGTGAACATTTGAAGTGAAAATATTGATTTTTATAGTAAATTAATTGAAAACTAATAAAAAATCAACCACATAAAATTAATTAGAAATACCATAAATAAAGGGTCAAATTAAATATTACCTACAATTACTGTTAAAACAATATTTAAAAAAAATTTAATGTAAAATTAATCACCATCACTATCTTATAATTTATTTATTTCAATAAATTCTTATTCACGTCTATAAATATTAAAATTTAGAATTAACAGATATGAATAAATCGATGAAAAGTTTTAGAAAATGGACTTATTTAAAAAAAATCTCTATGTCCGCCACATAGCAGTTTCGTTCCACTGTGAGCCAGGTGGATAACTACTTGAATTATAAAGGACGTTATCATTGCATTGTGACTTATGATAATAAATTTGTTTCAATTATGCTTTAACCTTTATCATTGATTCAAATAATATAAATAGACCCCGAGCATACAAAACGTTTCAAACTACGGTTCATGTATGTACTAAAATATATGTAGATCTATAAAGATATCTGTCTCTTCATCTCTCTCACATCCGAAATATGTGAGATCTATTTTATCCGGGCTATTTGTCTCTCTCACACGCGAGACATGTCGTTACTTTCTCTCCCTTAGTTTCGAACCGTTTTGGAAATGTTAAAATGCATTTATTTCTAAATAATTACAATTATTTAGAATGTAAGAAGTCTTTTTTCTTGAAACTCCACCCCCATCTTAAGATTCGTACGTGACCAAAGTGTTGGGCGTGTAAAAATACTATAAGAACAAATGGGTAAAATATAGTACAAATAGTAGCGAATAAGACAAAGACAAATAACAATTCAAATAAACATCACTCCAATTCTTCATGAATAGTGTGACACTATACGTGTACGTAACACACCTGTACGTAAATTGCTGCATATGTGTCTTATTTATGTTACTGTTGGTGTTGTTGCACTTCCAGGATGAGCTTGATGTCGCAATGGCTAAGAACTACGTTTTCCCGAAAAAAATATATATTGACACACGACCGCTTGCAAGGGCTGACATATAAAAATATAAAAACAAATGGGTAAACTATAGTACAAATAGTAACGAATAAGACAAAAAACAAACAACAATTCAAATAAACATCACTCAAATTCTTTATGAATAGTGTAACACTATCTATACGTAAATTACTGCATATGGTCTTATTTATGTTACTATTGGTGTTATTACACTTCCAGACTTGAAGTCGTAATGGCTAAAAACTATGTTTTTCCGGAAAAATTATCTATGGACACACGACTGCTTGCAAGAGATGCCATAACTACAGATCATGCCGTAACTAATTGACGCAGATACGTGTACCTGCGCACTAGCCTGTACGCTATTCGTACGCTTAATGTACGGGCATTATTTATATTTTTGTTTTTAATACAGTTCTAAAGTACTTTCACTACGAAGATATTTTAATTACAACTATTGTAAACAGTTGTTTATAGAAATCCCAATTAAGTGTATTTTCTATATTTCCTAAATTTTAAGCCATAATTAATATCCATGTGTCGTTCTTGCAAAGATCCTCTAAATAAGAGAATGAATAGGAATGTAACCGAATGCATAATAAATGATGAAGGTGATGAGGGAATCATCGAGTGTTTTAAAATATTTGATATGGTACGTTTATAGGTCCAGATTGAAAACTGCTAAAATCATTCTAACCTCACCCGAAGGTAGTAACGAGACGAACTACCTTCCATTTACAATTCAACATATACAAACACACAACAAAAATCTGAGCGTATGTACTTAGCATTAGGTTTGAAGTGCGGTGCGCATTAGTTTTAATTGTTGCCATACACTGCATATTTCAGTAGCTTAGTAAGTGCCCCCCGCGCACTAACAACTTTAATCACCGGCAACTAAACAGTTTATTCACCCGTGAGTTGTTAGCCGTATTCAAAACCGTATGTTTCATTCGAATTTCTTCAAAGCGACTGAATAGTTGCTTTGAAAAAGTTGCCGGTGCGCAGGGGTACTAACGCTGAAGGAAGAAAGAATAACACCCAGGCACAGAACAGAGTTTAGTAACTACATTGACAGACGAACTCTACTTATTTATTTTACTTTTTGACACAATTAATGATTATTTGCTACTAACCTAACCAACTGTTAGTACACCCGGGCACTGGCTACTTTAATCACCGGCAACTAAACTGTTTACTCACTCATGAGTTGTTTACTCACCCCCGCGTCATGAGCTGTTTACTCACCCCCGCGCACTGGCAACATTTTCCAAGCAACTATTTAGTTGCTTTGAAGAAGTTCGAATGAAACACACGATATTGAATGCGGCCCCGCGTACGACGACTTTTTAGTTGCCACAGCTAACAATTCACAGGTGAGCTTACTGTTCAATTGCCGGTGATTAAAGTTGCAAGTGCACCGGGGCACTTACAATAGCGTAATAAAACATAATTGGTGTGTGTTTGTGTGTGTGTGAGTAAAAGATCGATAAGTGCGAGTCGAACTTCCTGCAATACGTTTTACGTACTAAAGTGTACAATTGTAGATTTTTTAACATTACTGAAACTGCGTTTTATTCAACGTTCACAAGCAAACACATGAAGTATTTATGAGTCGTGTTTACACACGACTCATAAATACTTCATGTGTTACATGTGTGTCCTTTTGGGCTTAGAAAGTTCTTTGTGATAAACAATTAAAATATGTATTTGTGATAAACAATTAAAATATAAAAAGAACTTAAATATTGACTATTCCAAAAACTCAGATGATACGAACAAAAAAACTATCTCAGGTGTGATTTTACATTTGTTCTGGACGACCGCAGCAATCAACGCTACCATCGAGCGGCCGCGGGTTCATAACCCCTGACGTGACAACCGGCGGCAGCAAAGAGATCACATGGTAGCATATAAGAGACGTTACAGCAGTACAGCTCGGATTCTAGCAATTCATTGAGTACATTCAGACACAATTCGAGATATTGATAGATCAACAGTGATAGGCAACTTTGTAAACAGTCATTTTAAATAATAAAAAATTGTCTTACAACTGATTTGTGATGTAAGTAACTGTTATTTACCAATAACTGTTATATTGAATAACGTTATTAAATAATAACATAATATTATATCTGTTAAAATATAACATGGTACTGGATAATAAAGAATTAACTTTTATTCAATACTCTCTCAAACGATATGTTTTTATGCATTACACACAATACAATCTCTACTTATATAAAGACATTTCTGTCCGTGTATTTTCGATAGCATATTGATAATTTTTGTGGGGTATTTTAATCCATATTTGATTAATCTAGGTAAAAAGCAGAATAATAACGAATACAGTGGTTAAACGTTTTTAAATTTAAAACTGTCGATATGTCAGAGCGCCGCAAATTACAAATTGTACAGGTAGTTTTTTAAAGTTTTCTTTTCCTGGGTCAAATTAGTTAATTAGTTACAATCAGATTTTACTGCTTTTTATCCCACGATTCATGTTACATATCATATTTTTAATACAAAGAAAAATAAGTGCATATTTACAAAATTACAAATAAATATTGTAAGTCAGTCACTGTTAAACTGTTACTTAACAATAACAATTACAGATCACAGTTATGTTATCGTTCAATAGAACGCTAAACGAATATCACATACGCAGACTTCAAATAGCCAAAGTACCAAAGAGGAGTATCCGTTGGAAATGGCCAGGGCGAGTTCTTTCCAGACTTCATGGTTAACAGTGACGGATCTGGTGGACCTCGAATTCTCCCATCCAGCAAAAGTCAAGTGTGGGGCTCTGACTACTGCCTGTCGTCTCGCACAAAATTATTCTTGAAATTATCAATGTATGTACATAGCACACAAAGTTAAGTATAAAAAAATATTACGAAAAAACTGACTGAACAAAAAACCGAAAAGGATGGAACAAGTTTTATTAACAACGTCATCTGCAAGCGAGTTGAATTTTTGGATGTTACTTTTTTATTGTTTTTTAAAACATGCTAGAATGCTTCGGTTATTGTGACGAATCTATAGGCATCCTAATCACAAAAGGTTTAAGAATTATTTTTACAACTCAGCTGCGTATCCTATGTAACTCTAAGCACAAAAAACCTTATCCTCTCTAATTCACGGTCGGATAGAAATTCATGAAACTTAGCGTAGAATTGTTTACACTGTTCGAACTTCTGGCTCACTGCAGAAAAGAAGGAAAAATCTCTTAGCCCTAATTTATTTTGTTTTTAGATATTAGTTTTTCAATTCTATACAGGCCTCCAATAAAACTAAAGTTCACTTCGTCACTGCAAGATCCAAACTTCATCATTTTTTTAGGATTTGTAAAGCCCCTTTAAATAATGTCATGTTATAAATATATATATATATATATATATATATATATATATATATATATATTAGTGGCGCTTATGATTTTTTAAAAAACTTTGAACTGCTTTTGATTTGAACCTAATCAACCAATCAAGTCCATTCACGAAACCTAATCAGGATATAAACCGAAATTAATTTTATATCAATTTTCAATCAAAATTATTAAGACATATGGCTTCCCTCGGTTGAGAAATTTTACCTACACCCTAGAGTATTTAGTTAAAAATTTCATGTTTAAATGAATTTCCAAACAAGTAAAATATAAACCAAAAAATATTGTATCTATTAAAAAGTATTAGAATACATACATATATACATATATATATATATATATATATATATATATATATATATATATATATATATATATATGTATATATATATATATATATATATATATTACTAGTATAATATATTTTTCCGTCTGCGAAATAATACTGGAGGCCCAATAAAAAAAGTGTTCGGTGTGTCGATTCGTAAGTTGTTTTGATGGTGTCACGCGGCACACGGTGTGCATATACAGCAGCACGATTAACCCTTGCATTAACTTTTAAATAATGTATCCCGGGAACAGCATAGGATAGGGAAAAAACTACCCATTATAACTGTCTCGTTTAGCTCTCGAGAACCTATAGAAGCCGGTTATCTACATCGATTTAAGAACACCTTTTTAGAAAAACAAAACTGTGTAAAAAAATGTATTTGCATGCATTCGCGCATTTTCAGACGTTTTATTTAACTTTAACGACACTTAACAAGTATTAACTAAAATGCATTGTCGATTCTTTTATGAGAGATAATTATGCACTTTGCTTTAACAATGAGTGTGAATCGTTTACCGACAGAAAATTTGTACTTGCTTCAACATTATCAGGAGACCGAATTAGCTGATAAAAAGCCCGAAGGTCGAAACTAACTGTAGAGATAACATATGTAACAACTTAATCTGATCATTTTATTCGCCATATTGTTCTGTTGTACGTTCGTATATAGCAGTCATAAATATTTATCAACGTAGCCAGAATTAAGGATTCTTTTCAGGGAAACTATCTACTCATTTTATTTTTAAAGTGTTGATTTTATTTTCTCTAGTCATTTTTGTTCAAATTTAATATATTTTTAATACGCTCTTATTTGCTTCACTTTTATATATGTTTATTAATATTTACGTATGAATGAACGGAATCTTTCAATTAAATTTTCACCCATTTTCAAACGCCAGAATTATTTAAAATTTTGCTCAATTATCAAGAACCAGTGACAATACATTAATTAAGAAAATATAAAATTATAGTAAAAAAACTTAAAAAGATATTTCTTAGTCTTTAAAACTATTAGTTTAAGACTAAAAATATAAAATTAGTGTTTAAAAAACTAAAAAACATACGTAACATTTAAACTTAAATGATTTGTTTCATTACAAACAAGAAAAATTGCAGTTTAAAAAAAAAATAAAACACTTGCTTTTTTAATAATATGAATTAAAAAACAAAAAAATGAAAGAATGTCATCCAATCGTTATTAAAAAATAAATTTTAATGTAATGAGAAAGGTTAGGGCGCTTGATACAAGTTGTCGTAAGTTTATTTATCGTTTGCTATTTGTAAAGGTAGAGTCATTATGAAATGGTAAGTCGAGAGCACCTCACGCTTCTTTTTACATTAAAGTTAATTTTTTTAATCAGTCATATTTTCAGTTTTTTCAAAAAATTAAATTATACCGTGAGACATCTTTTCGCTCTTGACCAAAATATTTATATTTAAAGATTATTTTTTTTATATTTTAGTTCAAGTTGCTACAAAAGCGTGTTTTTTTAGTTTTTTTATACTTTAATTTTATTTTTTGTTTGCAACGAAACACTTCATTTACTTATAAATGTTAAACTATTGTTGTAAAATAAGCACTTAAAACTCTTGTTCAGAAGAATACTCATGTTTTTCTACAATATTATTTACAAACGCTGTCTCATTACTAGAATGAATAGGACAGTAAAGCCCTGCATTACTTATAATAGGTTTAGAAAATAGTTCATTTCAAATACGCGGAAAACTTAAATTCGATTCTCATTAGAATAATCACTTCGTAATAGTAACAATAAGCGTCATCTCCTTTTCCTTAACCCGCGCCTAATTAACACACGACGGCAAAGTATAAGTCAATTGAAGACTATTGGGCGAGCATGTGTTCCGCGCGCCGCTCGCGTCCAGTATGTCGTTGAATTTCGCGATGCGCTGAGTCAAAAGCGTTCGCTCAAAGTCCGCCGCGCGACCCACCTACGTCCCTACGGACTTTGACAGCGTCCAGAATACGATAAGCGATTGCCCACATAAATACACCTGTCAAAAAGCGACAACAGTGCTAAGTGTGCAGTGATAGTCACTTTGTGATCAACGACCGTCTAGAAATTGGGCGGAGTGTCTCGCCGGACTTATGCCGACGGATCGATGGGTGACACAGTTGTGCAGAATGCGATGTCTTGTGGCCCTTACGCTCGCAGCTCTTGCGACTTTCCTCTCTATTATCGTCGTTGGCATGACGACTGCTGTGTGAGTACTAAATGTTGACTGAATACACGAGTATATTAGTTTTTGACTGTGACATTTCGTTTGATTTAGAGAACTGTTTTGGTATATTGTTTTAGACAGAAGAGAATTATTATTTACTTTCAAAGATTTGCTTCACTGTTATATTGTTAAGCTTTTATATAAAATAAAATCATATTTACAAAACATAAGTTTTACAAAATCAGTTATTTTTTAGTTTAATTTAGGAAATTAAATTAAAATCTATTTCATTTTTGATTATACTATTTTACATAAAGAAAAATCGATACAGGCGTAGCTTCTATTGAGTACCTTTTAAAAAAATTATTGCGTTTACTAAAATCGGATAAAAATGATGAATTTGAGATATCTAGTTTATTTTATGTTATAATTATATCCCGTTGCGTTATGTTGGAACAAATATTTTAGATCGAAAATCTAAGGATACATGGAATTTATCAACAGTTAATGTTAAACCAAATATCAAATTAAATGTTAATTATATTTACATTTTAGAGCTTTGTTTGTTTATTTTAAAGAAAATTATTAATTAATTTTCTCGTAACTTTTATTGTATCTCAAAATACATAATTAAACCAAAACATATGTAATTTAATATATAATTAAAATCGCATTTACTTTCTAATGTAATTAAAGTAACACTTGGGCATACATAAGTGAAACCTATACAAATATCCGACATGAGACTATTTTCAAACAAAGAAATTATTCAAATTTCAAAATATACCTTATAAGTATATTAATTATTTAAACCAATTCTTATTTAATAACAATACTGTCCGTAAACGTAGGTATATTAATATTATAATATGAAATTAAATAAATAAATGTTACGTAAGCTTTTATTGATTATCATAATTATCTAGAAATTTGTGTTGCGTCCACTTGTCATAATATAGCATAACAATATATATATATATATATATATATTAATAATATGCAAATATATACATAGATACGTCACATATTGGATAATAATTTAAATTATGCTTGACATTCGTGAAATAGTGAAAAGGTATCAGTACAGAATTTTTTCATTGAGCGCGCAATTCTGTGCCTACGAATTCCTTTCCAAGACTCCCTCAAATCTACATTTTCAATTTAAGCGCCCTGAGTTCCCAATGAAAGTTCGTTTCGTAACTACTATTAATAAAACTCAAAGACAAAACACTGGTGACTGGAGTGGACTGTTTCTTCCATGACCAAATACAGGTGGCCCTACAATACGTAACACTTTACGTCTTACTACCATCAAAGCAAACATTAAATATATATTTGAAATTTGAATATAGTAACCAATAACCATAATGAAATTTTATTATAATAGCCAATAGCCACCTGACTGAAGCCAGGGATGGTCGCTATTCTATTTATAATGCATTTTTTAAAATGATTACACATCTCTTTTACTTAAAAAAAAAAGAATTTGTGGCTTATATTACATCATAAACACAAAATAGTATTTTGAATTAGTATTTTTTAAATATTATATGTGCGATGTGTTAACAAATCCCTAGAGAAATACTTTTATTTAAACAATTTGTTTCGTTCATGCTTTTGAAAATAATATATTATTACGGTGGGATGAACAGAAATTGTGAACTTAAAAAAGTGTTTAAAATTAATCGAATTGTATTTAATAAACCTGCAGTTGTGATATTTTCCCGGGAAAAATGTTATGAAGTTGAAAAAATTCACTTATATTGCAGTCATGCAAAGCTTCCCATCCAAACATTTAGTCACGTGATATGATAATTCCACGACGTTACGATGCCCCAAACAAAAAATTTAATTGAAAATGGGAGATCTATCTCTTTCACACACTTCGTCGTTCTGTAGTGACAGATGAATATTGTTTATGGAATTCAATTGATGGAATCGCGCTATCTTGCTCACACATTTCACATTGAAGTTGGTCATATATTAGTATACTTGGATATGTTTAGTATATTTTGACGTCACGCATTCTGATTGGCAGACAATTTTTGATTTCAATGATTAAATAAAAATATTTATACTAAATTTTTTGCAGTTAAATAATGTTATTCATTATTCTTACCTCAAAAATAGTGATACACATTAATCAGATTGTATTATACCTGTTGCATATAACCTATTGGACAGTTAGCAATAAACCTAAATCTGAAAATTTCTATAGAGAACTCGTGTAAATTGTAATGAGCTAACAAAATTATAGGAGATAAAATAAATATTACATAGTCAGACTTACCCATTTATATTAAATATATAACTCAAATGAAATGTGAAAATTGAAAAAAAATTATTAGAAATGAAAAAAAATTGTGGTTAAAGTGAATATCGTGAACCGAAATCGAACAATGTGACGAATAGAGACAATTATATAATTACCAGCTGTGCCCTGCGGTTTCACTAGCGTGAAATTTTGAATAAGAAAAATTTTTTTTCTTCTTATATGTTGCTCTTGGTTATAAACTATTACAATACCAAATTTCATCAAATCTGTCTAGTAGATTTTGTGTGATTGATGCAGAAAATAATATACAGACAGATAGACAAAAATTCTAAAAAAAATTACTTGAATTTACACTGTTACAATTTTATTATATGTATACTTGAATTGCCATGGTTTAATTAACTTTTATTCTGCAAATATGATAATTGTTACCATAATAACTTCAGAAAAATATTTTGAGTATGACTGAAATTCCCGGTATGGGTGTTCCTCTACCACTTATATTGAACTATTTACAAATGTTTATATTATTTTTCATCATATGCATATATTGCGTTGCCTAGCATATCTTTCATAAGCGAATAAATATTGAAAATTTCTCTAAACTAGGAGATTCATAGAAATTTCTATAATTTTCCGGTAAACTTTAGATGTACTTCCAGTAACACTATGTTTCCTTTCATAATGACTAACAGTTTATTAATATTTTATCAATCCTTCAGTATTTCTTCAATATGTTTGAGCAACGACTAGCCGTTTGGATCGCTTAAGAATAACGGCTGTGGCGGACAGAGGCATGGTATACAAACGGTGTACATGGTGTACACGTGAGTAATTTTATATGGGTTCCTATTATCCCTTTTGAGGTATGGAAGAGCAAGTTACAGAGATTCTAAATGTTATGTAAGGTATTTCTAGATACATTGATGAAATTGTCCAAACCTTCTTCTTAAGAAATCGTCTGTCATGGAATTTATATATTTAAGAGAAACAAACCTCTTATTACATCTATAGTAGATACTATTTGTTTGCTTCTTAATTTTATTTTTGGGTATAATTATTATAAGATTCCTTCTTAGCCCGGAATGATTATGATATCAAATTTGTACACACATGTATTATTTGAATGTCCTTAATTATAATTTTTATAACGCCCAAGTAATTGCAGAAAATTTTCATAGCAACTTAGACGTTACACAATTTATAAATAAAGACATTCAAATAGTTAATGTACGTATGTACATATGTACGTATGAATTTGATCAAGTAACTATGAATGGCAAAACATAATAAAAATTTTAGTAACCTCCAAGTTAATATGGAAAAATTTAAATTTTCTTCAATCGTTAATTATGTTTAACAACACTAACCAACTGGCATATATCCAATTCATGTATCGTGCCACTATATGCACAATGCCACTTTTGCGTCTTACAAGTTACTCAACAATAAAATGATAAGATTTGGAATAAGAACGTGCTTTATCTTATATTCCTAGAGTAAACAAGATAATTTTAATCTTCTGCAGTTTGGTTGCCAGATTTTGCGGAGACTGACAATTAGTGTTACCAGATACAATTTGCAGGAAATCAGGATTGTTAGATAAAAATTGGTACAAAGGAACGAAAGACTGGGTATAAAAAACGTACTTTTTTATTATGTTTTACAATCAAAGTAGATCATTCGATATCCATTGCTGTCCAAATTCGCTTCGGAGACTTTCGTTCATTCGACTTTATTTACATATATTGTTGAATCCATGTGAGCTTAATTTTGAATTATTAGTTGAACAATTAATAATAATTTTTAAGATACACTAGGCAATATGTTTATTTGGTCGAAAACAATTTTTATAAAAATTGTAAACATTTAAATTACCTTAAATGTTCACAATTTTTCTTATACCTAAATTTGTACGAAAACCTCATATGCGAGTTCTGAATCCACTTAACAGGTTTTATTTCTGGTATTTTTAATTAAAAATATTTAAATGTACCCTCAATCAATATACACGTGTTTGAAAAGATACCAATCAAAAGTCTTGATAACACCTATCTATTGGTATTACCATCGGCGTTATCGATGATAATACGTTGGGAAATTAAATTATTTTGGTATATGGATACCAAGGTTCGACAAAAATACCAATTACGTATTATAAATACCTTATCATAATACCACGGAAAGGAATACTGTTGGTGATATGAAAGATGATATTTACTTGAGATATGAAAGATAAAAAAATACATGTTTTATTAAACATTACTTACGGTTATAAAAGTTTTCGCTATGTTTGTGAAACATAAAAATTCATTTAACATAAATATATTTGGATCACATTTTTTACGACAATATAATTGTTATATCGTTAAAACTGATAATTTAATATAGAACATGTAATTTAATAATGGTTATGTATTCGAGAAAAGCTGAAAATATTAGTTAATATCGAATCATTTAAAAAATGTCAAAATTATGAGACACACATAAAAGAATTATGTTAGAGGACAAGCATTATGTTTGCTGGCAATTTTTAAGGTAAATATCTGGTCAAGAAACGACCGAACAGGGCGATTACTTCATCGCGTATTTATGTGATCTCAAACATGTTTATGTCGTTTATTTATAATAGTTTATTTTATTTTTATAGTTTTCTATAAAATATTTAAAAAGATAATTTTTACCGATATTTCGCGACTACGTTTCGTGGCCAAACCTTGTGTAAAACTAAAATGTTACATTTAATATATTCCTAAAGTCAACAACAATTAACAATCACCTTTGCATATAATTGATTCTGTCGAATATATTAAGCGAGATAATGCAGAAACTGGTGTCCAATCAACGAAACAATCACCTTTGCATATAATTGATTCTGTCGAATATATTAAGCGAGATAATGCAGAAACAGGTGTCCAACCAACGAAACAATCACCTTTGCATATAATTGATTCTGTCGAATATATTAAGCGAGATAATGCAGAAACTGGTGTCCATTCAACGAAACAATCACCTTTGCATATAATTGATTCTGTCGAATATATTAAGCGAGATAATGCAGAAACAGGTGTCCAATCAACGAAACAATCACCTTTGCATATAATTGATTTTGTCGAATATATTAAGCGAGATAAAGCAGAAACAGGTGTCCAATCAACGAAACAATCACCTTTTGCATATAATTGATTCTGTCGAATATATTAAGCGAGATAATGCAGAAACAGGTGTCCAATCAACGAAACAATCACCTTTGCATATAATTGATTCTGTCGAATATATTAAAAGAGAAAAAACAGAAACAGGTGTCCAATCAACGAAACAATCACCTTTGCATATAATTGATTCTGTCGAATATATTAAGCGAGATAATGCAAAAACAGGTGTCCAATCAACGAAACAATCACCTTTGCATATAATTGATTCTGTCGAATATATTACGCGAGATAATGCAGAAAAGGAATAGGGTCTTTCAGCTGCATCATAATTTTCATTCATACGTTTATAATTTTTATTCATAAAATTCTAAACGAACAAATTAATGTCGAACGTTCATTTGTTTGTACAGAATTTTATGAATAAAAATTATAAAAAATGAACGTCGAACGAATACATTACGTAATTTTGAATTGTTCGTATCACGAATCTTAAGCGATATATAATTCACGTCGGTATTGTAATCCGTATGTGAAGAATATTAATTAACTAAATAAATATATAACCAAACACTATAAACTAATAAATTAATACAGTTCTTGACACCTTCTCATTATAACGGCAGTCACAAAAAGCGTCATCTAGCGGCTGGAGTTGTTGACATTATCCCTGCACTCGACTGAGTATGTTTTGTATTGAAAGTAATATAATTGATTAATGTTTTGCGTAAAGTTCTTATTATGTTTGCGATGATGAAAGAACTAAGAAATACATATTTAGTTCCTTAATTTAATATTTTTTCAATTTGGAAAAAATTGAAAATTAAATAAACGCAAGACTAGCTGCAATAAATATAAGTTAAAAACAAAACATTAACACAATATCTTAGCTTAATAAATCCTTGTTTCTAAAACACTATACCTCAAATTGATCCAAACACAAAACATGCTTTGTAAAAATAACAAGAGCTCTTGGTTTTAAAAGGTCACCTATAGATTTACATTCCTAATGTTGTTTACAATAGTTAAACCCATATACTGCACATATTGAACCAATTTAAACGACATTAACATAAAAAAATAACCAAAACAATCTCTTAGCAAATGAACACCAGCTATTTAAGATATTTTGTGTTAGCTCAAACCGTGCGGGACAGAGCGCTTGTTTAATTTAAATTCAGAACTGTTTGTATTTTTTTTTCTTTTTCGCGAAGTCTTGCAATTGAGTGGTGGAGGACCGATTGCCTGCGTGTACGTGTGTTTGTAACGCGATGCTTCCATAAATTTCAATAGAATTTCATGAAATTTTAGCAGGGATTTTCCTTATGCACAGCGGCAGATGACAAATAGCTCTTATTTTATGAACTCGTTTGAGAACCTGCTATATTTTTTATGTCTGTCTGCTTCTGACAGTTTTCCTTTCGATAACGCGATTTTTCGAGTAGGGCAACATTTAAACAAATGTAAAGTACAAACTCTCTGCCCGTTATTATAAAATGAGATCTTTTCGGACAACAGGTTTAACCTTTCTCTGGATGAAAAACATAATAGTTTGTGTGTTAACAGAAACATTTTTTATGAAACAAGGCATTGTCTCACCATTGTTTAGTTAAAAATGGTATGAGATCGCGTTTAGAGTGCGTAAACGTTCTTTATAATCTGAGAGTAAATATTTTCTCTCAGTTTATAAATATTTGATTGAAAATATATTTCGGGTGGCTTGGATGTTACGCATTAGAGGTATGCGATATCAGTATTTTTTCATACTAGAAGATAATTTACGAGAATATGTATAATAGGTACTGTTATGAAATACTAGGTTATACGCGGCACGCGTACGCACCTGTCAGGTGTTTTGATTTGGAGTGCTCCCGAGAGCTCGTAACACAAGTTGTAATTATATAGTATTTAATATTTTTTGCTTGTTACATACCGGAATTTGTCATATTTTGTTCTTTCACTTATGTGAATGAAAGTAAACAAAAAGTTACATAAATGATATCTAATGATTAATGTTCTATTATTATAAACCTTTTGTCACGGATCTTCCAAGAATATGAATGAACATGTGCGCGTCAAATGTCGATGGGCAATAGATTTTAAACAGACTGGAGAATACCTAGTATGAAGCAAGCACAAAGTACGAATATATGAGATATTAGCTTGCCTAAGAGTATGATATGTTACGAATATGAATCTGTTACGTGGAATGTTTTGTTTCATTTTGAATTGAGACGGGATTTATACGATGAAAGGGATAGCCTGCACACGTTCATAATTGCTTTGTTTTTTGCTCTTATAGTAGTTGAGTCGTTACAAAGAGAGACAGAAAGCTGCGTATTATGTAACATGTATCTACGGAATATTATATACTAGTACGTCCATTCCATGCAAATACTTGGTACTCGTACGTTTTACAGTATAAACGCTCCACCTGTATTACATACGTTATCTTCCAACTAGCTGTTCTCCTGACTTAGCGCAGGTATAAAAGGGACCATGATTACTGAATTGCTATTGCTGAATTGGTGTAGAAAGCCGGCTTCTGTGTCCCTGAGTATAAAGTAAGACGATTATAATCAATAATTATTGTATCGTACCATCACATTGATGAAGTACACTATGGTATTTAAAGTTTATCGCAAGGTAATCCTTGATGACACTAATGTGTCATCAAGGATTACCTTGGTGACACATTAGTGTCATCATGGATTAATTAATGACACTAATGTGTCGTGTGGAGTGATGCACACCTAGTGACGCTCGGCATCACTAAGCGATGCGGCGAACACTTTATTCGGCTATGCACATGAAAGATTTAAGTATTACAGTGACATAACGAATAAACCTTACTTAACCCACAACAAAAACAAAATAACGTATAAATGCATCTCCTGTCGCCCATAAATAAAATACTGAAATGTTATCATCTATAGTTTTGTCATTATTTACTGCTCGTAAAATGATATGATGATACTATTTCTATTAAGCCAACGAAAAAGAGCGTTAGCATGTGATACGTTAACGACTTATAAAGGTAAGCACAACGCGAGTGAGATACAACATACGTCAAGGCAACCGTTATTGTCGTGAGTTGGCTAACGCATACGTTAAGTGAATTAAATGATACAACATAGGACTGAATATACACAAAGTTATAAAATATATTTTATATATTTATAATACACAAAGATATTTTATATATTTAGAGTACAAAAGAGATGGTGAAAATCCCATGTCAAATAAGCAGTTTTTGTGCCAAATGGTAAAAGATAAAAAAAACATTCGTCTTTATAAATAACGCATGATTTATAAAGATGAATGTTTTTCATCAAAATAACCATGTTAACTTTTAAAAAACTAGAAAAAGCCCTGGAGATTTCGGTCGTAACCCCGGACAATTAATTATTAAAGTATAAGCTCCTATTAGATTAAAATTAAACAGGACAGGTTATATTAAATTATTTATGTGATACTAATCAAAATTATTTCGTATTAATCAAATGTATTTCCTTTGCTTATCACAAACAACAAATTTTACGTATAATAATTTATAAAACAATCATAAAGTCTGCATAGACAAAGTAAAAAGTCAATTCCAATCTACATCCTTAATTTAAACTCTGATGCTTAATCAACAGGTAAATTGAAATAATAACCGACTGTAAAAATTCAATCAAGAATAAAAATTAATTTTGATTGAACACATATTAATATATTATTATAATGTTATAACGAGATAAACGTTTTAAAATTTCTCGGTTTAAAACTTCGATCAGTTTTAAAATTGCTAGCAAGTGATTATAAATTTTGTATTTGGTCTTAACAACTTAAGATTAAATATTTGATGTTTGTTTTTCATTAGTTAGATTAAATTAATGTGTTAATAATAGAAAATATTTTTTTTTAAACTCTGGACACTTTTAAAAAATTCCACCAGATTTTTTAAAATGAGAACAGTTTTTGGGGAAAAGAGAATAGATGGCAACCCTACGTTTAAACTTATTCGGTGCAACCATGCGATAATTCAAAAGTACGATGAATCACATGCATGCCGCTTTTGGCTCGTACATGACCCAAATTATATGTATATTCCTCAAAATATATTGTATACACAATAAATATATAAATGAACAAACAGTTCCATTAGCCTAGTTTAAATTTTAATATAACTATATTTTAATATAACTATAAAAGTATATTTCATACATATAAGAGTTGTGCCCAAATCTCTTTAAATTATTGTTAAAACTGTTTAAAAAAGGGAAAGCTAAAGGTTATACCGATTTCTAATTCAAATACTTATGAGTTCCAAGGTTAAATATTACGAAAGAATTAAAAAGAATGTAGTAGGAATAGAGTAGGAATATTTCAATAGTTGCATAGACAACAGACAGTTAAGAAGTCATTGAACGATAGGCGGAAAGCCAGTGCCATAGTCAATAATTACACATAAAATAAAGTTTGGCTCTTGAGTTAATTTTAATAAAAATTCTAAAAGAACTTTTCTTTGTTCGAAATATTTTTATATAGAAATATACATCATCCATTTTATTTTGTTACAATGCAACCAAATGATCGCTGAGGATATAACATATCATTCTCAGTTAACAAGAACATATGTAATTATATAACTTTTGGAGACAGAATCGTGCTGCACATAAATACGATATTTACTGCAAATGAGAACGGCAAAAGGCGATAAGGTATTGGGCCCAGGTGTTACAAGAAGAAAAATATACTCGTATACATAAAACGAAAAACTAGTAAATTTTTTTAAAAAGTTGTCAATGAGATATGAGAAATCTTTTTTTTATGGAAAATGAGGTTATTTTTCATAATATTTTATAAATTTTAGTCCATCTGTATTCTCTATACATAGACAGCGTCAATCTAAGAAATTTGTAGATTCCACAAAGTCGTTCAAAAACACAAATAGCACTGGTAAAGAACGGAAACGACATTCCTTTGAATAAACAAACACTGAACAAATGTCAATGTCATTTCACACTTTTTTTTATTTATTTTTGAAAATGGATACAAATTTCAAAAGCGATTGAGAGTATTTTTTGTAATCGTGTCTAAAACCGTATTATATAATTTGCTAGATTTTTATTATTATTTTTATTCTTTTATTGAGAATTCTCGACATATTAAAAATATAATTAGAAGATAGTTTTTTTGTATTATGATCACACAAGCAATTTATAATATATCTACATTTTAGATAGTTTTTTTTGTATTATGATCACACAGGCAATTTATAATATATCTATATTTTTGTATTATGATCACACAAGCAATTTATAATGTATATTTATATTTTTGCTCTTCCTGATTGTAAATTAAAACATTGTTTGTTTTTTTTAATCTAAATTATAATAGCTCCTTTTCAAAATTGTTATTTTATTTATGCAACGCCAGGTTCATTTTTTGTCAAGTACGTAACAAACTTATGGCCCACTTTAAAACGAAAATGTTTAACCTTACACTAGTAATTATTATTGTTTAAGTATATATTCTATTTCGGCTTGTAACTTCGTAATGTAAAGGCTTCTAAACATTAAAGTTAATAATTATTAATTTTTTGAATTAAATTTTGTATTTAAAAATGTTTTTTCATCTTTTACAGGAAAAGTAAAAGCGGGGTACAAATATATACACGCGTCTTTTTTTTGGTGCTATAAACTTGAAAATATGGGAAAAAACAGTACATTTAGCAGATAGGCCGGTGAAAGGCATTTTTCTCTGCAATTATTTCATTCAGAAAATTGAAATTGTCATTATATAAAAACATTTTAATGTCTATTTTGGACGACAAATTTAAGGAGTCAGAGAGAAGCCGAAAAAAATGTTTTCACGGTCACCGCATTCCATACCTAGAGAAATTTTAGAAAGTCCAAAAATATATCATTTGTCTTTTTAGAGTAATTTTTTTAACAAAATTTACAAATACTCGTATATATATGAATTAGTTGTCATTCCTTACGACTACAAAAAGTATCGACCCGAAAAATTTGGAAAAAAATGGCTTCGTTGGTAGCATGAATAGTGATTATTGGGGTTTTATTTAAAATAATAATTTGACATAAATTCCTCATACTAATTAATGTATATAAAAAGTGTTATAATCGTTCTTATTCAAATTTTCATTATCTATAGATTTGCTACAACGTTAACGAACTAATCGCGCAAGTTAAACTTGCACTTGACAGGTTTTTATTTACTATGTTATTTCTTAAATTTTCTTCAGATTTTTATTGAAACTTTATTACTTTTTCATTTTTAAATGCATGTTAAGCGTAAAGTGGCAGAAGCTTCGTCCAGGAAAAATGCCTTTCCTTCACCAATGCCTGTTTGTTATAAAATCTTTTGACATTACCAGTAAGATACGGATCTGGTCCAATATAAATCCGGTTCATATTTTTGTGTTGTTGTAGTCGAATGATAAATTTTATTATTATCAGACGTCCAATATAGATCCCTAGTATAGAAAACGTCATGTCCAATCGCTGTATGCATGACAAGTTAATCAAAAGACCGGTTACAGAACTAGTTTAACCTGACCTGACCTTTACACATATGTCCTCGATAGTAATTAGCATGTGTTAGAAGAAACAATATAAGCTAAAAAAGCCAATTTTTATGTGAGATTTAATGTGAAACTCATATATATATATATATATATATATATATATATATATATATATATATATATATAATAATAAAACGTGTTAGGATAAAAGTTGTTCGTAACATTGTGAGAAATATTTTTGTCGAAGAACTTTTTTTCTAAAACCTAATTTAATTCTTCGTAATAATTAATCGGGTTAGAATTTTTCAAATCTGATAATTTTATTTCTTATAATATAATATTCAATATTATTTTATTTCAATACAATTTATTTCTTATAATATAATATTCAATCTTATAATATTCAATGTTTATTATTTTCTCCATATTTTTCTGGGCGGTTCTTTTGATTGTAATGGTGAGGGAAAGCAATGTTTAAGCGTTTTTCCCCGAAAAATTATTAAACAAATTCATCATATCTATTATCGAATTTGTGTTTCAATAAATTTTCATTTGACACCTTGTACAATAACCTTGGAAGAATTTTTTTTATTTCCCTGTTAAAATTTTATTAAATTTAATTAATAACATCTTATTAAAATTGAACTTTTTTCACTTCACATATATAATTGGGCTACCATATACTATCACTGTGCTGAATTTGAAATTGTTACGTCAAATATTATCTTGAGAAAATCGCCAGTGACATACGGACGAACAATGAAGTGATTCCATTAGTATCCCGTTTTGGTAATTTTGCAACTGAACACTAAAAAGTAGCTAATACCGAGTCAGATCACACGCAAAAAGTATTTCTTTGACACCAATATCAAAATAGTGATAAAAATATTTATTTATTATTTCTGTTAACTTCGTATTTGTATATTATTAAATATCTTGCCCAAGAGAGTGATATTAAAGATTTTAATAATTTATCCAAAAAGTTATTTTAATCATACTCTTTATCTATATTCCTTAATCGTTAAATAATCTTAACACTGTAAATAAATACTTATATACATGTGTACAGGTCAAATTTAATAGAAAATATAATGATAATTTACAATCTGCGCTATTGTGAACAAAGCAAGCTCGTGTAAAGCCATTGTACAGCACCGCGCATAATTAGTTTTCGACATGTACCTTATCATTATTTATGGAATATATTAACACTTTATATGCCAAATTACATACAATGTTATGCCACATATGAGTGTTTTTATATATAAAGTAATTGTGCCATAATATTTTTCAATGATAACATGCAAACTTTTCATTCCCATAGTTACAATCTCATGTCATAGTTACAAAGTCAAAACAGATTTGTTCTAACAATTTTTTTACGAGGGACACAAAAGTATATAGTGATGTTAAATAGTTGAAATGAGTCGTATCGTAACTGATAATTCATTATGTTACATCGGTAAGCGTAATTTTAGATATTTACGAGAATTATCATCATCTTGATAATAACCCACCTGAAGATGTTGTAATACAACGAAACCTAGGTCGTGGTAAAGAACTTCAAGAAAGTAGAAATAATACTACATCACGTAGTTTCATTTAATTGTGAATTATCATCGCATTCAACTTATGCTTTCTGATAGTATCCGCTTGATTATGACCATTAAATATTACTACGAGAAATGGAGACTATTTTTACCACCGCTTATATACCCGCTTGATTATGACCATTAAATATTACTACGAGAAATGGAGGCTTTTTTTACCACACCATAAAATGAAAAATAAATAAATAATAAAAATATTATAATTTTTATGAAGTATTTACATGAATTTGACGGAGTAATGAAAATAAAATGTGGGAGACAAACAATAGGGAGATAAAGGTATGGTAGGATTTATAAGTGTGTATCGATATTGAGAGAACTGTATTTTGGACTGTTAAGTTTCATTGTAACTTAAAAGTGCACACTGTAAAATAGCTCTCATAAAATTAGGTATATTTTTTGTTAACAGAAATAATAAATAAATAAATCAGGGTGAGGTGACTTCCAGAATGCTATGAACATATACGTCATTAGATCTGGAAGTAGCGTATGGATTATCGGGGTAAGGTGACTTTCAGAATGCTATAAACATATATTGCATTAGATCTGGAAGTAGCGTATGGATTATCACAGTGAGGTGACTTTCAGAATGTTATAAATATATATGTCCATAGATCTGGAAGTAGCGTATGGATTATCGGAATGAGGTGACTTTCAGAATGCTATAAACATATATGTCACTAGATCTGGAAGTAGCGTATGGATTATCGGAGTGAGTTGACTTTCAGAATGCTATAAACATATATGTCACTAGATATGGAAGTAGCGTATGGATTATCGGAGTGAGGTGACTTTCATTCCTCGAAAAAAATATCTAAACTGGGCCCATCTCGCAATACTGCGATCGCGAAACCATCGTCCAAGCAACTTCATAAGTCCATTCCTCGAAAAAATATCAAAACTGGGCCCACCTCGCAGTACTGCGATCGCGAAATCATTGTTCAAGCAACTTCATAAATCCATTCCTCGAAAAAAATATCTAAACTGGGCCCATCTTGCAGTACTGCGATCGCGAAACCATCGTCCAAGCAACTTCATAAGTCCATTCCTCGAAAAAATATCAAAACTGGGTCCACCTCGCAGTACTGCGATCGCGAAATCATTGTTCAAGCAATTTCATAAATCCATTCCTCTAAAAAAATATCTAAACTGGACCCATCTCGCAATACTGCGATCGCGAAACCATTGTTCAAGCAACTTCATAAGTCCATTCCTCGAAAAAATTATAAAAACTGGGCCCATCTCGCAGTGCTGCGATCGCGAAACCATTATCCAAGCAACTTCATAAGTCCATTCCTCGAAAAAAATATTAAAACTGGGCCCATCTCGCAGTACTGCGATCGCGAAACCATTGTTCAAGCAACTTCATAAGTCCATTCCTCGAAAAAAATACTCGCAATACTGCGATCGCGAAATCATTGTATTCTTGTTTTATCCGTGAAACCACTATCGTGTTATTCGCATCTAAAGGTGTTAAATGAATATCAAAATAGGTAATTAATTTAAATAGCGCATTAGACTCACATGGCGTATGTTTAACAGACGTGTTTACATTATAAATCTCCACATATTATCAAAGTCCGATTCAGTTAAATTTAGATGTCATCTCTAATAGATGTTTAATAATCATTAGAGCTAAAGTGACATAAAGAACATTTTATTATCATTGTTATGTTTAGCCGTAAATCATTAAGTAATAAAAAATGATTTGCCTTGTAAAGGGCATTTAAACTAAGTCAGCTGATAATATTAAACAACAAACAGCTGTTGCTGATTGGCACAATCTTATCGCTTGCAGACTTTACTCACCCAGTACATGTGTTGATATACCTTTATAATACGCTTAAATTATATAAGTCCGGTAGAACGCATGTATATACTTATATACTCATAATGTAAATACATAAGGTTGATTATCACGAAATATTGGCTACAGTGAGACCCGAAATCGAGTGGATAGAGCACAAATGCAGCCAGAAATAATAAAACTAAATGTAAAAGCATGAATATCAGTATCTCAAATTCCACTTTATGTATTTAGATTACATAAACTACCAGTTACTTATTGGATTATCTTTTATAAAACAATACACCAAAATAAAAGAGAGGTAGAGACACGGTCAAAAATTACAAAAAGTTATGGATATTTAATCAAAATACTCTTTCTCACTATATTTCTAACTGACTTTTTTCTTTCTTTAAAACAACCAACTTCCTTATTTATCCCCTATCCCTTTCAGGGGGTTGAGGCGTGGCTTGGAGATGACTACCCTCTTAAGATTTATTACTAGGGTATGGAAAAAATTATCAATATCGGTTGAAAATTGCAGTAAATATAACGTACATACACTGAGTTTAATATTCAATATATTTTTAAACTGTGATTTGTCTTGCTTGATTATTTATTGTAAAGCTGACGACAGACGCAAATCGCAAAGTTAAAATAAGCTCGTTGTTGGTTTTTGCTAGGGTAACCAATATAAACGGTGCTCATTGAGCTGCCAAGTGCTACGTTATATGTTAAAACTTACGGTTAGGAACTGTTTTGAACAAATTGCAGTACAGGAAAAACCCTTTTGGATATTGCAAGGTGTTTTGGAATAAAATGTTTCGGCCAAAAATATACCGAACTAAATCTTTATAAAAATATTATATATTAAAGCAAATAAATTATATTACGAAAATATGTCTTTTACAAATTATTACTAATATAGAGATACTGAGATAAAAAATTACTAATATATATATATATATATATATATATATATATATACATATATATATATATATATATATATATACTTAAATATAATATTCATAATATTAGGTACCATATCTTTAGAAAAATGTTGAGTTTTTTTTTTGGTAGCATGTCTTTAGAAAAATATTGAGATTTTTTTCATAATATTAGATAGCATATCTTTATAAAAATATTGAAAAATATATTCTCCCGCTTCTTTTTGAAACTACTAAACCTAAAATTATGAAAAAAAAGTTTTTTAGAAGCCTACGCAAAGATTTAGAAAATGATAACGATAATTCTCAAAAACGTAACGATAAATCTCGATGTCACAGTTCTTGATATGTATGTAGGTCCCCTACTTAATATTAGGTATTATTAAATATTTATTCCGCTAGGAAATCAATATTAATGATGTAGGTACATAAAATATTTCCAATTCAAACACGATAAGTAATACTCGATGCGCGAGCCAGACTAGCTAGGCTTTTTTGAGCTTACAATACGGATATTAATGGGCGGAGTTGGATCGCCACCCTCATAAGACTTGTTGCGAGGAGAGAGTAAGGCAAGAAAATTTAAATGAATTCGGTTGAAAATTATAGGAGCCTGTTAAGAGTATATAAACATATATGCATCGAGTTTTATATATAATAATATTATATACATGTATATATTATTTAATTATTTATATTAACATTACTTACCTTTGTCAAAAAAAGTTGTCAATCGCAAATTCGCCAAACCTTATCTTTTCTCTCCTTATGCAAATTTGCTTTTTTTTATTTGCATTTATTGTTTTTTAATTTGTATTCACTTACAAAATTTGGAATTTCCAAAATATTTCAGATCGAACAACGAGTTTTGTTATGTCTACCGTAATTAGGAACCCGTGCACTCGTTTTGTTTAAATTTGCACTTAGTGTCATCGCTACTTTGGTAATGTTTACAAAAAAACTATTGCGTTGTATTTTTGTGTTTTGTGAAAAAGTATAATTTTGGTGAAATAGCAGTTTTATGTTTGAATTTTTTTATTTCACATCATATTTTTTCACATGTTTTTGCATTTTTTAATAGCTTGTTTGGCGATTTGAAACCACCCTTGCCAATGTAAGGCAAGGTTGGTATCAAATCTTAAAGTTGAACTGTAAAGTAAATAAGTCAGATTTATGAATAAATAACATTGTTATTTAAATCACTATTTTATTCATACCATCATGTATCAATCACGTGATTTATTTGTTACATATGACTTATAATGTGGATCACAAAGAACAAGTTCCTTACCACTTGTTTCACTACAATAATTATCAGCAGGTTAACATTCTCTTCTTTGTTTCTCAACATCCTTAGATATCGAGATCATATTAATATTACCATATTAACAAATCTTAGTTTTTTTTTTCTTAAATTTCGAGTCAATGAACATTCTATCTAAATCCGCTATGTAGTTCTCACGTGATGTGTGTATAAATCGAATAATATACGTTATGATACCAACTTGTGGACAGGTGTCATTAATTATGTAGGCCATCTTACCTTAGGATTCTATATTTTACAATATTTAAAAGCGCACCAAAAGTCATCTCGTCTTTTTTATACGACATAATGCTCAGTTACATCTCTCCATATTTATTTATAATACACCCAATTCTTTTTCAAAATTGCAACCGTCACGCTCGGGTCAGTGACGCTGAATAACCGTCACGCTCGGTGACACTGAGTCGGATAAACTCGGTCCCCTTCGGCATCGGCCAAGTGAAATACTTCTTTAGCACCATGCGCCCATTATTAAATATCAAGTGAACTACTTTTTTAGGCGCACCAAGTGAAACACTTTGACTTTTCGAAATTTAATTAAATTTGAATATAAAGTATTTCTAAAATATGTCAGTTTCCATAAATTTATTGTTTCATTCTTACCAGTAAACTCGGCTCCCTTCGGCATCAGCCGAGCGAGTTTATTGTCTAACATGGGGTGCATGGTTTCAAGAATTACGTCTTATTTCTTATTAATATTTTATTTGAATATAAAATAATATAATATTGTATTTTAAAATAATAATCTCGCATTGTTCCTGATTGATCGAACTAATATCCATAACACAACAATAAGGTAATTATTAGCATATGTATATATGTTTACATATATATTTTAAAATAGAAGTTTTCACTTCTATCTTGTGGTCATGCGCACGCATCAGAATTTGTTTAAATATATTTAATTTACAGACTTTTTTACATTTGTTTTCTTAAATTATATGTCCCAATGAGTATATGTCGTCTGTTTTTTGTCCTGAAAGCATATACTATTGTACTGGTCGATGTGTAGGATATTAAAATGTTCTTATTCTTTTTTTTATTAAAATGTTATATTGATACTTACATATATGATATGATTGTGGATTTTAAGCTAGTTCACAATCTATTGCAATATCTCAATATACTACTCTGTATCTTGCTATTGTTAGTTCTACCGTAAGTTATTCGAAATTTGTTTAACTAGTAAATAAATAAATTCAGCAAAACTTATTGCATAGAAGTCTCAGAATACCATTATGTAAATACAAATATTTGATTAGAGAGATAATAAACATATCGTAACTAACACTTCGCCTACATTTGTAAATATAACAGTCTTGGCAAGGTTATTTTGTAATACGCCGCAGTCAATATTGGAGCGCCTCAGTCAGTGCATAGAGAGGAAATTTGCTGATAATATTATTAAATATAATATAACTGATTTAAATTTGTTATCGCAATGGGGTAAGTTATTGTTATTCAACTCTTACTCATTATTGCTAACAGTATCAAATATTAGATAACGTATTTCTCTGTAATGCAATAAAATATAAAGCACGTGATTCACTACAGGTCGTTGACTGTTTAAACACGATTTTTAATAACAATTAGCCAAAATTATGTGATGAGTATTCTCGAAATTATTTGTAGAGAGCTAATTTTAAATTGATTATTTAAAAGTCAGTTTTAACTCTAGGATCTATGCATTTCTGTCAGTATAATCTTCTTTTACCAATTAAATTGTTTCTCAACTAAATGAAACTGCGTGATGTAGTATTATTTCTACTTTATTTAAATTCTTTACCACGACCTACGTTTCGTTGTATGGCAAGAACTTCAGGTGGATAATCTGTAAAGATCTTTATAGGTTTCCCACCTCAAGATGTTGTAGTACAACGAAACCTAGGTCGTGGTAAAGAATTTAAATAAAGTAGAAATAATACTACATCACGTAGTTTCATTTTGTTGAGAAAAAATTTAATTACAATGAATTTCTACAAAATTAACATGTGTTTTTTACAGCAAAATAAAAGTTGCGAATACGTTTACAGAAAAATAAAAGTTGCGAATACGTTTACAGACAAATAAATGTCGCTATTATTTATTTGGGTTACTCTCTCTGATCTATTTAATGGAGAATAAAAGTAAAATTTGCATTTACAGCAGAGTGAAAGTTTGGAATAATTATTTAAATGGAAATAATAGGTGCTTATATCGTCGAGTAAAGATGTGATTAGTTTATTGAGGAGTAATAGGTCTATTTAAAAGGGGATATAAGTAATGCACTTACAGCAGAGTAAAAATTGTTAATAGTTTAATAATGAATAATACATAAAGGAGAGTAAAAGGTGCGATTAGTTTTTTTAAAACTAACAGGTATATTTAAAGGAATATAAAGGCGCGTTAACGGCAGAGTGAAAGTTGTGAATAGTTTAATAATGAATAACACATAAAGGAAAGTAAAAGGTGTTATTAGTTTTTTTGAAATTAACAGGTCTATTTAAAGGAATATAAAGGCGCGTTAACGGCAGAGTAATAGTTGTGAATAGTTTAATAATGAATAATACATAAAGGAAAGTAAAAGGTGCTATTAGTTTTTTTGAAACTAACAGGTCTATTTAAAGGAATATAAAGGCGCGTTAACGGCAGAGTAAAAGTTGTGAATAGTTTAATAATGAATAATACATAAAGGAAAGTAAAAGGTGCTATTAGTTTTTTTGAAACTAACAGGTCTATTTAAAGGAATATAAAGGCGCGTTAACGGCAGAGTAAAAGTTGTGAATAGTTTAATAATGAATAATACATAAAGGAAAGTAAAAGGTGCTATTAGTTTTTTTGAAACTAACAGGTCTATTTAAAGGAATATAAAGGCGCGTTAACGGCAGAGTAAAAGTTGTGAATAGTTTAATAATGAATAATACATAAAGGATAGTAAAGGTGCGATTAGTTTTTTTTTTGGGACTAACACGTCTATTTAAAGGGAAATAAAGGCGCGTTAACGGCAGAGTAAAAGTTATGAATAGTATAGTAATGAATAATACATAAAGGACAGTAAAAGATGCGATTCGTTTTTTTTTTTGGAATAACAGGTCTATTTAAAGGGAAATAAAGGTGTGTTAACAGTAGAGTAAAACTTGTGAATAGTTAAATAATGAATAAGAAATAACGGATAGTAAAAGGTGAGATTAGTTTGTTTTGGTCTAACACGTCTATTTAAAGGGAAATAAAGGTGCGTTAACAGTAGAAAAAAAGGTGTGAATATTTTAATAAGAAATAATATATAAAGTATAGTAAAAGGTGCAATTAGTTTTTTTTGGAACTAACAGGTCTATTTAAAGGAAAATAAAGGTGCGTTAACAGCAAAGTAAAAGTTGTGAATAGTTTAATGGCGAATAAAGGACGCAGAGGACTAAAAAGTGCGATATTTATATGCGTTGATTTAGTATATAATGTTACATGTTTATTTATTAAAAGGGAAAATAAATTCGCCCTACCTTATATAAACCATTGAGTCTACCGAAACTGTATTTTGTATTTATGTTACTTCTAATTAAGTTTAGTATGCATTTGTTTTGGACGTGTTTAGCGATCAAGGCGTCCGCAGCGGCCTGTTCGTGGTGGATACAGACGCCGGGACCGATGATGCCATGGCGCTACTGCTGCTTCTTGAGGCCGAGCGGAGGCATAGCGAATCACCGTAAGTTTCCAGTTGTTTCCTTTTATCAGCTCTATTAATTTCATATATTGTTGAGTATAAATTTCCTTTAAACTGATTTATAAAACAAACGTTGGGTGTATGCAAGAGAACAGGAGGATTAGGATTATTTTAATATAACAGTAGAACTGACTAAAATTGGAATCAGCCATCTATCATCATTTGGGTGAAACAAGAAGGTCTATAGCGATACATGCTAGTGCACTCCCAAGACTTACTTTAGCGACCTTAAACTGAATGTTTGAAAATAAATCGGGCGAAAGGAAGTATATTTGTGACGGAATTCTAAAAATTAGCGTTAAATATTAGTTCAATTTAGAGCGTATAGTTTAAGCGTCTATACATGGAGAAATATATTTACGCTTTAGATAAGGCGAATAAACTTGAATTTACAGAACAGATTCAATGCTGAATAGAGTAAATTTACTGAAAACGTTCGAATGAGATATGTCAACAAGAACATCTGAGACGCTACTCTTTTATTTTAAATTATTATAAAATATATTTCTAAGAAATTAGTTGAATTGACACGAAAGAAAAACATTTTTCAGTGAAGAATTATTTAAATTATTTTTTTATTTAAATTCGATTTATCGATTTTTGTGCAGGTGACGTGTAGATGGCACATCCTTACTAATATAGGTTGTTTTACTAAGGTCAATATTAAAACAATACCTAAATATTAATAAATGAAAAGAGAGTATTATTTAATATTATATGTTATAAAATTTACACTGAGACTATAATATTGTTATATATTTGTTAATGTGCATAAAGATTTTGAGAAGACGGAGGTAATGAAAGCCTCTGCGTGACTTTTGTAATAGCTATTCACTAAATGCCACCTGACCATTTATAACCTAGGCCTCTGTACGTAATTTGTTGGTAAGTTGTTCGTTATATCACAATATTACAGTATTTTCAAAAAGTTCTTAATAACATATCGATACTTTCGATCTACTCTTATGAGTAAAATCGAAAGACGATTCGAGGGCTATTACGAAGTCCCTATTTCCATACGTTAAATATTCTACTTAAAATGCGTCTAAGAAATTTCAGTTCATGATTTTGAGTAACTATATCTTCGTAAAATAACAAGTAGAGTCTACAGAAATAAGATAAGAGATAAAATAACTTAAGTATCTATATACTTAAATTCACAGTGGGGGCGGACCGAAAATCCTCGCAATAACAGCCGTCAACGGCAACACCAACGTTGACAACGTCTGCCAAAACGTCCTCAAAATCCTGTCGGTAGCCGACCGTCTTGACGTAAGTACCATCACCGGCGTAACTAACAAGCATATTTTAACAAATCAATCCAGTCACAGTAATCATAATTTTCCAAATTAATCGCTACTAATTTCGATGAATTAATCAAAAAGATAGATTTCAAGTTATTACAGATTATTCTGGTTATTAATTACATGATCATTAATGTTTAATTAATTATTTATTTTATGTAAAATATATAAATAGGAACGAAGAAGCTAATAAAAACATTATTAGTTCTTAACACTTACTCGGTGTAGTCGTGAAGACGATATTCACTGTTGAACGGGACATAAAGATATGATGAAAACTATTTTAAATGATAATTAGGAGATTTATATTCTTTATTGTATATAACCACCATTCGAATACTTAATTAGTATAAACTTTATGAAACATCTTTCAATGCATATGAAAACCTAGGCAGATCAAAACTAGAAGTTAATTTATTTAATGGATAGTCTAAGTTTTAATAAAAAGTATACCTTCCTATGAAATCGGGTCTTAATTATTTTGCCTAATAATTAATTAATGTGAATAATCCTTAATTAATTACGAAATATAATTTCAGATTCCCGTTTACAGAGGCGCTTGTAAGTCCTTAAAAAGTACCCCGCCCACAAACAACTATTTCGGTGTGGACGGAATGGGCGATGTTCCCTTCGAGAATCCTCCGCCTATATCCTTGCTGCAGGAGGAACATGCTGCGGTGATGATGATTAAATTGGTCAATGAGAATCCAGGTTCGTACAATAGTTACGTAAATTGTTAAGTAGTTTCTGCAACTGTTTTACTTGAAAGATGACATAATTTTTAGGATTCCTTAGCCAAATGGCAAAAACGTAACACTTATAATTTCATCCTGTCCGTATGTCCGTCTGTTTGTCTGTTCATCTGTCATTCTGCCGATCTCTCTATCTGTATGTGACAGTTATTTTACTCGGAAACAATTGGTACTATATAAATTAAATTCGGATGGAAGGTGTTTTCTGTGAACTACTGTAAAATAAAATAGTGAAATTATAAAAAAAATAATATCAGATATGGCACTCTATATATGTAACTGAGGGATGAAAAAAATCCAGTGCCATAGGCGTGTGGGGTATTGTTAGATAGGTATTCAAAAAAAGATAGCGAGGTTTTTAAATAAATTTTACTTTTAAGTCAATAGTTGGTGAAATATACGCTTCTAAAATCATAAAAAATGTGTAAAATTCTGCACAAAATTAAGGTACACTATGCTACCGATAGTTTGACATCTTTCATTGCGATTGATTGGAAGAAGTAATTCTTATAAGAATAAGTCGGCCGTATATATAAATGCTGCATTTAATTTGTCTTATAATAAATAAACAATGAAGTCGAAATTTGAATTTATTAATATCACGATTTAATTATTATAAGCCAACACTAGCCAGCAAGTGTTAGTTAAACGTTAAATCATTCTAAAATATCTATATGTTAGTTAAACGTTAAATCATTCTAAAATATCTATATGTTAGTTAAACGTTAAATCATTCTATATATATTGTCTATTTTAACAAATTTCATGTTCTTGTCAACATTTCAGGCCAAATAAATTTGGTGATGATGGGACCACTAACTAACTTGGCGTTAGCAATTCGTCTGGACGAGAAATTTTTGGATAAAGTGAAACATGTTTACATCCTCGGAGGAACTGCTAACGGTAAGGTTATTTTTAATTTTTGAAGTACCATAACATTCTTTCAATGTAGAGAAATTCAGAATTCACTTTAGATCTAGCACAACGTATATTTCATGAAATTGTTTCATATTTTTATACCTGTCATTTTCGTTATAAAGTTACTCAGAATAGCTGCTTGTCCAGTGGTTCGGTAACCTCTGTCCCTAACTTCTTAACTGTCCAGATCACATACGTGGACAAAAAATGAATATAATCGATCACCTCGTGAAGTGGTGAGTTTGAAATAATGGCTTAAGCACTCGATCAATGAACGTTGATGGTATTACTGCTTGACCTGATTTCACTACAAAAATATGGAACATTTAAATTATACGTCTCCTCGCTACCGAAGAATAGTCTCTCTGATATATTAGAAAGTTTTTTTAAAATAGCACATTCCTAAAATACATTTATGTTCAGTACTCAGTAGTTTCAAAGACTTTAAGTAATCATTCCTAATCATACATATTACATTTCAACATGGCGTAAGCAAATACAGTTCATATTGCAATGTTTCTTTGCCACTACCTGCATTTGCAATTGCGATTATTAACAAAGAAGGGGATTGTTCATAAGATAACGAATTAGGAGAAAATTATCACGCATCCAATTATCTCCTGGGTCCAAGTAAAATAACAAGAAATAAAATAACACAGTATAATGGCTATGTGAATGGTATGTTATTTTAAAAACTAATAAGGTTTGGATGTGATAAACTGATTACTTAATTCAGTTGATAGGATTAATGTTGTTTTGTTTAGATTTGAACATTTATCTTTTTGGTCGTACAGTTTTCATTTCCAGCATCACTTCTCTTGATTCTGTTTAAATACCTTACCTTACCTGGATTAAACTATGCGGACTCATGGATAAGGAGCATTTTATAAGTTCTCCCTATTCCATCATTAACGCTCTTGTAAAACTTAGTGATATGTGACCATAAAGAAAGGATTGTCTATATTGACTAAAATCGAAGATGATGATATGATTAAATTACTCACTAAACAAGGGAAAAGTTAAAAAAACTATCCATAAAGAGATGCTGAATTTTTAATAGGACACTGCTCTAACATTGTCGACTCCTCGGTCCCATTCCATGGAATGTGGTGTTCGATTCTTGCGATATCACTTCCGGTATGCGGCAACATCACTTAGAGCTTCTGCAGCAAAAGTCATCCTTATTAAAACATTTTACAGCAAAAGTCAACCAGCCATCACAACATATTTTACAGCAAAAGTTCCAACTATATACTTTTAAGTTTCTAATGAAAAATTACTAACAATATTTTGCATATTATTATAGTTCGGAAACGATATTTTACTGTAAAAGTTCCGATTAATTACTCGTCTTTTTATTATTTTATACTTTTTAGGGCGTTTTTTATTCAATGGTTATTTGAAGTCGTTTAAATTTTTTGTTGAACAATTTTATTTTTATATATTTTGTGCTCATAACATCTTATTTTACTAAGAACGTCACGAAATAACGAAGAATTTAATAATACCTCATTTACAGAAATCGAAAAAGGTATTTGTGGCGTTTTATGAACATGAAGACATTTATATATTTACATACTTACATGCACGCTTACATATATAAATTCACACATAGGGTATGCTGTATTTTGGACTTAGTGTGGTTTAAAATGTACTATTAATCATACTAACTATTTCTACTCAGCGACAGATGGCGCTTATCATTTTATAAATGGCGATATGGTTTCCTTTGTTAATTGCTATATAAGGAGTAATCCAAAGTGAGGTCTTTTATTGACATGACTTTTCAAATTTAATTACTGCTAATTTATTTACTAGGGATGATTGGCATCTTAGGCACCTTACCTATTTTCCAATACCTTAGTTGTTTCACGCCTTTGTGCATACATGCACATACATATCTACCTATTTAATTTCTTCCTTCCTACTTACATTAAGATAAGTCAAACTAATTACTAATGTTATTGAATATATTTGGCGGTAATTTTATAGAAATTCATTATTGATAATTAAATGAAACTACGTGATGTAGTATTATTTCTACTTTTTTTAAGTTCTTTGCTAGATCTTCAGGTGGGCTATTAGCAAAAGTCTTGGCTAATAGCCCATCTGAAGATGTTGTAATACAACGAAACCTAGGTCGCGGTAAAGAACTTAAAGAAAGTAGAAATAATACTACATCATGTAGTTTCATTTAATTGTGTATTAATGTTATTTTAATTTCAGATCTTGTCCTTTTTTTATATATCCTTTGCAATATGCGTTCGACTATCACCTCGTAATTCAACCCTTTAGAGCCAATTTCTTTTTTGCTTACCACCTTTGAAATGTACATAATAGAGAGCATGTTAGAACGACGTTCCGATATTCGATTATTAACCGAGACGTAACATACCAATCGATTCACTTTTAAACCATCAAGGCATCGCGCTACAGCGATCGTTAGAGACATCAGGTTTATTTTTTTTTGCGTCACAATACGAATAACGAACATAAATTGAATCACGTACATTATAAATAGTAACGTTGTCAAATCACACTCGATTGCGGGCGCCGACGTGTAAATCATTTTAATCGAGCCGCCTTTTTGTTAGCCGGTCGCCTGTTCACATTACGCGTAACGTAACACCGTGCAACAACGGAGTGTGCATTTGCAACGCCATGCCTAAGTGACGGATTGTGATATAACTCGAATATTGTCACGAATCAAATTTCGCTTCTTATTCGGAAATGCTCTACATTTTTAGCGGCGTGCGTTTTTGATGCTGAACATTGGGAATGTCGTGGGAAAAAGTGCTAAGCCGGCGCGCACTTACTTTGATTAGCTCGTGATATGTATGTGGTTGTGCGTCTCAGGCGGGGATGTGGTTTTGCATATCATCTAAGGCGCTAAAAACGACGTGATTATAACAACGGAATCAGCAGGAATCAGCTTCATTATGGAAAGAGCATGAAAATAATAATAATTTTGGTTGCTATTTAAACATCAATATTGCTAAACGCGTAAAAACGGCACGCTGTGCACTGTTTTCGCGAACCATTTCGTGCCACTTTAACAACATTCTAATTCAATATTGGTATCGATTTGATTCACGGATTTCAAACTTAATGCATACAAGTTAGCAATTTCTAGCTTAAAAATTGTATTTCTTATACAATTTGTGTATTTACATTCTAAATATACACAACTTTCCAAGGTTCATACCAAAAAACGGCTCAGAATTATGGAATATTGGATGATTTTGGTTTAGGTTTCAAGTTCATTTTTGGGTCAAAATGATAATGTAAAGAGAACTTGCCTCCTTATTTGTATTAATTTTTTTGTGATTTTCCTTTCTTATTTAATGTTCTCAGATGATTTCATATTCTTTTTGTCAGTCAGTTGTACTTGAATAAAATTAACTTTAAATTGGCTTAAAGTGTAATTTTATCTTCACATTTTTATGTATTTCTTAAGAAATAATCATATCGCATGTCGATTGAGACACAAATTCGTATTTAATGAGTTCATAAAGAAAATTCGCACTGCCTTCGTTTAAGATTCACAAAGCAAAGTTAATAACAAATCGGCGAGTTTATAAATGAAAAACAAAACTGATTCATAAAAAAACATTCAATTATTTCATTGAACGAGTGATTGTGTCCTACGTATATACAGTTTTTTTAAGGTTCCGTAGGCAAAAACGGAACACATACAGTTTCGTCCTTTCCGTCTGTCTGTCCGTATTTTACAACCATTTTACTCGGAGACCATTTGCATTATATAGATGAAATTTCGATGGTACGTGTCTTCTACGAACCGCTATACAATGAATTAGTGGAATTATGAAAAATAACATTAGGGGTAGCACTCCATACATGGAACTGAGGAATGAAAAAATCCAGTGCACCTAGGCGTGTGAGGTATCGTTAGATAAGTCTTAAAAATTATATAGAGTTTCCTAAATAAATTTTTTATTTAAGTCAATAGTTGGTGAAATATGCGCTTCTACCCCGCCTTCTAACTTTTCAACTAACGTGTGTAAAATTCTGAAAATAAAGGTAGCAGAACTTAAAGTAAACTTTCAACGAAAATTGTTTGAATAAGATATGTTGTGTAGTTTTTGAGATATGGGATATTTTCGGTACTGGAACCAATGCTAGAACCATCTTTACTGGAACGTTGTGTTACCACGAGAGGAGGAACACATCTTGATAATCTTTTTTGAAAAATTTACTTGTGAATCCGGAATATTTTTTACTCTTTATTCAACTAACACAAACCTAAATAGCAGATAGTATTAATAAAATAATTGATTTAAAAAAGCCTTACTTCGTGAATCTTTTGTTTGGAAAACTAGGTTCAACTTATTACTATGACTATAAATTAATATTAAATTTACTACTGACTTTATTATTATTACATTTATTTAAATCAAAAGATAATAATAAGATAAGAGCTTCTAAAATTGTCGTCCTCAATCGCTCAAACTGTCAAACATACGAAATAAATTTAATATTGTTTCGTGTTACAGAACCCTTTGTGCACGAATCCGACTCGTACTTTGCTGGTTTTTTTTATTGCATCCTAAAACGTCGAGCGCTTTAAATAATTAAAATTTTTATTTGGTCTTGAAAAAATTTTTAAAATTTAACTAATCGGAGAAGATATTCTAATGTTCACAATGTTGTCAGTTTCATAAAAACGATAGTTTTTTTTGCTTTTTAATTTTTGATACTTATGCGATTGACGTAAATAACGTATACTAACTAATATGAAAAAGGAACCCTTATAGAATCACTTCGTTATCCGTCTGCCTGTTTGTGTGTCAAATCCTTTTTCTCAGGAACGTGTGGAGGTATCAAGTTAAAATTAATATCAAATACTATCTACGATCGCTTGGAACTGTAAAAAATCAAAACTCTAAGAAACGCAACAAAAAAATGCGGCCGTGTATACCACATACTTGACACATATAAATAAATCAAATCTGTAGGATACTTCCCATTAACTTAGAATCAAGAAAATTGGCAATAAGTAAGATCTCAAAGCACAAGTAAAAGGAAAAAATCCGAAAATCGTTAATTTGTGGGTATATCACATAAAAATGTTTTTTTTTTAAATATGCTCCTGTGGAAGATATAGCAGGCAATATATTATCGTTCTATTAAATTAAAATTTTGTAAATAGTTTAATAGAAATATATGGTACATCATTAAATGTTTATAAATGCCTAAATGTGTACGGAACCCTCGTGGTGCGAGTTCCACTCGTGCTTGATGTTTTTTCACGTTTAAAGGCCCTAACAGATATCGGGTTTGAATGTAGATATTATATATATATATATGTATGTATATATATATATATATATATCCCTACTAATATAATAAAAGTGAAACTTTACCTGTACATTTATCTGTTTGTCTTTTTTGTTCGCTACAAATTATATTAAAGACAATTCTGGCAAATTACTCTCAAAATAATATTTAACTCGTAACTACATCTCGTAATTGGGCGGATTGAAATCTATACCTACTTCTTTGAAAAAAAGGTTTTTTAGATATTCCTAATACACGCAAGCGAAGCCGCGAATAAAAGTTAGTATATTTTTAGAAGTGGATAAGGAGCAAAAAGAATTTAAGCGAGGAAGTCAAACTGTAACTGAGATATGAGCAATAAAGATTTAAGCGAAGGAGTCAAACTATAATGAGCAATAAAGATTTAAACGAAGGAGTCAAACTGTAACTTAGATGTAAGCCATAAGGATTTAACCGAAGTATTTAAACTATAACTGAAATATGAGCAATAATTATTTAAGCGAAGGAGTCAAACTGTAACTGAGATATGAGCAATAAGGATTTAAGCGAAGGAGTCAAACTGTAATGAGCAATAAGGATTTAAGTGAAAGAGTCAAAATGTAACTGAGATATGAGCAATTAGGATGTAAGTGACGGAGTCAAACTGTAAGATGTTATCAATAAGGCGTTAAACAAAAGAGTCGAACTGTAGTGGACAATAATGATTTAAACGAAAGAGTCAAACTGTAACTGCGATATGTGCGATAAAGATTTAAACGAAGGAGTCAAACTGTAACTGCGATATGTGCGATAAAGATTTAAACGAAGGAGTCAAACTGCAATTAGCAATAAGGATTAAACGAAGGAGCCGAACTGTAACTGAGATATGAGCAATATGGATTTAAACGAAGGAATCAAACTGTAAACTGTAACTGAGACATCTTTTTTGCAATCCGTAGTGAAACAAGAGATCCTTAGAAGGTAGTCATGTCTGTTACTATTTAGATTTATGCAAATGACATTTTCCAAATACATACATCATATAGCGATCTCAGTAAATATGTTACAAAATGTTAAAATAAATATTTTTTTAATGTACTTGCCATAGATCTAAAGCGGATTATCTAGAATTCGAGATACTATCATCTGATTATACATTTCAAATAAAATTATTTTGGTTAATTTATGTCAACAATTTCAGAAGATATAGGACAGTTCCGTAGCCCAACTTTATGAGTGATCTGACGCGCAATTTAACCGTTTTTTATTTAAATAATGTCTATAGATATTGTAAACAACATGCACATCTAGAGTAAGTTTAACAATATTGTTAATAATTACAGATTGCTTGTTATGGCCCGTTCGTGGGTGCAAAATTGTACCTTTGGAATATTTTGAGTTAAACAAACAAATTGTACCATTGGAATATTTTGAGTTAAATTGTACCATTGGAATATCTTGAGTTAAACAAACTATATCGTTACAGCTACATGAAAATAATATTTGAAAGAATTGGAAATAATAAAAACATCTACAAAATAGCTTTCCTGGATTATGTGGTTCATTATTAAAGATATTCATAAGCCTCTTTATGTTACAAGATTGTGCCGTATATTTCGGTACTTGAATTCATTATATATACATAACTATATCCTTGATGCTATCGGTTGATAAATAAACCATAAATTGCTATTATTTAAAAAAGCGATTATAATAAAATACAGTCACGGTGGCTTTTTTGCCCGGGAATATAGATAAAGCGTCTACTTATAAATATGCACGGTGTCCGGGAATAAATGTCGGACAAAGAAATACGCTATTCGTTGGCTATAAAGAATACATTGTCGTTGAAATAAAACGTGAAACACATCCTTTTTCTGATTGAGTGTAAACAAATATTACATATAACTCTTTTTAACACATCTAATACCGGTAACGCACACACACAAGCTCACGCTAGCCGTACGCAAGCACTATATTAACCCGAGCGGTGTTGATTCACATGCGCAAGTATCGTGTGTTATAACTAAGAATTTTCTGAAAAGTCTTTTTAAATTTTATTTTGATGGCAATAAATTATTTTTCAATCCAGGAATAACGTCTTTCTTTGTCCCACATTTATTCCCGGGCACTGCGTATAGATTTTGAATATATTCTCCAGTTTGATTCGTTTTTACTGTATCGCTTTTAATTCGCCATATATGTTAATAATGAAAAAAACGACGTCTACATTGAATCAAATTTTGTAAAAAAAAATATATTTTTTTAAATCTGATTTTATAAAAATATAAGAATCATGCGCTACATGATTCACATGACAGGCCATTCTTATAATGTTTTTATAAAACATGTTAACATCTGTATAATTAGATTCATATATTTTTACTCTACATATTTTCTATTTATAATACTAGATTTTGCTCAAAAAGTGTTAAATTATCATAAAAACTGACACGTAATAAATATATATTTTTTTTCAGATAAAAATTCTATATTAATATATTAATATCCTAGTTGTTGTTGAGGTTTAGTGGTCAAAGTTTTTTTCAGATTTTGCATTTTACAAATATTTATTTTAATTCTCAAGCGGTAATAATAAAATATACTTTGCTAATCGTATAATATACTAATTTAGATGGGAAAATTATGGCGCCGTAACTGTTATTACTACAAATATTCCCTCTTTCTCTTCCACGGATCGCCAATCTTTGAAAAGATTACTCAACATTTTAAAAAATATAATCATTTTCAGGACGGGGAAACGTAGCGCCCGGCGTTGAATTTAATTTCTTTATGGATCCCGAAGCCAACTACGCAGTGCTGACTGATACCGAATATTCCAACGAAACCATCACTCTGATGCCTCTGGACCCATCATTGAATATGAAGATAACCCATGTAAGAATTGGTAGATAGAAGGTCATCTATAACTTAATGAGTAACCCTTTGTAGCCTTCGCCTTTAAAATATAAACATTTCCTAAATATTGACCTCAGTGGTTTATATTTGTCAAGAGATTTTTAATAAGTAGATTAATTCATATTTTTTTAAATCATGGAGGCACTGAACTATATACCTTACTATCGTAATCACAATGAGCGTATTTTATTTCTGTGTCCTGACAAAATCAATTGAGAAAAAATGTCGTGAAAATGTTGTTTTTTTTTCTATTGTAACAATTAAAAAAATTAAAAGGGAGGCATGAATATATTTTTTAAAATCATGGAGGCCCAACCAAAAAAAGGTTGTGAATCCCTGCACTAAACCATATCCCTTACAACCGTAATTAAAATGATCTCGTTTTACTTCTGTGCCCTGACAAAACCATATCTAGTATCATTATATTCTAGCAGCAACAAGGCAAATATTGCATTAAAAATAATAATTTCTTTTTTTCAGAGATGGCGAAGTGACACGCTGGGCGCACTGACATCGGACAGTATCAACTTCCTTAACAAGATCGAGCACATCGGAACGACACCACCTACTGACAATATGTGGATTTTCCCTGATCCTATACTCATTGCTGTAGCTCTGAAGCCAGAGCTGGTTACCCGCACAGACTTCCACACCATTGTAACAATAACTCAAGGTAAATTATACTTGGTAAATTACAATCGACAGGAGAAAGTGGAAATATAATATTTTGCCGTGGAATTCATGGCACCTAACGACATTATAACGACACGCATTTGGATTGTTTTTAAGATAGCGTATTTGAGTGCGTTTAATGGCAGCTTTTCCTGATACATTTTCAAACTTACTTTAAAAAATTGTACTGTTCGAAGTATAATATTTAAATTAACATATTTTCTCTTCATGACACCAGAATTACGTACAGAAAGCGTTTGGTTAGTTCACGGTCCATTTATAATACATGTAATTTAGTTTTTGCAAATAGTTTCGATGCATTTTATTTTCCTATTCACTTGATATTATTCTATATTAATTACTATTTATAAAACTTACTCAACGTACTGGCACTTAACTGTAAGTTAGGCAAGTGGCTTCTATATAAAATAAAATTGCATCGAATAAATCAGATTGAAATAACAACTATTGTTATTACTTTTAAAAAGTAGCTGAAACTAAACGTAAGTCTTTATATTGGACATTTACCTAAAAAAATATTTGCAAAATCTCGTTTAGGTCTACGAGGTCCCCTGTCTAAAACCAAGTGAGTATAAAAAGTAAAAGTTCAGTAGTCCTCTCTGCGCGATTAATACAGGATATTGGAAATAGTAGGCTTCTAGATTTTATTAGCTGTGCAAATCTGCTCCACTTTGATTAAAAAGGTTTGAATATAATAATTCGCCTAGTTGAGCCATAAATAATTAGCCAACTGCATTTCATTCAAATATTAACCATGTTTTCTCTACGTGGATAAAATGAACCCACTTTCCACCAGAAGAAAGACTCCTTCGGAAATAACTCTGTATAACTATTATAACTTAATATATAAATATTTATATCCTGATTGTAACTATGATACCGACATATTCATAGATCGTTTCTCACAGGAATGTTTTATATCTTAACAGATAAAATGCAAAAATAAGCCATTTTTATTAACCATTCGACGTTTTTGATAGAAATAGTCTACTCGGTTACTTCTCCGAAATCAACTGGCATATTTTCTGTTTGGAATTTATAAGAATGTAATTGTGCTACCGTATTTCGTTTTTGCTAGAAAGATGACAATGCAACTCTAGACAACCGCGATGCTATTACGTAATCTCTTTATAAGTAGGTACAACGTTTGCACTCAGCGGACTGCAGTTAGCGTTCATTGCCCGTCAGTTTGCCATCATCATTTTCTCGCGATATCAATTGAAATAAAAGATTTATTTAAAAGGACCTTATATAAAAAAACTATATATTGTGAAAATATCTCTTTTAAGGTAATTAAGTCACAGTTGTTCTATAGACAATTTGATCAAAACCAATCCTATAGGTTTAATGATATTTGCATGGGACAAGAAAACAGATGGACTCCAGAGTGAAACTGTTGAGATCTTTTTGCTTTAAGCATTAGCGATGGGAACCAAAAAACTTGGACACAAATCAAATTCGGCTTCAGTATTTTTTTATAATATGATTATACTCCAGTTTCTTGTCAGTGTCATGTGTTTACAAATCTTATTTTATTTACTTATAAAATTCATTTAATATTCTGGCCAGTTTATTTGTGTCCCTTTATGAACCTTACTACTCGTGGGTTTAGTTTCAAATCCATTTGTTGTGGCCGATGTGGAATCGAACTCCAATGTCGAGACACGTGTTAGAATTTCTTGTGAACACACGAACGCGATCGAGCTGCTGTAAGTTGCCCACTGTCGAGAACGAGATCCAGGCTTCCATTTGTCGTCTGTCCGATTGGTCAAATTAATGAAAGTACGTGCTCGAAAGGTCTTTCCCATCCGTCTTTGTCTGAACAAGCGCAAACGACTTGGCTTCGCTGCGATTTAAGATAAATAAACTCGAAAAATGTGTTGTACTATTTGTTTACGCAACCGTTTTATGAATATATTAACTTTGATCATTCATTAGAACGTCATGCATTGAGGAGTACAAATGTAACAGCATTAGGATCATTTGTTTTTAATCATCTCTCACCAAACTGTAACTGACGAGTTAATTAAAAAATAATAAAACCAAAATTTTAATCTGAGATGAGATCTCCTAAAAACATTATTTTATTTATAATTTAATAATAACTTTTGAAATACAAAGAGTTAACAGATTTTCATTTATATATCTACGTTTTTATAAAGGCATTGAGAATATGTGTGTTTTTCTTTTATCAGGTTTCATTGAGACACTTACTTCCAAAGTCGCTTCACTACGTTTTAATAAATCCTGAACGCACTCATAAAGACGACCAATTTTTCTGCGAAAAATATAATTTTAACATATCTATAGTATATTTAGGGTTATTATTAAAATAGGTTGTCATCATACATTACAAAATAAATTGTAAAAAAAATTAAATGCAGAAGTCTTGATGTGCAAATTCGAATCAATTTTTTGATAGTATAAACAAAAACTAGTCCTATTACCAAATTGGCCTTTTGTCTGTCTGGTCAAAGGATAACTATAAAAACCAACTGTTCAAAAGGTAACTATAAAACTGTCTATTCAAAGGGTAACTATAAAAACTGTCTGCACAAAAGGTAACTATAAACCTGTCTGTTCAAAAAAACTATTTGTTCAAAGGGTAACAATAAAACTGTCGGTTCAAAGGGTAACTATAAAAATATAAAAAAAAATCGAAATTGCTATGAAAGAGTTTGAATTATATATATATTGCAACAAAATTTTATCTATTCAATTCTTGATATTGAATATATTTGGCGTTAATTTTATAGAAATTTATTATTCACAATTAAATGAAACTACATGATGTAGTATTATTTCTACTTTCTTTAATTTCTTTACCACGACCTAGGTTTCGTTGTATTACAACATCTTTAGGTGGGATATTAGCAAAGATATTAAAATTTATAAATCTGCTAATATCCCACCTAAAAATGTTGTAACACAACGAAACCTAGGTCGTGGTAAAGTAATTAACGAAAGTAGAAATAATACTACATCACTTAGTTTCATTTAATTAATAATTAACTATTCAATTCTATTTACTCAAGTGAGAAATTAATCGATATTTATTTCGTAATGCTGATTTCAAAGAGAAAAATTAACTATTCAGAAAAAAATCCCCATCCTTGGAACTCTATACAATAGAAGCATTTGATTTGGATAAACACGTTTTATGTTTTTTGCACGTTTCATTATGTGTATTGTACACTTTTCAGCCTTTTTAACCAGTTAAGTAGCCAAATTACAGAAACTGATAGTTTTTAAATCAGTCCATATCTACTCGTTCTACTTATAACAGATTATTACGAAATTTCACAAAAAAAATTAGTTTTGAGTTACGTGAATAAATAGAAATAAAATAATACTACCTTGAATTTTTTTTTGAACAACTCTCTCTTCATACATAAAATTTGAAAATGAAAATGAATTTTCTCACTGATCTCATCGGATGGACCAATTGAAAAGGTCGTTTTGAAACGCAATAAAAAATTTCGAGCAATTTTTTTTATTGGTCCTTCGCGCGATATGAGTGTCTAAAACGCTTTGCGGTTTGTGTCGCCTATCTTCTAACCTCCTACTTTCTTATGGTTTTCAATAAGAAAACCTGAAAAAAATCGTTACAACCGTATTAATAAGTACTTCAATGCAAAATGATTTTGGTATGTGTGCATTAATAAATTAAAGAGATATAGACTACAAATAAATATTTCTTAGCCATCTGAATTATATACTCAGCAACATATACACGTATTGAAAAACAATTTAAATATTTGTAATGTTTTAATCGAAATAATGTGTACCCTTCAGTATTTCAACTTTTTTTATGAAAAACAGTTGAGATGGGAGTTAAAAAGTTTTGATGGCACGTCGCGATGTGCAATTTGGCTTCCCGTCTTCCCGGCTCTTTCCGCCTTAATTCGGCCAACTTCGCATCTTGTCGGCTCTTTCCGCCTTAATTCGGCCAACTTCGCATCTTGTCGGCTCTTTCCGCCTTAATTCGGCCAACTTCGCATGTTGTCGGCTCTTTCCGGCTTAACACTTTCCTATCTAATGCACGACACACACGCAACTTTACGTATGTGTTAATGTATCAACATTGTTTCTTATTCACTAACGCTTACAACTTTACTCGTTTATATCGGTGTATTGCATTAAACTGTCCTAAAACGTTAAAAGCCTTTATTAGTTCTTAGTATATCGTTATATATTTTGAACGGAAAAAAATTTATATTTCGCATCTGCTAGGTATTCCATATCTGCTCACATTTTTTATGAACTTAACAGGGTACAAAATCCTCGTATTGCGAGTTTTACTGTACTTAATAGGATAAATCTTTAAAACTATTTTTAAAAATGTATTATTATTCATATCCTCAAAAATAGCTTGACATAAATTTCAAGGTTCACGCAACAAAAAGACCTGGTCCTCTAAAGGGTATTTTTTCTTTATTTTCACCATAATCTTACTCACTTATCATCAAAACCTATAGGGTACTTCCAGTCAACAATCATGGAAGTTGGCATAATAGACTCCCATTTCAACTTTTAACGATTTAGGACAGTTTAATGCAATATCCTGAGTAAAGGATAAAATCCAAAAAATCAATGATTTCTAATTCTATGTAGGACTATACATTTTTTTAAATATGCGCCTGAATATTTACGTTCTAAAAATTAAAATTTTGTAAATAGTTTAATAGAAATAATATGGTTATAAATGCCTAAAGGTGTCCGGAACTCTCGTAGGATAGGTTCTACTCGTGCCTGACGGGTTTATATTAAAGAAACAAACAGACTCAGTTTCGTATACAAAATCATACATATGAATAATAAACACGTTCCTTTTTATACCTCTATAGTATACATATATAAAAAATATTGTTAAATTGGTATGACAAGCTGGCTTGTATGGGTTTCTGAATAAAAAAGAAAATTACAATGAATACCAGTTTTCGTATCTTATCTCAATCCCGAGATACACATTCGTAATAGGATTTTTAATCATATGTCGCCACACATACAATAAACAAGTATTTAAATAATAAAAAGATGTGGTGTCGTGGGACACCAGGTAGGAACGAAGTTCCTTCGGCTAATGTAGAATCGACACAATTTGCAAAAAAAAAATCGTGCTCAATTTTATGTAGGTTTTCTTGATTTTTCTCTTAAATTTTGCTGATTATTTTTTATTTAAGTACAGGAAAGTATTTAGGAAATTCAGTATTTTAGGAAATAATAAATTACGTAAAATACTCACGAGTAAAATGTATCTATAATGTGAATATTCGCCACGTGCTTGTCCATGAATTCATGAGTATATACTATGCATTGGCGGGGTGGAGTTGTAATAGAGAGAGAAGGGATGAGAGAACGAAAAGAAAGAGGGAGAAAGAGAAAGGTATTATACACTACTCGCTTGTGTATACGACTGTCGCGCCTGCGCACGTCTCATTTAACGGTTTTATTCCACGGACTTTTTCTTACGGTTTTACTATCACATTTTTTTCAGTTCGGTCGCGCAGCTAAATCCCTATCTCCTCCAAGCCTGCCGTAAGGAACTTCGTTCCAACAATGAATTTGTATTTTATTTAAATTTAGAATATACCAACAAATTAAAAAAATACTAACTGACAAAACTGTCATAAACTTCTTCCTACCAGAAATTTTCTGTAAAAAAACGCCAACATACAAGGATTAAGCGCCCTACAGCGCACGCACACCGAACGCCGCTCCGCCCAGCGCTATTAAATAGATACAAGCTCGACGCGGTTATTGGCTTTGAATATTAACGACACGGGCATTATGATTATACTAGAAAAAAAATATTATAGAAATTAATATATGTTTTTCTAGTGTTTTTTTCTTCATGGCGGTTCTGTTTATAATAATTAAGCTTAAATGTAATTGTGGTTGAAAAAATGTTAAAAATAAAACAAGAAAATTATGAGCCGTGTTGGGATGCCTAGCCGATGTGAAACATCTTAATTTTTTATATTAGATTATTTTTATTTCGATGATTGAAAATGAAAAAAAAAACAAATATTCAGATAAATGTTATTAATAAAATATTAATTTTATTTTATTATTTAATTTTTATGAAATAATTTATCACAGAAATATTTCTTAACAATCTATTGAAAATATATTTTTAATTTTAAAACACTATTAGCCGATAAAATGTGAAGCTGGCCATATTAAGTCGAAAAGAGCCGACAAGATGCGAAGCTGGCCGAATTAAGTCGGAAAGAGCCGACAAGACACGAAGCCGAATGGCACGTCGCGACGTACCACCAGAACGTTTTAATTCCCATCCAAACGCGCCATTAGATGTTTCCCATTAAAAATAATGATTAAAAAACAATATCAAAAAAATATTATAGATTATTTTCGTCTTGTATTTTCGAGAGAAATACAAAAAATCTTGCCATTCCAATTAATTAACAACTTGTATGGAGGATATTCCATAATTTGTTTTTAGTAACTGTTCATAACTATGTTCTTTCTTTCAGTCTTTCATTTAGTCTTTAGTATTTCAGTCTTTCACTCCGATATAATTGTCGAATCCCCTTGATTTCCCATTGAATTTAGCTTCGACATAATGGTCAATTTTGACTAGTTAATATCGAATTTATTGTAAAAAAGTTAAAATAAATTTGGTAAATTTGATCCTATTTTTTTTCATCCGTTACAAATACAGAATCGTTTTTCCATTGATAAGTCTATTCAACTAAAATATATAAATACGGAAAAATATTAAATGTAATGGAAAAGATTGCTCTTGTAGCAATAAGTCCACCATATGTATCAATTATGTACACTAAAGCTTGTAAGTTAACAAATAAATGAATAAAATTATTGTTATTTTAGCCGCGCCCCACGATTTCACTAATATGAAATTTGGAATAAGAAAAGTTATTAAATTTTTTTTTCTCCCAAATGTTGCTCTTGGGTATAAACTGTTACCATACCAAATTTCATCAAAATCCGTCCAGTAGATTTCGCGTGATTGACGAACAAATTAACAGACAAACAGAAATAAATGATTTGATCGAATGGTATTATGGACTTACGTAGCGCTATTCCATAGAATATTCACACCACAACTTGACAACTAAATAAATAAATGTTTTAACACTTTTGTTAATACAACAGCTTTAGAATTTTATTATATTTAGGTTGGGTGTAATCCTTCGATTGCTCAGAGTAAAATCAAATAAAATGGAACGGTTTCTGGGTCCTATTATCATTCATGCTAAATCAATCACGCTTCTTAAAATATTTTCCATGTACAGAATTCAATTTGTTCGAAACGAGTTCGAATCTCATTTCGAATCGAGTTCGAATCGAATCGAGTTCGAATTTAAGTTCGAATCGAGTTCGAATTCGAATCTAAGTTTGAATCGAGTTCGAGTTCGAATCTCAATAAACGAAATAGGAAACTTCCTTTTATAAATAAAATGTAATGATATTCGTTCTTCAATTTTCCGCTTAGAGAGAATTATTGATAATTAAATATAATTATTATTAACAATATAAAGTTCATTTTAATTTCTTTTGTTTTATTAAGTATTATATAGAAAATGAATTTTTAATAAAAAATGACGTACTTCTCCTTCATTTACAATTTTGATGACTAACCATCTAGCGAACTTATTACCACAGGAGCGATCTCTTCCAGTCAATCAAAATTACGATGCATTTATAAGCCATAGGATAGGCAGATGGCAAAAAATTAATAAACGTAATGATAAGTAAATTTTGGGAATAAACAGAAAAGACAAAAAACAATCTAATTTTGATATGTCGTACTTGCAGTGTTAATTATTTTTCTGTTCTAAATAAAAAAAGTGAAGAATATTACCCGCCCCTGTCTTTCATTTGTACCCAATTTAACTGACTTTTATAAACTTTCAGGTGAGACGCGGGGCGGTACAACTGTGGATTACGACGATTTGCTGGAGACGAAACCAAAACTCACAATAATACAAGATCTAGATGAGGAGGCTTACAAAAAGTTCCTACTCGATTACCTGTCTTGATAATAAATTTTTTTTTTTAATTTTTATTATATGTATAATTATTTATTTATCGATATATTGTACGTAAAATGATTTTTAATACAACATTTTAATAAAGTTGTTTTCTTTATTTTTAAGTTAAAACAATATCAGATTTATAAACACAGTTTAGAATTTTGCTGAGACAAACTATTTTAATTCAGCAGCATAATTCGTTGGTAAATATAATAATAAGCGGTACTTGATCAATGTTTTTTTAAATATATACCCACTCTACAATATATCAGCAGCACTAAGTCCAAAAGCTCACAGAACCTAAATGCACTAAGAAGTCTAAAAAATATATTTACAACATATAGAAAATAAATATTCATATGGTTTAGAACCAAAAGGACGCAGAAGTCATCACGTTGCTACAATTTTTTTTAAGAACACTGTGCTCACACGAACAAATTGCACTAAGGGACGTGTAGTAATATTTATCACGTAAAAATGGTGACATGATAAATGCACTAAGAAGTCTAAAAAATATATTTACAAGATATAGAAGATAAATATTCAGATGGTTTAGAACCAAAAGGACGCAGAAGTCATCACGTTGCTACAATTTTTTTCAAGAACACTGTGCTCACACGAACAAATTGCACTAAGGGACGTATAGTAATATTTACCACGTAAAAATGGTGACATGATAAAAATTATTTCTATTACTCCGTATATAACATATACGGAGTAATAGAAATAATGCAAAACACACAAAAATAAACAGACACAAAGAAAATAAAATATAGTAATGAGTTAATATTAAATTATTATTCAGAATTATTATTGGAATACTATAAAAATATAAATTTTACCATTACGGCCCGCACCTTGACCTTGAAACGGATAACTAAACAAAATAATATTAATTACAGTATCATTTGGCATTTAGTCTTGGTTATAATCAATGTAACAACAACAACGGAGAAGCGCCGCCCGCACCACGTCGAACTCATTGACCCGACAACCATCAACTCCGAACTTCTGCTCGGCCGCGAGAGCGACGCAAAACGACGACGCAACAGCCGCCATCTGAACTCCTCACAGCTGACGCCACGAAAAATTCATTGACACGAAACAAAACGCGAAGCGGCACAAAAAAAGTCGACGCGATCTACAAATGAAGCGAAATTAACGGCGGAACGAACTTTCGCCTAATGAAAATTTGATCAGCGCCCAAGATTTCCTGCCCGGTTTAATGATGAGGAAAATGTTGCAGAGTGGCAGCGATTAGCCAAACGGCCGCGCGGCGGCCGTCGCCCGTCACGCCCGACCGCGCTCCGCTGCCGACGTCGCCTATATAACCTACCCTACTCTCATAAATCATCTCATTACTCTCACTCGTTCTCTACTTGCTACACCGCGATCGAAGGTTACTCGTGCGCGGCTCCAAATAAGCACACTATCGGATATTGTCCACTAGAGACCCATGGTGAACGTAAAGTTGGCAAAAATACTTTGTTAGACGACCGGGGAAAGAAGATATGGCTAATATAAATTGTTTGATCCTTATATCGGTAAAGTGAACTTATTATTGTTTTAATTAGTTATTAGTTCTGATTTAAACAATATTTTAGTTGATTTTATTTACTCTGAGCAATTGAAGGATTACACCCAACCTGAATATAGCAAAATTCTAAAGCTATTGTATTAATAAAAGTGTTAAAACATTTATTTATTTAGTTATCAAGTAGTGGTGTGAATATTCTACGGAATAGCGCTACGTAAGTCCATAAATACCCATCTGCATTCGATCAAATCTTCATTTACACGTAAGAGTAACCTCTTTAGGTGATTCTTTTTTATTTAAACCAATTTATGGTTACATTCATGATAGAGTTTATTTACTTTTTATACATAAAATATTACAGATATTAAGTTTTACTGTTAGCATTGTATTACATTTATTCTGCTATGTCAATAAACGGAAACTAAAGATTCGCTCTCTATGAATAGTTGAAAGTTCGTAATCAAATAATTTTTTTTATTTTATTCTCAGCTGTCGATATTATGGGTAAATATCACACTCGCGGATGAATATGATACTGGACGATTTGCGGCAGATGAATATTCAGACGAAACACCCCAGAGTGCGGTAGCTCCGAAGGATGCTGGATTCGTCACTCCGCTAGACTTTTCGCCCCTCTTTGACTCCGGTGCTTTTGGTAAGTAAAGAGTAATGTTAGAGAAGGGAAAATATACTGTTAATTAATTTTATATGATACTGAAAATATATACCCAAGGATTAATTCATAACTAGTCGTGTCTAGAATATGCTTAGCTTTCAGAACACATCGCAGTCTGCAAAGTAATAAGATATAATATTTTACAGGATTCGGGCGGACGCAGGCAACGGCGAGTCCTACAGTTAATGTATTTCAGCTAGCGCCGGCGCAGGGGCAGTTTTCCGGTGGATACGATGCTGCTGCAGCTGGTTCCGGTGTATTCCAAGCTCATCCGTCGGCGATAGATAAAACTTTCTCTCCCGAGAGTTTCGGGTTCAAACCGGTTTTTAGTCAAGGTTTAATATCCACACAGGCGCCGTTGCCGATCCAGCCGCAGCGATATCACCAGAACGTGGTAGAATTCGAGAGAACAAAAGCGACTAGCCAGTCGTCAGCACTGACCCACAGCCCGCTCCAGTATGATATACAGACGCAGCATGATCCTAACTATAGAGTATACAAACCTGAACCAGAAAATGATAATCAAGGAATTTTGGCAGCTTTGAAAAACAACCCGGAAGTAGCTTCCTTCTTCAAACCTTCCGCGACAAATTTTGAAGTTAACCACCCAAGGGAGTTATCTAGTGACGTGGAATTAGTATCGCAGCGATTGCAGTCCCCAAACCCGAACCAGAAAATTAGTAATTACAAAGCAAATGCTTATATTCCAGGCGCTGCTTCTAATCCAATCAATCACCGCGTTCGCCGTTATACTGACGGTCGCCGCAAAAAATTCTCACGTTCAACAAAAAAAGAAGCAGAGGAGTCACCCTACGACTATAGAGTCGACTACCATTCGAGGCCCAAGGAGTTCGACAGCGGACCTTATAGCAGCAGCTACAAAGTACTCCAGAAGGAAGAAGATGATGAATCCGCTTATGATTACGGTGCCGATTCCGTATACAACAACGATGAGTACGAAAGAATAAAGGCTCTGTCTGAAGCACAGGCAGCCGAAATCAAACAAAATCCGGATAATTGCAAAGAAGTGAAAAAAGACAGTATGACTTGCACGGTTTGCGCTAATCCCAAAACAGGAGGAAACTTTGAATCCTGTGCGTACGTATCTGAGCCTAAAAATAGCAAGTACGCCTATTTAAATGAGAAAAAGTTCGATAGCGAAGATGCACCAGATGAAGAAGAAACAAAGCCAAGCGCCGAAGAAGCCCCTAAACCGGCGAAATATCAATCAGGCGATAAATCTGAGCCAAAAGAAGATGTCGAAGAAGTATCAGCTAAGCCCAGCTCTTTAAAATATCAAAGTTCATACAAAGCCCCTTCTACTCATGAGAAATACACCTCATCCGACTCGAAGAAACCTTACCATGGTTATCAAAGGGAACCAAAAGAAGAGGCCTCTGATGACGGCTACAAGAAGCAATATTCGGGATTATCCGATTCAGGTAAGTCATCACCGTATACAGCAAGCGAGGAGGAAGAAGCTGAAGGCGAGAAGAAAGAGAAAGAGCAAGCTTACGATTACAAGAGCGCCATTCCAGGTTTTTACACCGACACTGAACAAAAGAAAGATGTAGAACACGTTTTGGCCGAGTTCAAAAAAAAAGATCGCTCCTCTTGCAAGAAGGTTAACAAAAATGGTATGACTTGCTACCAGTGTGTAGACAAATCCGGACTTAAACACGAGGAGTGTATGTTCGTATCTGAATCGGCACCGAAACGTAGTCACTTAGCGTACCAGGAATTGAAAGAATTCACATCGAAGCCCGCAACTTTGAACGACGCAGGTAACGAGGAAGCCGAGAGTCAAATAGTGACCACATCTAACCCACTGCCGAAAACAGACGACTCCCCAAAATCGGCTGCTTTGACAGATTCGTATGGCAGGAAATTGAAAAGGAAGAAGGTAAATTCTGACGCAATAACTACCGCGTCCACCGTGGCCGCGCAAAGCGCTCTGCCGACTCAGGCGGCTCAAGCTTCACTCCGCGTGGCTCGTCGCCACAAAGTGCCGATTACCAAACGAAGTGAGCTGTCAAAGAGCAAAGATGATCCCGAAGAAAACGCTAAAATCGTTGACCAAACCAATATAGCTCCCCCGGAAGAGTTCGCAGGAGCTAATTCGAAGGGCGCGTTTTGGGCCGAAACAGTCCCCAGGTACAGTCGATCGCTGGGAGTAACGTTGCCGGAATTCATGTTAGCCAAAAGCGAACATGAAATATCATTCGATGAGACCGTAGCGGGGGGTTAAATAAGGTGCGCGATAAAATAAAAAAAAACACTACTTTCCATTCTTAGATAAAAAAGGTAGTTGAGTAAATTGTAATTTGCTATTTCTCACAAAAAAATGCATTGTAAAATTGTAATTAGAGTCAACTCCGTGCAAGTTTTTTTTTTATAACGGTTATGAAACGAGCAATGCGGTGTAACGACAAATTTGTTCGGTGCTCACCAGTCCGTAACAGTATTATCGAGTTATTAGCTTTACTAAATAAAATGTGATTAAACCGACTAAGCTCAAATTGCTGATCTATTACAACACCGACAGTCAATTGTTGTGTTTATTTAGGTTAATACTTTAAGATTGTTGATTCTTTAGTTATAGGTGTTATGAATTGTTAATAAAATAAATATATGATGACTATGACTTTTATTCAAATCGACATATTCTAATCATATGGGTGAATTTGAAAATTTGCGAGAATCAAACTAAATATTTAATTTTAAAAGTTTTTAAATTATATGCGATTTAAAGACGGTGACGTAAAAATATTTTGCACAATATTAAAGTGTAATTTATTTTGGAATAAAATTATTTAAATTTAAATTTGATTACATATTAACAACATGTGATCAGATTTCAATATAATTATTTTAAATAATGGAAAAATTTTCACACAAACTGGAAGCGGTACGCTAATCAATTTTTCGATAATAAACCTATCGGCAAACTCAGGAGTATCGATATTTGTAAATTTTAAGGGACTTAAAACACTATAATTATAGTAACAACAAAAACAAAAGATTTCTAGTTTTTCAGAAAAAATTGCATAACAATAATAAAAGTGAAAAAATATTTAAAAATGAAGATAATATGAAGAAAAGAGAAAAGTGACTATTGAAACAGAATTACGTTATTCTCGAATTCCAAAAGGAGAGAAGGTATATTATTATTATTGCAACAGGAATTAAGAAATAATTTTTAAAATAATAGGACAACTCTTTAAAATGACACATCTATGAACAAAATTAAATTTTAACATAAAATTAATACTCATCGAACAACGTTGATACGTTTCTATCATAATTGCAATAAAAACATCTCAGCATTGTTTGCGAAAGAAATGTTGCTTATAACTATTAGGTTTGCAAAATAAATACATAGCCGGCGGTTTCTCAGTTTATTACTTTGGTTTTTTTTCATCTCGTAACTAAATTGAAACTAAACTATGAGAAATAAAAGAGTTCTCAGCCTCGAGGTGAACGGAAATAGATCGTTTGGGTCTTGTTTTATTGCTATTTTATAAAAACAAGCTTGTCTGGAGTCTCTTTATTTTTTTCTAGAGACGCGACGTATAACTGCAATAACAATCCCTTATGGTATCAATCATATGGAAGATACATTTTTAACAAAGCTCAATTAAAGTATTTATAATATTGGAATAAATTAAAATATAAATAATATGGCGAAAAATTACTTATTTTTAGACGTTCTAAGCAATAAACAACATCTTTTTAAAAGTATCTTCGTTATAATTTTCAAATAACCTTTAAAAACATTTTACTATTTTCCGTCTCGTCTACTTTACAGAACTATTTGAACAGTGGACACAATGATTTTTTATATAATGGCGATTTTGATAATTCGTATCACATCTTATTAGCAAAAAACTTTATATAATACCTATACAACGCTGAAGTAAAATTGTTTTCCTATTATTTTATATTTAATCAAATAAATTTAACCTAAATACACGCCATATAAATTTATATAGCCTTTATTGCTTTATTAAATTTGTACATACCTTTTCCTAAGTATAGATATTTCTTAAAGAACACTTCTTTGTCGATATGTTTCATTCCATAAACCAAGAATGGAAAATAATTAATTTTCTTTCCTGTTATTTTATATTTAATAAAATAAATTTAACTTAAACACACGCCATATAAATTTCTATAGCCTTTATTGCTTTATTAAATTTATACATACCTTTTCGTAAGTACAGATATTCCTTAAATAACACTTCTTTGTCGATATGCTTCATTCCATAAACCGAAAATGGAAAAGAATAATTTCTTTTCCTGTTATTTTATATTTAATAAAATAAATTTAACTTAAATACACGCCATATAAATTTCTATAGCCTTTATTGCTTAATTAAATTGATACATACCTTTTCGTAAGTACTTTAAAGTATACTTCTTTGTCGATATGCTTCATTCCATAAACCAAGAATGGAAAAGAGTTTTTTTTGTGCACTTTCACGAGCATTCTCTATTTCACAATATCACATTTTAAAGTAATAGTCGCAAAAAATGAACATAAGAAGATAATTTAAAAATGATTTGCTTAATTAAAAAATAACGATACTAACAAATAACCGTTATTATTTTTTTTATTAATGAATTATAACACAGCTGCATTCATTTTATATTTTTAATTTTAAAGAAAAGAAAAGGCGACTAAGCCTTTTATTCACATTTCAGAGAATAGTTTCACAATCCATTTACTGAATATAATAGTTTACCAAAATAGATGCAATCATCCCCATATGGATATGATAGCGTCTATATTGTACTAGTTATTTTTATGGTCAACCATTTTGGGAAACTATAATATCATGACCATTTTCCAAGATGTGTCATTTCATTAATATTTATTAACTGCCGTTTATTAAATTGAATGTATTGTGTAACTTAAACACACTTTTATATAAACTCATTTTAACAAATTGAACTATTCTTGAATGATCCGTTTATTAAAGATTTCATTATCTATGTTTAATTTTATTTTTTATTCAATGACGTTCATTCTCTTTAAATAAGAGAAGCTTTGCCAATTTCAAATTGAAGAGGAGTCTAGCCAATATTGGCTGAATAATCGCCTTGGTTAAAAACATTACCTATAGACCAAAAGAAAAAATTACAAAAAATATACAAATTAAAATAAATCAAACAAAAACATTTACAGACGATACAAATCTAACCGCAATATACAAACGAACATAAGAATATGAACATACTACTAACCTCTATTTTACCATAATAGTACGGTGGATTGGCTTTACACAAACTCGTAATGAAGTTATTAGTTTATTTCTTGCCATTTTGGCGCTGATAGTGAGCGTCCACGGAACTAATGTTAGAGATGGACAGTGTGACAAAATAAATCGATAAAAACTTCCACAGATTAAAGGTATACTTGGCCTATCAAGATTTCATTGATTTATTTATACAATTAACCGGAACACCGACAGTTACTATCGATAGTTGACAGTTTTCTATAGACAGGAATAAAATATAAGATATATATATATAAAAGGTATAAGTAACATTGAATAAGAACTGATTACAAGGGGTATTAAACCAGTGGAGAGCGTATAAGTGTTTTTTGTATACAATTGCAACTCACCATTGCACGAGGGGAAAAGGGAGGCTAAAAAAATGATCTGATTTGTCGAGTCAAGGTCAATACGACGATACGTGTAAACATATAGAGATGTCACTACACAACAATCGGCTAATTATCGTGATCGATAACATAAGAGAAGATGATTTTTTGTAATTTTATTATTTCGGTTTAAAATTAATTAGCTCAAAAGTAATATTCTGAAGATACATTTTTCATAAAATTACTTAATTAAATTATATTATTTATCCATTCTATTTTCGTTATATTGTGTCAACTGATTTTGTTCTGCCATATCTGAATTAATTATTAGATGGCATTAGAATCATCACATGAAAACTGCTTTGCTCAATGTACTACCACGTTATAATGTTGATGCGTTCTACTGGAGATGCACATTGTAAGACAGATATTTGGTTAAGAGCTGCACAATTACCAGAACCAGTATTTTTTATTCGTGCATAAGTTAAAAGCTTCTTATATATGCTCTCAAATTGTCGAGCAGTAGGATTGTTATTTGATCCACCATGGCACCTTACAGATTCAAAAAAGTGCTCTAAATGGTCCTGACTTATTTTATGTTGTGGTAGATATTTTATGGGGGATTGTTTTTTAAGGACTAAGTTTTTAATTAAACATTTAGTACCCTCTATGAATATACAGAATCCCAAAAATCCAGTATAGCGTGGTGATTGAACAAGTTTTATTGTTTTATTTTGATTAGCTCTTTTAATTTCTAGTGACTTATTTAAAATTTTAGATTTCGTTAACTCCAGTTAGTTTATAACCTTTTCAGTGTTTTCTACATTTATCGCACGTTTAAGATCGTAACCACGCACACGAGAATCCAGTATATCGAACAGATTATTCATCATATTTAAAATTTCTGTGGTAGGAATGACATCTTGAAATTCATATAATTGAAGAATGTTCTTACAAAACGGCAGAGCATCAGAAACACGTTTACTGAAAATCTGTGTTGCCAGACTAACTTTCATAATTTTACATTTAAAGTATATAAGTAAATGTGCTGCTCTCAAACGATTTGCCAAATGGAAATATTCTTTAGTATGTAAGTTATGAAGATCTTCTAGACTTGCCCATGTCATCTTTTGTCCTTCATGATTAATGAAACGTCCATAAAATTCGAAATCATTACGCACAACTTTGATCATGTATGCTGGATCCAAGAAACCTGCGATCTTAGCATCATTGCATGGATTTTTAAATGTTGTGACAAGATGGCGAAGATCAAAATTACATCCTATACTTTTTGCCATAACCAAATTAGTAGGACATCCTTCAAATATTACAACTGCTACGTGAATAATTGCATCCTCCAGTAAATGTACAGCTTGAGTAAGAAGAAACGCTTTTTGATCATTGTTGATTCCATTTACCAAAAAGTAGACAAAAGTAATTTTGAAGGATCCATTTAGTGGAACCAGAAGAAATACAAGAGCTTCTTTTGCTTCGTCTTCATAGTTTGATTCTAAAACAGTACCACAGTTGACATGACCATAAAACTTTTTTCCCTGAGGATGATACTCGATACCAGCTTTAATAGCCATTTCATCAAGGACGTACAATCGCCCTTATATAGAGCTTCTCTTGCCTTTCACGGACGGATATTTTTAAAGCCCCCATCGCTTCTTTAGTGAGTCCCGATTGACCATCAATAGATTGAAATCATTTTCTTAGAGTGTTTGTAAAAGTACTCTAAACGTTTTTCGAACGAAGTCATATATATGCCTTTGGCGAATAAAAATGTAATGTTAAAGCAAAAGTCATGGCGACTTCTGGCCAATATTTGGTTTTCGGTATATGTCTAGGTTTGAATTTTTGTTGTTGTCTAATAATAATTTCCTTGGTATCTAAGCCAATACATTTAATAATATCTTGATTTTCTTTATTTAATAATTAATTTTTAAATATTGAATATATTTGGCGTTCATTTTGTTCATTGTTCACAATTAAATAAAACTACGTGATGTAGTATTACTTCTACTTTCTTTAATTTCTTTACCACGACCTAGGTTTCGTTGTATTACAACATCTGGGCTATTAGCAAAGATGTTTGCTAATAACCTGCTAATAAATATATTTCTGCTAATGTTTTTATTTTCCTTTAGAACAACGACACCGAGAGGCAGTTGTAATATTTTTCTTTTAATAAAAATGAAAACCGTAAGCAGGATTTTTTTATTTCATTTATACCCCTAACATCAAAAAAATAATTGAAAATATCGAAAGTTTCGATACAAAACAATTTGATATTATCGTGGTTATATAATGAATTGCGATATGACATATCGAAACAAAGTATTATTGCATCTAAGACATATCTAATTAAATATCAAACTTAGTTCCCGGGACATTCGTGGCGGCGCGCGAGGCTTCAAACAGGCACAAAAAATATTTGTCGTTTTATATGACATAGTGCCCATGGCCGGCTTCTATTAATTATATTCTACTTTGATATTTTTAAATTGCATAGTTAATTGAAAGTGAAATTAAGTAATAATATTTACGTATGAAAAGTAATGTCCATTTGTTTCTTTTGCGGTACAGTGATATTTTTGCAGGTGGGAATAGCATAAGCCGGCATTTTAAACGATGTTATCACATACAAACCACGCGACCGTTCCGAACCGTGTCTTAGATTGCACTGACAGCTAGGGATGATCGATATTGATCGATGTTATGGAAAATTGATGTTGAGCGTAAAAACATTCATGTTAGGTTTTCTAAAACACCAATACATCGATGATGTGAACAAATATATCGAGATCTACATTTATAGTGTAAAATTTAATTAAGGTTACGTATCTACAATTAGAATAGTAATGACAGAGACAATTTCACAAGTAAGAAGGGAGATTGTTGTTTCATTTTTATGAATGAAACTTGCTCGTAAGTGGCCCTCGTAACGAGGATCCCTCTTTGTTGTCTCCATCCACTTCTTTCTGATTTCTGAGTAACTTAATACGGTTAAAACAATTGATTAGGAAACTTTATCAAATTAGACACACAGAGTAATATATGTGATTAGACAGGCACATAAGCCGGAAAAATGACATTGATCGCGAGTAGTTTATTTAAAAGGATTTATTGAAGACAATATATTATAGAATTTTATTACGAATTCATACTTTTACGATAAATGATTTAGTAATCATTATTTATATAAGAACTTGTTTCGTAAATTTTCCCAATACTGACAGGTACGCCAATGATGTACATCACGTCACATCACATGTCCCGGTGTTTCAGCGCGAGTTTTGTAAACATATACTTTAAGTTTAATTTTATTAATATATAATCCATTTTACATTTGTTTTCTTTTAATTACATTTATTTTGTTTACAAATCTTTATCACAAGCTAATATAAAATGATCACCCAAGTTCTCCGTTGTAAGTCATAAAAGGATTCTTGCACTGGCGGGAATTTAATGTTATATTATAGGCTTGAATATGAAAACTTTATTGTTTAAAACTAACGCAATATATTGTTATATGAATATACTTATGTAATGCATTTAAAAATATACTTATGGAGCTTTTCGTTTCAGTACATTTACTTTATGGATAATAAGTATTAAAAAGACCAAAAGAAAAAAAACAGATAATTGATTTTCATATTTTAGGAGTTTTAGAAAAAAAATAGATAAGTTCAACAAACTTGATTATATACAAAATGAAAAATAAAACTTTTACTGAAACCTTCGACTCAAAATTGAAATAATACAATTTTTTAAAAATACATGACAATCATTTAATAAAAACTAAATGAAATATATTTAGTACACAATTAAATAAGTAAACCTTGATTTTGTCTTGGAGTTCAAATAAATCAGGTTCCAATTTTAAATTTTTTGAACTTCTTTCTCTTCAAGATTATTATTAGAACTAAAAATATTTTTATAAATTGACAGTTCTAATCCGTAATGTTTACACAACAAGGTTATAACGTTATTGATTTTAAGTTGTTTTAACGAAACTCCTTTAATTATAAGTTCTGGGTTTAACATCTTATTTTTCTTGTTTTTCTTGCATATATTTTCGTCTTTTCTTGTTACTCTTTTATAATACAGTTCTTTGAAAACCACGACAATATTTTGTTGCTTGTACATCTTAAATATAATCTTCAACACTGTGAAAAACTAATTCTCCAATGAGCAGATATTACTTTTTTGTACTGAGTGGGACTTAATAATTGTGCCTAATTTGTGAATTTCCTTTTCGCTATTTCACAATTTCCTTTTCGCTATTGGTTAAGCCTATGTTAAATGGTAGATGCGGTGAAACTTAAATCTTTCGCGTAACTGTGTTCGGTCCATAAATAAGCAAATATATTGTTTTTAAATACTTTCCCTTTAACTTTTTACACTAAGATTATATAGGTGTAACTACTTACCATAATAACATGCCTGGTCGAGCAGTTTTAGCAACGCTATATTATAATTGTTAGGCCATCTTGTACCTCCTTTAGTAAACTATAAAATGCCTTGGCTTGAAGAGTATGAACCTTGTTCTCAACCATATAATCATTTTTTTTCCACAAATCTTGTTCTATGACAATTGTTTCCAACTGTAAGCAGAATTAAAAAACATTCGTATGTGACAGGGAGTGGTAAATCATTTGCAGAGTAACTTAAAAATAAATTAATAGATTAGCTTGTTGGTAATTAATTTAAATAAAACTTACATTAGAAAATAAAATTTAATCGTTCAGTGGAAAATACAACCAATATTTACTGGTGCGATTTAAATAGACGGACAAACACACAAAAAGTGATTACAATAAAATTGTGATCAAAATGCGTCATTCAAAAATATAATTTAATATTCGTTTTAAAAATACTATATTATAAAACAATTTCATTTTTGTCACGTAAACAAAGATGCGGTCCTGGAAAATAATTTTACTTACCTCATTTTTTTGGCAATATTTGCTTTTCAATTTTCTGATTGTACAGCTCTTTTTCTTGCTTTATTTTTAGGCACACGGTAGAAGGCCTATCTATTACATAAGTCAACATGAATTTTGAGTCTGAGTTCTGTACGTCTGATTTTGATAACTTATGCCTAACTAAAGAAAGAAAAAATATTTTTATCTAATAAAGTTTGCTTTTGTACTTACCAGAACGAAATTTAAAATTTTATGAAAAAGCTCTATTTTTTAATTTAAATTATATTTAAAAGTAAAAAAAAAATTTTGAATTATATGTTTTTATTAACTTTAATTATAAAAGTCGGCATATATAACCCAAAAATACGATAGTATTTCTATATAAAATAAAATAGTTTTTTGTATTCATGTCGTTTTCTTTGGTCACTTATTTTAATATCGTTCTTGAGCAAATTTCACTGTTTTAGCCGTGAAGCTAATATTTTTGTGGGGTACTGGAGCAGACGTTGATGGTAGATTTGGGTACTGAATCTTTCTGGAATTTTTGCCAGCGCGACGCTTACGTGGATTAACTATACAAAAATGGCGATCATTGATGTGATCAGCTGGCTCCTTCCATATTCTTGGTACTGCAAACTTCATACTTTTTTTTTCTCCTCGGTACCAGGCTGGAAAAATATGTATATATATATGTATATATATATATATATATATATATATATATATATATATATATATCATTCATTAACGAATGACACATTAAATGTATGTGTTAAAAATATACACAGGTATGTTTTCCTTAAAAATATGATGTGTTTTCTTACCTTCTAAAGTGTTTTTGCAGCTATTACATGAGAAATGAGCTGCCCATATTTTATCTTGACTTCGTAGGGGTAAGTTAAAATAAGCTTTATAGCCTTCACAAAGTGTTATATTTGATGTCAAACAACATTTTTTGGCTCTCACTTTGATGAATTCGCCGCAAATATAGCAAAAAGAATCCACGTCATTTTTAGACTTTTTGGAAGGGATGTTTTGGCCCCGCGACATATAAAATACGTCATTCCTTTGCAATGATCATGCGCACACTACCGTGTCAGTCTGCCACTTCCCACTTCACACCCACAGTCCCCCCTCACCCCTCTTTTGAATCTTAAATGCAACGGCTCCTCAAAAATCTGCCAAAACACCGTATATTTATTTTTCATTATATAAAGGTACAAAAGCAAACTTTATTTCTTATTTATGGAGTTTCTGCGTAATTTTCGATGTATACAAACAGAAAATAGTTACTAAATAACAGACTCAAAAAAACATTTTTTTTTGACCTGTGTTATGTGATGATAGTCAAAATCTCTTCAACAATAGTTCAAATTGCAATAAAATGCACAAAAATACTGAGCATATGGTAATAAAACCGTAAACGTAATAAAGCCGTAGATGTATGCGGCATTCCTTATGGTTGAAACGGACTTTACTATTTTTGTTTCCAACACATTGCGACTTAACTAATTTTGATTCTCAATTGTGCTTTAAACTCAAATTATATAATTGGACGAATCCAAGCACTGATTTTGATACTGATTTTTGATGTTACTGATTTTTTTACGTATAAAACAGATTGTTTATAGATAATTTTGCCACAATTTATACAATGACCTTACATTAAATAGACCGAACGTAAAAGTTAGTAGACTGCACCGATAAATGGGATTTTTTATTTTCAAATATCCTACTACTATATATTTATAACATTTAAATATGGTACACTGAACATTGCATATGGGTCTGATCAAATTTTGAACAGTTCGTCAAACTAAGTCTATTCAGTGGGTTTTTTGTTTTATTCGTGTATTTTGTTGTTTTCAGTAAATCATAACTCTGAACTAATTTCTAAACATTAAGAACCATGTTTAATGTCAATACAACTTATTTTAGCATTAGAAGCGTAATAATTCATTTAGTAGTCGCTCTTGTATGTATGCGCGGGATTTGTATGCGTATAATTTAATTTATGCATGTAATCCTCATTGGCACATAGGGTTGCCAGATGTTAATGAAAGGAATTTGTAGCTTTGTGGTAACCAAAATAAGTAAACAATACAGAGTGCATTGAGCGAAGACATATAATGCAAATGTAACATTCAACGTTTATTATCTGTTGACAGTTAACTAATGTGTCGATTAGAGTTAAAAGCTTTTTATGCCATATAAATTAAAGATATAGTATAAAAATTAAATATAGCATATATCATTAATACCAATTATGATTTAAATGCTATATTAGTGTCACTAAGTCTCAATTTTTTTCTACTGAGCACACCCACAAATATATCCCAAATATATAAAGCAACGCCTTCAATTTGACAGCGTATGACAGTATTTAACTAAATTACTTTTATTTCTATTAAAAAATGTAAATATGTGGCTTTTTTATATATTTGAACACATTAAGTGACTGGAAAAAAAGGCTAAAGTGTCTAAGCTACTACGGACCTGTCTTAACCATGACTCGTGGTACCTAATCCGTTCAAGTCTAAGTTTTCATCTCCACCACAGAAGTCATTGGTGTCACGAACAGAATATTCATCAGCATCACATTGTCCGTTAGATTCTTTTGAATTAAATTTAGCCTTTATTTTCTTTTTCGTTTTATTCTTGGGTTTTTTGAACTTAGTTTTAATTTCACACACGCAATTCTCGTTTTTTCTGGTGTGTCAGCCTTTTTGTCTACTTTCATGTGATCCTTTTCGCGATTCAGCCTTTAGGTGTGGAAAAACACAAATAAGTGAAATGACTCATTGAATCCGGATCAGTAAAAATAATCGATTAACCTTAATGAAATAGTAGAACTGTATCGATCGAGATATACTGCAATTAATTTGATTCAGAACCAAATGGCATTGTAATTGACTTTCCTTTGTACTTTCCACGCATAGGACTAACAAACAAATGCACACACACATTAGGTACACTACGAATTCTTCAAATATTCTTATCAATTTAATTTCAAGACTATTTTCTAATAAAACAAGATTCGAGTGGATTTGCGAATTCATAGTGCATGTAGTGAGTAACATATATATGTTACTCCCTTAATCCACATGATTCGTTACGCAAAAGAAAGTGACCTCCCTATTCTTCAAATATTCTTATCGATTTAATTTTAAGACTATTTTCTAATAAAACAAGATTCGAGTGGATTTGCGAATTCATAGTGTACTGAGTGAGTAACATATATTATATATGTTACTCACTTAATCCACAGGATTCATTACGGAAAGATAGAGACCTATCTACCTAATACATAATGGATCAGATGTTTTTTATTCTCTGTACGTGGTTATTCATGAAATACAGAGGAATGCGCCTAATAAGAATAATAAATGCATACAAAAGACTAAAGAATCATTTCATTAAGGTGAATCCGGTAGGAATTTATGAGTCGTTGAGTCATCACCACGCAGGTCGCAAGCCATCCTTCTATTATTTTAACACTGAAATGTTTTTGAACTAAAGAATTAAATGAATCAATAAAATTCTAGGTGATCAATGTCATTCAGCTTAGTAAATCAGTATAGCGTATTGATCCTTTTGATTCACTCACTCACGGGTACCCACGCCTTTTCAGGTGCGATTAATTTTGAAAGATTTTTTAAAACATCTAGAGAAATTACACAATTCGTTGCTAATTATAAAATGATTCTATTCCAACCTGCATCGAGAATTATTCGGACAACAAACGACCCTTCTACGCAAAAGGTTCTTAATGCAAAAGCTTTTATAGAAGTTTCTTGGAGGAACGAACAATAGGAAAAAAATCTGATAGCAAAAATCAGTTTCTGAGAAAATATTCTCATTCGGTGGATGGAAACCTTTAATCTTGAAGCCATTTGAAATATCCGCCCGTGTAAATGAAAATACTTTTAATACTAAGCGGTCAATATCATAAATGATCAGCGGTTTTCTTATTCGTCCAAATATAACTATTTTCTTAACGGTTGTGTGGTTGAAATAGGTTTTGTTATGAATAACTATTTATCGCGCGGTTGGAAATGATTACTTGTACAGCGTCACTAGAGTAACATTGTTGTTTTTTGCCAAGCGTATTTCTAGAATGGAAATATAGCTTTTATAGTTACCCAGTAAAGCAACGATAGGATGATCTTTAGAAGGACTCGTAATCGTATTCCCAACGAATTTGTAGTACCTATGGCAACTTCTAGCGCACCGTCGATCATAAATTATTTGAAATTAACTTAGGAAATATCAACATTGAAGAAACAAACACAACACCAACATTGTAAGCGGCTATTGTCTGAAAAAAAACATACAGTGTTTCCTTTTTTGCTACTAATCCAACTTGTTTGGTTCCGGTTGGCGCTAAAAGTTGAGGAAGGACCTGAGTTCCAAATGTTAACTGCTTGTAAATATGATGAACACTAAGTAAGTGCTTTCTCGTAATTATCTAAAGTTAGCCCTACGGTGTGTTTGTTGAATGCTGACGAACGAGCCAAGCTCGTAGCTTCTGGTTTACAACGTGAAATTTTATTTTTTTAGCGATTTAAAAACAAAAACAAAAGCAGCCAATTGTCTCCTGCTATTTGATAGAAATTCAATGTATAATCAGGGTATTTTATTTGATTAGACCTTGCAAATTTATAAGCCATTATTCTACTGTTTTTTTTTAGAAGTTTATCCAAAGCAAAGGTATACTTCTTTAATATAGACCACGAGCATATTATTTTGGTCTTTAAAGAATACTCTTTTAAATGCAATATTTTTACGCAGGTCTTTTATCGAGTACCTTCTTTCATATAGTAACAGTAGTAGGTTCTTAGGGTAGTTCTTGGTATTAGAAAATGTTTAGTGTAAATTAAGTGTTCATTTTCTGTCGATAACAATAATTGGTCAAATAGAGATTTTTTTTACTTGCTTCGCGGTGTCTTTTCTAAAACTATTTATCATAAAACTGTAAGAATATTGAAATATAAAAAGACAGAAAAGGATTAAATATGTAATTGTCCAGTGTTCTCGAGAGAAAAGATAAAACACATAGCTGTCTACGATACAATAGACCTGTTATACCTTGGCCCATATATTAAGTAGGTACCTATCTATGCCTTAGCCAATCTCCAAGGCACAGTAGCAAGTGTTTATGGCCATGGTACAACATTGCACCAATTTTTTAAACGAATTTTATGAATACACTTTGAATTAAGGTTAGTTTCTACTATTTACACTGTTTTGTTACTTACAGGTCTCGAGTAACATGATTGTTGTCTTTTCACACTTTTTTCAAATATTACGTATTTTTATTTTTGTATATGTAAGGTCACTCTTAAACAATAATCCGCTAAACGGATTTTGACTATTTTATGTGTTTTTAATTGATTCTTTTTATATCTTTTGTAATTAAAATTCCTTGTCCTAAATAATATTATTTATTAATGTTTGGTTATTGTCTATGGTAAAATGTGATACTTATATGGAATGTTTGGTTTATTTTCTATGGTAAAATGTAGGTTAATTTTTGAAATAAGAATTTCTTTCCTATTCCTTTTGAAACATATGTGCAGTATTATTTTATTGATAGAAACATTAATTTTATTGAACATGAAGAGATTATGTTACGAGTGAATAAGAGACTGCATTTTTAAAAACTGTACACTAATCACACTATCTCATATTTAGATATTACATAAAAGCAGGTTGAAAAAATTAAATTCACGTAGACATAGACTTAAGATTATATTACACGAATAAGAAATACTTTAAGCTATTTTAATTAACGAAAATTATTCAAAAGACATTTATTCAATGGAAGAGTATTTAATTATTATCAGGTTTATCAATTTGAACTTTAAAATGTGAAATTAAGATTAATCATACAAATGCATACTTGCAAATTGATTTTTTTTAAACAAATTATTGCATTCTGTAAAATATATCGACATCTAAATAATTATTAACACTATAACAATAAGATTTAATCTATATGCATATAATAAAATTATTACAGAGTGAATTCTGCACATTTAAACTATTTTAATAAAAGTTATTGACTTAGTGCATAGAATAATAATAAAAGACAGAAAAACATTTTTTTAGCATTTTTGTCTGTCTATATCAATTTGTATGGGTATCACGTAAAATCTGCTGGACGGAGTTTGATGAAATTTGGTGCAGTAATAATATATACCTAGGAACATCATACAAGAAAAAGAAATTCTTAACTACACCCGAGGTCGTAGACACAGCTAGTATTTTAATAATAATTTTGAGAGACATATCTGCATAGTATAAAACATGATTCAATAGATATTAAAATTTAAGATTAAGCGTATTTTGATTATTAATTGTTATTTATCCAAAAGTCATAGTAATGTAAAAATTATATTCTTTATCCTTTATAAATATAACTTTAAAATCTGTTCGTAGGATTCATTATTCCGAATGATTTTCTCAACTGGTATATATGTTGTCAATGGTACCGGAATTTGTCAAACGATCACAATATTCAAAACTCTGTGATTCAAACAAACTTCATAGAAGTGGCCGTTAACGGTAGAAGAACAGAATAATTGTTGATAGGGAAGAAAATAATAAATAAAAATGAAAACAGTGTAAGTGTATATTTTTGTGTTTGTGTTGTTCTCTTTTTTAAATATTTAGTTCTTTTTCTAATTGAAATTAATGAACGTTTCAATTAATACGCTGAATGTCACCTTGTAACGACTACAAATTTCAATTTACCCCAGTTTTGATTATGTTGAGTTCAATATGCAACTATTTTCTTACTAATTTTGTATTTAAAGTTTTTATTTAATACATAATATTTCTTTGAACGAAAATATAGTGAATTTCTCAAATAACTGTCAGATTGTTGTACCACGTTCTAAAAATGTTATACGAGGGTGGATTGAAAATTTCGCGGCCTAAACAAGAAAACAAAATAAATACGTAGAAAAATATTTTTATTTCTCAACATAATCTCCATTCAGCTCAATGTATTTCTTCCATATCTGTCCAAAGCTTCTATACCGGTTTTAAAAAATGATTCTTCAAGGTCTCAGAAATACTGATTCACTGCTGCGATTTGACCTCTTCATTTGATGAAAATTTCAGGCCTCCAAGGTGTTTTTTAGGTTAGGAAATAGATAAAAGTCGGAAGGTGCCAAATCAGGAGAATAAGCCAGGTGAGGCACTAATTCAAAACCACAATCACGAATCTGAGCCATGGATTCAGTAGATGTGTCAACGCGTGCATTATTCTGGTGCAACAACACTTTCTGAGCAATCCTGGATGTTTTTCTTTAATTTCTTTATGTAAACGACACAATAGGTTGCAATAGTGTGCTGAGTTTATTATTTCGCCTTTTGCAAGATAGTCCACCATTATGACTCCCTGAGCATCCCAAAAAACTGATGCCATCATCATAAAATTGCCTTTGCTTTCTGAATTGTTGTTTGGACTCGAGTACAGTGATAAACCTAGGTTTCATCCATAGTAACAAAACGGTTTAGAAAATCTTGCAGATCAGCCTCAAACATCTCCAGTCATGAAAAATTTTGAGCTGAATTCCTTTTTTGCTCGACTGAAAGCAATCTAGGGACCCCCTAGCGGAAACCTTAGTATACCCAAGTTCATTGACAATGATGTTTTGTGTTCGCTCATACGAGATGCGTATAGTGTCTGCAATCTCTCTGATAGTCAATCGGTGGTTTTCCAATATCAGATCACACACACGGCCGGAGAGATGGTCATCTCCAATGCCTTCTCGTCCACGTTTAAATTCTGCAACCCATTTTTTCACAGTGGTTTACTATGGAGCAGATTCCCCTAATGTTTTTGTCATATCATCATGGAGCTCTTTCGGTGTTAATCCTTTTTATACAAGTATTTGATTACCGCATATTGTTAAATTTTAACCATTTTGTAAAAACGCTGCACGTGTTCATGTAAAACACGTTATAACTTAAAAATCAAATAAAATTTTATTCTGTGACAGCCAAAAAATTTATGGACCTAATGAGGGTAGTATTGCAAAAATAAAATAGACTGTATGTCAGGCAGCGAACTTTTCAATTCACCCTCGTCATTTTTAGACATTCACATTCATATCTTTTATCTACAGAAAATCCAAAACGATGGTTCTTAAACCTTTGAGTGCAAAAACACCATCCAGGAATAAGTTGAATCTCAGTCCGTCCGTTCGAGATCCAGTACAAGTTTATTGCAGATTGCGGCCTATGCAATTTGAGAATGATGTAGCTTGCATGAAAGTTTTACCACCTAGCACTGTACTTCTAAATCCGCCCGACAGTGCTGTAAATTATAAAAGTGCTAGTTGTAAAGGAATGAAATACACATTTAAAGAAGTATTCGATGCAGAGGGTACACAGAACGAGGTTTGTCAATATTTATTTATTTAATTGAAGTTATGAACAATATGGTGAATATTATAAATATACCATTATATTATCTGTTACTCAGTGGATAAAAAGTAGTGGCATTAAAACAGTCTACTCATATGACTCCTTCTTTTCTGCCTTCCATGCATTTTTCCTTCAATCATACTTTAGTTAACCACATACTTATGTATTCAAGGTATTCAGTGCACTTTACATAAAGTGAATATGTTTCTGTATATTATTTATTTAAATTATATAATTTTATTTTATTTAATTGGGTGGAAACTGATAGTCATATTTTATGCATTTAAAAAGCCTATAAGAATTAAAATACTCAATACAGATGACATCACTGTCGTCATGCACCACATTACAGTAACATGATCCATGTCGAAAGAGTTAATTTAGCAAAAAATTTATTTAAAAACTTTTTATTTCAATCACATGTGTCTTCCCTTGAAAGTGATAAATATGAAATTTAGTCATAGACATCTTAAGTCCTTTTGATATCCTTTATATTTGATAATTTTTTAGTTATTATTATCCAAAATCAGTTTCTTCCAAATTTGGATTATGAAGATGTGGTAATAATAAAATATAATATACCAAATTAAAAGAAGTCTAAAAAGATTTACCATGTATATAATTAATATTTCTCTAATATTTTAATTAAGGATATATAATAAGGATAGCAATTTTGGTTATTTGTAGGAACATTAATATCTATTTGAAACTGAAAACATCATATTTTAACAAAAATAAAAAAGGGTACCACAAAATGTGCATAAATCTTGAAAATGATATACGAGATTATTAAAAATGATTAAAGCCAAGCGGAGAATAATTTACTTAAATTTTATGTTCTGACAACAAATACATCATTTTTATACAAGGCGTTTTTAATATCATAATTACTACTCAGATGAAAATAAATATAATATCACTTGTTTACATATCTTTTATAGATTTGCATTTTTTAATGAAGCTTTTGTATATTTAACTCAAAGTAGAATTTTCTGACAGGTATTCGGTAAAGTGGCATTACCATTGGTGGAACATTTAATTAAGGGAAAGAATGGATTGTTATTCACTTATGGTGTTACCGGAAGTGGGAAAACATTTACAATGACAGGTGATTATCATAGTGTATATATATTAGTTTAAATTATTTAAGTGTTGATTATTTGTTTTTATTTATGGATTCTAGTATTGAAAGTGCAATTATTTTTTCTAATGTTCTTGAATTACATTCTTGTTGTAAAATTAACCCCTAGTTATAACTTTGAATAAATATGGTTCCCACATTTAATAATAAAAAGCTGAAAAGGGGGACTTATGGCGGATTAACAGAAGCCAAGAACTCATTATACAATTAGTCTTTTCATAATTTTTCAATTTTAGTTTCCTTTCCATCTTTTATATTCTAGCTCAGATTTGTACTAATAAGTGTAGTGATTCTTTATAGAAGATTTAACCTTTTACAGCTTCAGTCTTATATATCTCTTTAATATGTGAAGACTGCTAATCACATCTATAGGATTTTCTATATCAACATTATTATATATGAAACAAGCAACACTTGAAACTTTATCATGTCTGTCCGTTCATATGTCGGTCCATCCCTCTGTTCCTCCTTCTGTCACAGCTTCATAGTTTCTTCCGTTTCACATGATCATAAAATTTTGCAAGAAGGTATTTTGGATGGGGTTCTTAATTTTCAAAATATCTATTGAATACCATCATTGGACAGATGTTTTAAAATGAATTGCCCTTTATTTAAATCCCATTCAGCTTCGAAGTGATATATGCCCCTAATTTTTCAACCATGAAAGGTTCAAATAATGCAAAATAATTCCAGTTAACTTCATTAACAATTTCAAGAGATATAGGAGATTACAGAACCCCATTTTATTGGTATTTTTCATGCACTTGCTCTTTTTTTATCGTACTCTTTAAAATATTTTTTTAATAATACTAAATACCAAGTTGTAATTTATCAAACAGGTGAACCAAACAACCCTGGTATTTTACCAAGATGCTTAGATGTCATATTTAAGACTATATCTGAATACCAAGCTCGTAAATATATATTTAAACCAGACAAGATGAACATGTTTGACGTGCACACTGAAGCAGAAGCAATGCTTGAGAGGCAGCAGGAAATGTTTCGTTTAAAAGCATCTAAAAAGTAAGTATTGGATTTTGAACATTATTTTCCCTATATAACATCACAGTTCCTTTCACAGTTTTTTTGACATACAGAGGTTTCATCCACCCTAAAGACCAACCAGAAGTTTCTAGTCGAGTCATAGTGTTGTACACATTATTCTTGAATATGAAATATGGTTTTTCAGTTACGTATAAAAAGTTAAATAAGATTTACAAAGTTCATTGCCATTACAATGTCAGTGATAAAGTATTTGTATAAAATTTAATTACGTTGTGAAAACATAATCGCAATAAGTTGTCTTCATTCATGTTGATTATAGTCTAGATTCCTTGTTATGTCATTCTTATTATCTTCAAAGCATATATCGGTTTAAAATTTTTTCTTTTACATTTTAATGTGACGAATCTATTTTGGTATTTATTTATAAAAAGTGTGATTAACCTGAAACGGCAAATAATATACAATTACAGTACAAGCTTAACAATTTGGCATTATGAAAACTATTGCTATTGTGGAAAAGATGATTACTGAATATATAAAAATTTGACAATTTTTGTTAGCATGTATGAAATTTTTTCTTACATTTTACTTGATAAAACCGACATAAATATACATATGTACTTTTTGGTAAACGTGCATTTAAGAATGATGAATAACCAAATTCAGACTAAGCACCATCGATACTAGATAATAGTGATATTTTAGGACCTCAACAGGTTTGAAAATACTAACTATCATGCTTTCTTCCACAACAGCTAATAATGGTTTATCACGCAGAGTTGGAATTCATGTGCTGTTTGTTGTTTTATATTCTCTTTGTTAGTACCCTTTTGTGTCTACCATTTTAAAACAATTTTTTTTAGATTATGACAAAATGATAGTCAATTTAATTATAGACTGAAACTTTATAAATATGATTTTCAGAAATAATTCAAATCCTGATCTGGCCGTGACTTCAATGGAGCTGTCAAAAGTTAATGGTATTGATGAAGATAACCAGTATGCTGTATTTGTAACCTATGTGGAAGTTTATAACAACAGCGTCTATGACTTGCTAGAAGAGGGGAACAATCAAAAGTAAGTGTTGGTATGATAAAAGATTCATAGAGTTTCACAGAGTTCCAGCACCAAGGGAAAAAATATGGAATGTTGCAGTTCGATAGGTTTGAGTTACGTAGCCGTTTATTGCCCTCAGATTGTGCTATAAAATTAGTAGAAAGTAGGCCTCAGAAATACCAAGCCATTTTTTACTTGACAGCTTATTAATAATAATACATCATGAGTACATCATATAGAGTGGCATTTTTTTACTGTCTTATATAATTTTTGAGTTTTCCCTACACCCTTTTGTCAAACAGACTATTTTGTCAAGTTAATTTTTAAATTTATCCATTACTTGAAACCATCTTGAATTAGAATGAAGATACCATACTAAGACACCACAATATTCTGACATATTGACTCTATCAATAATTTCACTTTTTTAGAGTCCCAGAGTCAGCCCTACTTTGCTTAATATAAATTGTTTACAAAAAGAATAAATTTTATATGAAAAGAGATAATTACAGTTATTTCATGGAGTTCGAAAAGCAGAGTTTCAGAACAACAGCCTTGCTGTGCATTGAACAAATTCATAAGAGTGGGTAACTTTATATGTGCCATAGACCAAATTCATAAGAGTGGCAAGTCTCGGATATAAAGTCACATATCCGAGACTTGCTTTGCACAATCGGGAGTAACACAGGGTTCTAAACTCGGACCTCTACTTTTCACTATTCTAATAAACAATATTGGTCATGAAGGATGTAGCAGATGATGTACGGTTGCAGCATGACATCAATGCCGTTGTTGAATGGAGGGAGCGCAGCAAGCGGCTTATGGCTTAACGCAAACAAAGCTTCAATAATGAATTACAGCTGAACACACGCTCCTATTAAATATGAATACACGGTCAGCGGAATTGTCCTACATAGGCTGGCTCATCCAGATCGGTTGTTGATTTGGGAGTTAGATTTGATTCGCGATTGACATTTCGTGGGCATATGGCGGCTGTAGCAAAAGAAATTGTTTCGAAAACTTGGATTTATGTTGCATAATTCAAAGGATTTTTAATCCGTGTCATCAATTCACTTGTACACTTTATTAATGCAAAGCCGATTAGAATCTATCTCCATCATTTGGAGCCCACACAAAGCCAAGTACAGCTTGCTGTTTGAACGTCTCTAAAAGACGTTCCTCCGATATCTGTGAATGAGAAAGGATGGTTACTGTTTGTTATTATTTGCTACCGTTTTCCTCTTTGGTTTACTAGGTTTCCATTTCACGCAACTCAGAAGAGACGTTGCGCTTATGAAATTTATTATCCAACTATAGAAAGGAAAAATCAACCCTGTATTATTGAGTAAACTTTCATTCTTCATACCTGAAAATTTTCTGCCCTTATGCAATTATAACCTTTTTCTATATCAATTATCAATATTTTTGTATTCAACTGCTCAACAACCTGATCACGGTTGTACCAGAGTATGATTTGTTTATGATGAGTAAAAGTAAATTGGTTGAAAGTTGTAGTCATTATTTTTGTAGTTCTTGTGTACTTTTGTGCCCATGTTTAATATAAACATTTTAACTTTAATAAACCATTAATATTTTATTGTTATGGATAGGTTACCTGTAATGTATCGTTGAATGTATGAATACAAATAAATTAATTAACTCCAAATGTGGCAACATCTTAAAATGTTTCAATTACACACATTGGTAAATTGGACTATATTCTATACAACAGATGTAATTACTTTATTTTGAAACCAATGATTATTGTGGAAATTAAAATTATCTGAGTTCTTAAAATGTTTTTTTACATTGGTTTCAGAACATTACAAACAAAAATAATAAGAGAGGATGGTGCCCGTAATATGTACGTCCATGGTGTCACTGAAGTTGAAATTAAGGTGAATTTGAATTATTTATATTTGGATTCATGTTTATTTACCCTTAAAGTTATAAAAAATGTTTACCCTCTACCTTGTGTCCTGTTATTATTAAATCTATAAAGCCGATATATATATTTGATAAAAACAGTATTCATAAAAATTATTTTAATTTGTGTATAAATTGAAATCATTTTTTTGTTCTCAATAACTATTTTAAACTTATGTACTAGAAATTTTGTATTTTAACTGGATAGAATGAACAAAGTTTTTCAGTTTTTATTTTCTAACATACGTTCGATCACTTTTTACATCATATAAAAATATGAAAGTATTGTGATGTTTTTATGGATAGACACAAATCAGATTCGAGTTTGATAATATGTATTTGTTACGTATGTATGTGCTCTTGCAAAGGCTTATAAAATTGGAAATGAGTTTCTATTTGACTTCCAGGTAAGTTCTATTATGTATACTTCAGTCTTTTTCAAATGAGTGAAATAATTATGATGACAGGATTTTCATTTTCATAATCATAATTTGAGCCGATAACAGTATGACAATTTCCCCTTAAAAGACTTGATTTACGCAAAACACCCATTACATTATTATGAGTTTTTGTTACGTATAAAAAGAAATAATTGATAAACAAAACATGAAGAAATTAGCAAAAATATGTGGAAGTGTTTTGCTTTCTTAGCAGAGGTAAGAAACGCAGGATGACTCGCATAACAAAGAATAATAGAATCTAATCCAACCCTTTAAATTGTGTAAATCTTTAATATTTAAGCTTTTAACCGGCTTTAACAGAATTAAAAAAAACATTTTAAAATTATAATTATTGTATGTTTTAAAAAAGGACGATTAGAGAAATTAGTAACATAATTCGTAAAGCTCAAGTAGTACTTGAAATAACATAAGGAGAAAGTACCATTGAATGAAATCAAATATGTTTTATAAATTTTCTTGGGATAAATATTTGCACACTCGGGAAAACTGTACGGCTCTTGTGATGGTTGTTCTTAAAGTTTAAAACTATGTTCTAAAAAAATTAGGGGAAAGCTTATTAGACACGAAGTGGATAAATTTCAGGTTCTTTGTTTTGCTATATAGATGGTATTAGTTAAAATCTGATAGTTCAGAAACTGGGCCAAAAAATTAAGATTATTTTTGGTTCAAGATTCGTATTGAAAAATTTCATTTTAATGGCCAGACTGCTGGTTTTGTTATAATATTAGGAATACCTTACTGAAATGGCAAGTATGTCAAGTCACTAACTTTTTCTATTCCAGTCACCAGAGGAGGCATTCGATGCATTTCACAGAGGAGTTAAAAGGAAGAGAATGGCTAACACTAATCTGAATGCTGAATCGAGTAGAAGTCATTCTGTTTTCACCATCAGGCTGGTGCAGGTAATGAATTAATAGTGTACTGACTTATTCCCTATAGTTAATGTTGATTTTAATTATGGTCTTATTATCATACGGACTGTGTAATTAATTACTATACACAATTGCTCCAATGATATAAAAGATACTGAAATCTTTCGATGTTCATACTGATAGCTGTGTGTACTAGGATTTTTTTTATATATTATATGTTAAAAGTATGGAGAGTTTATGAGGTTGAATCTCAAAAAAATAAGATATATATGCTAGCATCTGTAGGTTAATATTTTTTGTTTACTTTTATTACACAATTCATAATTATTATCAAAGGTATTCATTATCATATTAAGATTTTATTTGTATAATTAAAAATTATATATTACTCAAAATACCATAACGCGCAACGCAGGCTACTTACAATAATCAATCTCACAATAATTGGAGAAATTAGAGCTGATATTCAATGCTTCAAAACACACATCCCTTAAAAATAAGTCTTACGAAAAAATTGGACTGGGCGACTCTCACCGATCCAAACATTACGAGTTATAACATGCTAACGGAGGCAGCAGACATTTACTAAGTAATTTGCGTGTCTTGACTTATGCGTGGTAAGTTAATAGAAAGTTGACCACCAACCTGTTCTAACAAAAGATGGCAGTTGTTTGCCACCAACTCATTACCTATAAAAGTTGTTCATCTGCTGTGAATCACTGAATAAGTCTTTCTAGTATTAGAGAAATTATAAATTCATCATATAAAAGTGTACATAATTAAAATAAACCTGTTAAGTCATACTATGAAGATTTAGGGAGTTATAAAAAGTATAGTAAGCAATTAAGGTTATAGTATATTTTATTAAACTATCAGACAAATCAATGTCATTTTTTATTTTATGAATATATTGTCTATTGTATATTTTATTGTCTATATTTCTTTAATTTATTAATGAAAGTTAATCGTAACAAAAAATATATATATAATACTTTCTATTAAAATTAGAAAGGCTTTTTCTAAAACACCCTATTCTGTGGGGTCCATAAAAATAACATTATTCATCTCTAAGTGTGATGTAAGGGGAGTTTAAAAAAAGAATTTAAATTTTTATTTTTTGTATTGATACAATTAATTGGAATGTTCCTGTAAATTTTTTTTCCAATTGAAAGAGCGATTATGCTGTTACATTTGGATGGACAGACAGACATGGCGAACTTCTAAGGTTTTCATATTTTGCCATTTTGCAAGTCTAAAAAAGTGAATGTTGTGGGAGAAAAAACTTTTAGGCACGATGATCTTAAAAGAACATAAATTTTGGTAATCTCGATTTAAATGTTATTTACGTCTTTATTATATCAGATTGTGAGAATTAATTCCCCATACCGAAACTGGCAAAAATGAATCGATTTTGGGATTTTTGGGAGATTGGCTTCTGTTTTTGAAGATAATGTTTCATTAATATAATTTTGTTTCTGTATCATCCTGTTGCATTTCTAATTGAAATCTTTTGTTAAATAATAATATTGTATTATTATAATATTATAATTGTCCAGCATTTGGTCATTAAATAAGGCTGTCAATCAATGTTTGTTCATCAAACTTGTTTTTTTCAATCAAACTTGTTTTAAATTGCAGGCACCAGTCGACGACATGGGTGAAGCTGTAGTTCAAGATAAGAAGTGTATTTGTATCAGTCAGCTAAGTTTAGTTGACTTAGCAGGAAGTGAGCGAACCAATAGGACTAAAAATACAGGTATACTAGCTCAATATTATAATCCATAGATAAGACCAAAAACTCTATTCAATTTAATGAATCAATGTTGAATTACAGGACAAAGATTGAGGGAAGCGGGTAATATTAACAACTCACTGATGACATTGCGTGCCTGTCTCGAAGCGTTACGAGAGAACCAGCTAAACAATGCGAACAAGATGGTTCCATACAGAGACTCAAAGATAACGCATCTGTTCAAGAATTTTTTTGATGGGGAGGGCCATGTGCGGATGATAGTTTGCGTAAATCCCAGAGCCGATGACTACGATGAGACGTTGGTATGTTTTATTTTTCTATGCTATTTTTATTTTATACTTCCTATTTTACAAGTTAATAGAAGTATGTTTCAAGTTAGAAGGTTCGCTATATACTCTTTTTACACTGAGTAATGACAAAACTCGATACCATGTTTTAATGTTTGTTTACCATTGAAAGTAAACACTAGGAGTAACTTTTTTGTCGTAAGTATGCTAGCTACACTAGCTGCTTGTCCCACTGCTTATACTTGTCAAATGTGCAGCTAAAGTGATAAAATGCTAAGGCAGGGCATTAATCTTTACACTTAACAGTTTTCTTTATTGATACATATCTATACTAATCTATTAATACAATATATCCAACAGTTATTATTTGAAAATATCTATGAATAATTTCAAACAAAAATGACACATCAACACTTAATTGTGACAAGAAATACTTTATTCTTTCTCTCTTATTTTCAGTGAAATTATTGTCTATATTTTGTTTCACTCGGAATGAATGTTAAATACGTTTCAGTTTATTACAAATGTTGCATAGCTTAACTAAGTTCATTCAGTTAAGATTTTTTTAGTGATAATACAGTTTCTTATGCATGCAATTTAATAATTCATAATCATACTCTACAATCTTTGATCACAGTGCCTTTAAATTTAGTATGAAACTTGGTGAAACAAATAAACCAGTTTATTTATTATATAGTGTGTTTATATGGCACACAACAGTATGTAATCCTAAGTTCGACAGACGTACGTCCTGCGTTTATTTATACAAATTATTTCGACTACTTTTTATAAACCACATAACTAGTTTCCCCATAAAAGTTACAAACGTAAAAATAATTCGTATTAAGTTTTATGTCCCCTTGTCTATAAATTTTTTTTTTCATTTAATTTCGAAACAGTTAAGAGTAGAGACCTACAAAAATACTTTGTTTCACGATTGACTGACCTACTTCTTCACTCTTCAAACCTATGGGGTACTACTTCCTCTTCAAGTTCTTCTTGAGTTCATGTGCCTATAGCGACTTCGGATGTAACGTCGAGTTCGGGTGTAGCGACTGTTTATGATAAGTCATTTGTGACAAATTCCTAGAGACCCGATGTAGATATTACGGCCTGACTTGGCCACCAAAGACACAAAGAGCTTATCTTTTGTTTACATCCACACAGATGGTCAGCTACTGTGCCTTCACCTTTTGTTTATAGATATTATCTAGGTAGGTAGGTAAGCGTGTACGTTTACAAAATGATATTCTGAGTAGCATGTGTAGTAAACTTTGAATAAGTATGGCTCCTATATGCTCATTCACTGTTAAAGAAAAGGCAGAAATCATTTCAAAATTGAAAAATGGTGAAAACAATACTGACTTGTGCAAAGAATACAAAGTTTCCCTTGCCAATACAAAAATGCCCTTCTAGTGTGGTTCAAAGTTCAAAGAAGCCATTTTGAGTGTTCTGAGAGCTGGATATACCGATTTCGTCAACAACACGATTTTGTAGTTGGCATAGTTTGTGAAGAAGCCACTAGTGTATTGCAAAGTGACTGTGACAACTGGCTAAAAACAGTTTTCCCAAAATTGACTGAAGATTACACTGATAGTTAAATATGAAACTCTGACGAGACAGGTTTGTTTTTTAAATTAACTCCTGAAAATACATCAGTGATTCAACCGTTTGATCAACCAATGAAAACCTTCAAAAGTCATTACCGGAAGATTTTAGTGCAGAAAATGATAGAGGACATTGAAAAAACGGCAGGCCCATTTTCCGTTAATCTTTTAGATGCCATTGAAACGGTAACTACGGCATGGACTCGAGTCTCCGGATACGATCAAAAAGTGTTTTCTACATGTTGGGTTCTGTAAGTCTTCAGATATCACAACAATTGACTACGACTCCGATGATGAATTGGACATATCATTAGCACAGTTCACAACAACATCGTCATGCAAAACAAATATTGTCGATTGGGAAACATATGTTGATATTGACAGTCAACTTGTCACTGCTAGCAGTATGTCCGATAGTCCGCTAGCAGTTGTTCCATCACATACGACGCTTGATGAGGAATATGAGGAAGAAGAAGATTGCAAGGAAGATGAGATTCCTACAACTATAGATGTGTTATGTGTTGTATCTAAGCTCAAAAGATATTGTTTATTTGGTGATGGAAAGGATATTATAGACATTGAACGAGTAATGAAAATATAATACTCCCTAAAGCGTACACTAGCTCAAATAAAATAAATTAAAGCAAAGGAATATTACACAATATTTTAAATGTGCCAATGAGTAACTACACGTGCAAATACTTTTAACAATAAATGAGTATAATTAAAATGTTTACATTTGTGTCTGTATCTCTTTACCTTTGGCTGTTACGACTTTCGGATATAACGACGAAATTATCTTAAATATCCGAAATCCACTGTATTTACAAAACTTTAATTTAAAGAACAAATTATATATTGCCTATTATATCTTTCACAGGCACATATTTAAAAAAATATTTTTATGTGATTTTTAGTTTTTTTTTCCTTCGCTTATGCTGTGAAATCTTGTTTTTGTCAAATTTCATGATTTTAGGTTAACTGGAACTACCCTATTAACAACTCTTCTCTATAGTCAACTGGAAAGAATATTTTTTATGTGATATAACTAAAAATTAACGATTTTTAGTTTTTTTTCCTTTGCTTATGCTGTGAAATCTTGTTTCTGTCAAATTTCATGATTTTAAGTCAACTGGAAGTACCCTATTAACAACTCTTCTCTATAGTCAAATGGAAGTACCCTTTGGTTTTAATTTATACTGTCAAAATATACGACATAAATAGCCATAATTTTAGGATTTTTTTGGATTGCCTTGATTTAGAAGTGTGATTTTTTACGGCTCCAAGGGACCGTAGACCTAAGTATTTGATATTAATTTCAACTTTTTACCTCTACATTCCTTAGAAAAAGGGTTGTGACAGACCGACTTACAGACAACGAAGTGATCCTATAAGGGTTCCTTTTTTGAGATACGCAACTCTAAAAAAGTTAAATAAACACAATGAAATGCTTAATCCATATAGTTAAAAGATAATTTTCTGAAACAGAAACCAAATTAAAGGTTATTTAAAAAAATACATAAAAAATGTTAATGTTTCAATAAAAAGTGATCAGAAATAAGTATTATATATCAATTTTGATTACAATTCATTAGTTTAACAGACCCAGATGTATAAAACATAAATAAGCCTCATAACTCTTATGTTACGATAGGATGTATTGTAAAAAACTAAACTATTATATAGCTGAATAATAAACAGACCCATTATCTTTATAGTTCAGCAGCTGGTTCCATTATATTTAAAATATCTTGCCAATAATCGTTCAGCAGCTGGTTCCATTATATTTAAAATATCTTGCCGATAATCGTTCAGCAGCTGGTTCCATTATATTTATAATATCTTGCCGATATACCTACAGATTCTGTTATGCCTTAATTTTTTTTCTCTCCTACCATTCAATACTCTTCACATCTCAACACAAGATCTACAAAAATATTTGTGAAAGTTATTGGTATTTATGGTTTATTTACATTTTTTATTAAGTATCCAATAGAATCTATCAGAAAAGGTCTACATGTTTGACACTGGCAGATAGAGTCTACAAGTTTTATAAACATGATGTAGCCAAGCCGCATGTTAGCACCTGTGTGAGAATTTTTAAAAAACATGTTTGGCCAGTGATGTGTAAATAGATATAGTCTCTGGGTAAATGGATATACTCACTGGTTACCAAGGTTACTTGACGTAACTCCTGTGAATTTATTTTATTTAAACCAAGAAATTAATACTCTAAAAAAATATGAGCAAAAATATTGGACTTGAAATATCTTGCAAATATTATTACAGTATTTAGTAGCTATTTTATTAGTTGAAAATTCTAAGTTTACATATTTTATACCTTTAAATCATTTTATTATTAAAATTCAGGCTGTAACATTTGTATTCTTTACCTCTTTTTAGATGGTCTAACGGAAAAATATACAACTATATAAGGAAAATATCTAAATATAAATAAAATTAAAGGGGCAAGTGAGGCATTTTCTACAAGTATCTTAAACTTAACTGAAATGATTACCATTTCATATAAAATATTTATTATTCTCCTTAAACTGGCAGTTGATACATCATCGGCCCAATAGTTCCCTAGATAAACATTAAAGATTTGATAGGTGGATACAAATGAAGCCACTTACAAAAAAAATATAAGTTTTTAGCTTTCAACTGCCAGAGTTAGTTTCTTAGTCTAACACATTGTACCAGTTTGTACACTTAGGAGCGCAATGTACGTTACATATATATGTAATATACATATATGTATATGCATATATATATATATATATATATATATATATATATATATATATACACATACACACACACATATATACATATATATATATATATATATATATATAATTCTAGAAGAAAATTCAAGTATGTGTATAGTTAGGAAATCAAAACACAATTTGGTAAAAATATTACCGTTTATTATTTTTGTTAAAAAATCTAACCACTGTTTGAAATATATTGCAATTAATTTCATTTCTGTCCACCTGTACACTATGAGTTACCAAAACGAATAATTAAAAAGCAGTTCAAATATGCGCAAAGAACAAAAAAACATGTACAACAAATGAAACAAAAATTGTATTTTAGCTCATGAATATTTTTTAACAAAACAACTTTTCATATGTGACTTACATTGACAAAAATTTATAAAGGTTAATGTTACCAATTATTTAAATAGCCTCTTAGGCAATATTGGTAACACTTGAATACATTAAATGAACTTGAAATGTGTGAAGTCTAAAATCATTTATCGCACATACGTCAAACAAATATTAAATCTAGTTTTCTTTAAAAATTTTCTTTAAAAATTTGTTTCGTATCAAACATCAAAAATTACATTTACTAAAAGATCTAAACAAACATTCATCTACCTACTAATAATACGCTACAAACAATATGCTTAATCAAGGAATTATAATCTTCTGTATATAGATTTCCAAGAAATTCCAAACTACAAATGCATTGAGATTTTGATCGCACATTGTAATCTCGATCAATAATCCAAAGTACTTAGTAATTAATATTTCTACTATTATACCTAATTATCTCGATTTTAAATTTGTTCATACTTTTCATTTCAAATTTTTTTGAAGTGATAACTTCTTTAGCATCGTTGTGATTTGAAAGTCGATGAAACGAAAAAGCGACAGTAAAAAGAGACAGACACATAAATTCATAAGATTTAACGTGGGAGAAAACGAAAAAGCGACAGTAAAAAGAGACAGACACAAATTCATAAGATTTAACATGGGAGAAAATGAGATAGGAAGCATTATACAGTGTTTCTTATGTTCGTTGTTCTCTTTGTGCTGTGCTTCGTACCCCCTCCACTCGTGTTTACCAAGGCATAGCGAGAGTTTGCTTAGGTCTCAGCGTTGTACGTGTTTATGCGCGCATGCATAGTACAAAGCTTGAGAAAAGGCATCACACAACCGTGGTGTTTTTATTTTAGTTTTCACTTCTGTCGTGTGGTCATAAGCACACACCAGTCTTTTTTTAATCTATCATACCTATCAAAATAAACAATGATCCTGATCGTACTATGGACAACTATCATTCATCACATATGTATAAAATTACAATTTTATTTATATTTAATGAAGACTTACTTTAAAGCAAGACAGTCATACAATCATTAATATTTAATGATTGTATGACTGTCTTGGATATGAAGATTAAAATAATACAAATTTAATAAACGAATAATAAATTATTTAAAAGGTTTATATTCTACTCGCCTAACTTAAAGCAGTATAGACATAAGAACACAAAAACAGGTAATAAATTATCATTGATTGATAAGCATAGGGAATTAAAATAGTTCATTGAATGCCTTATAACTAAAATTTTAATTACCCTCTTTACATTATAAAATTTTTCAGTATTTATTTAACATGTTAATTTTTTTTGACCTTACCAAACTCAATGTCCAATTTCTTAGCCCTCTTGCTCAATACCCAAAACAAGAATGTTGGCCAAAAGTATCTTAAGAAAATTGCAAATTTGTAAATGAAAGTGCAAATTAAAAGCTCATTATTTCTTTTCACCACCATTTTCAATATCTCATCAGCTACATAAGATGGCTCATAACCAGCAGCAATTGCGGGATCCATGACTAGAACGAAAAAATTAATATCTACTTGAAACAAAGACAATAAAATACATATACATGAGATATTAAAATAAGATATAATGATAAAAACTACTAAAGATGACTTCCGTTATACTGTAAAACAAATATAAAATCTTTGTAAAATGAAAAATGGACCAAGAAATTTATTACATATTCGTATACCCATTGCTAAAAATGTAAGTGGCCTAGACAGAATATACACACACTTTACCCTAGTTTTACCTATTTTAATTAACCATAAAATATGTTTTATTGCAACAGATGATGAACATGAGAAATAAGACTTGTATGAAAAATCAGATTTGTGCAATGATCAAATAAATCAAACTTTTACATAATGGCCAATAGTGTGCACACTTCCCTTTTATTGGTACACTGAATTTTATTTATGTATTGACAATTATATCCTAATATTATCAAGGGAATATTCATTCTCACCTTAAAACATTTTCACTAACTGAAGAATAGCTATACTGTACATCAATCCCTCATTAGTCTCAATTTATAGAACTTCATTACAGCAAAGCATTATAACTGTGGCGGTCTCACATACATAATAATTGAGTATTGAATTGAAGGAAAATTTTTAAACTTTATGATATTTGGGCGGCGGAATGAACAAAGCAAACAAAGTCTTCCTTTTGTTATTGTAGTTAATATAAGATATTTTTTTCCAAAAGATACAGATGTATTTAGCATCACCATAAGCCCAAAATCTGGGATCAAAACAACCTAATAAATAAACAGATTCTCATTTCAATATCAAAGGTGTTTGCTTGTCTGTTTGTTACGAATCAACTTGAATACTAAGAGAATTATTAGGTGGGCAAGAAAATTATTTCACAAATAGATAGCTTCGTGTGTGTTTTGCTTGAATTATTATTTCTGGGAATGTTATAATTTTTTATCTTCGACATTTGAAAATATCTAGCGGCAGTCACTTTTAGCTTCCTCTGGAAATAAATTGTGCATCATTTTGTTCGCAACTATTAATTTATGGTTAATTTTAATGCAAGGAAGCAGCTGAGAGTCCCAAAGAGATATGTGATATTTATAATATTGATTGCTTAACAGAACGCAGTTGCCAGAATTGGATCAACGTTCTGATAGATATTATAGTCATATAACTAATGAGATTGAGAGATTGCAGAAAGTTTAGATTTATCAGATACAACAATAGACAATCACTTAAAATGTCTTGGACTCGTTAGGATGGTCAATATTGTGGTTTCACAAGAATTGAAAGATTGGAAACAATGTACAAAAAGGTTGGTGGCGAGTGTAAAGGAATGTTACAATAAATTCAAACAATAGAATCCATAGTTAAATGTACTAAGGTGAAATACAAAAAAATGAGGGTCACACCTATTACATTGATATATAGATTATAGCCATAAAATGTTAAATGTGACATCGTTTTCATAGTTATGAGTAATTTATAATTAAATATCTCTACTTAATGCACATCATTGTTTGTCTTAATACTACTTAAATTGTTAGAAATGTAATAATTTCAAATCAATTACAAAGGAATTACCCAAAGATAATTAAGGAGACCAAACCAAAAAATTAATTGTACAAATAGGTAATGCCATTTAATTATCTGTTAATACTTCTAGTACAATTTTTCAATTTTTGATGGCTTTTATTGGGGTTGCAGAAAATAATTTCAGTTTTGTAGTGTGAAATATACTTACTCAAATTATTTTATACAATGTATGAACTTTAATGACGATGACGTCAAGGTCATGATCATTCAGGTCAATGTTAATTCTTTTAATTCAGGTCAACATCATTAGTAAAGGTTTTATCATTCAAAGAGATTGGTACTCTTAGAAATACATGTTAATCTGACAGTGCAATAACAGGGCTATATGGGGGATGTGATGTCACTTACTATAATTTTCCATAAGTTACCAAAGATGTGTGGAGGTTTTGCATTGCCATGGTAAAAAAAAGACAATTTGGCCTTTTTTCTTTTATTGTTTCTTCCAATTTCATTAATTGTTGATGTAAACATCTGAATTGATTGTTTGGAAGCACCTCAATATTTACCTTTTTGTAATCCCACTAAATTGACAGTAAGATTTTTTTATGCACTTCAGCTTTCGATGTAGTTTGTACTGTTTTATCACATTTGGACTTACATTTGCCGTCTTGAAAAAATACTTAATTTTATGTATTACTTCATCAGAAATGGCACAGAATTTCTTGGTTCCACTAGAGCATATTTCAGTAGCCATTCCTGATAAAACATCATTCCTCTCTGATGGATTATGTAGCAAAAATTGCTTGACTTTACAGCTTTATTTAAAGATTGTTTTGATTTCTTGAGCTAACGATAGAAAGTAGACAGATTTTGTCTAGACTCGTACTCCTCCACTATTTTCCCTGGGTTTTCTTTGTCTAGTGTCATATGTACATATCAAAAGAACTGGTAAAATAATTTGAGAAAATTTTTTTTAAATTTGTTTTCCTTTACTACTGGAAATATATGTATTTTTTGAAGTTGACTCTTTTCACATTATTAACAAAAGGCAAGGTTAACAGAACAAAACAAAATTAAGGTATTTTGGACCAAAGGCATTTTAACCACTGAAAAAGGGAAACCATTGAAAACAAAATATAATGGCGATCATTAGTAACTTTTTTGAAAAACTTTTGATGAAATTTTGATTTTTATCTTTCTATAGTTTTGAAAACTTCTTTTATGTTTATGAGTCACATAGATGTTCTATATATTTGACATACAAACAAATTTTTCAAACAAATATGTTCAAATAATGTATGTTAACCGTTTTACTGCTATGGTTTTTTACTCATATATACTTAAAAATGCCAAAGAGATCTTTTGTTTTTGATGTCATTTACCCTTGTCTCGATAAAAAACTATATCTTTTCCAAAAATTATCCAATTTTAATAATTTTTTCGGTGTTTTCTTAATAAAAACTTGTACAAGGATAATAAAATAGAAAGAAAATTATGGAAATATATATTGTGAACAAAAATTATAACAAAAGCTGAAATCAAGGTCACTTCGAATTTTCGCAGTCCGGTACATCCTCCGTACCAGCAAAATAATTTTTATCGTCACTATTATCACTATCACTCAAAATTTGCATTACGCCAAATTGTGAGCACACCACAATGTCACTCCCGCTATCACTTTATTCACAACTTGAAAAACTATCATTTTCACTCGAATTATTTTCGTATTCCGACATTATGGGTTAAAAATTTTCTTTTCCTGGATCCTTTTTATATTGTAATTACTAATAATAATATAATTTGAACTTTATGTAACAAGGAGAAAAATAAAAAATTAGCGATGCATGCGAGCGACCTCCCCTACTGCGCGCTAAACAGCAACTGATTTCGCGAGCACCATCGCTCTCTTGGCAAATTTAGTTAGTACGCACACAAGCGCGATGGCGCTCATCGGCACTAACGGTTAAAATAATGAATCAGCCTCATGTTTTTGCAATAATACGAGCTGTGTCTTCTTTACCCAATACATTTGAAATTTACAATAGAGCAGGACCTATAATCTAATTGAATAAAAGACACTTGATCTTTCATAAGGGCATAATCCACTCCAAAAATGAAAAAATTCAATCTGTAAACCTTCGAAGTTGTCTTTACGTCTAAATCAATCAATAGAATACTTTTACAGTACATTCTCTAAATAACGTATTCACAACAATTCAGAAGATTGATTATTAAATTTGCAATTAATTTTTCTTGCATATAAAAATTTATTTTTTGGACAAAAACAAGTTTTCTGTAATACTTACTTCCATGTTTGTCACCACTGCTTATTAGTGCGTTCAACGATATAGCTGTTTTTACGTATCCTGGGCTAACTACAGATACATCAATATTATGCTCCTTAACTTCTGCTCGAAGCGAATCTGCAAAAGCTTGCATAGCATGCTTTGCTGCTCCATAAGCTGATTTTCCTGGTACTGCTAAACGCCCATGCATAGAGCTAATGAAAACAATGTGTCCGCATTTACGTTCCACCATTTTAGGTAAAACAGCTGAAAATTATTTGGTGACATTTACATAAAGACTACTTCTAATATTAAGAAACAACTAAATCAACAAACATTGTGATAAACATTACAGCAGATGAATAATTAGGACAATATATGCATATTTAGTAGTAACGAAACGTGTTTTAAATTTTTAAGCTGTTAAAATAATTAAAAGTATGAAAATTTATAAATTTTACAAAAATAAAAGCAATATGTTGCTTTAATTACTTCTTTGTATATTGTTTCTATGGTAACCATGAAATACCACAGTGTGCATTAGAGCTGAGTTGAAAAACGATTAACAGTTAACACTCAACGTTAACATGCGTCAATGATCAACGCTGTTGATGAAAAAAATGTGTTACAGTTGATCAACACTTGCAGTTAATAAATGGTCGACGGCTGTTTATATTAACGCACATTAGAGCATTGTTTCATTAGCACTTTCAGTTGATCAGGCTAGCGGCCAGTCTTTCGTCGACGGTTATTGCGTAATGAAGGTTAATGAGTGAAGGTTTAGAGACTTGTCCGATAGTTTATTAATTTCGAGGTATATATATATATTTTTATATATATTATCACCATATAATTTTAATATCAATAAAAAAATAATTGTGGTCTTTAGCTCAATTATTTTACACAATATTACTAGTTATTATTTTTACAGATTTAATATTCAAAAGACGTTTTTATTTCAAGACATTTTAAAATTTTTTACGAAGGTTTGAAATAAATGTAACTTTTTGTGTTAATAATCAACATTTATCTAGTGGATATTTTTATGGTAAATATTTTACATATCCTTTAATATTAATAAGATATTAATTATATGTGGCCTTTTAGTGCAAATATTTTAATTTTATTACTAGTTATTTTTTATAGATTTAAATACGAGAATTTTTGTATCAAATCACATTTTTTATTTTTTTAAAGATTTAGAAAGACACTAACTTTTACTCTTAATAATCAATATTAATTTACTGGATATTTTTTGTGTTTGTGTGTGTCTGGGTCAAGAAACTTTGTTAATTTATTCAAAATATCTGAAAGGTGTCTGAAAGGTAAAGTGATCCTTGGAATTATTTTAAGTCAGATAACGAAATTTGTTGGAGAAATAATGGATATATTACATTTTATTTCAAGGTAATATATTTACTAATTATTTTTATGTTACAGTCATGTGAAGTTCTAAACACTTTATTTACAAAGCAAAAGTCATTTTGCTTAAAATATTTTACTTTTGTTTATATGATTTAATATTAGGAGAAAAATTTCAAATGAATCACAATTCAGTAACAATCCGCATAGCATTATTTTCCATATTTATTTGTTACGTATTAAATGACTCAAGCTCTATATAATTATCAGGTTTAATTTATCGTGTTAATATAAACATTTGACTATACCGACGAGTCCACAACACTTTGGAATTCTGTTGGGCCGCCATTTTCAGCGTGATGTTTATATTAACTATTAACTGTTAATATTAACACATTAACTGTTATAAACACATTAACTGTTAATATTAACAGTTTTGGTCAACAGTTAATTGTCAGGTGTTAACGTTTATCATGATTAGCATAAATGCCCACCTCTAGTGTGCATATTGGAGTGAAAATAAATAAAAAATTCAAATCAATTGTTTTATTTGAGCTCAAACTATACCCTGTAAAATGTAAAGCGTTTGAATATTTTATGTAAACTGTTTTCCAGTTAAAATCAATTTTTTTTCTTTTTATTCTACCATACAATTTTAAACTTTTTATGTTTAATATCCAAACAACAAGTTTGTTTAATGCAACGACTTCTCCTGATTCGTTTGAACAAATATGTTAATTTAAATGTAAATTACATGTAGAATATAAGTGTAATAAAATAAATGATAATCAATATCAAACTTTGGTTTTCGCTTTTATAGATTTTCCAACTATAAACCACCAGAATTGCAACTATATTGAGTATGCTAAAAAAGTAGAAAGACCTCAAGTATTCTCTTACAATTATACATGGAGGCTAAAATATGTATAAAAAAAATCATCTGATTCAAAGCCACATTTGTGAATATCATATTTCAGATACAACTAAAAAACAACCTAGAATTTCAATACAAGAACTCAAGGCAATATACATTAAAAAATTATTTAAAAAGACACAATTAGGTATCATCAATTACCTTTAGTCAATGCGACAGGTCCCAAATGATTAACAAGCATTAGCTTTATATCTACATCCACTTTCGTCTCCAAAGCAGTGGCTCGATGGCTCACTCCACCATTGTTAATCAAAATATCTATATGACCAAATATACCTATAACCTTGTCAACACAGTTTGGCAGTTCATTAATTTCAGTTAAATCCAACGGTATAACTACTGGTGGATGAGTCGGTATAGTCTAAAATATAATAATTACCATCTGAGCATCGAATTGTGAGTCGAGATGGCAGTATTTTATTAAAGTTTAAGGTAAAATTTAAGTTATCAAAGTATAGAGGCTAAGTTCTTACTGGATATGTGCTGAGAAGATCTGACTTGACTCTATTCAATTCATCCACTCTCCGGGCTGCCAATACAACTCTGCAACCTTGTGAATAAAAACTGTGAGCCAATGCCTCACCTAAACCGGAACTAGCTCCAGTTATCATAACAACCTACAAAAATAAGAAGCCCACCAAATTATATTACCCACTTAACTGACTTAAATCATTAAAACAACATAGATAGTGTGGCATTGTTAAATACAATAGTACACTCAACTTGGGGAAGAGGAAGGGGGAGGGGTAGGGAAGGGGATGGTGAAGAGGAAGGCGATGGGGAGGGGGAAGTGGAAGGTGAATGCGAGGGCAAACACCAAGGCGAAGGCGAACGCAAAGGTGAACGCGAAGACGAACGGGAAGGTGAGGGCGAAGGCGAGACTGAAGGCCGAACCCGAAAGCAAAGGCAAAGGGGATGGGGAAGGGGAAGATAATCTAATACTAAATCTGGTACCAGGAAACAAGCAATTTCGTGTTCCTATGGGAAGCTCGAAATACACCGAGCATCGCTCGGTCACCTGGTACTGTTATTAAAAGTATCTCTTCAAACCTCTTTATTAATGTTTTCTTATCATCTATGCCATTCATCTTAATATGTTCTACTTAAATTATAAATACTTTCATTATATTAAACAGAGTCAATAAAAACATAAACTATAACAGATAGAACTAATAACAGATGCTATGGGCTGTTAAATGGCATAGCTATGGACTGTTAAATGGCAATGCAAATAATTCTTAACGTAAAATGTATGATAATTTCAATACGAAGCATTCAACAAGTCATGATTATGCAAATTACAATAATAATACTCCATCAAAAACAGGAATCAAATTATAATCAAGATTAAATCTAATATAATTCGACTACAATTAAAAACTATTTTTATTGTGTAAAGGTATTACAGCACAGCACTGTAAAAAATATGTACAATATATTAAATAATTGTATGCGACATTATAAATAGCAATTGTGAAATTACTAGTATTAAATTGAAATACTCACGAACTGAAAAAAAAATGAGAAAGATAACTAATTTAATATAAAACGGAACTAGAGGTGGTTTACAATAGTGCCTTGTATGCATTGTCCAAATTTTTCCGAATTAAAATCTTTATTACTATCACATTACCTGACCCTGCAATCCGGTGCTTTGTCTCTTTTCACGCATTTTTGCAATGACACGTATTACGACCAACGAAACAGTAATCGGTAAACCAATAACACGAGCAAACCACCACACATTCGATAAGTTAATGATACATTCGCCTTTAGTTATATCTAACGCCTAGAACCATAAGTATGCATGTATTCTAATGCAAATATTTTTATGAAGTCAGTATGTTCAATATTCCTTAGAATTAATAAAATTCCAATTGGATATTGATGGTAAACAGAAACTATACATTTATTTTATTTAAATAATTAGTGGACGAGTTGTATAATTTTAAATTATTGTCTTTTGTACTGGGAACGAAAGAGATATATTAACTAAAATTATAAGTTTCATTGCTTGTTGTAGTTGTTAACTACACTCGGAGGAAAATGACATTGACATTTTGTGTGACAATTTCTTTAATTTTTTTTGCATGCGGCCTTGATTCCTAATTCATTACCTGCCCGAGTGTCTCGGTAAACATTCTACGCGAACGCATGCTAATTCACATACTCGCTAGAACATATCGGCTAAAGTTCAACAAGAATCTCGGACATGAATACGGCCAGGAGCCTGTTCACATGCTCGGAGAATACGAAAAACATTAGCGTCCACATGTAGATTCCTATGCGCGTGCTCTAATCTGACAATCAAAACTGTTAGCAAGAGATCAGGTAGTCGCACGCCGTAACGTGTTACGAAATTGAACTGAAACATAACCACACATCTAATATATGTATATATATATATATATATATATATAAATGTAGATCACGCAGATAATACCGTGTAAAGGGTTTTCAGGTCACTTCTGTTTCAACGTGTTTATTGGTTTGCAATGATGAGCGACTATTATTTGCCACAAGAGCCATGTTCGATTTAGAAGTGCGGTATCTCACTGCATACTCCACACCTCGTTCTTACGTGCGTGCTCCTGATTTCAGTCATGCTTTTTTATGATACCCATAGCTTCTGAATGTCGCCATGAGAAAATTTTATATATATATATGTATATATATATATATATATATATATATATATGTATAACATTAGGTCGACAACTAATAATGAAATATTAATTATAAAACTAGCGTGACCCGTGCGAAGTCTTCGCATTATTTATTCCATTATGAAGCTCAGATGATGGATCAAACAAATATTTTACTAAAATTGACATATAGAGGCGCAAGTATCAAAAGCATTGAGCTAAAGCGCCACTTTATTTATACGTGAGTGGATTTTAAATTAAACAAAAATTTTACCGACCGTCAATCATATTGACGTTGAGCCATTAGATGGCAGCATTGCTGTTTTGTGTTTATAATTTTAATAACTAATTAATTTGCAAAAACAATAGCAATAATAAATTTTTTAGTTGTGGATGCCGGTAGAGCAAGCAATTATCTATAAAATGATATATAATTTATGTGGATTAGTTGTGAGGTTTTTTCTAAAAAGGGAGAGTAACATCTTAACCTTAGCGTATTAATATATATGATGATGATTATTAAGACGTTCATTTTAAAAATTATTTTTAATGTTACAATCAGTTTGACATTTCAAAATACAGTTTTAAGTTTTCACTTCTGTCGGCAGTCCTCATTACTGCTTCCGATTTTTTTTAGTAAACTATGGCTGCTTTTTAACATTAATGTCTTTCATGTACTTTTAAAAATAAATATTCAATACTATTTTAGAATAATGTATGTTTAAACTGTGCCTAAAAACTATAAGAACAATACTAACAAATTATGCTTTGGCAACATAATAAAAATCTACACACCTAATTTCTGCATGTTCCACAATTAGAGTATAATATCGAGATAATATCTACTGTGCCTGTAAACTCTACAAGAACAATACTAACAAATTATGCTTTGGCAACATAATAAAAATCTACACACCTATTTTCTGCATGTTCCACAATTAGAGTACAATATCGAGATAATATCTACTGTGCCTGTAAACTCTACAAGAACAATACTAACAAATTATGCTTTGGCAACATAATAAAAATCTACACACCTGTTTTCTGCATGTTCCACAATTAGAGTATAATATCGAGATAATATCTACTGTGCCTGTAAACTCTACAAGAACAATACTAACAAATTATGCTTTGGCAACATAATAAAAATCTACACACCTATTTTCTGCATGTTCCACAATTAGAGTATAATATCGAGATAATATTTACTGTGCTTGTAAACTCTATAAGAACAATACTAACAAATTATGCTTTGGCAACATAATAAAAATCTGCACACCTATTTTCTGCATGTTCCACAATTAGAGTATAATATCGATAATATTTGTTTTTGTTCATGTTAGACTAGGATATAATTTGTACTTTGTTCCAAAAAACAATGAGAACAGATAAAGAGTTATTGAAATAGTGAATTTTATTTTTTTTATGATTTCCTAAGAGTTCTTTTATTAAATCAAAAATTGTTTCTTTTTTGCTGAAATAGATGCTTCTCTTTGTTTAGGGCGATTTCAGCATTTTACTATTTCCCTAGTCTGAATTTATTGTTTTCTTCAATTAAAACATTATAGAATTGAGAGAAGTACACATAATTAGCATGAAAATACGATCTATAATTATCATTCTTCATAATGAAGGAAAAGCTGAGCGTATTATTGCTTATTAACTTAAATTATCCAAAACTTCTATTCGCCACACACTGTCTTAGATAAGCAAACTGGCAGTTATCAAGATCATCTGTTCTTGTGAAGGCCGAGAGCTTAAAACTTTGAATGAGATCTAATGTTGGAATTGATGCCTTAGAACCCAAGAAATTTGCATCATAGTCAACCAATTTTGATTCGAGTCTGTGTTACTTGTAGTAGTAAAAAGGCGATTGAGAGAAGCTAACAATTTAGTCGCGTTGCTGTGCATAAATCAGTCTTGTGGCCACAATATAAACAGAAACAGTTCTAGTGAGTTCTTATTCTTTGAGATTGGACTATTGATGAGTTTAAACGCTTTGTAATGATAATCAAAGTTTGAAATATTTGGTTTCAAAAATGAGAGTTTATGGTAAGTCGTCACACCGAAGAAAATAAATTACTAAATCGCTTTTAATTGTTTCCAAGTAATGGAATACAACATTCGATGTGAATCGGCGTTATTGTGAAAGAAGGAACTGAACTTTTGTGGGGATAGCTTGGTAGAAATATTTAACGTTCACGTTCCTTATTGAAAGAACCAAAAGCTGGGCTAACAGTGTACAAAATATAATTGATAAATTTATTGTTCGTAAGCTATAAATAGTGACGCTAATAAAATGTAAGGATAGATTTCTTGATAAGTTTTTGAATTCAGTTAAAATGTTTTTTTTTTACATAAAATTGATTAACGTTCAGTCATTGGTAATTTTTAATTGGTGTATTACATAATGATTAAAACCAATTATTGTTTTATCTAAAAGTTTTATGTTTTATTGTTTCATTTTCCCAATCTGATTAATGTGTGCAATAACTTTTGGATGGCAGTGTACGTAGCAACGGTAATTTTTATAAACTGTAGGTATAAATAATGAATTTGAGAAATATTTTCTCTTTTAAGATTTTATATGGAGGAAATATTTTTGTACTATAGTATGTCCGTTTAGTTTAAATAAGCTAAAGCACATTAAAAGACAGAAAATATTGTCTATTATTGTATTAATTACAAAGTTTATATTGAAAATATTCATTCTACTAGCAAGTAATGCGGTTTGCGGAAGTGGCCCAGGAGGTTGAGGTTGCCCGTCCGTCAAATATCGAGCTCGGCCTGGGCATGACTCCCGGTCGCCGTAAGGCCAATCAGCTGTTCAAGATAGCCAGGGCTAAGGTGGAGGAAAATGACAGGTGAAGAAAATGAGATATATAAATATTTCACATGTGACATACAAAATATAAGTTTAATAATTTTATTTGGTATCACGCCATAAATAATCCACATTTCAAATAATTATTTGTTATTTCTGTACACGTATAAATAAGAATTATATTTTACGCACAACCCTTTTAATTGTGCTCTTTATATGTAATTTTTTTGGAGACCCAGGCATTTTGCTACTCTTATCTATCTATTCATTTTTTCATTACATCATATTATTTATTAAGAAGATAGTATAGGTAGCAATGAAAGAATGCTAACTCCCTTTCATTATTTATCATAAAAGGAAATAGAATATAATTTCAAGACCTGAGATTTTTAGGATACAAAAAAACAAACAGTCAAGCAATTGCGAGTCATCAATAGGCAAATTAAAATTTCTAACCATAATATATACCATAACCATAAATACAAAAAGCTATATTCGTAAAGGCACATATTGTATATTTTTAATATATCTAGAATTATTAATAAGGAATAAAAATGATAAAAATCTAACCAAGTATTGCTTCAATTAACTAAACATGGACTGTTAACTGACAGAACAAATGTAATACATTTGTCTTATCAAAATGAATAATTTTTTCTTTTCAAGTTTTATGCGAGTTTTTACGACGACCCTGTCCGATCTACAAATTTCATGGATGTGTTACATCTGTGTTTGGAAGATATTTACAAATTGCCCACCTCAAGGTGTTGTTATACAACGAAACTTAGGACGTAGTTAAGAATTTAAATAAAGTAGAAGTAATACTACATCGTGAATTTCTACAAAATTAACTAAATATATTCAATATGAAAGATACAACAAGATCAATTTTTCCGTCTTAGCTTTTATAAACCAAATTTCTTTTATTTTGAAAAATAACTTGATTTAATAAACAAAATTGTTTATTTGTCTGATTGACGATTTAAATAAAACTTTTAAGGAATTTATTTTTCCATTTTCTCTATTTCAATAGTTTTGTTATCTTAAGTTCTATTTTGTCTGTGTGGACTATTTAAGTAATTTTAACGTGTGAACTATTTAAGTAATTTTAACGTGTGAACTATTTAAGCAATTTTAACGTGTGAACTATTTAAGTAATTTTAACGTGTGAAATATTTAAGTAATTTTAACGTGTGAACTATTTAAGTAATTTTAACGTGTGAACTATTTAAGTAATTTTAACGTGTGAACTATTTAAGTAATTTTAACGTGTGAATTATTTAAGAATTTTAACGTGTGAACTATTTAAGTAATTTTAACGTGTGAAATATTTAAGTAATTTTAACGTGTGAACTATTTAAGTAATTTTAACATGTGAACTATTTAAGTAATTTTAACGTGTGAAATATTTAAGTAATTTTAACGTGTGAACTATTTAAGTAATTTTAACATGTGAACTATTTAAGTAATTTTAACGTGTGAAATATTTAAGTAATTTTAAGTGTCATTTTTATTCTTATAACACTTGGACACAACACTATACAAGCAGGTCTCCTTTGTATATGACTAGTGGATTGGTGAGAAGTTTTATGAAGACACCAGTTGCATTTATGTATATAATTCACGTTATTTTTCAAGCCATTGCTATAATATGCATGTTTATATTACATTATATATATTACCTTGTCATTCATAGTTCTGTCACAAGTTATCAATATAATATATGCATGTTTATATTGATAACTTGTGACAAAACTATGAATGATAAGGTTGTCAAGACAAGACCATAACCTATAGACTTGGAAACTCGTTAAATAAATGTTTGAAGTTTATTTTCTAGTTAGTAATAAATTCCAACAATAATTCTTTAATTGCGAGTTTATTCCTTTGTTTCCTCCTAAAGTAATCTGGTATAAAAATAATTAAATTACAGATGAACCAAAGAATGACCTCTTAAATAATAAGAACATTTTCTAATTAATCATGTACAGTAATACAATTACGCAATATCTAATGTAGTCCTCGAAATACTGTAATATAACCATTTGCATATGAATATTTTCTAACATACCTTTTGAAATATTTCCACACACATATAGCAGCAAATTACTATACTTCTACTGCCTTTAATTCACTCTCTTCTATCACCTATTAGTATTCCTTAGTTCTGTAATTACAAAACAAAACAATAAAATTGTAACAGTGAATTCTGTACATTGAAAATATTTTAAAAAGAGTGATTGGTTTAGCGTAAAGAATGATAATAGAAGCCATAAAACTGTTTTTAGAATTTTTGTCTGTCGGTATGTTAATTTGTTCATCAATCACGTGAAATCTACTGGACGGATTTTGATGAAATTTGGTATGGTTATAGTTTATACCCAAGAGCAATATATAAAAAAAAAGAATTCTAATAACTTTTCTTATTATGAATTTCACGCAAATGAAGTTGTAGTCACAACTAGTAAAGAATAAAATATATACTTCTACAGACAAAATTCTACTGTTGCGTTCAAACAGTTGCAAATTTCATTATTATTTTTGTTTCTTGACAGGACAAGTGACAACTGCACGTTTATTGCAACTTCATGTTAAAGCCAGTCCTTTGCTTGGAGTTTTGATTTTAATCGATTTTAGCAATTATCTATACATAACTATGCATAATAGTAAAGGTTTCCAACTTGTTACTATAAGTGCGAAAGAGCAAGAAATTTGAAATCTCATTAAAGATTTAACATAAGTTGAGACAGACAATCTGAAATGTGTGTCATGTAATGTTTAGGTTATAATATGTATTATACAAAATATAATTGATAAATTTATTGTTCGTAAGCTATAAATAGTGACGCTAATAACACGGTTTTTTATTAGTTTAAATATACACATATATTTAATTATATCGGAATTCGTACATACAAGCCTGGTTTTTGGTATCAGTTTCAACATTGCTTTTTCTTATCTTTCATTAAAAGATGAATTGTCATAAATCATTTTCAGGCCTGAAGCAAGGAAACTAGAAGTTGATTTAGGACTAGTTTACAGTCTTGGACCTGATTTCCCATGTTTGGAATTGAACAGCTGTGAGGCGGATCACATCATAAAAGAACTGATAGCGCATCTCGAGATGAGGATAGATAAAAGGGAAACATTGAAGCGTAACAAGAATATTAGAGGTAACGTTTGATTTATAAACAAAATCTTTGCTTTATTTGTATACCTGGAAGAAATATAGAAGTAATATTAAAATAAAAAAACAGGTATGCCAGATTATATGCCAGAGCGATGGATATCTATAAATAGGTAGAAAATAATTATTATCCAATTGTTTTGTCATCTTAGGTTTTGTTTTTTGGAGTAGAGATACTTCAGGAATGAATTTTAAAATATTCAAGCTGAATATTCATCTGAAGACATTCTGTCAATATTCATCTGAAGACATTCTGTCTTTCCAAAATGAATTTTCTGTAAAAATGTATATCTTAAAGAGTTTTCAGAAATGGGTAAAATGATTATAGATCTTTCATGTCATTCCAACTATTAATACGATTACTAATGATGATTAGCTAATTTTTCATAGTAACTCAAAAACAAATTCAAATCAACTTCCAGCGATAATAATTGCTGTAAAATATATTTTCTTCCACCAGAGGAGCAGTTACGATCGCAAATATTGGAGATGGAAAAAGTCAATATGATTACCAAGACGGAGTGTAACTCATTGCGGGCGCTTTTGCATCAGGAGAAAAAGCGATGCAAGGCACTTGAAGAGAGACTGATAGATGCCGAGACTTCTGGAAACACGCTACAACGCAAGTTGGAGACGTGTCAAGAAGATTATATAAAATTGAAACATGAGGTATGTCAAGGATGAAAGAAAAAATTAATCTGTACCAACTTCCTCTATCGACATAAATAGAATTTTTCCATTTATTTACAATTTTCCGATAAGTATGAAAGCTTGTAACACTCATAAAATTACTATAAAGTTTGCAAGCGTTCATAGATAATACTAATAAATATTATCTATGAACGTTTGTAACATTGAGAAAATAATACATTTTCTGAGAGAAAGTGACTCAACTCAAAGTCATAACTTCTAGAGAATTGGCATTTAAATTTATAAAATTTGTATGCTTTTGTCATGTGTACCATATATGAAAATTGAGTGTGTAGTGGCCAGTGTAAGAGAGCCAGTAGTGTACTTACAAGTTACTACTATTTTTAGGTTATGTAGAATACTTTTCTCGGTCGCTTCATTACAATATATTTATCTTTATATATATTTTTCTTCTGTCTATATGTATGTGATGGAACTCCTAAACAGCTGGAATAATTTTTATGAAATTTTGTGTGTGAGATTAAGTTGATTCGAGAATGGTTTAGATTTACAATTTGATCCGGGAGACAACACTCCGATCGCATTTTAAAAATTTTAGACATTGGGCGAAGCTGCGGGTCCAGGTAATTTCACTATAAATCTTGTAATTGTATACTTAGTTTAAAACGACTTTGTGACAATTACTAATTATGCATTTACTACATATTCTCAAAAGTAAAGTAATTTTGTCACTCGTGTTAACACTATTTGGTTTTGTTTTTAAATAATGGAGTTCTTGGGTTAATTATACCCAAGTATACAAAATATCCTCGGGTCAGAATAGCCTATATTTCATATACAATAAAACTTTGTAATAAAAATAAAGTTTCTAGAATTATAATTACATTTTATAATGTCTTACACATTACTTAGCATTATGTCATTTGTCAGTGGCTGTTTTAGAAAATTATGTACAATTATGTACAAAAATAGAGACTGATAGAGGCCGAGACTTCTGGAAACGCCAAATAAGTTCAATATTTCAAAATATTATGTATTTATATTTTTGGTGCGAGTAGCATTATATGAAGCAGTGGCTTTGCTTTATGTTTCATTAGTTATTTGTTCTTTGCCCTGTTCTGTTGATGTTTGGTATGGCTAGACAGTTTACTGATATTACAATCTCTCAAATTCTCAACTACAATATAACATTAGTGAATAGTCATTAAATAGTTAGCGAAACAGTGGATTTTTTGGTAAAAAATACTGACGACAATATTCGGCCTGAATAGGATAATGAGAGTAGTACCAACGAATCAAATAGCGATGAAGTCCTCCTTCAAGATATGCCAACAATTAGCCAAATGCGCTCAAGAATCGAGAAATAAGAGGTCTCTTGAGCAATGTAAATATTATTCGATTTACATAAAGTCTTCAGGTCAAAACAACCTAAATACTCTAGGTGTATGTAGTATTTGAGGTATCGAGGAAGATTAACTCTTGTTTCCTAAATTTTTTGAGTCTGTTTCATTGTGATGTGCACAAATTGGTGTATCATTTAGCTCTACCATAAAATAATCAGCGAGCCACAAACAGTTTTTGTATCAAAAAATCATTGCGCTAATTTCTCCTGTTTTAATGATTACAGATTAGTAACTATTTAACACGGGATTTATAAGTGTGATATGCTAAACTCATAGTCTTAATATACCAATGGTATGGTAGTTGTAAGTTTTTTTTGTCATTGTGTTAAACATCATCCCAATAAAAACTATGGAAACGCCATTCATAAGAAGGCTAATTCATAACTATTCAAAATGAAAAATGGAAACTAATTTTTTAATAAAATTTCCTTCTAAAGGTGTCCCAAAATTCACTTCAGATTTGAATTTTGCGCCATTTGTGCGGTAAAGTGTTGCCAACCAAAAAAAATACAGCGTGACAGCTGATAGTTCAGGGTTATTAAAAATGGAGCGCAACACAAAAGAACAACGCATTTTTATTGTTGAGCAATATTTTTACAGTCTTTAATTATAAACCTGTGTTTTCTATCAAAATTACTTCTTGCGTGAATTTTGGGACCTATATCTGTACACGCTTAGCACAGAGCATCTCAAAAGCCAATATGCCATTCTGGTTCGACTTCACTAACTCCTATAAATAATAATTTACAGCGATTATGTGTTGTTTATAGAAAACGTCTATTTGTATTCATCAGTTTGAGGAATAAAATAAAATTATAATGATACTTTATAGATACTAAGAAACTTTAGAAAATGTAAGAAAAATGTTGGTTTCAGCTGGATGAAAAAAATATGTTGCTCAGTCAAAACAAATTTGACAAGGAGAAAGCTAAGAGAAAATACACTCACAAAATGGCGACAGAGCAAGAAAAGCTAACACGTGAATTGGATATGAAATTAAAGGAACAGGAAAGACTTAAGGTTTGTCTAATTTTTTAACAAACTAGTTTATAGTTTACGAATTTATTTGCTAGAATAACTTGAAGATATTTTATATTATATGCACTTACAACCAAGAATTACTTACAAACTATAATCTCATTAATTGGAATTTTGTTGGAAAATATAGATTTATAACTAGTCGAGCATATAAGTATGGATGCCCCGTAAACTAAAAATTGAATAAGATATGTTTTTGTGAATTTAGATATAGACACGTATTCCCAATGCATTTTATATTTTAATTTTGCATGAAATTTTGCACATTTTATACACTTTTATATTTAGTTTTATATTTGGTTTTATATTTGGTTTTATATTTGGTTTTATATTTGGTTTTATATTTGGTTTTATATTTGGTTTTATATTTAGTTTTATATTTGGTTTTATATTTAGTTTTATATTTGGTTTTTAAATAATCATTTCTAGTTTTATTTTGTCTTGTGGAGACAAAATAGAAGTTTTAGTTTTTATTATATAAGACTATATTATATTATTGCATAAAACTACATTAAAATTTTGTTGACCATAAGAAATATGTTGTTTGAAGTATGATAATTATGACACATATTTTAATAATTCTTTGATAAAATCATTGGTCACAATTAAATGAAACTACATGATATAGTATTATTTCTACTTTCTACGTGATGTAGTATTATTTCTAATACTACATCCACGTAGTTTCATTTAATTGTGAATAATGAATTTCTACAAAATTAATAACAATTATATGATTACAACAAATATGATTAACAACAAATATGTGATTTTTGGTAGCGCCATCTTTTTTCCCAGAAAAAAGAATGTAAAAGGATATTTAAATTTTTTTGCTTTGCAAAATGTCATGGGCTATATGTATTAACATGCCAGTGCATCTGTGGTTTATTATCGTCTTCAGTTAAGGTTTTTCTCTTCTGCTTCTTTTTTTATAGCAAATTATAAATTATTTTTCTTGTTTAATTGTGTCGTAACTATTTTTCGTCAAAGCGTTAATAATTTTCAGTAAATATCATACTACACGTAACTACTAAGTAAAATTTTAGGATACCAGTATACGACACACACAATATTATAAATATGTTCTGTGTATTTGCCGAAAGTATACAAACATGTTGGCGGCTTGTCACAACAGCATGTTGCATTTCTCAACTCCACTCAAATTTTAAATATTCCATTGCGACACTTCTTATGACTGACAAAGAAATTTTGCAAATATTATAAGTGACATTGCCAATTAGACTACGTCTTTGAATATTTGAAAAAGAATACTCACGCATCTCTTGAACGTTTGGCACTGTATTGAACAAGTCATAATGGTCTTTGCCTAATAATTATAATTAATGCAAATTAAATTTTCATGGCGGTTATAGTTCATATCTATTGATTGTTTTACGATATTTTGGTTTTATATGTTTTTTATAGAAATTTTTTTATAACATATCAATTTAATATTTTTGTGATGGATGATAAGACGAAGATTGTTAATATTTATCAGCCTTTCCATTGTAGTAAAAAGATAAATAAAAAAGTCATTAACTAAATATATAATTTTTTCACTATTTTATTATATCTTCTAAAATCCGTATAGTCCCTCAGTGTTGCTAGATTTACAGCCCTTTCTGCCCATTGCCTGGGTCTACGTTTTGAGTATATTGTCATACTTTTTATTCCTGAACATAGTACCTCATTCTATAAGCATTTGTTTACTGTTTAGCTACCTAGCTATGGAACAAACTACATTCTAATACCAGGTTGTCACCATCCACTCAATTCAAAAATTGTCAGCAAACATTTTTCACAAAAAACAGCAAACTTTACTCTCCACATTCCATTTCCTTTCGTATCACTCTCCCTTAATGCTTCTTCTATTTTTCCTGTCCCTATATACCACCATAAATACCACCATATCACCATAAAACCTCTCCTAACATATCAAAATTAATTTTGTCTTTTTTGTATTTTTCTCAATAATTTATCATATTTTGTCGTCTTTCAACTTTATAAGTGCACTATAATCTTGGTTGATCAGTAGAGATTGCTCCTGTAACAGTAAATTCACCAGATGTACATATTCATTAAACTAAATAAATCAATAGAAATACACTTACCCCTCAAAATGTAGGCGACGACTTCTTATTGCCAAAGGATAATTCGACAAAGAATGTAACTAATTTTGTGTTTTCTTCAACTAATTGCTGAACGTCCAGTCTTGGAAATATGAATTTTTTGGATAAAATATAATAGAGTTAAGTATTTATTACAGTAAATACCACTTAACATCAGTGGGTTAATCATTTAACATAGAAAGAGTTTTTTGATCATTTTCCTCCTATATAAAAGAAACAATTGAAATTCGGACATAATAGGAAAGCCATAAGTTATTAAGAATAAGAAAATTGTTATTAAGGATATAAAAAAATAAGAATACAAAACAATATATAAAATAAGAATATAAAAATATTGTCTTCATTTTATTAATATAAAATACCTTTACCTACACAGAGTGAGGTGCGCGAGAACCAAGAGAAGATTAGATTGGTTCACAAGATCCTGGCTCCCGATAAGCCGGTAGCTGTAAATACAGCCATTGGCACGGAGGATATAGAAGTGTGCGAGACGGGTGTCGGTACCAATCGACTTCCCTTGTCTGAGATTGCGAACACTCCACAAGCTTCTTTAAGACTGAATCTTAATACTCCACAAAGTGGTCAAACTTCAAAACGAGTAAGTTGATTAAGATGTAGGTAAAGACTAATATTATTTTATATCATTTCTAATTCTGTTTCATTATTGAATAACCTGTTTTTAGCTTTTAGATGATTTGTTTTTGCTTATCAATTTATTCAGGTATTTATCGAAATAATGTTTTGGAAATCCAATTCCAAAAATATTCCTATAGACGACTATACCTCAAATGTGGGCCGTTTCATACTTTCACAATATCTCTGTTAGGACCTGAACAAATGTATTTTTATACTTTTTTCTTTAATAATACGATCTAAACGATGGTACAGTGATAGATAAAAGAATTGGTTTTACTATTTGATTTATTTTTAAAAACACTTTTGAAATTACGTTACTCTACGTTTTCTGGAATGTCTAAAAATTGTATTGATTCAAATTTCTATTTAAGGACATCACCTCACTTACAGATGAAGGCCTTTGCTCCCTTACCCCAGTTTGATCTAGTCGAGGCTGGATCAGACTAAATATAGTTTTGATACAGTCTTGACTAGGTTAAACTAAAGTATAAACGACAAACGAGGAAAAACTAAAGTATAAAGTTGTACCATTTATTCAGTTTTACCTGGGTCAAACTATTAATGGCTAGGTCAAGCTGAACTTTGAAAGTTATGTATCAAAAAATCATAGTCAGAGTTAAGATTCTAATTACTGCATTTTTTTACTCTAGGGAGTAGCTGTATCTAATCCAAGGCACAGGCGATCTCTATCCGAAGATGGAGCTACTTGGCTTGAACATGCACCTGGTAAAATGGTCCCCATGGGAACGGTGATGAAGCCAGTCATAAACAAGGCTAAGGCCGTGAATAAGCTCACCAGCGTAAAGGACATTGCCAACTCAAAAACATCAAAGTATTGCCTCATATCGCAAGAACAGGATACAGACGGGGAGCTGGAGACCCGCTTGTATAAGGTAACAATATTTTTATTTTTACAAAACATTTATTGTATATTACCAGATTATGGTGAAGCATGATAAAGGATAATGAATTTTGCGCGTATGTATGTCTTTTTGTCTGATTGTAACACCGAAACTGCTACACCGATTTTATCTTGATTATATGTGTACAGCTATATGACCTTAGGCATAACGCTGAAACCGATCGGGGTTAGTATCAAGTTAAAGGGCACAAGCTGATTGAATATGTGAAAAAAAACAACTAAAAATTTTGAAATAAAGTAAAGCGCATAAAAAAGCAGCTGTCTTATAATTAAAATTTGATAACTAACATTTTGTTGCTTTCACCATATCTGAATTTTAATATTTTGAACTACATAGTTCTAGACATGAAAACTTGATTCATAGTTAATTCTTTGTTTTTGAAATGTTAAGTTACCCAATTGTTCTTATAACACAGAACACAAATGGATCAGCAGATGGTTCACCCATAGTCGAGTTTTAGTTTTTAAAGCAGTGAGAATGTATAATTCTCTTTTGTTCTTTGAGGTTATTTGCGGTAAAGATTTTCGTGACAGTAAACATTTTACTTTTTTGACAGTAATATATCCGTTTTAGTGCCATTATTTTTTACTCATATATACTTAAAAATGCCAAAGAAATCTCTTGTTTTTGATATCATTTACCTGTCTCAAAGAAAAACTGGATCTCTTCCAAAAATTATCCAATTTTAATAATTTTTTCAGTGTTTTCTTAATGAAAACTTGTACAAGGACAATAAAATACGAAGAAAATTATGGAAATATATATTGTGAACAAAAATTATAACAAAAACTGAAATGTGACCTTGGTCACATAGTATTTTTGCAGTCCGGTACATCCTCCGTATCAGCAAAATAATTGTTATCGTCACTATTATCACTCAAAATTTGCATTACGCCAAATTGTGAGCGCACCACAAGGCCACTCCCACTATCACTTTCTTCACAACTTGAAAAACAATCATTTTCACTCAAATTATTTTCGTATTCTGACATTATGGGTTAAAAATTTTCTTTTCCTGGATCCTTTTTATATTGTAATTACTAATAATATTATAATTTGAACTTTATGTAACATGTAGAAAGATAAAAAATTTGCGATACGTGTAAGCGCCATCGCGCTCGTGGCAAATTAGTTAGTACGCGCACGAGCGCGATGGCGCTCGTCGGCACTCTAACGGATATTCATTATTTATTCTAAATTGAGAAATATGAATTAAAAGTGATAGATTGTTTTCTTATTATTATTTGAAAAATATTGTTTTTAAAAAACTCTTATTTGGCTCTTAGAATGAGTTATAATTATAAGGATAATTCCATAAATGACTACTTGCTCAAATAGCTGCTTACCCTATGTTGCCATTTTATTATGTTAATTCATCCTCTTAATTAAGAAAAGTATACTTATTTCCTATAATTTTTAAAAATGTGCACTTTTAATATTTCTATTATGTTAGTTGCATCCAAGGATATCTTGATTATTTCAAAATAATAAATGTCATTTTAAAGACTTAATTGTAACGTTATTGTTTCAGGCTGTCAGATAAAAACTGTTTTATATATTATAAATTTATTTGCTTATATATAATGAGGTTTTGATGTTCTCAGTCAAACAAGGAGAGTAATATAATAATTATTATGTAAGGTATAGATTGATTTTATTAATAGTTAACTATGGGTATTTTAACTTTTCCCAAGCCTTTTTGCTTCACCCGTTTCTGAGTGAAGTTTTAAAAATAAAAAAAAATTTTTGTTTGAACCATAGACTTATTGTACTATAGATGAATATAGGTAAAATGGAGTGCAATGATGTATAGTAGCGATGTTATGTGTTAGAAAGAGATAGCGAAATATACACCATTAAAAGCATTTTTTACTGTGCAAATCGACTAGCAATAAGCTACGCAGAAAATTCCGTTTGTTTTTTTTTTAGCAATTTTGAATTTATCCATTATTGTTAAAATAAGTGTGTTTAGAACAGTAATGACTTATTCTATTCTTGATTGTAATTTCTAAAGAATGGATACACTGCTTTTTGTATTTTTTTTATTTAAAAACTTGCACACAAATTACTATATTATATATGGCAATTTAGAGAATAGTATACCTAATTATATGTAAAATAAAGATATACATTAAAATAACATAATTTACAGAGTTTTTACGTAGATATTTAATATATTTGGCGTTAATTTTGTAGAAATTCATTATTTACAATTAAATGAAACTACGTGATGTAGTATTATCCCTACTTTCTTAAAGTTCTTTACCACGACTTAGATTTCGTTGTATTACAACATCTTCAGGTGGGATATTAGCAAAGATTAACTCTCAAACTTGAGATTGATTTTTTTCACTCACCCCACCGAATGGGGTGTTAGTGAATGTTTTTAATCGTCTTTCAAAATGCAATTATACAGACGTTCTGTATTATTTTTAGTTAGAATCATTATTTTCTTTTTTTCAATTTCACGTTTTAAAAATCTAAATAAAATCATAATAAAACAACTTTAACCTAACTCTTTTATTAAAGACAACCTTTGAGGTTAAAAGGGTGTTGTAAAGTCCAAAAAAATTTGGTGGGCTTAAAATAAAAAAAAAACAGAATTGAACATTTTTTTTTGCGTATCTTGTCGAAAAGGATGGCATTCAACAGGTTTTAAAAAATAATTATAAAGTTTCTATAACCATTTTTTCATAAACATGAAAAAATAGCCGAGTTTGGGACAAATGATAAAATACCCAGTTTCGAACAATTTGTATAAAAATAAGCTACTAAAAAGGATAAATATAAAATGAAGCCATAAAAAACGAAAATGTTGAAAAAAAAAATGGAAAAGTAGAAAAACAAGTTAGGTAATCATAATTTCACTGAAAGATGAGTAGTTTTGACACATGTTCTACTGGAAAAAATATATACATCTCAGATCTCGATAATCATCACTGAATTGTGAAGCCTCACGATTCGGTGACGATTATCTTTCAGTGAAATTATAATTACCCAATTTCTTTTTCTACTTTTCAGTTATTATTGACGTAGTCTGGTTTTAGGTTTTTATAGCTTCGTTTTTATTAAAATATTTTGAGGTAATATTACTTCTAATTTTTTAATTTTAAATCACACGTGGGCAATTCTTAAGAAGTACCTCGATAAGGATCTCGGAGAAATAGCCACTGCAATTCTTAATGTCCTCAAGCAGAAAGAGAGAAATATAATGACATAGTCACTGTTTTTATACCCTCTGCCATAGACTATTAGGATTACAGAGGAAGGTACGACGTTACCATAGTCTTATATTTAAAGAAAAAAAATGTGATAAAGAAAAGAAAGCTGTACCATGCACACGAAAAATAAATTATTAAATAATATGAAATTTAATTACAACAAACCTTTACAAGATCTAAATGTTAAAAAAGAAGGAAAATCTAAATGTTAAAGAAGAGGCCAAATTTGGAACAAGAACCACTTGGGGTTTGTTAGCTTCGCCGATATAATAATTGACGTTTTTATTCGTGTGTCACTTATTTGTAATTTACGATATACAAAGTTATACTTAAAAGTTAATTATTAAGGAAATCATATATTTTCTGCTTTAAGCAATATTATTTTCCTGTGAGATTTAGGATTTTCACAAGATGCAATAAATTAAATTTACTTTAAATATAATAAGTTCTTATATCATTTCAAATTTCTTATACTATACAAATAAATTATTATAATAAAATAAATTCAATTTTTTTTAAATTAATATAACAAACTCTTAATGTAAATAAAATACTTAAATAACACTTTAATTTGCCTTTGATCTGATTTAACTTTTAATTTTTAAATTATTGTTACTCCAAAATTATTTCGGTTTAGTTATACTGACAGATTAAAAGTTTTAAAAATAGAATCTGTTAAAATTATACAAAGGTTGTCAATGATATTATAGCCACACCACTAAACTTACACTATCATACATTTACGCACACACAAGCAATTAGATTTAAGTTATGTGGAATTTGAAACTGAGGTGGTCTACCGAATAAGTATATGGTTTGACCAAAGAATCACCAATGGAATGCAGTAATTAATCTACTTACTTTAATTATCAAAATAATGAAATACCAAAATTAGAAGCATTCCAAGTGTGAAAACACTACTGTTTAATATTTAACTACAATATATGGGACTATCCCCACAATGAATGTGGGTTGCAAATTATTTACTATTACAGTTGAATTTTATAGCATTTTATTCCAAAATACTTTATTATTTTTAATTTTCACGTTTATTAAAAAATCGTTTAAAATTCACGACACCATATTTTGAAATATATAACTGTTAGAATACATGTTTAGCATACTTCGCAGATACGGTCAGTGATATGCAAACCAAATGTATACTTATTCCAATGCAGCCAAATGATTAAGTGGCGAAACAATGAAGTAAAAACACAACTACTATTACAGGGAGACGTAGTTCCGACGTGTGGTGGTGGAGCGCAAGTCATATTCAATGACATGGAGATGCTGAAACAAATGTCACCTGTGAAGAGCCTCACATCGCAACACAGAATGACGGAGGTGGCCACTCCGAACACGTGTCCACGTCACTCGACAAAACGCCGCGACAGTAATTCACCATCCCATGCGACCAACTCCGTATCAGACTCGCATTCGAAGAAAGCGAGAATCTAATTTTTCGTTATTTTTTTTTTAGTTTGCTTACAATTTTGTTGTATATGATTTATGTGTAGTTATGTTGTATATTTTTGGTGAAAACTCTTAATTACGATTCATATTGAAGAGTAAAATCGCTGACAGAATATTTCGATTGATGCAATAAGGTATTGATTATAAAGTTAGATTGAAAGAAGAGCAAGGAATTTTTTTTGATATTTTGTTTTATATAATTAAACTTTCACATTATCTCGAATCTCACTTAATCGTATCATTTATTTCACATTGAAATAAAAATAATTTTTTTAGAAGTTTTTTTTCAATAGCTGTTGGTTACTATTATATGTTTGACGACTATTGTGGTAGGTACTACGTAGGTTACTACGTATAGGTGGTCCCAGAATTACTTGACCTAACTAGAAAATTGTTAGGAAATTAAATGAAACTATGATTATTTTTCAATGTAGTCCCCTTTAATATCAACATACTTCTGACACCTATGCATTAACATTTCTATGCCTTTATAAAAATACGAAGAACCAATATCTTTAAGATGGGAGGAATTTCTTGTTTACAGCACCACCTCATCGATCCGCTCTCAGGATCATAATATAGTACCATAGTCTCATCTCCTATCACCAGACGTTTGATTATCGCTTCAGGTTTTTACCACACAAATCCAAAAAGTCCTAGAGACATCACATTCTCTCTTCCCTTTGCACTGCTGACAAAAGTTTGGCCATGCATCTAGCACTCACCTTCTCTGTGAAGGTGTTCTTGAATAGGACGATGGATGAGACAGCCGAAGCTTTGCTGCTATTTCCCTAATGTCAAAACACTGTTTCTCAAAACCTTTTTTCTATTAGAACAATGGTTTCTGAAGTAAGCGTTTGCACGGGCCGACCGTCGTGCCCTAAGTCTTTTATAGTTTCTTGGCCTAATTTAAACTCTTATCAAATTTTTATAGTGCTATAAGCTGACTTCCCGTACACGCCATCCAAACCTTTTTAATTTCGGCGGGTGATAAACCTTTATTAAACAGAAATTTAATTATGCTTCGAAAAACAAAAAACATGATACTTGTAATTCAACCCACTGTTAACCGTGACTAATGCTAGCAAGTTGATACGTATTTGTATATCAATAGAAGAAAAGATACACTATACATTCACCATAACAATTCGTGATAGATCGTGAAGAAATATGTCAGGCCAAGTCATTCTTGGGCCACCTACATATATAGCTGTTTTTTTTCTTTTTGAACTCTCATTTGATATAATCCACCTTAATATAGTTAGTTATCCGATATTTCATTAATAAGTTTTAAATTTAAATATAAATAGTTAAACTAATCAGCAGTTTATTGAAAGTGCTATCCTTTTATGTAGGTTATATAAAGTGACAAGTGTTAACTGAATTAAACAAAAGAAAATTTTGGTAATTAATGTGTAAATGTTGTATGTTTATTAGTGTCATTATTAAACTAGTCTTCATAATGACAATTGTTTCGCTATTGAAGCCTCATTTCTAAGAACATCCTTAACCTTATGAAATGGCCTTACAATCTAAACGCGGTAGCTATTTGTTACAAAACTTTCGATAAATTATTGTATAATTCCGAAAGTGTACATTTATTTATTATAATGAAATTTTTTACTTAGACACAGAAGACATGTAGTTATGAAATAGGCGATAGATATGGAAAACATTTTTTGATTTTTTGGCAAATGAAAAGTCTTTATAAAATATAATTTATGTTATTAAACTTTAAAAAAGGATAAACAATATTTAAATGGGAACGTTATTAGAAAAATAATTTATCTAAACAAAAACTTAACTTATTTATCTCTATACTGTCTGCAAAATATTACAATTGTAATCAACAATGTGAAGAGGCCATTGCAACGAAATGCTAAGAAATAGTCCAATTTACTTTCATGACATTCTTGAGCGTTTTATGTATTTCGAGATAAAAAAAATAAAGCATTTGATATAAAAATTATCCTAACTTTAAAGTTAGTACACTAAAAACTTTTAAATCCAATAACTCTGTCAATAAATTTTTGTTTATTAATGTCACACAATGAATTAATAATCAAAGTAACATATCAAAAATGGATATAATTACATTGGCGATGGCGGTAAAATTGTCCATACTGGAAAATGAAAATTGAAAAATATCTAGCATCATCGACTCAAATAATAAATACGTTCATTTCCAATACTTGCAACGAAATTGTTTACTCAAATATGTGCAATTCAATAATAGTACTACTGTATTTCATATATAAAAATGACGCTTTCCAATGTTTACTGATATTTTCGCATTCTCATCACATGTTTTGTCAGTTTTAGAAATAAATGTATATTTTATAAAATTTACTAATAATAAAAATAAATCCAATATAGACATTAGAACAATAACAACCACATGTCAAATAATACATACTTACATTGGTTTCAAAAACAGAAACACAAAATTTGCAACACAATATTTGACAATGGTGGTTATCGTCATTTGATATTATAATTCTTTCTCTTTTGTTATGCCATAGAATTAAAATCGATTGTTTATTTTATTCTGAAAGAACAACTGTTCAAGTATAAATGACCCGGCGCCAGCGCCGATGTCACTTATAAATGACATTTGCATTACTAAAGTTAAAACAAATTTTTGAGAATTCATTGCATTTAACTTAATTTGATTGCACAAAATTCAGAAACAAAACATGCATATGATGCAGTGTTTTAGCTGTAACAACCCTGACGTGGCATTGACTAATTGGTATACAATCGTGTATGATGTGCATGTTATGTTTCCGCCAAACAATGCTCTATAAACAGTACTTAGTTCATTTTTAGTAGAAATAAATTTCCTAAATTGCTTTATTTTTAATAGCGTTGCACTAATGTTAATTGGGAAAGTAAAGTTTTTAAGTTGAATTGAGAAAATATAGTAAAATTAGTGAAGATTGAAGCCACATATGAAAGTATTGTCACCTTGTTGGTCAACATCACTAGATATGTTTATACCAAAGATCCAGTGGATCCGAGCTTCAACCGCTTGTCTGGAAAAATAAATAATTTTTTCATTCTCAACAATAGTTATAAACTTCTCAAATATAAGTGATTGTAGACCAAAATTAGTAAAAACAAACATAAAGCCCATAAAATATTGTACGAAAAACGTTTTATTAATTTTTTTTAACATTTGAAATAATTGGAAATTAATATTATATAATGCGTTCAAGCAAAGTTATAGCTATGTTACAATTACGAGCTATGATTATTTAAGGTGACCTTTGTGGCAGTCTCGAAAACCTAGCTTTTAAGGTCTAAATGGGTATTAAGGAGTATAAAAAAATAAAAGATGTTTTTGACAAAATCTGATTAATACAAGAGAATAGAACAATTAGGGTATTCTTCGTTTTTCCGGGGAAAAGTATGCACTGAGTGGTGTTCGTAAAAAGCTACCACAGATGATTCTGGATCCACATTGTCATCTTAGTAAGATTTTCTAGGTCTTCATCTTTTCTTGTCATCGTGACACTTAAGGTAAATAATGGTGCAGGTCATTGCACACATTCTGCAGCTACAGTTTTTGTAGCTAATGATGCATTTAAACAGAATTTTAGGTTGAAAATTACTTCATATCTACATTTAAAATTAAAAAGCTATAAGAGAACTTTCAAAAATTTAAATGTAAAAGTAGGTTTTACGCGTGACATGACGTTTCCTACATCTTCCTAGCGTCAGCCTATGAGATGTTTTAAATGTTCTTATGGAAGGGGTTTGTTACGAAATTTGTTGAGGGAAATATATTTCCTAATTCATAAAAATATAGAATTTCATAATATAAGTTTTAAAACTAAAGTATTAGAAAAGCTTTGAGTGAACATTATCAACTGAGATTTTCGTGATTTATATTCATTCATTCACAATCAATCCTTTCAAGTATAAAAAAGACAAATAAAAGTAAACAAGACTTTTTTGAAGGTAATTTTATGGCGCTTCATTTTCAATTTTTATATAATTTTGATCCATGAGCATTTGTTTTGGAGAAATTTAAGACAAATTGTAAAATGTTATATTCTTCAAGACGGCGGCGAGAGCTCGTCTCAAAAAAATTATGTTTATTTATCTTTATTTACATATTTTATAACTTTCATGTATATTCCACCAACATCCCCTCATTTTGACTGGGCTAAAAAAGTTACCTCTAAAAAGTTGAATAATTTTTTTTTATTCAAAGCAGTTAGATGATGCCTCAATACCTGTAAAGTATACAGATTAATGTGCATAGCCATAGGCAATTATTTAAGATGTAAGACTATAATCTGAAATGAACTGTACCTACAGAACCCAATGCAAGAACGTCATTTCTAGCATACATTACCTATAAATCTGTTAAAAGCACTCATTAAAGATCACTGCCTCGCATCTGGCTTATGTAAGCTGTTTGCTACAGATGACGATCTTCCATCGGCTGTCTAAAAACATTCTTTGCAGTCAAACAGTTAGTCATAGCAATAATATGATATTGTGTATCCTTTGATTGTGGGATATTGAAGCCGACTGCGACTTTTCCGTTAAAAACACTCGGCTGGTTTATGAATGATGAGTTAAAGATCACTCAAATATTTGTTGCAAAATTTTATTATAAAACGCAGTAATTAAATAAGCATTTCAACTATACCAAATTTATTGTAACTTCATATTGAATTTAGCATACAATAATACTTTTTACTAATCAAAATTTTAATATAAATCCAAATATTATTTTTATGATCATGACATTATAGAACATAATATTATTATTCTTATGTTATTGCTAAAGTAGTTTAAGTAGTTTTTAACTGCATTTTGTACCTAAGGCTCCTCAGCCAACACTCGATGCACGCCATCGATACAGAAAATAAACATTGATAGAGAATTATTTTGTAGTTATAAACTGATTGTCAATCAATACTTTGGTGCTTATTAAACATTAAAATCATCAACTATTGTATACTACGCTGATGCACACAACCTAAGGACATTAACATTAAAACATCAACTATTGTATGCTACACTGATGCACACAACCTGAGGACATTAACATTAAAATACATTAACATAAACACTGATGCACATAACCTAAGGACATTAACATTAAAAATATCAACTATTGTATGCTACACTGATGCACACAACCTAAGGACATTAACATTAAAAACATCAACTATTGTATGCTACACTGATGCACCCAACCTAAGGACATTAACATTAAAAACATCAACTATTGTATGCTACACTGATGCACACAACCTGAGGACATTAACATTAAAAACATTAACTATTGTATGATGCACATAACCTAAGGATATTAACATTAAAATACCTTAACATAAATACTGATGCACATAACCTAAGGACATTAACATTAAAAACATCAACTATTGTATGCTACACTGATGCACACAACCTAAGGACATTAACATTAAAAACATCAACTGCTGTATGCTACACTGATGCACACAACCTAAGGACATTAACATTATAAACATCAACTATTGTATGCTACACTGATGCACACAACCTAAGGACATTAACATTATAAACATCAACTATTGTATGCTACACTGATGCACACAACCTAAGGACATTAACATTAAAAACATCAACTATGGTATGCTACACTGATGCACACAACCTAAGGACATTAACATTAAAAACATCAACTATTGTATGCTACACTGCTCAACACAACCTAAGGACATTAACATTAAAAACATCAACTATTGTATGCTACACTGCTGCACAAAACCTAAGGACATTAACATTATAAACATCAACTATTGTATGCTACACTGATGCACACAACCTAAGGACATTAACTATTGTATGATGCACATAACCTAAGGACATTAACATTAAAATACATTAAAATAAACACTGATGTACATAACCTAAGGACATTAACATTAAAAATATCAACTATTGTATGCTACACTGATGCACACAACCTGAGAACATTAACATTAAAAACATCAACTATTGTATGCTACACTGATGCACACAACCTAAGGACATTAACATTAAAAACATCAACTATTGTATGCTACACTGATGCACACAACCTGAGAACATTAACATTAAAAACATCAACTATTGTATGCTACACTGATGCACACAACATAAGGACATTAACATGATCTATAATAGCAAGAACGTCGTGTAATTTCAACATCACATAATTACCATTATAACATCACATAATTATCAAAATATATGATTTTGATAGCTTGTGTGATTGAAGGAAATTTCCTTATACTTAAATGAAAATAATTTAAAATTTTAGGTCTATTCCTGATTCCTTTTTTTTCTTCATTAAATATCCTTTTTGGAAAATGTTTCACTTTTTTGGTGCATCACAAATGTAAGTATTGGTAGTGTGGTTATTGATGAGACCAATACAATGAGAAGTCGCTCATATTATGTACTTAGTATATTAAAGGGTTTGGTTGTTAAGAGTATAATGTAGATGTATTTTTTACTCTGTGATTTATTTTTTCATATTTTATGTACTAACATATTTAATTAGCGATATTCTAAATAGTATATGAAAATACATACACTGTATAAAACCTATTTTGTTTCATTTAATTTTGGGTTAAAAATATGATATTAATTACATTGTTATTGAATATATTTGGCGTTAATTTTGTAGAAATTCATTATTCACAATTAAATGAAACTATGTGATGTAGTATTATTTCTACTTTCTTTAAATTCTTTACCATGACCTAGGTTTCGTTGTATTACAACATCTTCAGGTGGGCTATTAGCAAAGATTTTCTTTGTTTCTGTATTATCTTATCTTTGCTAATAGCCCACCTGAAGATGTTGTAATACAACGAAACCTAGGTCGTGGTAAAGAACTTAAAGAAAGTAGAAATAATACTACATCACGTAGTTTCATTTAATTGTGTAAATTGTTATCGTTGAAATGCTTGCCTGACACGTACTTTGTTTTGAACTAATAGTTGATATAAAATTAAAATGACTAAATTATATATCAAGTTTAATGGATTAAATTCAAAAAGACATGAATTATGGGTACTTTTCAGGAAAGTAATTAAATTCACTTTCTGATTGACAAAACTTCAATATTTATTTTTTGTGGGAAATAAAATGTAATGTGTGTCTAAAGTCAGAACTGCTTCAATAAAATCAAAATGTTTTACATTGCACAAGATAATTACTTACCCCAAATATAGAACAATACAAAGGAGTTAATCATGGACAAAAATTACAACTACAAAATTAATCCCCCCCAGACCTCGTAGGTTGAATACTGCTTACAACATCTCACACACGTTTAAAACAATTTTAATATAAACAGAACTCCTCCCACTGTCACCTAGTCGAGATAAGGTTTTCCAACTGAAGAAAGGTTGTTTTTTAGTTTGTGTTTAAAGTGACAGGAACCATTTACAGTTATTGCATTTGATTGCCATGGACGATCAACTTAGGGGTTAAGATGTTGCAAAAGACAATAAACTATGTGAAAATTCCAAAATGGCAAGTTTGTCAAATAAGCAAAAATTGAGTGAACTCTCAGGTACATTAAAAAATAAGAAAATATTCATCAAGATGATCTAAAATAGCATATGCTTTCCAACCTGACTACAAAATTAACTCCGATCTGAATATCGAAGAATTATAGATACAATTATTGAAAAATTGTATGACTATGTGTACTATGCCTGAGATGAAATTAACGGACATTGATAATCAGGATTGTGTTTGCCAACTTTCAAAAGCCTTTAAGAATCAAGGAATTGAAAATATCTTTGAAACATATGAATTCTGCTTTAAAACTTTCATAATGAACAATTAGTTCCAAATTTTGTTATAATCATAACAAACGCAGTTGAGTTAAATAAATAATAATCGAAGATGACATAATGTGTAGTATATTTTTATCTATATTATTATTGAGTGAATCTTACATATACGGTGTGAGTAATCAAAACTCTGCCAACATATTTTGTTTTTATTTATTTAACACTTGCTATAAGTAACCGTTACTTATTTTCAGAGTGTAAAATTTTTAAGTTTCAATCTACTTGGAACACTGAAAACGTACCCTTGTATTGATAAAATAATCTTGTAACTTGATATGTAAAAATCATAATACTCAATTTTGCCTGAATGTTTTTTTATACGTAAGAATATCTACAAACAAATTATAGAAGAGCAATGGAGAGAAAGTATGATAAATTTTGCATCCTACTTTTCTGGCTTTTTTTATTAAATTTGTTAAGTTAAACATTTAAATTAACCATTTTACTGGTAGTATTGTGACTGACAAATACTCGTATAAAATAACTGCAGTTATCATGTTTCCCGCAATTACCGTAAATGTAGATAATTTAATGTAAGAAAAAAAACATTGATAACCTCAATCTTTGTATTTCATAATAATTCATACTTTGTTTTATTCAAATGGTGTTAGGTACATTCGTAATCAAAATTGTGAATAACAAGAGATTCTTTCTTCAGTCGCAGTTTCTTTGAATAACAATTAACCTTTTGTGTCTCTCAAAATACCCCCACTCGGGAATGTGTCGCTCTTGAACTGGAAGGCGAATTGGAAGTTTGCAAGGTCACAACAGTAGACATAGCCAGTTCTTATGGTCTTCCTTTCAAGGAAGTTCATCCAATTTACATTGTGACATATATCCTCACATAGAATATAACTGTCAATGCTGCTTAGGTCCGTTTTTGGATGATTGACTTCTATTATAGCTAGACCTTTTTGGGACTGGTAGTCATATACAACCTGAAATTTAATGAGATTATGCAGGTTTAGCATAGTTATAGGAACTTTAAATCTTGCATGTTCATAGAACAATTAGTTGTGGCTTAATAAAGTGGGACTTAATAAATTAATTCTACACTACTCTCGCTAGTGAATAAATTAACTCTTGAAGATGAATAGACTATAAACATTCATAGTAAATGTTACCAATAGAGATTCTGATGAGGAATAGTCGAAAGAATTTAAAGGTACAACCAAACACATAGACAAATGTTCTATTTTACAGTATGAATACTCTTTATAAATAGAACTCAAAATTATGCTCCAGTCTGCTCAGTTTTGACATTCAGAATCTTAATTTAAATTCAGATATTTATAACAGTTCCTGAAGAGAAATTGCCAAATTTTGAAAGATATTCATAGATATTATTATAAACCTGTTTATACAGTACATATTATATAACAATAAAAGTAGAAAAATGTTTCTAAAAATGTTCTTTAGATTTTGATCATATCCAAAATTCTGGAAAAAATATGTTTTGCACATGATTTCATATCCACAAACCAGCTGTTATTTTAGATGACCAATAGCCATCCAATGCCTCAATGCACTCACTTCACTCGAATATTGCCCTTTTTCTGGTTTGAGTTTGTGGATATCATTTAGATAAACAGAAACCATAGCCCCAACTTATTCAGGCCATATATCAACAAACATCAAAATCTTTTGATGATGATGTGTCCAGGATGTATAGTCTAAATAGAATCACGGGAGATATTATAGCCCTGGCTATCTGCACAGTCTTATCATTAGATAACTTAGTTTTTGAAGAACTCTTCATGCATTGTAAAACTGCTAGGAAGACTGGATTATCGAAAATGAGAGTAGGTGTTGCAATGACTGCCAGAGCAATAAATTTTCTACCATTCCCACACAGGATGGTAGAAAAGGTATGGTAGTCTGTGGTGGTCAGATCTCAGTCTGCATATAAACATTGTTAAAAATTTAAGCATTTGCTTCCAATCTTTTCTCATTTTAATTATATGTAACTTTTAATGGTCTTTGTAAATTTTGACAATTTTTCAATTTTCTATGTTATTCTATTAAAAAAACTAAATAACCTCAGGTTACCAGCTATAGCAAAAGTGCCCAAACATTTTGACAAATTGCTGTAACCAATATTTTCTGTACTTATATAATACAAACTGAAATTCATTTACGTACACCCCGATTCAAATAAGTCATGTCTGCAGATCTTGTCCATATGTATAGTATTAATATACATGAAAGCACATTAAGTTACATCTACTTGCTTTCAATTCATAATGAATATTAATTTATTTTCTAAATTCTAAAACGTCAATCATTAATAAGAAAATAATATTTTGTTACCTTCCATATGTACAGTGGTATAGGCAGAGCTTTGTCAGATTTACTATTATAGTGCAAATACATGTCCTTGTGGAAAATGCTCCACGAAGCTCTCAACTCCAACATTCTAAATGTTCCCGTCCAAACAGTCAAAGGACGTTGTAAGCTTTTCGCTAAACCTCTTATCCTGTTTTCAACTTCCTTCCAGTTTGCCTGCTTAAAACAATATTAAAATTAGCATTAGCACTTCAGTTCCTTTAATGCTACAATTTTTTTAAGTTTTTTGTAATCAAACAATAAACCCTAAAAGCTTCATTATGGCCATCCATCTGTCACAGTTTCAACCAATTTAGACCTATGTGTATGACATTTGTTTGTAAATACTTCAGATAGGGATCTGAAGTGGGCGTACTTGGACAGGACTTTGAAAATGAAATTGACGTTCCATTTAATATGTCTATTTTTAAATTAAATTTCAAAATTTTTGAAAAACTTAAAAAGTTCCAAGTACTTTGAAAATTTTCATTTATACTCCGATCAAGATTTTAATTAAAATTGTTACTCAATTACTCTTGTATGAACAATTTCCAGAGATATATACAACTATGAAATCTTACATTATGCATATTTTGACCTATTCTTGGTCAGTTTTTATTAATAATACATTTATTTCTAATATGTATTTCATAATAATACATGTTATATGAAGGTTTATAACTCCTTTGAACAAAAGGTCAGTGCTAATGTTATTACAAGTAATGATTACAGGAACTAGTTAATCAACACTTGCGTCAACATTTCCTGCTAATATGATCATGAAACACTAATAAAACAAGTCATCTATGAAAAACACTTGTTCAAACTTTATATTAGTCAATTGCTTTTGGTCATATATTTACTAAAAAGTAGTAAAAATTGTTTGATATGGAACTTTCGAGTTAATATGATGATTGGATAATAAACCTTTTCATTCTAAAATTAGGTTTCTTGATCAACTTAACATCATTTATTTAGTTTGTAATAAGGTAAGTATCTATAATATAAAATTTTGAAAACGGTGTTTAAAAATAGAAATCAATTTCATTTTCCAACTCCTGCCCAAAAATGCCCACTTAATGTGTATTTTTAAAAAAAAATGGTTTACTCTTTACATTAAATGAAACACATTATAAAAAACAGTTTTAAACTTTTGCTTCATATTCAGAGCCTTAATTGAAATATATACGTACAAAATGTCATACACACAGGTCTAAAATTTAATAAAATTCACCCATAAATCTTTTATAAGAAATGATGCGACATTTGAAGTAATTAAAAATATCTTTTCAATTTCTAGTGCTAAAAATATTTAGACAATATAAAAAACATCTAATTCCAAATAGATACTTACCCTATTGCAAGTACTCCACTGCGGGACAGTATTGAGATAATTAAAAGTGGCTAACTGTTGTGTCCCATAAGCGACATCCGCATTGCTTACTAATTGCATTTTCTCTAAACAGCATTTGTCGTTGTCTTTAAAATAGTCCTTGTTTATTATTTTTCTAAACGTCTCAGCCTGCTTATTGCAAGTGTACAGTGAATCCAAGTCAATATTACCGTAGATAGCCGAGTCCGTTTTCCATAGACCCAATCTAGCTGGAGCATCATTCTTCTCAAGGTGAGGAGAAATAACTACTTGGTTGTACAACGTTCCTTTATTGTCTTTATTGAAGCAGACTTCATACACTGATACAAAACCATTCTTTGTCTCATAACCAACTTTAATTAGTTCCGTATTTGAACCCAAACAATGTTTACCCGTCTTTAATATTGACGACTGTACAGGAGTCAAACACTGAAGTTTATCAAAAACATACGTCTTCCTATCAATTTCAAATTTATTTCCACTGATGCATTTTGCTGTAACTTCATTATGGTTTGGTACATTGGAGAATGAATTTTGTATGGAAGGACTAGATGAGCAAATAAGTTTTACAGTTTCATCCCTACTAAACTGCAACACCCCTTGCGGAGTATTTTGTAATGGGTACCAGTCGTTGTTAATTGTTGATAGAATCAATGGTTGGTTATTTGTTAAATCCAATTTCATACTTATTATACAATCTGCAACAATTAAAATTAATTATGAAAATCTCTGTAATATAATATTTCAAATTATAAACTCAATTTGGCTAACGTGAACATTTTCAATTGATTTACCTTTTCGAATAACTTAAATAAATTAACATATCAATTAATTCAATTTAATAAGAAAACAATTTGATAATGAATATTTTTTTCTTTCAAATTTTTTTTTGTTTCTAAGATAAATGTTAAAACGCAAAAATACTTAATTTAAATAATACATAATTTGTAAAAGTAATTTCTTTTTTTACTTAAAATTATTAAATACATAAAATAATCATGAGATTAAAACTTACTTGAGAAAACAACAGAAGCTTGCATAAGCATAAAAAATACGCCCAAACAACATATTCTATTTATAATCGCCATTGTGTAACACTGCAAAATTTATTATTTACAACTTAATATGGTCCATTCGACTACAAAGTTTTGATGTTACTGTTCAATGTGTACGGAGAAGCTGAGCTGATTACAACCAAAACGACAGATTAAAGTTCTTGATCTTACGACCTTCAGCCGCAATTATTAATGTTTACAGTTTCAATTTACCTTGTTATATATTAATTTTACAATATGAAGTGGCTAATATATTTGAAACGTTATTCGCGAAGTACTACAAGCAGAAAAACAAATATTCACTGAAATTATATTGTTCCTAATGTCTTCGTGCGTAATTGGATTTGTCATGCACTTCTTGTTAAATCGTTGAACAATAATAAATTCAACGATTAAGTAACGGATGTATTTATAAAAGACTATGTCACTGTTGCGAAACAATAATGTATGTTTGTTGTGAACCATGAAATTGTGCATGAAATTAAGCTCATTTAATTTTCGCGCTAAACAAAATTTACGTTTACCTTTATTGCCAGTTTGGCAGAGAAAATTCGACAGTGTGATTAATTAAAATGGTAATGTTCACATTTATAAAACAAATGAAACTGTAATAATATACGACAAATATTTGTTACGATTTCTTGAATGTTAGAAAATACGTATTGGTTTCGTTTTATTAAATATTTTTTATTAAAAATGGATAGAATCATCGAAAAAGCCAAAAAATATGTATTCCATAGTAACTGAAAAAGCTGGAGGCGTGATCTGTGGGTAAACGAACGCTATATAATCAAAGATAAAGATCTGTGGGTAGAGGATGAAAACATTGACAATGTGCAAAATGGCAATACTGGGACGAAAGAAATGTAGCCGAATTTTTCGGTCAATAAGAAGGTTTATAAAATAAATTGATTAACAAAAAAATTTAACAAACCTCGAATAACCACTGAGTAACAATTGCAATGAAAAATATAAAATAAAAAAATTGAGCTGGAACTTTTGTAGTATAATATTATTTTCGACCAAAAATCAAATTGGAAAACATTATCACCGTTATAGATTTTAGGAATCAATGTCAAGCATAAACTTAATATACTCTTAATATACTAGAGCATAAAATAGATATTAGCGTATGTAATAAGTCTATGGTGCCAAGTCAACATCCTCCTTTCAAATTTATGTGCATGTCCAAACAAAAATACTTAAGTGCCACACTCAACTAACAGTATTTAGTACAGATTCCAAAAAGTTTTGACAATAGCAGTATCATGCAAATTAATGAATTTTGATGATTATTTTTATATTTGGAATAAAAGTATGCCCTTTTGGCGAGGTCCCATAAAAATTTACTTAAAATTTGACCAAAAAAATTGAAGATACATCACAGAATTCTTCAAGAATGAACAATATAAATACCGTGATCGAGTTTGGATGAAAAAGTTTTAATAATAAACTAATAATAAAGCGTTTAAAATTTTGACACAACTAAGGGCGACGTAAATCCACTCTTCAAAAAGATTATGGTTCAATGATATTGATTCCGGAATAGAATAGAATGATAGCCGGAAATTGATAACAGTCATAGTAATAAAATAACAAACTAAATAAGTAGGTAAGTATATATATATATATATATATATATATATATATATATATATATATATATATATATCATTGACATAAATAGTTTCATACATACATACATGCATGACTAAATAAATGCTATACATATACGGACCCGTTAATAACATTTCCTTCTTTTAGTTCACCGTATCCAGTGCTTCACATTTTTCTGTAAGTTTGTACTGTACGTCTATCTATCTACTCAATATTCTAATAACTTCACGCCTTTCTATATACTTGTCCCTACTTATCTGCGTATCTATTTAAATACAAGTTGCTTCATGCCTTTGTATATACTTGTACGTATTAGCATAATTTATTATATTTTGTACCTATCAGTTTAATTTATTATATTTTGTCAAGAAAAGTCAAACAAATTTGCACACGATAAATTCACTCCTTACCATTGAGGAGTTCCTGTCATCACCTATTGGCTTTATTATCAGAAACAAACCAACGCTCATGAAAAAAGACTCACCAGATAAGTAAAATAAGCCTAAAGTAAATGAGCCTTCTGGTCATCATTGAAGATTTCCTGCCATCGACTTCCAATTCTATCATCAACACCGACCATTAGATATAACTAAAGGACCCGTCAAAACAAATCTAACCAATTCTGAATGAATCTACTCATCATTGAGGAGTTCCTATCGCCACTTTCCGGCTCCTTCATCAAACCCTGGCTACTACTTATGACCAAAAGACTCGTTTAGAAAATTTAAAAAAATGCAAAGAAAATGAATCTACTAAGAAATTATTATCATCACATTCTGTGTCTATTATGAGATTCTGGTCACCATTTGTGACCAGTCTGATAACGGAGACAAAAATTATACTCAACTGAAATGATATTAAAAAATAGAATGTAATTCGTAATGGGATGCACTCCGTGTTAGACTGTTAACTCGCTCAACCGATGCCGAAGGGAGTCAAGTTTACTCGAACAATGCAGTACACATTCAATTGATCACATTTCATCATTTTTGAATTTAGAACTCGCTTGGCCGATACCGAAGGGAGCCGAGTTTACTCGAACAATGCAATGGACATTCAATTGATCATATTTCATCATCTTTGAATTTAGAATTCGCATGGCCGATACCCGATTCAGCGTCTCCGACCAGAACTTAACGGCTCACTTTGGTTCGCTTCTTAGAACAAAATGCGCAGATGCGCCTAAAGAAGTTTTCACATTTGTCTATACTCCAAACTTAATTATAATAAGCAAACTATATTTTCTATTTTCTTTGGCAATGAAATCTAAAAAATTAGCAATAATATTTTTTTTATAATACCTACGCTAATAACGACAAACCTGTAAAATATTTTGTTATTAAATATTTGACGTAAAATAATTCTTTACATTTAATTTTTTATAATACAAAAAAATTTACCATTTAAGTTTTGGACCATCAACATTTCTTTCAGCGTTTGTTTTTATTTCTTTCAGCGTTTGATTTATTTATTTATATTTTTATTCAGAAATATAAATCTTATAGATCGTTTATTATAGTCCGTAAATTACATATATTTTCATCTATTCAATGAAAATCTTTCTTTGCTCGTCAAGTACATATACAGAATCTCATATACTTCGTAGCGCCAATATTAAAGAGGATAGTAAGTGTTGTTTTAAAGATTCACGCAAAAACTGTTCATTCGATTGAATACAACTTTCTGAAAGCTTAGTTTTTTTGATACCTTAGAGTTTTTAGATCGTGATAGGCTATATAGTGTATATTATTTCTATATAGTATATATACAGTACATAATAATTATATTTGAGCTGCATAATAACTGAGATAAAGTTAATAATGTCGACGTGGTCGGAGAAAAAGTTACTAGTTTGGACGCTTTCGTAACGAACACAGTGACTGTTTTAAATATAAGTTTTATTTCAATAAATGAAAAAAAAATTAAAGTTAACTTTAGATCAGTTTATTAATTTTTATCAAATTATTTTTAACAAAAGGAGCAATACGTTTGTACATATTAATTTATTAACATTTCTTTAATTTATCTTGTAGGCCAGTGTAGTCATTGTTTTTACGCTACGAGTAAATAAATGTACTCGTACTCGTAGTTATTACGTTAACTTAATCTCAAGGTCAAACTTTAGCTACTACTTTGCTAAATTTGTTATGCGTAGTTTTTACGTTAACTTAATCTCAAGGCAAAATTTTTAGCGGCGTGGTATAGATTTACGTGGAGAATGCTTTTTAATACAGGCATCTCTAAGTACTTATATTTTACTTTCAACTTGCGTTAGCCCAGATAAATTGTTTATATAATATCTACAAATAAATCAATGAAGATTGTATATAAAGAAGTACGTTAAGCTTCACAAACAAAATATAGAATGTAATATAACGAAAAAAATCCATTTGTTAATCGTTTCATTTTTGTGTAAGAAATACGGCTGATGATGGTTATTATTTATTGTTATATTTTTGTTAATTAAAATAAAACGAAGGAAAGAATGCATATTTAAAAACCTTCGTCAAATAACTTAACTGTAGATGAGAGGTATGAGTTTATCGCAAAAGTCCATGAACCGTGTGTGTGGAGTCATCAAAGAGATTACGCAAATGTACAATAACATGCGACGGTGTAATCACGTGAGCTTAAACTTGAATTTAAGCTAGGTTACAGTTTCGTCAGTGTTTCATAATTTATTTATTACAAAATACGAGGAAATATGGATATTGCTAAAATTACTACCTGATAACTTACAGTGAGTAATAAAACATGGTTTGATTACACCAATAAAAACGTCTTCGTCGATTGGTGTAAGGCCATTTACATTAAGAGACTCCAAACAAATCGTACTCTGGAGGGATCTAAACAGTTTTCAAAGATTAAGAAAAAATATTACTTTACGCCAGGCCAATGTAATGTACATTTGACACAAAATGATGTGCACATTTTCTGTTTTTCAGCAATATCTAATGGAAAAATGTGCCTTTCAATGATACATACATTCTAGAGTTGTAAAGGAACTTGGCCAAAGAGTTTGCAAAGTTGAAAGTTTCGATTTAATTTGTACCACGACTCGATAATTTTGAAATAGAAATGCGTTGGTATTTTGATTACGACTGCGGATTGAGTTCTGTGCATGTTCAAACTGGTTACCTACAAATCATATTAAATTCATCCTTTTCTCTTTAAATTCATTCTTTTTAAATTCATCTTTTGAGAAATGAGGAAATAATATAACTTCTTCGAACTGGCTCTATTTTAAGGGAGTAAGAATCAGATACTAGTGTTCTATCCCGTATTTTAAAATAAAGTGTAGCACATTGATTTACAAAAAAAATTGTATTTTACATACGCAATAAATTTCCCTAAAATACTTTATTTATATATACTGAGAAAGACATATTCATTTAAATAATCGTATTTTTAACCATTGCCTGAAGTCGGTCGCATTTCTTAAAAAAATGTAACGCACCAACCTTAGAATAATGAGTACTCCAGAAGGCGAGAATGAGCGCGATGGTGTGTCCAAAAAACTACGCATAAAATGCATAGTATCAAAACGCGGCTGTCAGTGCAATCTAACAATCTAAAACACGTCTCGGAATAGTCGTGTGGTTTGTATAAGACATCGTTTAAAATGTCGGCTTGTGCTATTTCAACATGCAAAATGATCACTGGACTGCAAAAGAAACAAATGGGCATTACTTTTCATACGTAAATACTATTACTTAATTTCATTTTCAATTAACTATGAAATTTTAAAATATTAAAGTCGATTATTATTAATAGAAGCGCTCCATTTTTGTTGGTGTTGTCACCTCTTAAAAAATTGTTTACCCAAATTAAAACGTCTTAATTGCTTGATACTGAAAAATGTAAAATTTAATTTGTTAAAAAATCGGGATTTGGGAAATGTCGTTGGATAATATGGTGTAACATATGAAATTTCCTCTGTTATATTTAATTTAAGAATACTTTACCTATTGCATATATAATCACTGTATGTAGGATTACAGAAACAAAAAAAAACAAAAAAATATTGGCAAAAGCACCAAAATAATTTTTTAGATTAATGTGTACACACACACGCACGCACATACACACTCACGCACACGCGCGCACATACACACATATTCACACACTCACAGTTATTTAATGACAATGTATTTTAATTAATAAAATGATAAAATGTGACTCAAAGTTTTCAGTAATTTTAACCTGAATTTTTCAGCTATTGGTTGTGGTCGGAATAAACATTTAAGATATTTAACATAGCAGCCATAATAATATATCATATAAGGTAAATAATGCATCACATAAAACGATGCAAATGTGTATCATACTGTCGCAAGTAGATATATTTATATGCGTCGATTTCCCGGAGTTGGCGGATAAAATTATTTTCCTGGTAACACTGTGTGCGTAGGGCGGGGCGCTAGTAGAGGGCACAGAACGTATAGTAAGAGGGAGCGCGGTAAAGGGGAAGATTTTTGGCTCCAGGCGGCCGCGAAGAGATTTGTGCGTATACGTCTTCTAGATTACTCTTAATTGCACCAACAATGAATGAGCTGAAATTTTTAAACGTAACATAACTAATTTTGAATATAAAACATTTTAACATTTTATTTTTCTAGTACCTTATCAATGTAATAAATTCTTAATTTTTTTGCAGTGAATTCTATCAAAACGTATTGATCTTCTTTTGATAGCTATTCACATTCGTTTCTACATTATCTTCAAACCAGTTTTGTTCTTCATCTCAGTCATACCGTAGCTTTATTTCTACCTCAGAATCGTATCGTAAGATTTATTGATTAACGTTCTTGTTTTTGGTTTTTATTTCCTTCCTCTTATAATTTTTCTAATAAAACGTTTCTTATCAAAAGAGCAAATGCCGGATTTGCAGTATTAAATTTGTAGCGTTTTTAAAGCCTGTCTTGTCAACTGTCAGATAAGAAAGATTTGATTTATGGGTTTGATTTAGTATTTTATGCTAAGATTATGAAGTAGTTCGTATTCGTCCTGTTTTATGCAAATGCATATGTGACCTGGAAGGAGTTCCCATATTCAATCATGCGATAGGTTTCTTCCTTGGAGATAAAATCGTAGGAGGATGCGCTTGTCCACTATGTCGATTATGTTGCAAATTGTGTACGAGGTACTTTCTTGTCACTACAGAAATTTGTTCAAACTTTGATTTTTGTTTTTTGCTATTTCTGTGCAGTCACTGCAGTAACCAATTTGAATATTCCAATCCCGTCTACAAATTCATTGTTTTATTTACTCAAATTTTCCAGGTTTTAAAGAATATTGCAAGTGCTTTTTTATTAACGTTAATTTTTCTTGGTAAACGAAATGAGCCTGGTTTACATAAATATACTTCAGGGTTTGTTTAACGAAAACTCATTAACCAGTCAATTTTGACTGCTTAGTTATCTTCCCAACTTGGAAGAATTACGAAATTATTGCATTTTGACTTTTGATAAGCTATGAGTACGAGACAACAATCTTTGGTGGAAAGTCTATAAATGAAAAGTATTATTTTCCTGTTGTAGGGGGCCTCGCGTCGTGGAAGTTTTAAAAAATAATTAGGGATTAAATTTATGTTTATCAATTAGGGATGAAGAATAATCAGAACACTACCAATTTCAACTTTGTTGAAATTGGTGGAAAAAGATTAATGTCACAAAATTTAAATAAATACTAATAATTGTTAAAATATCATTGATACTAAAACACATTAATACTAAAATTTTACCTTCTTATCCTTTTGCTTTATAGGCATTGATATCGATATAATATTTAAAACACAAATATTACATCAAAATGATTATTACACATAAAAATATTTAATGTGCTTAATGCTGTTTGGATCTCTACGGGCAATTGTAGCCACTTTTTTCGTCTTTTAGGATTCGTTGACACTGAAACGAACTTTGTGTGACCTTTTCATAGATGTATTTTTACATTGTGTCAATATACACCATTTTAACATAGAAATATTAGAATATAAAGTAATCCAGAAGACGCATACGCACAGATCTCTTCGTGGTCGCGGTGAAGCCATAAATCGGTAGAGGGGGCACTGCACTCCGCCTACTAGCGCCCTCCCCCAACGCGCACGGTGTTACCAGCAGTATAAATTTACCCATCAACTTCAGGAAATCGACGTATATAAATATATTTGCTTGCGGCAGTACGATTCACATTTGCATCAATTTATATGGCCATGGCTTAGCTTATATGAAGTAATATTAAGGCCGCCATGTTAAATTTCTAAAATGTTTATTCTGACCACAACCAATAGCCAAAGTATTTAGATTAAAATTATTTAAAAACTTTGTCACATTTTATCATTTTGTTCATCACTTAACACTTTTAATACAAAAAGAAAACAATTATCTTAGTGTCTCAAAGTAAAAAGAGATGTGAAAAATCTCATAATAAAAGTTTGAAAATATTCGATCTCATACTAAAGAAATTCAAAATAGGACGAAACAATTATTTATATTAATTAGTATTCAATGTCGTGATAAAATTTCTTCATATCTTAAACAATACCGGTTCGCATTTTTCAAGAAATTAAAGAAGACGGCGGAAATGAATGAATGTAACATATGTTTCTTGCCGTACTCCTAGATATAGTGATAATATATGCAATAAAATACTCTAAAATTGAATATGATAACGGAAATTTAAACGTTACACCAAATTCTCCAACGACATTTTACAAATCCCGATTTTTTTATAAATAAAATTTTTAAATTTTTTAGTATCGAGCAATTAAGATGTTTTAATTTGGGTAAACAATTTTTTAAGTGGTGACAACACCAATAAAAATGGCGCGCTTCTGTTAATAATAATCTATTTCGATATTTTAAAATTGCACAGTTAATTGAAAATTAAATTAAGTAATTGTTTTTACGTATGAAAAGTAATCCCCATTTGTTTCTTTTGCAGTCCAGTGATATTTTTGCAGGTGGGAATAGTACAAGTCGATATTTTAAGCTATATCGTCACGTAACCTTTCAGAGCTGTGTCTTAAATTGCACTGACAGCCGCGTTTTGATACTACGCATTTTATGCGTAGTTTTTTGGACACACTATGGCGTGTGTTCTCGCCTTCTGGAGTACTCATTATTCTAAGATAGAAATAAACAATATCCCCCTTCAGCTGACAAGACTAACATGCCATTACAGAAATCGCGTTTTTAGCGCGAGTTTGATAATTTAAACTTTAAAAGTGTTTTATATGTAAAATACGGCATACATCCTGGAAATATAAATGTAGTGTGCTTATAATTTAAAACAGAACAATTTAAAAACCAAGTCAAATAGCCTATTATGGAAATTATTCTAAAGACGATAAACGTAAGCACTATTATCATTTTTGTTGTTTTGGTTGACAACTAATAAATCCGTTATCCCAGTTCATAAAGTTATTTTATATGTATGTAATTAATGACATCAATCTTCGATTATATAAACCCCATCGTTATCAATCACCTGTCGGTAACCTGTGGGCAGAAATTAAATTTGTTTCTTGTAGGAACATTTGAGCTTTTAACTGAACAATTGAATAAGTTCAATCTCAAGATGACCAGCATCTTATATTTTTTTATCGCTTAAATAATTAGACAGTGAGCGAAACAAATAATAATCGAAGGGCCAGAGGTTCGAAGAGTGTGCCGGGCGAGGGAGTACGATACATATAAGTGAAAGTATTTCATCACGTGTTACGATGGGAAATCCGTAACTCCATACATACGTTGGCTTTTTCTGAAGTTGAAAGGGTGTTCACTCATACGGTAGTTAAACTAAATATTTACAAATTTCTTTCTTCAAAGCGGAACATGTAGCAAATGCGAACAAGAGACCCTTAGTTTGCTTTAAGTCCTGAAGTTTACAGTTCCTCGTCCAAACTCTCTTCCACACCGCTAGGTAAGCACTGCCTTTGCTAATGCAGAGAGTATATTATCAATTGTTACAATAAACACCTGAATTTTAAAACGTTGTTCAGGTGTTTGATTTTCTACACCTTCATAAAGAGTGGTAGAGCTGTTGAAATGTTCATACCCTAAATTTCGCTCGAGTCGTCTTGAAGTCTGTTACTGATTTTTTTACAGCCGGTCAGGTTTTTGCGCCTGTATCTAAAAATGTGAACCTCATTGTTTGCTCGTACCTGACACAGACCACTTCAAAATCGGAATATTTTAAATAGTGTCTTTCCGTGAGCGAAGACCCCATTGAAAGGTAGAAGCGGAAAAAAGGTATAGAGACTTTCAACGAAATGGAAGAAATTGGATGCTTCTGTACAGCATCCCGCAACGGCAACCAAATTTAATGAATGTACTAAGTAGGGAATGTATTCTGCGTACTTCTTTATCCCTTTAATTATCTTTATCTTCTAATTCTAAAACTCTGGTAAATTATGAGCGAGTTGTTCAGCAGTATGACCTATATGCAAGAACCTTACAAATCCATCTACGCACACAGAACACAGCGTACTTTCACAGTCAGTTGGTCTACATGCAGTATATCTGGAGTAGAATCCAATGATATTTGAATAGTATTTGCTCCTTTTAATTACGCAAGTAAGAGATGGTCAAATTCTTCGCAGGTTGTTTTTGGCAATTATGATGTATGTCTCTTTCCTCTATTTGCATTAATATGTACATATTCTGCCAGAAAATGTCTATTTCGGTTATTCAATATAATAAATGCAATTAATTTCTATCGTGAGATGAGCCGACAATTTCATCATTACTCTGAAATGCAAGACCTCGTTCTGTTAAAAATATTATAACTGCAGTAAGTCGTTCTAAGTGTGTCTGCTAATATTTTTGTTCGGTCTCTATTTGGTTCATAAGTTGAGAATCGACACGCGCATCCTTGTTTTTGGCAACTAACAACAAAATTATTGCTTGCTATGGAAAGTGCTTTCTTTGTGTCTTTTCAACAGAATATCGGCGTTCTTCCAGTTCGTCTATTCCGTCTTTCGGAAACCGTGCCGAACTGTCAAGCAGGTTTGCAAACAAAACAGAAAAGTTTGTCTTTAGTTTCTGAATAACACAAGAAATCTCTCACGTGGATTTATTCGTTAGTTTATGCCTATATGTAAAAAATTACCTCTGAAACAATTGTGGTTTATTTTCATTGTCGTACATTTTCTCTGAAGACAAAAAATATTGTTCATATGCTGCTCTTTGCTCTCTCCTTTCGTAATCCATTAATCACAGTTAAAATTACTCGCCATTCGCCAATATCGTTGGAATACGTTTTACTTTCGTTTAGTTTTTGACTTGTAGAAAATGTAGTAACATTGGAAGACGACGTCTCTGGATCGCAAGAAGTTCTTGTGTTTTTAAATTCTCTTTCTGTCCGTTCTAGTGCAGTGTCACTTGTAGAAAATGTGGGTACATTGGAAAGAGTTACAAATACTAATGAATATCTTATAGTACTGCTATACACTAATCTGTATAATGAGATGCAATGTAGAGCTATTTAAATGTTTATACTCTATATTTCGCTTGCATCGTGTTGAAGTATGTTACTGATATTCTCCACTGCCGGCCAGAATTTATTCTTTTGCCTCTATATCTGAAAATGTGGACCGCATTGCTCAGACATGCCCGTGTATCACAGTATGACTTGTAGAAAATGTGGCTAGATCCGCAAGAGTTACAAACACTAATGAATCTCCTATAGAGTTGGAGTTTGTGTGTCAACCTTCGTTGGAGTCCGAGATTCCGAGTTGAAGGATATATATATATATATATATATATATATATATGTATATATATATATATATATATATATATATATGTATATATATATATATATAGTATTTGTATATTAATGGCTAGCAAGAGGTTGTTTTATACAAGCTCCAAATTCAACAGAGAGTGGCATATAGCCTTCAACTCGGATTCCAACAAAGTTTGACACACAAATTCCAACTCTAACTCTACTTTTAATAAAATTTATTGTTTAATTAAAATAATCGCTTCATAATGTTTTTATTATAAATAGTTTTATGATTATTTATTTTTTGTGAAAAGAAATAAATATGTGTATTAAAAAATAAGTTAAAGCGTTTGGTCGATGTTTAAAGACAAAGAAGAAAAATAAAGGACCATAAATTACGATGTCAAAGTCCAAAACACAGAATAGAGTAGTCCAAAACATATAACCTAAAAATGTTAATTTTATATCTCATGATTTTTATACAATTTCAGTTTAACTAAGGAAAATACTAGTAAAATAATAGGTTTGCATATTACATGAATACAGTTACTTTCCAAATACATTCGCTATGTTAAATATATTTCCAAACAACTTTGTTAGTTCAAATACGAATTCGAGAAAAATACGAAATTTGCGCAAGATTACATCAGTCACTAATTGTTAAATTATTCTGATAACGTCGCACGTAATCTCAAGATCATTTAGTAGTAATATTGTAGTGATAATAGGTTATAGGGTCTAATATTGTTATAATCAGGTACGTGTCGTATTTGTGTATTGTGTTATACCTAGTAATCAATTATAAATAGTGACAAAAATTTAAAGGGATTCTTTAATCGATAATTGTAGGGACATAATTTATAGGGTATCATTTAACGAAGTGGGGTTTCAGTTTGCTTATTTTCTCCTTACGGAACAATTATAACGAAGGCACTGTATTATATTTATCATTAAATAATAATTCAATTAAAAAAAGACGTTTTCAGTTTTAAATTGCTTACGTCAATCTGAAATTTCCATATTCGACTGACACTTGTGATTGCTGCAGAGGTGTGAATTTTTTTATGTAAAGTTTCAGTGTAATTACATCACAAATAATAAATGACATATTATAATTTTTACAAATATACTTCATGAATAGTTTTTTAATATTTGACTACAAAATGTTAAATTTTTATTTTAACATTTTGTAGTTAAATGTTGACTTTATATAATAGGCCTTATAAAGTATATTTTAAAAAAATGTTAACAATATATAAAATTCTTCACTAATTAAAATGTGAGTGTACAATTGTGTAATAAAAATTAAGTATGATTTGGGAGGGTACGTATTAAAATTGATAAAAAGATATATAATTAAAATTTAAGAACCCGTTGTTTTTAAATTGCGGAATTGACCTTCAATTCAAACATTAAAAAATATGTGGACAAGGAATGATTGAAATTTAATGTAAATTAAATTTTTACATATAGTAAATTAACTTAGGATAAATGTAATTATTAAATTGTTTTACCGAAAGTTGAGGGATTGTTGCAAACTTACACAAATTATTTCTACCAGAAGAAATAATTATAAGATAAATAAAAAAGTCAGCTGAATCTTTTTCTTCAGAACGAGACTGGCGAAAATCTACTAAGAAATAGTGTAATTACCATAGTATTGATCTTTTAGTTTTATTTAGTATATGCTTTAGTCTAATTTGCTTTTGTAAGTATTAGTGTATACTGGTTAGATAATTTAGATATTTATAAAAAATAAAATCCATGTTAATACTAGATATGGGTAGGCGGTAATGTACAGAACGAATTTTGAAATAATGTACATACCACTGGTCTAATATTAATTGTTGGTAAATTGAATCACCTTCTGAAACATCTGTAGTTTTTTTTGCGAATGAGCAAAATCAATGAATATGAGTAACAGCCCGAGTTGAATATCACTCAGAAATATCCGAGTGGAAGCTTAATGTTAAGATGAAATGGACTTCTTAATATTCATAATTATTCCTTTATACTCTTATATTGGAGAAAAAAAAATATTCATAAACCATCTAAATTTCTAAAAATGATTTATTATTTTGCTACTATTCGTCTGAAACATGTTAATTGTAATTCTCTTTTTGTTGTATGAGATTGTTTTTGAACATGCATTATGTTAAATTTTTTAATCAATATGTTGACAATCCTATTCAATAACTATATTGTATATTTTTACATTTTATGTCCCTGAATGTTAAGTTTGGGAGAATGGATATTATTTCTTTTGTTCCACAAATGTGAACCAACACTGCGGCATTTTCCAGCTGTCTGATTAACATCTCTCAATAAAGTGTTGAACACTGGTACTAGATTGACATTTGCATCCATTAAATTGACTCCTTCATCAATACAATAAGGATTTTTTTAATGATTCACTATCTATTAGGATGTTTTACTTTGTTGCACACTTTACTTTGTTAGCAAAGATCTTTGCTAACAAAGTAAAGTGTGTTTACTTTGTTAGCAAAGATCTTTGCTAACAGCCCACCTGAAGATGATGTAATACAACGAAACCTAGGTCGTGGTAAAGAACTTAAAGAAAGTAGAAATAATACTACATCACATAGTTTCATTTAATTGTGATTAAATTTGTTATTCGTAACAGAAATTGAAATGAGAAATTTTAAATGTATTTAAATAACTTACTACCACAATACATTTTTAATAATCAGCGTTAAAGGGTATAAAACTGTAGTCCTACAAATTCATATCTGTGAGTCACGAGAACCTTTGAAGAATTCTGCTGGAGATGACACCACTGAAGTGATTCAGGAGACATGTTCTTGTCCCCTGGCCTCTTTATGACTTTCTGGTGTGATAAATAACAATAAACATTTTATTCAGTTTATTATTTTAACCCAAGAAGCTGCCAGTTCCCGAGATGTAAATTGTACAATAAGAAATAATTTTCACATGTTTCATAGCTTTGAAACAGAATTGCCTGATTGAATTGCCATAGAGGAACTAGTGGAGGCTTTTTTGGTTGTTTCTTGATTTAATAAGGCGGAACATATAGTATGCCCATTTCAGTGCAGCTTATATAGAAAATCAAAACGGCCTTATATAGAAAATTAAAATGACCTAATATAGAAAATCAAAAACCTATCTACATGCATTCATGTTTCATTCGTTTAGGTTATATAGTATTTTCATGCACAAAAAATATGGTTTTTTAAAAGTACCTTGTAGTATAATGGCTACAATAATTTTAATTAATTTGTTAATAAAATTAATTAATCTGTTTGTAGGCAACAATAGAGTAATTCAAATTCGGATAACAAACTGAAATTAAGATAACTAATTCAAATTATGATCGAGAAATCACATATTTGAAAATATTATCAGAAGATTATTTTTTATGTTTTTAATTTGAACGGAAATTGTTGAATGAAATTTTAATTTATCCATCGGTAGATTATTTTTATCGTCTTTCGAATTGTTCTACTGTTACATGGGTTCCTCAAATTTCATTCAGATACTATTAGACAAAGTTGGGATTTTATTTTTTGACAGCCTAATAATGTCTGACCGAACCTTCGGCTTCAGCCACCTTCGGTCAAAAAAACCATCTTTGGGCGAAGCCGAAGGTTTCTAGCAAGCCCCAAAATTGAACGAACTGTTACGAATGCGCGATGGAAGAGGTGATGCACAGGGGTGCAGGGGTCACACTGCTGCGTTGTGCACTTGCGCCAGCTGGCCGCCATTGCCAGTAGTAAACCAAAAACAAAATTAGTTTGTGCACGCATTTTATTATATACTTTGTTTAGTGTTTTGTATTTGTTTTCATCTCAATTGTGAATATTCTTGTTTGATTAAGAAGAAAAGATAGAAATATTGAAAACCACATGAAAAACGAAAAAAACGTAAGTATTGGTTTGTTTACAATATTAATTACGTTACGTTGTTTACTTCTCAATAATGCTTAGAGTGTTATTTATTACTTAATATCTGTTCTTAAAGTTATAATTTTAGTGCAAAGTGGTTCTATTCGTTTAGGTATTTGATATGGACATTATGGAATGAACCTACAGGTTAGATTTATATTTTAGTTTAGTAAGTAGGTAGGAACCTGTTCCGTAACATTTTTATTTACACTTCCTTATTTGTCTATTAATTTAAGATCAAAAATGCATATGTCTTGTTGTTGGCCTTCCAATAAATAAATAGCAGCAGGATATAGGTATCTGTACCACTTATGCGTGCATGGATTATTTTATTTTTACAAGCTTTTATTTAGTTTCACCTGTTCCGGTGTCTGTTATCAAATGCAAGTTAAATTTTACCCATTTCCTGGTATTCAATTGAGCTGAAATTTACCATACTTATGTAAGTTCGGTGACAATGCAATGTTATGGCACCATAGAGCTGGTCTGATTGTGGAGACGGAAGGTGGCCATACAATCTCCTAAAGTACACATGGAAAACCTGTCACGTTTGGACTCGTTTGGTTTGTCTTCACAAAAACTATAACCTTGTGTGGTATCCAGAGTCTGATGATGAACTAAATAAGTTCAAATGATTAAAGACAAAAATGTAAAAAAATTTTAAAAATGTAATAAAAACTTTTAATATAAGCTTTTATTAAAAAACTGACCTAAAAATTAAAAAATAAACTTTGGTAAAATTTATCATACTATGCATTTTAAAAGCTTGAGTATGATAAATTTTACTAAAGTTTATTTTTTACTTTTTAAGTCAGTTTTAATAAAAGCTTGTATTAAATTTTTTTTTTACTTTCATTTAATTGAATGTTCATCTTCGCCGGCCTCTCTGGTCTAGTGGTTCGCGTTCTAGACTACTAAACTGAAGAGTTACGGGTTTGAAACCCGTAGGCAAATGTGGTTATGATAAGTACGAGCATTTATACCAAAGGCATGGATGTTTATATGTATTTCAGTATGCTTATCTGTTGTCTAGTCGCCATAGTACATGTTTTAGCTTAGTTTGAGGTTAGATGTTTAATGTGATTGTTAAAAGATCTATTTATTTATTATCTTTTCTTTCAGCCGCACAATGATATCAGCGGTATTAAATCCCATCTGGGAATATTTTTAGAAAAACCATGATAAAAAAGCAACTTGCAATTAAATCATTAGCTTACCAAAAAAACAGACTACAACTAATATTAAGAATCATTTGACAAAACTTCGTAAAAATTAATGGGCAGCTAATTGTAAGACAAATTAGAAACACCAGAGTTTGATATAAAAAAAAAAGGAAATTTAACTCTTTGCAAGATAAAAAACAAAATCAAACAATCTACTTTACCAGATAACATTGTAAAAAAAGTAGCTCCGCCCCGCATATTGTGAAAAATATCCAATATTGTTGCGAGTCAATCTCATTATTGTTATCATGCTGCCATACAACCTTGTTGAAGGAGAAGCATTTTGTAGGCTCAAGTTGACTGACCCTGATACTCCATCCAGGTACAGGAAAAAGTCAGAGAAATACTTTAGAACAACTTTAATGCCAGTGATGTACGAAAAAAGCGATGTAAAAGGGAAAGTCGTACTTCTTTTTGAAATGACTGAATGGGTCAGTTTTACCACTGATATATGGAGTAATTCGGAAAAGACATGCTCATTGCTGAGTTGCACAGCCCACTTCATTAGAGGTCCTAAAAGGGAAAAAGTTATACTGGCAGCTAGTGTCCTGGAACAAGATCACACAGGGCAGCATATTTCAGAGAAACCTAATCAAATTATTGCTGAATTTAATTTAACAAATAGAATCCACATGGGTATCCGTGACAATCCTTACAATATGCAGGCGGCCATGCGTTGTGGCAACTTTGCGCCTATTGGATGCGTAGCTCATACACAGCAGCGAGTTATTCATGATGTTATATTAAAAGACGCTATTGTAATGGATATAATAAAAAGATGTCGCAAAATTCTAGGATATTTTAAAATAAGTAAGCTTTTCGATATTTCAATATGTTTTAAGAAACAATCGACTTGCCCAAACACGAAACAGAGAAAGTCGTTGAACAAAAAACTACTAAAAATGTATATATGGTAGAACACGGTCGGATAGAAGCCCCACCGTGTTGCATAGAATTGCAGAAGAATGGCTATAAATAAGGTATTATATAACTCTTCAACTATATCTTTTATAATACCATTGATCAATGCTTAATTCAAAGTTGTGTATTAAAGATGGAGATTCTGATAAAGTAAAATTGCTCAAGACCGAGTTGTGCGAGCTGGTAAACAAATTTTCTTACACAAAAATACTCCACATTTATTGATTGTCACTTTAATAGGTTCTCATTTTAAAACGAAGTATTTGACTAGCGATGAAATGGAAAATACGAAGACTGAAATATTATTATTTCTACAACAGAATGAGCCTCGGTCAAGACAAACAGCTCATACGGACGTGTATGTTGATGAGCTTAGACCTTTCTGTTCAACATCAAATCCAGCTATCGCAAATACATCATTGAAAAATGATGATGATTTATGGAATATGCATGATAAACTTGCATTATATGCCACAAGTACTAATGAGTTGGATTTGGAACATCATTATCTCCTTTTTAAGAACATCTAATTAATATGTTTTATCTAAAATGTTTTTAAAAGAACCTTTGCTTCTGAGGAATGCTGACATTTATGAATATTGGTCCTTCTAGTCCATACATTTGTTTACAGCCAATTGCTCTTAAATATTTATCTGCTCCTCCTACTAGTGTTCCTAATGAAAAATTGTTCAGCGCTACAGGACAAATATATGCGGACAGGTGATCTAACTTGATTGGTAAATAATTGATTGGTCAAACCGTACCCAGTCTGATGATGAACTAAATAAGTTGACATTATTATAGACAAAAATGTAAAAAATTAAAAAAGTAATAAACATTATTAATACAAGCTTTTATTAAAAATATTATTTATTGTTATTTTTAGCTTGCACCATAAGACTGTTTAACTTTATCTGTCATTTAAATTAAAAAGATAACTAACTTTTTAATTTAAATGACAGATATCAAAATGCTAATGAGAATTCAAGACTCCTTTGGCTATTATTATGTGATTTTTTCCAACAACAATCAATGTAGCTTTAATAAGAAGTTCGTGAGAAGGCAAAGTACAAAATTTGTACGTATAATTATTAATATACTTATAACTACGAACTTCTCTTAATGTGATGTAATGATAAGTTAAATTATTGTAACTTATCGGTAAAGCAGTCTTTACTTGATTATTTATAATTATTAATTATTGTAATTGTTACTTTTATTTTATTTTTAATTTGCTCAAATTTCCAAAAATGTGCATTTAATTTACCAAAGTTTGGAAAGAGTTTATTTTCTAGTCTAGTTTCACACTGTTTGAGAAAAACTGAGACTGATTGACCTGGTTGTGATTGTTAAATTACTTTTAATTAAATATTATAATTGACTTTATTTCGAAGTATTATTATTTTTGACAAGTTATAAGGCAATTTTGATCATCTCAGTAAACCTTTTATATTATTAACTTGTAGTCAATCTTAAACTGAATTTCTTAGGGTTATTAAACCATCGGCTTCTGCCAAATGTTGTGGCGATAGATGATTAATCGGCTTCAACCAGAAATCGACCTTCGATCGGACACTACCTATATGTTATGGGACATCTAGTGATTGGTTCTGTCAAGCTTTAGGTGACACGGGGATATAAAAAAAATTTAAATAGGGATTTATTTTTAGTTGGGTAATATTTCTACCACTTTATATTAGCATTGAAGACATTTTTAAATTAACTGAAGTTATATTTACCTGAAGTGGTTTGTAACACGAAACAAAGTTTAATTTGCTGACTAGTTGGGTGTTGACTTTTGTGTGTGAAAAATAAAGTTATTAAGTTTATTGGGAGAGAAGTTGTAAAAAAGTTTCCAAGTCTATTGGGAATCGGAACAATTGAGACAGTGCATATATTATATACTACTGTCTGCCTCGGAGTTGACTGTAAATTTTTTAAAACACAAATGTCAGTTAAGATTGTGTAGTGCATCTGTCGTAGTGACAGATGCACTACACAATCTCAAATGTATACATAGGAAAACTTTTCCTTAAAGAAAATGGTTACATTACAAGTTTTTTGTTTGACTTGCGCTAACCACTCCGCATTACTTAAAATTTAGTGTTATTATTTATGTATGAATTTTTATTACCTTAAATAACTTATATATAAGAATGGATGATGTGTTGTACTAGATGTGTGGAAAAATTTATAGAAGCCTATGTGAACTACAATATTAAATGTGTGAGTGGAAAAATTTCAAAGTGAGTGAATGCTTGGGGTTCGTTAAAGAATCATTAAAATGGTAAATAGTATGTAAATAGCAATGCAAGATTGGTTTTGCAGAATGGAATATTTTATGTAACATTAGATTTAGAACCAAATTGTAGGTACTATAAAAGTAAGACAAAAGGATATTGGATTTAATGAAATAAAATTTTCTTGGTAATTTTATATAAGTATGTGCGTAATTTAATAAATTTGGTATATAATATATGTGATTGTGAAGATCAATATATAATGATGAATTATAATAATAAAAATAGTTTGTTTATGGTGTCTAAAAAAGAAGACTGATAGATATCTAATTCAATAGAAATTGTTGATGTTTTAAAATAAACTTACAATACCTTTGCCAAGTTTTCTTTGATTACTTTTTACAAGCTGCTGCATCTGTAAGTCTCTCACACTTCCTATTTAGTGTTTACAATCTTTTATAACTTTATCTAACACATTTTACGCTTGTTATAGTACAAAAATATGTTGGAAATAAAAATGATAACAAAATAAAAATAAGCTGGTAGTGTGCCATGTATGTACTAAATAAAACAGCTATTTTATCTGAAGGTCTTCTCCACTTACCTGCTAGGATAAGATTTATAATCTTTATTGCATCTGGTTTTCTATATTCGTTATATAACTCGTAATTATAATGACTTCTGTAGATATCATTTTTCTTGGCTTATATATTGTCACTGGAAAAGCAATTGTTTTCATTGACTTAGTAAGAGTTAAACATTGTATTCTATCTCTTTTTGATATTAAAGTTGCAAGATGAAAAACTAATAGTTATTACATATATAATTGAAAAAATTGTTTTTGAAAATGCTATATTGTAGTGATTGACTCTAAGGAAAAAATAAAAAAAAAAATTAAATTAAGAATTTCAAAAATCTATTTTGACATTTTAAATCAGTTTAACCAATAAACATATACAATAGAGATCATGAAATATTGTCTGGAGTGATAAATTTAAATATCCTCTAGTATTTAAAAACTTCATCAAATTTTATAAATATGCTAAATATCATCTATAAGATGTTTTAATAAAATGGAATTTACCTAACCAATTTAAGGCTAGTTAGTTTAAACATAAATTAAGAATATTTTTTATTTAAGTTAAGTACACAATTTTATGTTCGTATTATGTTCTTTGTCTCATTGGCTAAATTAAATCTATCAACTTTTGTTATAAAGTGAACAATTTTTTAAAATAAATTTAAAAATATTTACTAATATAAAATTTGTTTTTTTTATTTCTTAAATTTTATACCTTTTTTTACTTCATACAATACAGTACAGAAGTTATATCTACAAGTAGTCATAATAAAACAATTTTTTTTATAGATCTATGATGAGTGGGGTAGTTTCAAAGATTAGTGCAATTTCTAGCAGACATCCTCTTATTAGGGGAATGGCAACTTATGCTTTATTGTGGCCAACATCCAATTTAATACAACAGACGATAAGTGGTAAACGGTTTGGTAAGTAAAATTTTACATTTTTCACTTTTAATATCATATTTAACAATATAAACATTCAATTTAATGTATGTGAGATCTTATTATTAAAAACGAAAAGTAGTGTATATTTTGTGAAAGTTTTTGGTCTACTAGAGACTAAATATAGATATTAAAGTATGAGGGGGGTAGTTTCGAAGATTAGTGCAATTTCTAGCAGACATCCCCGTACTGTTAATTTTTCAGAAAGTTTCTGTAGCGTGAAATTTTATTTGGTAATCAATTTTGTTGATTTTATTTTATGGAGAACATAAATTGCATGATAGTTAAACAAGATCTAATAAGCTGCTTATTGCAATTCTGCAGACAACACAATTCTGAATGTCCGTTGATTTGATGAAGGCAATGCTGTTATAGATAATATTTTAAGTTGAAATATTATTGTTTTATTTGACTATCTTCATATATTTATTGCAGAAAATTATGAATGGAGAAAGTGCGCTAACTTCTGTCTTTTTGGCTCTTTATTCGTGGCCCCTACATTATTTTTTTGGATGCGTTTTTCAAGTCGATTGTTTCCAGCGAGAGATTTTCGGACAGCTGCAACAAAGGTAATTGTAATAATTAATAATCATATCCATTTCTTCTATTAAATTCCATAAATAAAATTTTACTGAGTGTAACTTATCTGGAAAACAATAATTTTTCAGTTATACACCATTTTCTATATAAAGACTATTACATTTTTCTACCCTTTCCAATAGGGTGAAACGTAAATTTATCACTGCACTAACCGAATCCCCTCAAAATTTTAATTGACGGGGGAAATTTATAGTTTTTACCTCATTTCTTCCCATAATCTCCATATTGATGGATCCTCATATTCGAAAAACTTTCAGTGCCCTTTTTTGTTTGATTTTAATTTCAAATAATTTTTTTCTTGTGTTACTCAAAATTTTACATTTTTGGTTATAGTTTAATGGTGACATATGTAACATGTTGAGGTATGGTCAATTAAAAATACAACGAAGTCACTCAGAGCACTAAAGGCTGACTAAGAAAAAATTAATTTATGTAATTTGCACATTTTTCAGGCGTTATGTGAGCAAGTAACGTATGGCCCATTTGCATCGTGCTGCTTTTTCTTTGGAATGGGTTTACTAGAGGGCAAAGTCGTGAACGAATGCGTGGAGGAAGTCAAAATGAAATTCTTTCCCACTTATAAGGTAACATTTTCAACATACTGTTTTTTGTAATATGAAACAAAACGGTATTTAAAATATTTTTTTCTTACATTTCTTTCATCTAACTGTTTGTAATTTAATAAATATTTGTATTAACTAGCAAACATGACATAAGATCTACCATGATTATCATATCTTTGTTACCTGTAAAAGTACATAATTTTCGTGTCTTGTTTTTGTATTAGTCGCATGTTGTTCAAGCCAATAAGTCGCATGTTGTATTTAAAAATCACAAAGTATAACATTTGTAGCATTTTGAGAATGAAAAAAGTTGAGAATAGTTTATTTTATACACAGCTTCTTGCTCTTTTCTTTGCATTATTTGCCAACGTTTATAATAATTTTTTGTAGGTTTTTGTTCATCAGAAAATGTGCATTTCAGTTAATTTAAATTAGTGTCTATTCTAAAATTTATTCATGGATTAAACTTTATAAGTTTGGAAAATTTACTGGATCAAAGTACAGACTGGATTAATCATTAATTTGAGGAATAAAATGATTATATTATGACGTTAAAGATATATTGGAGTTGATGGGTTTTTAACTAATTTCTCTAACAGAGATGTAACCATTACTGTTCAATCTATACATAGATAATAGAAGTAATCTAAGTAAGCTTAGAGAAAAATGTTTAAATCCAGAATGAATTTAGAAATCAGTGTGTGTTGCAATTAGGGTTGTTGTAAAGATTTAATGGAAAATGATGTGTGTGTAAAATGATAAAGGTAGACAACGTAGATACATATGCAAATAGACAAGTTTATTTATTTAAGAATTTAAATGTTGAGGAATAAAAAGACAGAAGATGATGTAAAATGGCGAGTACGCATGGTTGACAGAATGACTGGCGTCCTTATGAATTATGTCAAGAACAAAATTGTATCAAAGAAAGCAAAGACAGCTGTCAATAATAGATTATTAATGCAAATAATTGCAATTAAAAATATGAAAAAGTTTGACTGCGTAAATTGTTAATGGTTTATTTTTTATAGTGAAAATTTTCAGAAATTCTTATAATTTCTAAAGGAGATATTTTTAATAAAATACAGTGTTTCATGTTTCCTTCATACTATCGTAAATATTTATGGCTCCAGGTTTAGGACTGGTATCTAAATGATGCATTTTAGATACTCATTTAGAAAACATATTTAAAAAATTAATCACCTTATTTACAATAATTACTTTTAATTTAAAAAAGTGGTTTATGTTATTAACAAAAATTAATTAATCTTTTTTAAAATTAATCTTTTTTATTTGCAATTATTGAATTCATTATGTATTATGTTGTGCAAACAATATAATCGACCCTGTACAGCTATGTTTACTAAACAACAGTTTTGCTCCGACTTTACTTATATGGGAGGGGTATAAAAAAGGAATACCTAGGTATATTATATTTTATAACATTTGTTTTATCTACTTGCAAAATTTCATAAACATATTTTTAAAACTGTGTAAACTGTAGGCTGTGGCAGATGGATAGAAAGCAGACATGATAAAGCTATATACAAGGAATGCACCTTGTATGATTACGGCTCCCTAAAAAAGAAGCATAAATTATATGAGAATACATGTGAAGGAAATGTTGGGGCGGATTGGCCATGTCGGACATCTATATTGAATATTGATGAAAGTGATTGAGAATAAATACCTGGATGATCCAAAAAATATGTTATTTAAATTGAAAAACGGTAATATAAGGAGTCATAAAAATGGAAAAAGGTATTTGAGGGTATGTGAGGCTCATGAAGAATGTTAGCTATGATATTACCTTAATAATATTCCATTATTACTTCTTCCTACTTATATAGTAAGAAGTGTTTTATATGTTGTTAACACTATACTGTCTTGTGACACTACATTGGTGTCATCAGAAATATCACAAAGCTATTGGACAAATGCTGGTGACATCATATTGGTGTCACATGCAATGCAATGGGACACCAATATTATTATTATTTTACATGCCGATGGCATAGTAAGCAAGACAAGATTAAAAACTATTGATTTTTTCACATTTTACTAAGATAGTTTTACAATTTCTTGAAACTAATTGTAAAACTATCTTATCTGAAAATAAGATATTTCCTGAAGATAAGATCTGTATGAGACCCACTGGTGCCTGATTAAAGAGTTGAAAGTGCTTATGTTTGAAGTGGTAAAAATATTTTTAATGATATTGTTAAATATTTGTTTATCTTTCAGGTGGCTATATGCTTTTGGCCATTCGTTCAAACGTGCAACTTTTATTTTGTACCTGAACGAAATCGTGTAATGGTTGTAGGTGCTTGCAGTCTTGTTTGGACGTGCTTCCTATCTTACATGCATAACCTAGATAAGCTGTCATAGGCTAAGAAGTAAGAAGCTAATATACCTAAATCGTATAATTGAATCTTCAGTTTAGGTTTACAATGGCAGTTATGTATGATCGAATATGAACAAGGCTATTTATATGATATGAACAAGGCTATTTATAGGTGTCTATGAAGCTTGTCCTATTTACTATTTGTTATACTACATAAAATTTGTACTTTTTTATTTAATATGATATCTCTCGTTTCGTACAAAGCATGCCAAGTGGACCAGTATAGCTAAATTGAAACTGGCAAAATTGTAGTATAAAATTAAACATTGCATAACTATTTTAAAATCCAAAGTTCTAGCATTATTAAATTTTGGGCAAATTATATACTTTCAAAAATGAATTTAGTATTGTATTTATAATAGTTCGTAACCAATCTCTAGTTTTTTAGATTTTCCCGCAATATTTTTTTTGTTTTTGTAATATTTAAAATTTATTTATTTAAATTGTTGTACCTGTGATAACGGCAGTTTAGTTTAATCAAAGGTTATTTGTGATATCAAACTGGAATACTGTTTACAGTTCACATAAAAAAATTCTAGATATTATTAGAGATAAGTAGAAAAATGTTATTGAAAAATTTGATTTGTGGGGCTGGTTCCCTTCAATTTTGTGGGTTAGCGCAACTATTTAATCTCGTATGTTTAGTTTTTTTTATAAAAATGTCTAATGCATTTTTGTATAGATTATTTATTTTATGGTCTATTTATTTATTTATTATCACAGGTTCAAATATTATAGATTGCATAAAAGAGGCAAAATGTTTAGTGTGATAAGCAAAATGGCCCCCAAGAGATATTTTCAAAATATTATGAGGGTGGTTATGAGACGACAGTGCTTACAGATTTTGAGTCTTGACTTTAAACCAACCTTGAAATAATCAAAAAAAGTGTAATTATGATGGTATTTTTAAGATATTTTTCTTAGAAGTTTTGTAAACTAGACATTGTCTTTTAGTGAATTCTTCAAAGAGCATTTTTGTGAGCTTTTTTTTATTTAAAAATTATAAAATTGCCGATTTATATTTTTCACAAATATTTTTTATGCAATTCTCTTTGACAATCACCAGGAAAAAATTTAAAAAAATATAAACTTATCTTGTGCAGACTTTTACTGTTTGTACTGTAGCCAGGACTCCGAAAAAAAACTGATTTACTTCTCGCCAAAACTTTGTACTTTGTACTATGTATATTCGTTGGATATTTATTACACTAATAGAAAATGTTTACTTCGGGTCTCTAGCTTGCATAGTTTGAGAAAAATGGGTTTAAGAAATAATATCATAATTACAATAAATCTTAATTATCTCAAGGACAGTTCAAGGTCAGGGTCCAAAAGCTATATGGTGTTCTCATAACATGCGCTTGTAATTCAAAATATCTCTCGGATACCATTTAATTATACCTTTCACGTTAGGCCCTTTATGGATGTGATGTTGAATGTTATTATTAATTTCTTTTATGGCTATTCATCTTGCTTTAATATAACTATCTTTATTCTTTATAGTTGTGAAAGTTGTGATTTGTTTCTCAAAACTTTGCATTTTGTACTTATAAATTTTTAATAAATTCATTTCTTTAATGTTTTGTGTATTTTTTAATTTCATTTAAAAAATTATATTTTTTATGTAAACTGTTAGCTATGTTTATTTCTAACATTATGTAAAACTTCCATGTACAATAGAATTCCAGGTAAATGAGGTTTTAGTAATATATATTTTATGCTTTATGCTAACTATTACTATAGTTATATAAATATATATAATGTAAAAAATATATATAATGTAGTTACTAATTTTATAATATTATTTATAATTCAGCTTATCAAATATATATTTGTCAGTGTGGTTATTTTTCTATTACTTAGTTTATTCTTATGTACAGAGAATATTAAATATTTCGCTTGAAACAAAACAAAAGTATAACAATATGTATGAAAATATATTTATAAAAATATATTTTGAATAATTTTTGAAGTATAAAATAAATGCGAGTTTGCAAGTAAATATAATGTTGACAAAGCTTTCAATTCAGCAGATATGGAAATATACCAGAAGAAATAGATCTTACATTTTCTTTAGCGTGCAACTTCAAGTCTACTTCCTATATACTATGATTTTAATAACTATTTATATTATTAATATGAAGTTAAGTGTTATTATTTTCACAATTAAACGATAATAATAGTGACTCCTTAACTAAGGTAAACAATGTCCAACTAATTTTAAAATCATATATTTGACATAATAATAATTTTGATTTTAGAGAAACCGTATTAAAGAAATACTTTGTTTTTTTTAACAAATTAATAAAATTTATAAATAAATTTTAGTAATTAATTCTAATATATTAAAAAAAACCTTTTCGCTGGCCTTAAAGATAGTCTAAAAAGACCCGTCAAAAAAATTAAGCATTTTTAGAAAAAAAAAATATACTTATATGTTACAAAGAAATTAGTTGTGATCAATATTTAACATAAATTAGTCATCTTGGAAAAGAAATAAAATAATAACTAAATTTTTTGTTTGGCCACTTAATAGGCATTTTCCTAAACCATTCCTTTATTTTTGTTGATTTACAAATTTTTTATTGAATTACGAATGGGAATTTCGAGAGTTTAATAAGGTGAACGTCAAAATCACTGTGTGTTATTAGCCCTAAGGCATTATCATATGTAATATTAATTTTACAACATATATCTTTATACTATGGTAAAATACATCTTGGTTGTTAAAAAAAAGATGAAATAATTATTGAAAAGAAATATGAAGCACAAAAAAGGTAATATTTCAATAAATTTATGATGGCTTGTGGAAATAAAATAATAAAACATAGTTGCCCCAACAGATATATGTAAAAGCCCCGACAGATACCAACAGATACTGTAAAAACCCCAACAGATACTGTAAAAACTCCGACAGATACCAACAGATACTTTAAAATTTACTTACAGTACTAATAGGTGCTGTAAGTCAACTAACCTATAAATATGAATCTGGCAACGGAATCACAGTACATTGTTGGTTCTTGTATAATTACATATAAAGAAATTTAAGTTTCTCATAAAATTAGTGAGTGAGCACCACTCATTTAAAACAGAACATTCTATATTTTGGGTATTTATATTTTGATTTTAATATTTACTAACTGTGTTTATGACATAGTTCGCGTATAATTGGAAAAACAACTTTTTTTGTTTCCTTTTCTCTTATGTGTTGATGCGGAGTACTATTACTATACCAAATTTTATCAAAATCCGTCCAGTAGATTTTGCGTGATACCCGCTCAAATTAAAATATAGACAGACAGAAATTCTGAGAAAAGTTTTTTGGCTTTTATTATTATATGTTATGTCAAACGAATCACTATTTTAAAAATATTTTTAATGTACAGAAGTCACTCTGTTACAATCTTATTACATGTATAGATTTAAACTGTCTTCGATCGATTTGTGCAATTAGAATATTTGAGAAAGTAACTTGAACATTGATTGAAAGGATAGTTCGTTGAAAACAAAATATATTTGGAGCTTTGTAACTCCTGTGGTGTTTATGCATTTTTAAGTACCAATATGTAGAGAACCAAATATTTATACAGCTCATATCCTTTATTAAATTTATGGCTTGCATCCTGTTGGTCGGCCTCATATATATTTTAATATGTCTGCCATAAACTACGACATTGATTTCAGTGATAAAAATAAAATGTACAATAAATTCTGTGTGGTTTCCGTTGATGATGATGAAGTATACTTATAGAATAACGTTTATATTGAAATGATTATAAGCGTATAGTTTAATCAACATTTTAATCCGAAAACATCTCATTTTAAACGAATTGTATTTATATAATGTTAATATTTAGGTGTGTTTGTTAATTATTATTATTATTGTGTTTATGCATTTGAGTTTATATTAAAATTTAATCTCACTATAAATGTCTAATTATACTTATTGTAAGGAGATATATTTATTTTAATGTTGTAACAAATTATATGATACAAAATAGTTAATACCTTCTATCTCCAATAGAACGAAAGTAATGTGTGTTTCAATGATTTACTTTATCTTTCAATGAAGTGTTTTCTATTAAGGCACATTGGCTGCTAACTCAAACTTCCTTCATGTCCTAGTGACTTGACAGTTTTTTCTCTAATTTTTATGTAATTTTCTAGCAAAAGTATGTGCTTACATGTATATAAAATTGTTGTTTCATTATAATACCTTTAGTTTATCAAATATTCTTCTGAACCTAAGAGCATGCAAGTTTTGTGAATGCCTACATCTAGCCAGTGTGTAATAGCGGGAAGATATGATGGCTTCAGCGCTGAACGTGTTAAACAATATTTTAATACACATTATTTAAATACTTTTATTAATCATTTTTTACATTTGAACTTTATAATTTTTTAAAACAAAACATATATATAATTAAATTTCAATAGTTTGGAATGATATAATTAAAAAATTAGTTTTGATGTTACTAATATTGATAAAAAATATTAGTAACATCTCATTTTAAATGAATTGTATTTATGTAGTGATAATATTTATATTAAAAATTAGTTTTGATGTTACTAATATTGGTAAAAAATTTCGATAGTATCGAATGACATAATTAAAAAATTAGTTTTGATGTTACTAGTATTGGTAAAAAAATTGTGTTAAAAATTAATTACATAGAATAAACTTAAGAATCGATCTGTATAATTCTTCCGAGATAGTTACTTACTTGTAGTACCAAAAAAATTATTCACCCATAAATTTCAATTGCATTTTCTTTAGTGATATTACCAATAAACAGAGTTTCGTATAATGGTGGCATAAATCGCCAAAATGGCAGTCGATAATGTTTGAGAAAACGTTTACTATATAATAAAACGACTGACGACTTTGTTAGACTTCATTGATAGGACTAGGATCAAATAATTGAGTCTTGTAACGAGAGCTGCCTAATTAGAGTTGTTAAAAGTAATATTTCTTAATATTTTATTGTGACAGTTTTCTAAATTTTTGATTTGAAAACCTTATTATAATTGACAGATAAGCGTTGAAAATAGAAATGGCATTCTCTGTTACAAGCTGATAAAATATATTCAACTTAGGAAAACTATAGGTAGAAGTTTAAAATATTAGATTTTTGGGAAAAAAAATGTTTGTATGATTTTCGCAATTTATGAAAATACCTACCTACTTTTCAGATAATTATAGTACAAGCTAGTAAAATTAACCAATACATTTTTAGATTTCAAAAATTTGGTATTAGAGAATGAGGCCTTTTATAGAGGCTTCCATATTTACTATAGATAAATAAACAAATGTCAAATATAAATATAATTAAGTGTTACGTATCACCAAAATGTTCAAAGTAGAAAAATGCCTGTGGTATTGACCATTCCTAAATTTATTCATATTTTTGTATTATTGAAATGTTATTATGTAGCCACAGGGTTTAGCATGTAAGGAAATAATGTATTCAATATATATTTAATAAAAGTTACGTGCAATTGGCAACATTTTTTTATTTGTTTTTTAAAATCATTGTCAGCACTATCAATTGCTGGTTAACAGATTCTCTATCGAGCTACTTATGATTAGTGTCATTTCCAGACTATGTGTACTGAAAATGAGACAATATTCAAACAATAAAATGCATATTAAAAGATTTTTATTTCATCTTGGAAAATAAAAGAAAAATACATAAAAATTTGTTTTTAAATTAAAACAGAATCCATATAAAAGTATGTTTAAAAATTATTACGGAGTAGATAATACATAATTGTTTTACTAATATTTTCTAGAAGCGATCAACGTGATTTCAAAATTCGCAAATTAAAACTATGAAACGAAAAACTTATAAAGAAAATATGTATTGAAAACTTTTTACCACACTCTGTACCACATATTGCTAAAAATTAGTTTTCACATTCTTATATGTTAACCGTTTGAGTGCCGACGAGCGCCATCGCGCTTGTGTGTGTACTGACTAAACTTGCCACGAGCGCGATGGCGTTCGCAAAAACAGTTGCTGTTTAGCGCGCGGTATAGGAGGTCGCTTGCACGCAACGCTAATTTTTTATCTTTCTACGTGTTACATAAAGTTCAAATTATAATATTATTAGTAATTACAATATAAAAAGGTCTAGGAAAAAAAAATTTTTAACCCATAATGTCAGAATACGAAAATAATTTGAGTGAAAATGATCGTTTTGCACGTTGTAAGAAAATGATAGTGGGTCCATTGTGGTGCGCTCACAATTTGGCGTAATGCAAATTTTGAGTGATAGTGATAATAGTGACGATAACAATTATTTTGCTGATACGGAGGATGTACCGGACAGCGAAAATACGATGTGACCTTGATTTCAGTTTCTGTTATAATTTTTGTTCACAATATATATTTCCATCATTTTCTTTGTATTTTATTATCCTCGTACAAGTTTTTATTAAGAAAATAATTTTTAGAAGAGATACAGTTTTTTTTCAAAAACAAAAGATTTCTTTGGCACTTTTAAGTATATATGAGTAAAAAACCATGGCACTAAAATGGTTAATTTAAAAAAAAACAGCTTGGCGAAGAAATGAGTGCTAGTGTGTCGAAAATGGTACACATGCCAGGAAATGTATTAACAATAAGCTCATTAAGTATAACAAATAGAAGGAAGTAAGTACACAAAGGTGTTGATGACAATGCCAATAATTAAAAGCTAATAATTACACACATAATAATTACACTAATAATTACACACACACTAATAATTACACACATTATTATATAAAAACAAATTATTCCAAGGGCCTGTTGAACACTATATAATTTAAAGGATTTCCTAGAATAATTTCAAGGATTTTGTAGAATCGCGTTCTTAGATAATTAAGTGGTTTGTACCTCGTGGTAAAGCGACAAACCACGTAAGTTATCTTCACGGTTACACTGTAAAATTTCTATGGAACCGACTGTGTGCAATAACATGGCTACGTGTATCCTTTTAATTTGCTAATGTAATTTGTAATCAAATAATTATGCAATTATTCATTAATTGTTAAATGTCAAGAAAATTAGGAGGTGTCCTAATCTTTTTAGGTTTTTTATATACATAGTTAAAATATTATGTGTAAGGAATACAAACTAATGAAGGAGATGTCATGGTAGAAATTATTAACTGCATTTCCTGTTACATTTTGAAAAACCTCCTCAACAATACCCCATTCGATAATGTATGTGAGAAAAAATAATTAATCCCCAAAATTCAATATATTGGGAGGTACTTCACATATGAGGGAAGTGATACTTCTTTGGCGATTTAAACCTCGGTTTGTATATACACAGTAGGTGGTAAAACAGCATAAGAGAAAGAAAAAAAATGTAGTAAGAATAAGTCCATAAATTGCACTAAATTTGTATAAGAAGAATACTATACATTCAGAAAAATTAATAAAATGTTATTATAAATCGACTTAAACATTTAATCAAATCTTCATATAAATTACTATTGTCAATTAAAAAAGTAGCCACGTTGTCAGAACATGGCTAAATGTGGCTGAACGAAGTTCGAATGTATTGCTCCTGTTGTAAATTATATTTATGACAACTATATGTGCAGGTTCATTGCAGATTTATAAAAAATTTAGTACATATGTCGTTAGTCTTATAATGGATGAAGTACTTGCAAAATTAGTAATAAATCAATCATAAATAGATAAATAAATTGATAAAACTTGGACAATTTATTTTTATACACACATGTACAAAACAGCTGATGCAGTAGTTAACGCCATTTTTGTTTGTTTTCTTGTATGCATACACTTCTTGTCTTAGTGTTTGTGTTCATTTATTTCTCTAAGTTATATCTAATGTAGTGTATGCAATTAGATTATTATTAGTGAGTTCTAATTTATTTTCTGTCCTTTTTACCATTTTGTTACATTCAGACGTAACAACTAAATGTTGCATAAAAAGCATTGCATGAAATTCGACTTTAGTATTTTACTCCATTGCACCCAAAGAAGTTTCACTTCAAAAATTTTCTCTATTTCTATATGTTCACAACTAGATATAGTTTAACTGCAATTCAGCTATGACTTCCTGTAAAATTTCGTCACAGTCAGTCTTAAACTGAAAGAGTTATGATGTTATCATTTACAGTCAGAAGAATGGACATGTAAAAATTATAGTGGACTCATTTTGGCCATTCAATTAGGCAACCCTAAAAATAATGAGGTGGAAACATAAATTATTTATTGAGGTTTAGTACGACAAAAATTCTTGTTTGATCCTAACAGTGGAAAAAAGTTTAATTTTTACTCGTAGAAGCTACAACTTCTCATTACATCAAATACTATGAAAATACTGGCCTTTGTTACTTTTAAAATTTATTGACAAAAATGTATTGGATATAGTTATGCTAGTTTTTTAGTTTTTTCAAAACCTAATGAATTAAGTAGATAAAAATTATAAAATTAATTATTTTTTGAAAAGGTTATGCCTCCTCCTCCTTAGTGTTATTATGTTGCAATAGGCTATTTGACAACACCAAAAATATATCACTATTCATGGTCATTCTATTAGATTGTAACGTGAATAAGCGAGTTGCTTTTAATTTTCGAAAGAATAAGTTTATATTATGTAAAAAAACGTAAAGAAACCACAATATTTTTTGAAATTCAATCAGCGTCGCAGACGCCCTGTTATTGGTTAAAAGTCAGATGACGTCACAGGCGAGTAAAACGCATTCATACCAAAATTTAATGTTCTTATTCTTTTGGTTTCTAGGTATTGATATTGATAATAATATTTAAAACACAAATATTACTTTCATTGAAAGGATCTTTACACATGAAAATATTTGAGTGAGCTATTTGGATCTCTTCGGGTTAATTGCAGCCACTTTTTCCATCTTTTAGGATCCATTTGTACTGAAACGAAAACTTGATGTGGACTTTTTATAAACGTATTTGTACATTGTGGCACTACACACTGTTTATACACCATCTTAATATGGAAATAAATAATAATCCCCTTCAGCAGGCAGGGTTGTTTATGTTTACATTGTGTGTGACGTCACAATAGCCGCTATTGCAGAAATTGCATTTTTAGAGTGAATTCCAAAATTCAAACTTTAAAAGTGATTTGTATAAAAAATACGGCACATATCCTGAGAATGTAAATTGTGATTATAATGAATAATAGATAAATTTAAAAAATCAAGTCAAATAGCCTATTTAAGTAAATATTTTAAATGTAAATATATTAATATTCACCAAAGTACCTTTAAAATGTTAAAAGCTATATGTATAAACAGTATTTGAAAATAATATGATTTAGTCAGTGTTGCCTAGATTTTTATTCAACTTTACATCGGCAAACATTTTCAATTTCATTAAAAGAGAATGAATGCCAGTAAATAAAAGGCAAGGATTGATAATAACATATTTTGAATTGCGATGAATATTTAGATATTAGGAAAAAACTGTTACTCTTTTACATTGGCTGCATCCCATAAATGATTAATACCTCAAAAAAATTAAATGAATGTTGCAGACGATTTCGTACATGACAAAATGATATTTGGCTAAATGTTTTTTTCAGTTCTTGTCTTGACAATTATTTTCTTAAAGCATTAACTTTAGAATATATTACAGAAATTAGAGAAATTTTTCTACAAGATTGACTTTTGGTAATTTAACATTTGACTAGAAGTTTGCGAAATAATTAACAAAACTAATTTTTTACAGTTTAACGCATTATAATTCGTAAATGATAAGTTGTGTAAAAATGGTTATTCGAAAGAAATTATAAAACATTTAATACTCAATAAAAAATTATTTAAAAATTCATTTTTATCATATATAATATTTAAAATTTTGCACACATGTGAAGGATTTAATATAATTTCGTGGACTGTGACCTTGACAAATTACACAGGCTGTGACCTTTAACAATAATGTAAAAAAAAAATTTAAACTTGCACGAAAAGTACACTTTTACTGGACTAAGCATGCAATGAAATGAGAGATTTCTTCTTTATCTGATATTTGAAATATGTGATCAGATTATTATTAGTGAGTTCTATCGATGCAGGCTCTTTCTTTATTTGTGCCAGTTATTTGTTTATTTAAATTTACAACTAGCAGCAAATTGGTCGTACATTTATTCATATCTCATACATATTTTTTTGTATAAAAAACATGTGTTAAAAAGTTTTTCTTTTTTCCATTGCTTTTTTGTATTTTATACATTAATATATATACATATGGATATATATATATATATATATATATATATATATATATATATATATATATATATAATAATTTTATTCATATACACTCTTAAAAATATGTAATATATTATTAATGTTAAAAGAATGAAAAGGGGTGGGTTCCGGGAGTGAAGAATAAAGGCATCACACATCACACAATGAATATGTGTGAGAATTCGACAATGTTCCAGATCATTGTAGAGATTTCTTCAAATTTTTAGAACTTTCTAGAAAAAACTGGACTTTCATGTCGGAAGTCACACATTTTTGAGGGTGTCTATTTTCAACTTCATATCTTCCACACCATTATAGTTATCGATGAGGAACAGTGCACAATGGGAGAGTTGGGGCTACTACTCGCCATTTGTCTGCAATGTGTAGTTTTGGCTGCAGAGTGAAACATACACAACCAATTTTATATAATATGTACAGCTGAGGAAGTTTTACTTATTTACAAGTCTATATAACTGTTACAAGAATTATTGCTACAAGGGCAATTGGTCACAGTCAACTAAAGCATTAATAAGAGCATAATAAATAATGTTGTTACAGACTGTAACCAAATGTGCAAGCTAAGGTAATATTAGAAAGAATATAAGACATACACAGACTATTTAAAATTTGTTGTAGATGTTTATACATATTTGTTTTCAATATATATACACGGTGTCCTGGAATAAGTGTTGGACAAAGAAAGACATTGAAAAATAATTGATGTCATTAAAATGAAATTTAAAATATGACTTCTTTTTCAGAAAATTGAAAAAATATTCACAATTATTTGTTATCTTTTTCTTACATAGGATACTTGTGCACATTATTCAATGCTGCTTAAGGGAATAACCAGCAAAAAACAACGGAGACATCTAGCTGCTTGGGTAAGCACTGCGCTCCAAGCAAGTATTGGGTGTGTCAGAAAGAGTTATGTGTAATATTTTTTTTTGCATTCAATTAGAAAAAGGGCATGTTTTGCTTTTTATTTCAACGACAATTTATTCCCTTATACCTAACAAACAGCGTCTTTCTTTGTCCGACACTTATTTCCGGATACCGTGTATATATGTGTATGTATATATATATATATATAAATATATATATATATATATATATATAAATATGTATATATATATATATATTAATATGTATATATATATATATATATATATATGTATGTGTCATGTTTTATAGTGAGCGCTCATATCATATCGTAAGCTCATATTTATAGGAGAAGTTGCATAGTTTATTTCCTAATACTGAGATAACATTTATTGGGTAAAGCTGAAGGTTATGATAGCATTTAATGATAACAATATCTTGTTTACATAAGCAGCATTAGGCAATAAATTCCCGTACTTTGCTGGACAAAACAGCCCTTGAAATGCATCATGTGGCGTTTACCTTAGGATGGAGTGTATTGGAAGAACGTAATTACAGCTGATGAGATATAGATTTACTGTCACAATATTGAAATGAAATTTTAAGGAGCTTAATGTTTGGAAAATGGTTGATATCATCAGTAAAAGGCTACTGTGGGATATATCTATATGTCATTTGCTTCCATGTTTTATCTAAAACATTTATTGTTTTTAAAGGGTTTAGTTGTTTGTTTCAAGTTTCTCTATCTTTTTTTGTGAAATAATGAATGGCACTGAGGCTGAAGTAGCACAAATTGTAGCTATAATACAATAAGGGCCGAGTCAAAGAGTTGCAACCAGATGGTTAAATTTGAGGCATTTAACGATGTGCCAAATCTACTAGAGGTTTCAAGAGATTCGTTTTACAAGGATCTGGTCTTAGAAAAAAGGTTAAGATTGGGTCTTATTTGTGAGAGATTACAGCTTTATTCTCTTGTTATTGTTATGCAATCGTTATACACTCTCGATCATATATTACACTCTCAAAATAATTCGAGAGTGTAATATATGATTTACATCTTAGCTACAAGACCAAAACGGACAGCAGCTCACGGGCAAGCCAAACTTTGGTTTGCCAGGTAGCATATTGACAGGATTATCGTGCAATGGAGCAAAATTCTCTTCTCAGTGGAAAGCTGAATAACATTATATAGGTTCTGACAAATGTCATAACGTTATGCGATGCCAAATGAACGATATGCTCAGTGTTAAAAATTAAAATATTGATAAGCTCTCTCAATTGGCATATGCAGGTAGTCATAAAAGCTAGAAGTGAAAATGCAGCATAAAGTGGGACATAAAGAAAGTCAAAAATGTTCAAGCTTATTTCAGTCAATTTTCACAATATTTTTGTAAATTTAAATTTTTGTGTTATGTATTAACCCTTTGATGTTCGGGCTTTGAAACATTAAAAAAAACATTCAATATTAAACATACATTAATAAACAAAATGTTAAGTTTATCAATTTTAGAGCACAATTACTTTATTCACAAAATTTAAGGTGAGCCGACTTTTTTGACGACCAATACATATTAATTTATGAAGTATGATTTAGTTTTAAAAATTAGTTATTTTACTTAATTATATATTATGTTTCAAGGTAATATGTATCAAAAACTTGTCTTTGTTACGCACAAACTATTACAATTGCAAATATCTTGGAACTTTGTATTACTTGTAACACACAAACTAAAGCAGTTCAATGTAATCTTTGTATTTGATCTTCAAAAAGAGAATATTTGCTCCGTTGACTAGGAATTTCAGGTGCCTTTGTGTCGGAATTTTCAAGACCTGGCAAAAGTAGAGTTTGATGGTCTTCCACATTGTTATTTTTCAAACAAAAAAAACTTTTACTATAATTATTCGGTACTCAAAGAGTCCTGACCTCTCTAAAATATTTGAGCACCTCATGAAGGAAAATTGTACACAGCTATAAATATGATTTTCAATTTTGAATCAGGAAAATATAAATATGTAAATTTCAAATCTCTGCCTTATTTCATTTAGAAGTTAGAAACCTCTAAAATAGAAATGATCCGAGGGATAGTCCCGACAAAACAATAAGGCTCCATTTAGATCACAAGGGGTCAGAGCCATAAAAAGAAGCTTCTGAAAATATTTTGGAAATTACAGAATATTATAGCAGCCTATATAGCTTCTGAAAATATTTTGGAATATATATAACATCTTAAGACTTCGTACTAGTAGAAAATGGATAACAATAAATAATATTAGCATATGTGTTATTGTACACAAGGTACCAATATAATAAATATTATACTTATTTTTCAGATTTCAAAATAAATATCTATCAATTAGGTTACTTTTATGGGTTAGGTTTTATATATTAATTAGGTTAATTAAATCTAAAGAAAAACTGAAATAGATAAAGAATATTTGGACAGTTTGAATTCACTTGTAATAAAATAAAGACTGAATCATTTGTTAAAATACATTTTATTCCCAATAGAAAATATATTATTAGAAAACGCTACACATTTATAAGTATAAATATATATATATCGAAGCAATACCGGTGGAATCAAAAAAATTAAATATTTATTTCTAAAACTAAAAACCCGATTACTTCAAGTATCTAATATAAAACCATATACCACATACATTACGGTGATAACAATACGAGTGTAATGCTCAATTGAGCAACCATTTACTTTTTATCTAATGTTATATGTTATTAATTGTTTAGTTAGTTACAAAAACTTCATTACCTACTCACAAAAAAGTTATTCAACATTAAAAAGTTAACTGTGTTGTATTTTTAATAATTATCCAAATAATTTCTGACTTTAATATTGTGTAAGGTGAGTACAGTGATGGTAACAAGATTTCTACATAACATACGTCAAGCTTTAAACAAATATTGTTTTTGTTTGAAAAGTTTTTCAATGCTATTTAAATATAATATGTGATACAACCACTAATTTTAAATGGAGAAAAATATTACATTGTTTAATAAAAAAATTTATTACAACACAATGAAAATCTCATTTTAATTCTTATATTTAAATTAAGTACTGATTTTAACTATGTATTGGAACAATAGAAAAAAATTTTCAGCAAAATCCGTAAGGTTGTATTTAAAATTATCCTAAAATATATAGAGAAATAGTATAGATTGTAATGAATTGAACACAGAATAGACTAAATGTAAAAAGAATATATTAAATTATTGGAGCTAACTTGATGGAATATTATTTTGTGGAATGTTTAATAATACGAAATATGTTACCATAATTAAAACTCGAAAAATAAAAAATTTAAAAAATTTAAAAATTGGTGTTTTGAATAGTGTACAATATTCAATAATCTGAGATTCAAAATTAAATAGATTTCCATAGCCTTGCACAATTTCCTAACAATTACTATTAACATTTTAAGAAAATATCTAATCTAATCAATGACAAATTGTATAAAACAATATAAAAAATATATTAAACATTTTTTTAAATGATTTTTGCCATTAAAATTATTTTCTCTGGTCACTGATACATTATAGAAACATTAAAAACATGTCAAATTGCCTTTCTATAATACATTAAATATTCAAAATGGAATAAAGTACTTTTGCAGTAATTTGCTAAACTTTTGTAAGGAATAAGTAAAATCAGTATAAAATATGTATTATAAAATTATTTCAAAATGTCCTAATTAAAAAAATTCACATTTTGATCACTGATTTCCAATACATAATGAAATAAACTTTAAACTTTTTTCACACGACGTCTTCATTAGTGCTTTGTGCAATGTACATAACAGAGTCATAATTATCACACAAAGGCAATTGATGTATTTTTCCAAATATATATTTACTGCCAAATGATAACATGTATATGGCACGTCAAGATGGGTTAAATGTCACGTCTCTTGGCAACATATAATTTAACACATAAAACTGAAGAATATAATAAATTATGTTTGAAAAAGATAATGGTTGCTTATCATTGTTATAAATAATATTTAGTCACATTTCTGTAATTACTTTCCTCGTGTATACAAATACTAGTTTAAGATAAAATTATGTGCTATGAGGATAAGGTTCAGAGAATATTCAATGTTTAAACAATTTAGTGAAATAAAAAGTATTTATGATTATATTTCTCTAATTTTTGCATTAGCTACAACAATAGGATAACTGTTTAACAAAGCTTTGCTTGATAATATATGTCATAGATATGCACATTGAAATTATTTTAAATTACAACTATTTCTTAAATTACAATATAATTAAAAAAGGTATAATAAAGAATATTATAGTTATACATTTCTAAACTATAGGTCTATGTTTATTCATCACTTTAATAAATTTATTATAAAATTGGAATTTGAATGTTTCAGTATGAAGGTCTACAATATATACATTAAGCAATCTGTTTTTCGAAAAATGCTTAAGCCTCCATTTTATATTATAATCTCTTTTCAAAGTCATTTATTAATAGACACTAGTCTATTAATGATCATGGTATGTACACAAAATCCTTACTTTATTATTAACTAACAGCAACAGAACAAGAATATATCACTCTAACAGGGGTAATCCGAGAACAAGGGGTTCTTTACTAAGATCTTTACTATTCTGTTAGAATAAATTTAAGTGGATACAACTTTTCAATGTCGTATTGCTGTAATAAATTTTGAAACAGAAATTAATTTTCTGACAAAGAATCAAATTTGGTTCCTTGCCTTCTAAGTTATGGTCTGCATGTTTCCACAACAAGGCTATAAAGAATACAGACAGTCATTTGTACATTAACAAGCAGCATTTTTTCAAACATGCCATTAGCTATTAATTAATTTTTACAATATTGGTGGGAATAGAAAATATTTAAATATTATAAATTAATGTAAGCGACCCATTGTATTAAAAATCATCTCCATATGGCAGATTAAAAGAATAAAAATTTTGAATAATAATTCACTAACTGTAGCCATTTCAATCACTAAATTAAAATGTGATGTGCTAATAATTATATGTATATGTATATATATATATATATAAATATACATATATATATATATGTAAATACATATATATATATATATATATATATATATATATATATATATATATATATAGACTTAATTTTATAAATCAAGTCAAGATTAAATATATAAAAATCTTAGTCGAAAAATGTTTTACGTGTATTTCAATTTCCTAATCGTTGGCTAACCCTTGCTTCCCACATTTTGGAAATTATCATTACTTACATTCCTTAATGTTACTCATAACTTTCTAACAATTCAGTGTGACAATAGCGAAGTTGAGTAATATATTGTCAGTTGACTTAATAAAATATTTTTTCGTTAGTAATAATTATCTACTCTAAAGAAATATCATGACAATTTAGAGTAAGGCTTGTAATCGTAATGCTTGGATACCATACCAGTGATATTTGTTACAAATATCATCACTTATCTTTCGCCTTGATGAAGTAATTAACACTAAAATAAACAATTACCTTGTAAACAACTAATGACACATACATCTTTAAAGTTTTGCCCAGATGTATTATTATTGCTGACTTTCTAATTCCTATTTGGAGGAATTAGAAAGTCAGCAATAATATGTGGCCAGGTTTATTTTCATATACCCCGCCCCCCCCTGCCATACATAAATCCTGCCATACTTAATCGGGTAGAGTGGGGATTTCCACCTTGTAAAGATTTGTTGTTAGGGGCAGAGATTAAATGTAAAAAATTTGAGTGAAATCAGTTGTAAATTGTAAGAGCCTATAAAGGACACACACACGTACATTGAGCTTTATATATAAAGATTATATTTTTAATAATTATAATAATTTTACAGGATGTATAAAAATGAGTACGTGCAATGGACTATGCTATACGAGTATTCTTTTCCAATTCATTATTAAAAGAGGAATTTCATTGTTTCATTGACTAAAAAATGTTTGGAAGTAATTTTTAAATGAATTTCTAGAACTAATAATATATTTCAGATATTGACATAACTATATAGGCATAAGATTTCAGAGTATTGAAATTTGATTATGATTTGCCAAACTAAACTCTGTTTTAAACATTTTATCTTATCTCTTTTTTTCTAGCCATAAAAATTACAATAGCCATAATTTTATCATAGCCTTATGGTAATACATATAATAAAAAGAAAGAATATGATAGGTACTTCTGGGCCTTAAAGGGATTCATATTTTTTTCTAATTATGGAATATAAGATTCCAATTCACCATTAACAAATCCGTTCAAAAGATATTTTGCTATAATTCTGTTTTAATTTGTCTCTATTTAAAATTTAAATCTAATAGCTTATTTCATTAGCGTAATTTTGTGGATAACCCACCATAGAATTGGTAATTTAAAGTGCATTGCACTAACATAATCTTCTAGAATGCATTATTTTAGTCATTAACCCATTAAACTCAATGAAATTATACCCATATCTATGGCTCCATATAGCTAAATATGCAAACTACAATGAATGAGATGGAAAGTTCGCGAAATCATATATATAAGCCGCATCGAAATTGAATAAATTGGCTCAATTTTAGGGACTTCTTTTAAAGCGCTAAAGACATGTCTATACAATATAACATCATTGACTCTAGTAGCAATAAGTCCACATTATATATGTGTTATCTTATATTACAAGTGCACGATAAAGATTATTTTAATTTTCATGAGAACTACTGTTAAAGAAAGGCAGGAAAAAATAAGTTGTAGTACATGTTAAGTTGAAAAGCCAGTCTTAAAGTTTTAATTTAATGTCTTTGGCACTGTATTTGCAAATGTACATTTATTGAGTACTTGTATTTTATTTAAAAGAATAAATAAGATTGAACAATTTTCTGGACTCGAGAATTATAAGCAGCCAAACGATCTAAGATTCAAAAGAAAGCTTGATTGTCCATCGACTTTGTAGCATGGTTTGGTTGATGAGCTTGTGACATAAATAGAGCACATTATCATTTTGTATTAATAAGAGACTGTTGTCTCATAATTTATTATCACTAGTTTATTATCATTAGGTTCTGAATCACATAAGGAAAAAACAAAACGGTATAAGATCATTTATGTGTCTATCCTCCTTTCTACCTGTCACAACCGTTTCCTCAGAAACCATTTTTTGTAGGAACTTAAAAGTTGGTATAGCAATAAAGCATATTAACCTGTATATATCTCAGTAGTTAATACGAAAAACTATTTATAAAAAAAATTTTAATGAGGCTTTAGTGCTTGAATTTATTTTTTAATTTCATGTGTTGTGTAGAATATTATTTAAAATGGATAGTTGTAAACATCTTAAAAATATTTTTGAGGTGAATATTCTTAACGGACCCATAGGATTGGGAGATAACTGAGAAAAAGTGAAATGTTGCGAATGCGGCGATAAAACACTCCTCATTGGCTGGAAAGAGCATTTTATTGTGTATATGAATGAGCGAGATGAAATAAAAGGGTGTATGTGTGTAGTTGTCCCAATGAGAGAATGTATGTGCTTGGTGCTACAAGCATGCGCGCATGTATCACGAAAAAGAAATAATCTTTTCATGTGGACAGTTATTTTGGTATACTAAACCAGTTTACGTATTTTCATTTCTTTTTAAGTATTTATTATTATGTGAAAAGTAATTCGAAACTTATCTATAAGAATGTCTTACTTTTTTACTGTATCAGTACTACTTTTTTTTATAGATAAAAAATTAATTTTTTATCCAATGCGTAAGAAGTTTCATCTCTGTTGTGGGTCCCATGGCACCTCACTTTTTTTTCTTAAGTTTAAGTACCTATCTCTAAATTTCCGCTGAAAATGTGCTAAAAAATATATTTACCCCTTTATTTTTTAAACTATGCAAAATAAAATTATGAAAATAATAGAGACTTGCTTAAAGTTTAAAGGAAAACTACAATGGTGATTTTAGATCTCATAGTTTTTGATAAATTCATAACATTTTTAAGCCTGGACCTATTGATGTTGTGGAAAATAATATTAATATTTGTAAATAGATTATTTAATTATTTATGCGTATATGGCAAATTTAATGTACACTTAATAATTTTGATCAATTGATTAATAAGCGATTTAAATAGCAATTATATATTTAATTTTGTAGTAAACTAAAAAATGTTATTTACTACGTAGGCAAGTCAAATCTTTGGGCATTTTTCACAATGTTCTACATTGTAATTTGATGGTAATTCTTTTGTATTTATAATACAGATAACAAAACACAATTTATTTATTTCTTCCATTTTAAAGAATATTTTTTATTTCTATCATTATTTATAATTATTTTCTTATCTAATAACTTATATCTCCATTATTTATAAAATGTAATGTATTCTCTCAATATTTATTATACCATAAGGGTTTTTCCTTAAGTAAGTTTTGTATAAGATTTTATTGTACTTATGGATAATCAACTTAAATTCTAGGATTATTGAATATATTTGTCGTTAATTTTGTAGAAATTAATTATTCACAATTAAATGAAACTACATGATGTAGTATTATTTATACTTTCTTTAATTTCTTTACCACGACCTAGGTTTCGTTGTATTACAACATCTTTAGGTGGGATATTACATCTTTGCTAATATCCCACCTGAAGATGTTGTAATACAACGAAACCTAGGTCATGGTAAAGAAATTATAGAAAGTAGAAATAATACATCACGTAGTTTCATTTAATTCTAGGATTATATTAAACACTGGTCATGGAAACAATCGACCCACCTAATCCATTATGTAAATAAAGTAGTTGTGTCAAAAAATATTTAACTTCACACCTTGTTTATTAATTTGTAGCTTTTAAATTATCGCTTGATATTTTTCTAGTGATTAATTGTACCACTTGATGGTACTTCAACATTTTCTAAGGTTAAAATTAAACGTTAAAATAATTTATTTCAAGTTTTATTAAATTTCCTGCCAAAGTAATGGATACCACTGAAGCTTAAGCAGCACAAGTTGTAACCCTAACACAGGAAGGACTGAGTCAGCGATTTGTGGCCAGAAGATTAAACTTAAACCATTCAGCAGTCGATCGAGTCTACCAGAGGTTTCAAAAGACTGGCCTTTACCAGTAATTTATTTTAGAAGTTGATAGATCATTACCCTGTCATCGTTGTGTAACCATCCAAACCTTGACAGGTAGGTTTGAACTGTAACGGCGTCTACGCGAGGAACCCGTTGTTTCTGTAAATGACAGGACAGTTAGAAGAAGACTGAGAGAGCATAACATAAGATCTTACATGCCAGCTACATAACCCAAATTGATAGCAGCACACAGACAAGCCTAACTTCGATTTGCCAGACAACACATCAACGTGACTGTAGTGTAATGAGGTGAAATTCTTTTTCAGGTAAAAACCGAATAATGTTATATGACTCTGGTAGACGCAATCAGGTTGTGAGTAGAGGAGGGGGCTCTATAATATTCTAGAGAGGGGCAACATGCGTAGTATACGAAAGAAAATTTTCAGCTGATACATGATAATGCAAGGGGAAATTTTTTTAAATAATCTTAAAAATTGACCGAGTAATAAAAGTTTAAATTTAACCTTTAGACAAGGACGGCAATACTGTGTTATGAAGTCATTTTTAATATTGCACATTATATTCCACAAGAGGAAAAGAGACAGGGATATACCTAACTCTATCCGTATCTTCAAATTTAGAAGCCTATAACTGGCTTATTTTTCAATCAATTTTTGAATTTTTTACAAGACTGGTTTTTAATTAACTTATATTTCACAATATTGTACGAAAAATATCAAAATTTAGAATGAGTCAACTACCGGATTACATTAAGAATCACTCAATAATTTTCTATTCATTTTGGGTCAGAAAACATTTACCAAACTAAATTCTTAGACTTGAAACAAATATTCCGCAGTGCTCTCCGGTCCAATTCAGCCTTGTGTCTTAATTTAATGATGATAAACACTTCCAGAAAGACAATTGTGTCATTATAGGATTGTTCATAATCAACTGCAATATTTTAATTCATTAGTTGTCATTATTGTTCTTTGTTGGACTTCTTTATAATATTGTTGACCAAAATATTGAAGTAGTTAATTACCCATTTGTAATCGGTAAATAATTAATTAGTTCAGAATGTGTTTTCTGAGTTAGTCAGTTGAACAAATAAATAAATAAATTCCAAGATGAAGTGATTATATATATTAATATGAGACATACATTTATTGAATAAAGTTGTAATGTATCTTTTCTATATAGAAAATTGTCATATTTAGTACTATTTTTTGTTTGATAACTGAGCTATTAATAAAAGCATAAAAAATATTGTATTATAAGTTCCGTCCACAAACATTTATTAATTGTTATAAACTTTTTGACTTATTATTTCTGTTTTACATAGGTATATAGTCTATGTTGAGCTTGCCTCAAATTTTGACTATTGTAACTTCAAAGATATTCGAATTTTCTACGAGTTTATGAGCTATTTTGTTAAAAATATTTCAGAACCTTACGAGTATAATCAAACTTTCAAATCATCGGCTTCTTACAACTTTTTTCTGATAATAGCTATCTCTTTAAACATTGAATGAAAGTCGCTACTTCAATTTCATTTCCGGTCGAAATTGGAGCGAATTCGAATACCCGCTTTTGACTTTGAACAAAGTCGAAAAAGACATTTCGATCGATCTATTCATATCCGACGTATAAACGAAGTATTATTATGCTGTTTTATTTTTATAAAACAAAGATGGCAATAACCTGAATTTGTTAAAGAAAGTGACGAATTGTTATAAGTGAATGAGTGAGAACGAAATAAAGTCATTCATAATAAGTACTGTTTTATAGGATCGACGATGTAAAACATAAAAACCATTATGTTAAGCAATTTGACTTTGAACAAAGTCGAAAAAGATATTTCGATCGATCTATTCATACCCGACGTATAGACGGAGTATTATTATGCTGTTTTATTTTTATAAAACAAAGATGGCAATAACCTGAATTTGTTAAAGAAAGTAACGAATTGTTATAAGCGAACGAGTGAGAACGAAATAAAGTCATTCATAATACGTGCTGTTTTATAGGATCGGTAATGTAAAAAATAAGAAGCATTATATTAAAGCAAAAAACATTAATTACATTAATAATTGAGATAACATATTAATATTTTAGAATAAAATAAAGTATATACAGGCGCATTCATGTATACTAGAAAACAAGCCATTAATGAAGCGTGATATGCTAAAAATTTGAAAACCAGTAAAAATAATATTATATTTGAAATCGTGAAAAATTCACAACACCTATAAAAAAATAGATATTGTGCCAGAATGTCATACCCGCTAATTTTCGAAAACCCTAAAAGCAATTTTGTTTATTTTTTTGAAAATGTTTCTATTTATTAATTCAAAACTTTTGTCAGGGAAAAATATTTATTGGTTATTCGCTAAAGTTATACATATATTAAATTCTATTTTTGAATGTCTGTCAATTTGTTATTAAACGAACATCTATTTTTTTATTTTGAGAACAAAGTAGTCGAAATTTATTAACAAAACAGAAATGTCTTCAAAATTTCTATTGTTTTTTATTTAATTCGGAGTCTGTTTGCTTCACAAAAAATTATTCCGATTCTATAATTTTTGTATTCAGTAACATTTCTTGATAATTAAATAAAATATTTTCAAATTTGTATTATTATTTTAAATTTGATTGAGGATACGAATTTTTGTTTGCTTTACAATTGTAGGAATTGCCGATTATCACCCTTGCGAAATTAAGTTAATTGTTTGTAAAATGACTTAAATGCTTAAAAAAATTATATGAAATAGGTTTGCATATAAATATTTATTTGTTGCCAGATGCGACGTAAAATGTACACATTGATATTAAAATATACATGTACCAATTTCCTCCGATGAAAAAATATAGAGACAACATACCCTTGATGTGACGAAAACAAAATGAAATATTGAAAGGATTTAAAATATTGAATCAGATAACATTGCACGCGAGCCTGAAAGACGAGACCCCGAATGTGTTCGAAGCGGCGCGGGTTTATTCAACACGGCACGTTTGGTGCCGTGTGGTTCTTGTGTAGGTAAACATCGGCAATCTAAGGTTACGACCAGGTTTATAAAATACTCTGTGAGCCGGTCCTTTCCTTCGTATAAAAGCGAGGTAGGCGCCTCATAGGTTACAGTCAAACTTTCGGCGAGTTAGTGCAGTGACATTTGAAATCTGAACAAGATGAGGTTGGGTGCCATTATTCCGAACTTCACAGCGGAAACGTCGATTGGTAAAATCGATTTCTACGATTACGTCGGAGATCAGTGAGTTATTTCTTTTTTTTTGTAACGAGATAAAAAAAATCTTATACTATTTTAAAACTGCAATAAAAGTAGGTATTTCAAAGATATTTTTTGAGATTGGATTAGTTTTGAATTTGGAGACTTCTCAATCTAAAACATTTTTTTTAAAATTTATTTTCTATTGATATATTATTACATTTGTTCCGGTATCACGCCAAAACTACTATAATTATAATAGAGTTTTGACTGTTTAAAAATTTTAAGTCAAATTTAAAAACTAATGGGCTTGAAACGCCATTAAACTGTTAGCTGAGAGCGAAGACGGAAATAAAAATTTATTTCAAATATTAAACTTTTATTCGTAAAAAATATTGAATGGTTTTGATGCAATTTTCTCAGTTTGAAAATTTATTGTCCGATTTAAAATGTATGGTATCTATCTTGCTGGAAAGGATGTGAGTGGGTGTTAAAATTTTATGTAAATAAAGTCGAATATGGATGAAGTCGCGCAACAGCCAGGATTAAATATAATTATTTAAAAAAGCAAGTCTTATTATTTTATTATATATTTTTACTTTATAAATAAATATTTAATTTTACGATTGTTTACATAAAAGTAAAAAACAGTATTTTGAACTGTCTTTATATTTATGTTGAAAAATCGAAAGGATGTGAGTGGGTGTTAAAATTTTATGTAAATAAAGTCGAATATGGATGAAGTCGCCCAACAGCTAGGGTTAAATATAATTATTTAAAAAAGCAAGTCTTATTATTTTATTATATATTTTTACTTTATAAATAAATATTTAATTTTACGATTGTTTACATAAAAGTAAAAAACAGTATTTTGAACTGTCTTTATATTTATATTGAAAAATCGAAAGGATGTGAGTGGGTGTTAAAATTTTATGTAAATAAAGTCGAATATGGATGAAGTCGCGCAATAGCTAGGATTAAATATAATTATTTAAAAAAGCAAGTCTTATTATTTTATTACATATTTTTACTTTATAAATAAATATTTAATTTTACGATTGTTTACATAAAAGTAAAAAACAGTATTTTGAACTGTCTTTATATTTATGTTGAAAAATCGACAGCAAATTCGCAGCGGTAATAAACCATCACTTTTGTTTATCCTAACACACGATACTATTTTGATTTATTTTCATTCGTATTAAATAATTACCATTTAACTGTTAGCCGTAGTTTCAAATAAAAAATTTCGATTTACTATGGAACTGTTTCGTTTTCCGAGATAAAACCAAAAAATAGAACAGTTTTTAGGGTTCTATAACTTGGAATAAAAAAATGGAAGCCTTGTCAGTCCGTTAAGACTTTTTTTCAGGCTAGCGGTATCAAGTTGACATTAATACCAAATAGAGACTAAGTCCTGTAAAGAAGAATTTGTGCCATAATACTGTAATAATGTAAGGCTTTAAGTCTATGCAATAAAAAGATCGGCTTTTTAGATGGTACCTATTTTTGTTACTGAAACTCTTGTCAAAGTCTATATACTTCCCATTGATAGAATCTTGAAATTTGGTACGAAGAAAGATCTCATGGCATAAATAAATATTTAATTTCTAATTCCATGTACAATCACGAGTTGACAAATAATTTTTTTTTGCTTTCGGTTTTTTATATATGTGTACCTAAAGTATCTACTTATTAAGCTCTATATATAATATAATGGTATAAAACCGTTAGTGATGGTTTTTTTAGTGATGAATTCTACACTTTAGAATATGACACGGTCTATACACCTATTGTCTATATGCTAATTGAAAATAATGCTCATATTTATTTGTCATTTCTTTCATACACAATACTTGCGCATATTGTTCAGCGCCGTTCAGTAGAATAAGTCGCGAACAGCTGCGAATACATCACCACTGCGGGTAAACACCGCACTCCGGCAAGTATTGAGTTGTTTAAAAAGAGTTATATATAATATTTTTTTGCACTCAATTGGAAAAAGGGCGTGTTTTACTTTTTATTTAAACGACAATTAATTCCTTTATAGCCAACGAATAGCATCTATCTTTGTCCGATATCTATTCCCGGACACCGTGTATTTATAGATGCCAGCTTATTTAACTCTAACATTCATATTTTTCTTTTGTTTACATGACATAATTTTTAATGTTCGGAAGTACAAAGATAATTTGCAAAGTAATGTAATTAATATATGGTTATGGTTAATGTTATGGTAATGTAGTAATGGTTTATTGTCTGGTGATGCATTATAAGTACATTTTCACTTTTATTTTATCCCAAATTCATTTATCATAAACCTATATTTATCCATTACTGGACATAAACTTTCCCAATACGCCACACACGACCCTCTACTTCCTGCATTCAACCGTTCCGGCCGGATTTTTTTAGGTCGTCAGGTTGAGATGTAACCATATTCAACAAATTATTCCAATTCTAGGATTTTTGTGTATATTAACGTTTCTTGATAACATTAATTAAATATTTTTTTTAAAAATTTATTATTATTTCAAATTTGATTGCAGACACGATTTTTTTGTCCATTTGACGCATTGCATTTCGAGCATCGTGGTCTCGAGTGGAGAATGCGTCAAGTAGCTCGTCTACTTCATCGGTTATCGGTTTTCCATCTTGCTATACCATAGTGTCTCTGATTGATGAAATCCGCAATGAGGAAATAAGACGAAAAACTGAGTAGATTTAACATCAGTAAACTAAAGTAAATTTATGAAACGTGGATACATTGACTAGTCTTACTATTACCCCTGGACCCTGGTCAATTATTACGAACATAACGAACCTTTGTAATTTCGCGATGTCTGCCTGTACCCCCGTTTGTCTGCCAAAGCCTTGCAGTTTCTATAATGGTTCTGATGGAGACCTTAATCAAAGTTTAATGAAAGTGATTTACATTCCTATATATCTAAAATGGGGAAGAATTTGATTTTCAAATACGGTTCGAGTGATCTCATTAGTCTTTGAAATAACATTGAGGTTATTTAAACCAATATTAGGGTCCTGTACGTCAAAAGGGAAAACGGAACTGTTTCTAAATAGCTCACGTCCATCTGTCTGTCCATCATAGCCATTTTGCTCAAAAACCGCTAGATGAAATTTAAAGCATATTAACCCGCGCATATCTCAATAGCTAACATTTAAAAATATTTATATGGAAACTTCAATTACCCGATTTTTGTTTCGAATTCCATTACAATATGGAGTATCGTTTGAAATGGTCTCAAAATATGTTTTTTTTAAATTTTAGGTATTTAAAGATTTTATTGGAAAACAAGCAAGAAATATACTGCCCTTTATTTACGAAATGACTGAAATTAAAATTATGAAAAAAAAACAGAGTTTTTACATGTTAATTCAAAGATTGAACGAAGGAAAACTATAACGATTGTTATAGCTGTCATATATATGAGCTATTGATGGTAATATATATGTCCATCAGCTTAATTATGTTTGGTGTTATTAAATATTTAATGGGCTAGAAAGTGCATATCAGTAATGACTTAGGATAAATAAAGAAATTTCCAAACGGGATAGAGAACTCGCGATGCACATACCAAACTCGCACTTGCCCGTTTTTAATTGCTTTGCGGTTTTTATTGAAGTCCAGTATTGCGATATGTTATACATTTGTAATTTCACACAAAATATGTGAAAAGAGTTTTGAAAGTAGTGTTTAGTGACCACTTAAAATTATTTTTATTCAAAAGTAGCGACACCAAGCCTATAGTGAAATACAGCCGAGAAGTAAAAATTCAGCTCTGTCAGTCAATAAGTAGCTAGGCAGGTAGATAATACCAATCTGAATCGTGACACATAAAGTGACTGATCAGAACAGACTGATACAGAGTCAGAACTATTTTTTTACTTCATATCTTGCCCATACTCAGTGGACAGTAGATTGCAATGAGAAATAATGAGGGTGTATGTCGATGAGCATTGATATCGCTATCCAGCAATAAGTGTCACCCCATAGCCAGTGAGTCGTTTAGGGGTTTGGAGCAATTCATTGATGTATAGCACGGAATGGAACATTATTTTAAAATATAGCATTTTTCAGCGATGTGTAGCAACATGCAGCAAGCGAGAGGCAATATGCTTGAGCAAGATGCTATAATGCATGCACGTTGACCGGTACAGTTATTCTGCACAACCCATTGCAATCTCCCACGAAACTAGGGTTGTCAGCTGGTGAAGTTTCCTCTGGGTTGTCTTTATATTTTATATAAGATCAAGAGTCGCGGTTTCAAGGAAATTCTATCGCTAAATAAGCTGTTTTTGTCTCTTTCTGGAGAATGAGGAAGTTTACCCGGGACATATTTTTACTTTTTTGTTGAAAAATATAATTTGATTTTATATAAAAAAATTATATAAAAAAGGGAAGACTAAATTTTATAAACTTTGGATGAAACATGTTAACGTATTGATCCACTTAAACTGAAAAAGTCTGAATATATGACTCTAATTTGATTTTGATTTAGAAAGTTTAATTGTAACAAAATTGTACATATTGTAGATTAATGACATACAAATACGCTTTGAACTAGCTTTTTCTAATAAATGTTTTTAATAAATATATTATTGTATGATTAACCAATTCTCCTATTTCCAAGCCGAAAAGCTTACTGTCCTGATTTTATAATTTTGCTCCGATTTCTAGGTTTTTCAATCTGGCAACCCTGCACGAGATAGTACTATTTGGCTCTTTATATATATATATATATATATATATATATATATATATATATATATATATACTCTGTCAATGCACCTTATAATAGCATCTTTCTGATTTTTTATCATCTTGTTTTGCACACTTATCGCGGGACAAATGATGACTGTTTACTAATAAGTCACCCAGTCCTTGTTTGTCCTTTAAGGATTAGCTGTTTACATTGACTTCGAACGATTCGTACCGATTGAAATCTAGTAATGGGCAGACTCAGAAGAGATTGGGTAGTGTGTGGTTGGGATAAATGAGGGATGATTCAAAATTGTTTTTTGTTTGGTACAGAAATAACTAACAGTTCATCGGACGAAAATCGGTAAACAAAACAATATTCGATATGAGAATATATAAAATTACTTCTGGGAGAAAAAGGAATTGTAGTTTGAATCATTACTGGAAATCAGCTTCAAAATGTTTTTATAGTTTGTAAAACCAAAGAACTAACATATGTTTAATTAAAAGTTACAACTATCTTAATCACCATCATAAACAAGTATGGCAGTGTATGACGACTGTCATAAAGAAAGTAAAGTCTTTTGATATATAGCTCACAACAGAGTGTTATCTTTGTGCGCATTAATATCAATTAGAGGATACTTATAAATTTATAAACAACCATAATAAAATATTATTGTAATAAATAAATATTCATAATTTATGATTCACTTCCATCAGATACTCAACACTCCTTCAGATACTCTAAACGAATAGTTGCATTATCTTTATATCTTTGCATTATCTTTATATCTTTGCATTAGCTTTATATATAATTGAAAAGTATCCAAGAGACATTTTCTCGATATTTGTACGATGTAAAATGAAACAATGGGAAAATGAAACAACCATTGTTTCATTGTACGATGTAAAATGAAACAATGGTTGTTTCATTTTCTATTTCTTTATTTTAATGAAGTCTGCGCAATAAGCTATACTTTAATGTGAGGCAATGTGCTATAATGACCCATTCTTCCCACTTACCTTCCAGGCTTTACTTATACTCTTGGTGCATAGTGTTGTGTTAAACGAAACGGTATTCAAAAACGTATTTCATTCGTACTGTACCTCGATGTGAGTAAGAATGACTATTTTATATTTCACAATCATATCATGGAAACCTGTTAAAAGGTCTATAGGTGTTAGGATTTGTTACTAGAAAATTTCCACAATTTCCACGGCACTGAGTGTATTGTGACTTTGTTCAACTCTCTAGTCCATAGTATGCCTGAAATGAATGCAACGTCATCTAGTATTCAATTGAACTTACTTAAATATAAATATAGAAGAAAATATTTAATAATATTAATTAATTTGTTTATAAATTACTTTTGATCCTACATTTTCTTAAATTATTAAATAATTACGTTGATAATCCTCGGTCTTGGTAACGTTTTATGGTTCTGATGTTTACACGAGAGGAAGAAGTCGTAGCTTATTTCGCCTGACTAGAACGCGTAAGAACATTCCCGTCACTCATTTTATTTCAATTTAATATTAACGTTATTCATTGCAGATATTATAAAGCGATTTGACAGAGCAAAATTTTTTGATAATCAAAATTTCATCATAAGATTGTTGATACCAGTATAAACCTGTACCGTCTTACCACATTATGTGATGTTAACATAGCGTGAGCAGTCATAATTAGTGTCTAATCACGTAACGTATCATGTGGTGATTGCTACGTTACTTAGGGGTGGTACCACCGGTAAGGCGGTAATTGTCACGGTAAACTTTAGTAGACACCTACCACTCTGTATAAGCTAAGTTGAAGTATCCATATTTTATATCGACCCTGCGCAGGCTTATAAATTACAATCTAGGGATAGCTAAGTTAAAATTTCTTATTTTAATGTGAAGTCTTACTTAAAAATCTAAAATTATTGACAATATTTTTGCAATTATAATAAAAGAGTATAAGCAGAAATGTAAAAAGTTTGTACATTAAAAATGCGAATTTATGAATTGGAATAAACGAATTCAGGAGACCATATAATAAGTGACGATAAGTGAGTCTAGGGGACTATAATAAATAAATCAAGGGGACTACAATAAGAGACTAGACGGGCTAAAATAAGTGAGTCTGGGGGACTATAACAAATGAATCAAGAGGACCATAATAAGTGAGTCAGAGGAATTATAATAAGTGAGTTTGGGGGACTATAATAAATGAATCAAGAGGACCATAATAAGTGAGTCAGAGGAATTATAATAAGTGAGTTTGGGGGACTATAATAAATGAGTCAAGGGGACTAGATAAGTGAGTCAGAGGGACTATAATAATTGAGTTTGGAGGACTATAATAAATGAGTCAAGGAGACTAGATAAGTGAGTCAGAGGGACTATAATAATTGAGTTTAGAGGACTATAATAAATAAGTTAAAGGGACTAGATAAGTGAGTCAGAGGGACTGTAACATATGAGTTCGGGAGAGGATAATAACTATAGAATATAGTGGCTAGAATAATAACTATAGTAAGTTAATCTGATTGATTATATTTCTATTAGTTAGTTTGTACACGTATCACACAAAAAGCAGTAAATCGATTTTCAGTGTTATCAAGAACTAGATGCAAGTTTATTTACGTTGTAGAAATCGGCCGTATATCAAAATATAATCTACGTAAACGAAGACGTCGGCGAAAGTTAACGCCCAATAAATTTGAATTATATTTCAGAACTCTTATCTTCAATTCCAGCCGCAGTTTATCGTTGTTTTGTTTAATCTAAAATATTTATTTATCGTTGTTTTGTTTAATCTAAATAATTGTCCCTGAATAATTTTAATCTGTTGGTTATTTAAAAATATGTTAAGTACGAGTAGAATTTGCACTACTAGGGTTCCGTACACATTTAGGCACTTATAAATATGTATACATGGTATTTCTCCTAAACTATTCACAAATACTATTTTCTCAGAACGTAAATATAATACCTGCTATATATTTCAGAAATTATAAGATGTAATAGCTATAATTTTCCAACCTTTATATAAGCTACCAAAAAACTATTTTTTCATAGTTTTATGTTCAATTTTAAATTCAGTAGTCTAGGAAATGGGATCTATTAGGCATGTTTTTCATTATATCTCTGAAAATCTAAAGGACCTTTGAAACTTTTATAACTTGCCCTTTCAAACAATATCCAAATTTCAAGTTTCTACGTCATGTGGTTTCTGAGAATAACGCCCGTGACCAAAGGACAGATATACACGCGACGGATCTTATAAGGGTTCTGTTTTCCTTTTGAGATACGCAACCTTAGTGTCATAATATTCAAAGACTTACAAAGCTTCATCAACTTTTGATTTCATGTTTTTATTTTTTATACTATTTGTTCTAACTTGAATTTGTGTTTTTTATTGAGAAAACATTGTTGTCTTTTCGATATAGAAACTAAAGCGCTGTTTTGAGTTACCTACTTAAGTATTATTTGTTATGAACTTTTTATGAGAAATATTGAAGCATTAAATGTTTCTTATAGTATCTATATGGTTTTAATAAAAGTTATCTTCACTATTTTCGGCAGTTCATTAAGTTTTGTGTCTGGCCTACTAGTCACAATGATTTGTTTTAGTAATCTTTGCAAGGTCTCCTAAAGAGCTTTATCCCTCAGGTAAAACCACGTCAAATCCATTGTAAAAACGGCCAAGTGTAAGAAGAATTTGCGCGATTAAAGTTCCGTACTGTTGTATAGCACTAAGCATCGAGGCAAACAAGAGGCCCGCACCAGTTGCATGTAATTCGCGCGTAACTTTTGAGTGTACGGCTTTTGATGATCTTTTGTTTGTTTTTTTTAGATTTTTTTCAGGGGTTAATTCTGATATTCACAGATAGATGGACATCTTATTTCATGGCACATAAGTACTAACATTTGTAAATCCACACTTATTTCTCTTATATAAATTAAAAAAATCTTAATTTTGTCATAGGTGATCATGTCAAATGAATTACTCGGAAATAATGTTAACTCAACGATTTCCTAAACTAACTAATGGTAGTGTTCAAATAGTTTCTTCTGAGCCAGAAAATGGCTGATTTTGGCTATCTCAGCACCAAATAGCTAGTCTCAGCAACAAATTATCTGTACATATACAGCGTGTTACTGATAATTGTAAGTCTTTTTGATAAGTTTCATTTGATTTATTGACGGTTGTCTTTATTTGAAATAAAGACTTTGAAAAAGGGAAATTCGTTCGTTAACGCAAAAAATATATTAGCGTTGTTTATAAAGCGCTGAAAGTTACTATATTTGTTAATATTTTATCGTCAATTTACTATGTTATGGCATGATTGTGTACACATATCCAAATGAATAAAGAAATAAACATTCACTTATATGAATTTATAACATTAGTTGAGAATAGTTCATTTAGGAATGGGCAAATGTTTCATTTGGGAATAAGCAGGCTTTTGAATGTTGAGTTGAGTTGAGTTGGTTATTAGCTGGTAGTATCTAATCAATTGACATAATCAAATAGTAAACCGTTCTGCGCGCGAAAACCGTTTCTGTGCGCGAAAATCCCTGAAAATCTCTTAAAGGAACTTTATCATTTTGTACCGTTACGGAGGTTGATTAGTTAATTTATAGATTACTACTTATGTAATAGCGACATCTGCGTCTTTTATTAGCAACTATGATAGTTTTATGATTTCCGACTAGATGACAGTATCTATTTTATTTTTTTTTTTTAGACAGTATCTATTTTAGTTTTTGGGTTTAATAGTGCATATACATTCACATATTAACACTTGTCTAGGTGCACAACGAAGGGAAAAATTTGCAAATCTCGAAATTTGTAACATAGCACAATTTTTAAATTGTAAAACATCTGAAGTAATGCCCATTAATACATCTACATAAAATAAATCATCAACTTCAACGCATGCCTACAGACAGAGCTTTCGAAAATTTTTTTGTGAATCTGTTAATATAATTATTGAAGAGTCCTGCTACAATGAGGAACGTAGTTGAATGGCTTTATATGATTGCAGGTGGTGCGTTCTCTTTTCCCATCCGGCCGACTTCACGCCCGTCTGCACGACGGAGCTGGGCCGCATTGCAGTGCACGCGCCGCACTTTGCGCGCCGCAATACGCGTCTTCTCGCCCACTCCTGCGACTCCGCCGGCAAGCACAGAGCCTGGGTTAAGGTAAACTACGTACTTACTTAACGTGCTGTTCACAAAGAAAATACTAAGTTTTCACTACCTTAAAACTCGCGTACTAATGTGATGTAATTAGTTTTAAAGGAAGTATATATTGTCATGACTATTCGTGAAGCGGACGTGTATGTTATATTATTGTATAAGTAACAATACGCCTTGCCCAGCCAATGAGGATTGTTTCATTGCTGCTTCCGCGGCGTTTCACTTTTTCCCATATCAAAGGTGCATTAAGAAGCTTCGCTTCAGTAATATCACGCCATAAACATATCAGAGAACGATGAAGCTAAATTCCACATAATAACTTGCATAAAGAAGCTAATTGTACATAATAACTTACACAATCACACTTGACAACAGATTCTACATAACACTCACAATAATATCCTCAAAAACTACATATTTAATAGATATTTTTATGGCTAATTTTGACAATCTACAAAAAACATTACAGCTACACTAAAAATATACATGTAACCATTTTGCAAAAATGCGGTATTTTAAATACTTGGGCAATAGTTGTGTGACAAACGAATGTCAATCCGTTTATTACAGTGGCTAAAATATTGAAATAACTAAATATAAGCAACAGAGCTAACACGCTAGAAAACTGAAGTGAATTTATGGTATTATAACGATATTACCGAAATAACACAATAATGGTACATATCACGGACGTATAATAAGAGATCATTTTATCGATATGGAGGCCATTTTAAGTAAACGTCAAATGATCATCCAAATAATGCGGAACGAAATATATAAACTAAGAAACCTTTTTAAAATTCTAGACCTATTCCTCTATTGTATTCCTTTTTGACTATTTTATTCACTATGATTGTTATTAGATTGAAAAACGTATTGCGTATAATTATGGATCGCTGGTGGCTTTCGTGTTATAAGCAATTATTGGGCGAGATTCGTGCTCGTCTCTACCAATTTTATAATATAAATTATACATAATGACGATAGAAGCGTATTAAACTTGTTTTTTATTACAAGTAATTATTATTTTAACCATTTTTTAACTAACATTATTTTAATGGCGTAATATATTTGAAAGCAATGTATTTAATTTTCTTTTTAGTTCTTTAAATCGATGTATGAAATAAAATTACAGCGACTCTTTGAAGTTTGGTTTTAATAATAACGTATTCTTACCGGCAGGATATAAAGTCATACTGTTTGGACATACCTGGAGATTTTCCGTACCCCATAATTGGAGATGAAAACCGCGAGCTGGCTGTCCTGCTGGACATGATAGACGAGGATCAGTTGAAGGATCCGGACGCGGCGTTGACCGTGCGCGCTCTCTACATTATTGACCCGGATAAGAAGTTGCGATGCTCCATGCACTATCCTTGGTCTACGGGACGGAATGTCGAGTGAGTTTGCCTTATAAATGTAATATATTGAGTGGCACCGTATATGATTTTTTTTAAGTTGTCCGTTTATTAAATAGGTTGGAGTAAATTATTGCCGTCTTAATAATTGAGAATTTATATTTCGTGGCCTAGTTATGTTAAAGAGGCTTTTTTCACATGTATCTTTTGTACTATGTAGGTTAGTCAGCTTAACGGATCTTTTATTCCCATATAAATCACCAATAATTAATATTTTATGATGTTTAATTTATGTGAGAATAATGGATGTACTATGCAGGTATGTCGGCTTAACGGATCTTTTATTCCTATATAAATAACTAATGACTAATAGTTTATGAAGTTTCATTTAGATGAGATAGGCTCGGCTTAATCTTTCACGTGCCGAAGGCTATATTACGTACAAAAAATATACATGGCGGTCACTAGTGGCCATTTTGTCTCTCATATATAAACATCACACTAAAGGTTTTAATGACACGATTTAAAATACCTACATATTTATTTACTAGATATTTTTTCTTGGTATAAAAAACATTAATTATAAAATAGTTATATCTTCACTTTTTCAGGAATATTTAGGTAAAAATTGGCCGATTATTGTAAATAAGTCAATGTTCATACAAATATGATTCGGTTCTGTTTCGCAATCATTTGTATTTCGCCAATCTTTTTACTTTTAAGTTGAGAAATGAGAAGACACTCGGGAAATATGTGTTACTAATTAATTAATTTTTTCTTTACAGTGAAATACTTCGTGTCATCGATTCACTACAGTTGACTGACAAGAACAAATCGATTGCGACGCCGGCAAATTGGGTCGTAAGTGAAATTATATCTTAATATTTTATTGTGTCTCGTTTCCCGAATATTGATTATTTTAGACATATTATGTCCCGAATATTGATTATTTTAGACATATTTTGATATTTATCAAATTATTATTAATTAAATTGGGACACTACATAACATTTGTGTATGTACTTAGTTTGAAATAAATCACGTACTTTTTGAATTTTTTATTTAATCGACTCGTTAACATTGTGTAGTACGGTGGGATCATTTTGGTGTTACGTGAAATTTAATGGACTAATATCGGTGATATTATAATAAAAAAATCTTATATTTATTTATATATGATTGCGTAATTTCGAGAAAATGTTTGTCTAGGTATAGAAATTATTAAAATTTTCATGTTTTGATAATATGTTTTACGATCTCTTGAAAAAAATGCCGGCTTCAGGTGAGACAGCGTTATATAAAAAAAAGTTTCATCATAGTTTGATGATGTTGATGTATTACGATTTTTGATGTATTACGATGTTGATGTATTACGATGTTTGATGATGTTGATGTATTACGATTTCATCATAGTTTGATGATGTTGATGTATTACGATTTCATCATAGTTTGATGATGTTGATGTATTACGATTTCATCATAGTTTGATGATGTTGATGTATTACGATTTCATCATAGTTTGATGATGTTGATGTATTACGATTTCATCATAGTTTGATGATGTTGATGTATTACGATTTCATCATAGTTTGATGATGTTGATGTATTACGATTTCATCATAGTTTGATGATGTATTACGATTTCATCATAGTTTGATGATGTTGATGTATTACGATTTCATCATAGTTTGATGATGTTGATGTATTACGATTTTATTAAACTGTCTTAGAATTTTTGATGAATAACGTGTTTCTTGTACCCCAATATATCCGAATTCCCTACTGACATTGAAGTAGCTAACCGGATCTAATAATTTAAGCACTTTGGACTATATAAATAAATACATAAGGAACTTTCCTATGGGGTACCGATTTTTATTTATTTATTTATTTGTCTTCTTTAATGTATCTAATTGATATATATGGTGGACTTAATGCTACAAGAGCAGTCTCTTATAGCCAACCATCACCAGTCCAGCCCCGTTCGACGAACGGCCGGGAATCGAACCTGGGTCCCGCGGTGCGCGGCATCTTCAAAGTCCGTGTGCCTTGCCCAACACACCGCGGCGACCACGATTTTTAGTACTTTAGGTTCGGAACCCTAAAGCTTTGTCCACACCTGCGCAAACAAAGCGATGCGGGAGCGGTAGCGCGAATTAAACGTCTACGATGCGATACAAGTAATGTGCATTTGCACGACCATTGTGCGACTGGAGCGTGAAAGAATTGGAGATTGAACATTTCGCGGTATACGTATCTACATTTGTGTTAAAAAAGTTATCATTAAATGTTATTTTCAACATTTTCATGTCTAGATTTTAAGATTCCGAATTGCTGTCGCCAATCAAAATGGTCAGTCAAATGTGTATTGCTCGATAAAAAAACGCGTATAGAATCTTCTCCGCGACAGTCGCCCTGCTGACGCTCTCGTATTATTGCGTGTGCGCGTGATGCTTAAAATGAATGACTATGATTGACGACTTCGAGTATTATCTAAGAGACGTTATGTACTTAATTATAATTAGTTTTTGTACATTTATTTTGAAGAATTAAGCAAACCGTTTCGTCAATTATGTATTTATTTATATAATAGATAGAAAATTAAGTTTAAATGTATGTGTACTTTCACCTATGTGAGCATTGATGACGTCATCTGAAATATTCATTGGCTGTCGCTCTGCTGACGCTCTCGTATTACTACGTGTGTGCGAGATGCTTAAAATGAATGACTATGATAGACGACTTCGAGTATTATGTGAGAGACGTGATGTACTTAATTATAATTAGTTTTTTTTATATTAATTTTGGAGAATTAAGCAAACCGTTTTGTCAATCATATATTTATTTATATAATGATAAAAAATTAAGTTTCAATATACGTTTTAAGTACCCTATAGGGACAGAAACTGTCCCTTATTTCTGTAATTTATAACGAACACTCATAATGTATTTCCGGTTACGTTCGTCTGTTAATACAATTAGTTAACGAAAGCGGCAAGAGTTCATGACTTAGCGCTAGTTTCTACCCTCTACTTGAACTTTCCCAAAATAACGTAATCTTCATTAAACTACAACAAAATTATGGTTAAATAAATTACATTATGTAACAAAAAATACATTATCTAACAAAAAAATGCTATTTAATCGAAAGGAAAAAAAAACAATTTTTCTTTTTTCCGTATTAAATATGAAATCCTGTATTTATTTAAATTTTTTAGCATCTGCTCCTTGTCTATACATGAAAACACAAGATCTGGCAACATAGTCTTGACAGATAAACAACAAAGTGATCTTATCATGATTCCATTTCTCATTCCGAGTTACGGGACCTAAAAAAATAATTGCATTGAAATTACATAGTTGAAAAGGTTCAATTTAAATGGGAGGTTGATGATAAAAATGAACAGACGCCATTGGGATATATTATTAAAGTAAAAAATTAACGAAATGTTAATGGCTTTCACCTATGTGAGCATTGATGACGTCACATGAAACACTGGTTGTCAGTCTTTTTTATATTCCAGAATACAAAATTTGAGTCTAGCACATTTTTTTAGAACTATGTTTCATTCAAAGTGTAAAATAAATTATTTACTTTTCGCAGCCCGGAGAGAAGGTAATGGTGTTGCCTGGAGTACCTGACGATGAGTTGCCGAAGCTATTCCCTAAAGGCGTCGATAAAATTTCGATGCCGTCTGGAATAACTTACGTGAGAACGACGACTGATTATTGATTTTATATATTATATACTATAGGTACATATGTTTTTATATTTGAGAATTATAAGATATGTTATTAAACTTGAGTTATTTGTAAAATATTTATGTTTTCTTATTTGACAACTTTTGATATTACCAGACAAGGGATGTTGCATCGATCTGCTTACATTACGATTGCACGATACGAATTGTATTGTACAAAAATAAATTTATTACTTATAGAGGTTAAAATCCCAAATTTACGTAACTTTATAAATAAAAAAAGATATAATTAAAATAAAATAAATATAATTATAGAATACAGCTCTATATCTACTTAATTTGACATTGAATTCAATAATGATGGCTTCTTAATAACATGTATTTTCACTAGCAATGTCAGAGTTGTATTAATTGAACCAGACCAAGCAGACTCACTGTTGTAATTAATTTGAGACACAGTAAGAATCAATAGAAACGACTGGACGAGAAGATCTCATAAAAAATTGCTTTCAATTATGTGACGCTTTAATTCAAAGGGCGTGTGTTAAAAGGATTTGATAATTATGATATTTTGTAGTTTACGTGAGATGATAATTCTAGAGATATTGCTGAAAATGTCCAACGTGAGATAATTCTAGAGATATTGCTGAAAATGTCTAACGCGAGATAATTCTAGAGATACTGCTGAAAATGTCCAACGTGACATAATTCTAGAGATATTGCTGAAAATATCCAACGTGAGATAATTCTAGAGATATTGCTGAAAATATCCAACGTGAGATAATTCTAGAGATATTACTGAAAATGTCTAACGTGAGATAATTCTAGAGATATTGCTGAAAATGCCTAAAGTTAAATAATTCTAGAGGTATTGCTGAAAATGTCCAACGAGAGATAATTGTAAAGATATTGCTGAAAATGTCTATCATGAGATAAATCTGGAGATATTGTTGAAAATGTCCAACATAAGATAATTCTAGAGATATTGATTATTTAGCGTTAATTTTTTAGAAATTCATTATCACTTAATTTTTATTAACCTGTAAATGAAACTATTGATGTAGTAGTATATCTACTTTATTCTTAAAATCTAGGTCGTGGTTAAGAATGTGAATAAAGTAGATATAATACTACATCACTTAGTTTCATTTACTGGTTAACAAAAATTAAGTCTAGAGATATTGTTAAAAATGTCCAACGAGAAATAATTCTAGAAATATTGTTGAAAAGACGTATAGGTATTCCTTCTCTTATCTGAAACTTCTAAAGCTAAATTATGAAACAAAGAAAGCTACTAGAATTTTATCTAAAGTTAACTCATTGGCGGTGAAACCAAAAAAGGGAATATGATTTAAATGTCCATATGTATATACGCATGTATATGTACACATGCACGTATATTTATAGATAAATATGAATTTATTTAGGTTCATTAAAGACTGTACTGATTTCAAAACATTTTATATTATTGATATTGATCTCATCGTAAGTTTGTAATGTTACATAGGATAACAAATGCACTAAAATGTAAAGTTACAACTTATTTACAAAGAGCCAAGTAAAGTATTATGTGAATTTATTTGTGTTCGGAAACGATATTGTACTGCAATTCATCCAAATTCGAATACGAGTATTTTAACCATTTTATACCTTCCAGTGTGCTTCTTATTCAATTAATTATTGTATAATGTTACACAAATCCTGAATGATGGACCTAAGCAATTAGTTAAGGATTTCGTTTAGTTAACGTAAGTAGTTGCGTCATATCCATTATGGATACGGCAGTTAACGTTAACTGATGATGATTATGCATTAATTATAAAATAGCATCATAAAATTGCTATTTTATAATTAATGCATAATCATCATCAGTTATTGTCATGGTATTCATTAAGTCTAAGAAATTTATAGCAGAAAAGGACAAATTTCATGAAAACTACAAAAAATACGGTAATCCAATGGATAAGTTAACCTTCAACATGTTAAGATCTCGCTCTAAACAATGCATAACAAATTCTATAAAACCGACTTAAGTAATGTTGAGAATAAAATCATTAATGACTCAAAATTCTTCTGGTCATATGCAAAATCAAAACGAAAAAATTCTAGCAGTATTCCATCCGAGGTGAGCTACATGGAGCAAACTGCTTCGACGGGTCTTTCCATTGCTAACCTTTTTGCCAATTTTTTTAGTTCTGTTCACAGCAAGAGCTCCGACGATGACGTCAATAAATGTAAAATGGCCGAAATATTTTCAACCAACACGACAGGGAAAATTAGCATATCTCGAAAGAGAGACTCTTAAAACCCTTCTAAATTTGGACGTACAGAAAGGACCAAATACCTGGTATCTTTATAAAGAATTGTGCCTATATACTGGCAACTCCGCTGAATTCCATATTTAATCTGTCACTATGGACAGGTAACTTTCCAAAATGCGTAACGCCTATTCACAAAGCAGGTGACTTAAACAATGTAAGTAATTATCGTCCTATATCAATTCTACCTATATTTGGTAAGGTTTTCGAGTGTTTTATTTATAAAACTATTTATTATCACATTAAACCACATATCACCGCCAACCAGCATGGCTTCTTACCAAAAAAATCTACGTCAACAAATATGGTTGAAAACATTGCGGATATTGCAAATGCTTTAGATAAACGCAAGCAAGTCGACGTAGTCTATACTGATTTTAGCGAGGCCTTTAATAAAGTAAACCATACTATTTTAATATACAAATTGCAATGTTATGCAATTTGTATATTAAATATACATGGTGACTTTCTGAAATGGTTCCAATCATATTTAGCAAACAGGAAGTATCGCGTTGTAATTCATGGGTTTTCATCTAGTGAACGTGAATCAGAATCTGGCGTACCACAGGGCTCCCACCTCGGGACACTATTATTTGGCATTTTTATAAATGACTTAAGCAAAGAACTGCTTCATGCCAAGCATCTTATGTTCACAGATGATCGCAAAATTTACAAAATAATAGTAAACGATTTAGATATTGCACAACTCTAAAAAGATCTCGACATCTTGTCAGTATGGTGCTCGAGGAACAAAATGCACCTAAATCCTAATAAATGTTCCTACGTAAAATTCGCTTCCAAACTTTTAATAGTCAGTACGCCATCGACAATGTAAAACTTGTTCAACATAATATCATTAAGGATCTAGGAATAATTGTAGACGATAAGTTAAAATTTGACAGACACGTGGACCACGTTACTAGTAAAGCTGCGAAGACGTTGGGTTTCGTTTTGAGAGCAAGCAAGGATCTTAAAAACGTTCAAAGATTGATGTCTCTGTACATTCACTTGGGCGTAGTCAGTTCGAATACGGATGTATGGTATGGAATCCAATTTTTAAGAAATACTCTGAACGATATTTTTGTACCACCTCACATTCAAAGCTAGGTTGTATAAAATATTACTCAGTACGAAGAGATTCTTTTATATTTTAAATTAAACACTTTAGCTCAAAGACGAAAACGCACTGACTGCATATTCCTCCATAAGCTTATTCACAATACAATTGACAGCAGTCCACTTCTCCAGCACTTTCAATTTAACATTCCACGTAATAACATTAGACCGCATATATATCGTCCTTTATTTGTATCAAAATGTCGCACGAATTTAGGATTTTTTGCACCCGTAAATAGAATAAGCCGTACCCTGAATAATCTTCCTTCAACTGTAGATTTCTTTGGGTCCTCAACTTCATCATTTAAAAATAAACTTATTGAGATTGACAGAGACAGGTATCTTCTGCTTGTTAAAAAGTGAAATTTAGTGTAGTGTTATGCTTATATTTAAAATAATTCAACGTTTTTTATTAACTTAAATTGGTTTGTCAATTTGACTCTATGTTTTATTGATTAACCCCTTATTAATTGTTATTTAATTCACTATAATTAATTTAAAATTTTAATGTGCATTTTATTGATCAACTCCATTATTGTTCATTTATTGAATTTATTGAAATTAAGTGAAATGTTTTTTATTCGTAATAACATTATATGGTAACACCAAATTAATCATGCTGTGCTCACTGATTTTGGTGTTGTCACAAGAAAATTATACATTTATACATTATGTTTCTCGAGTAATATTGTTAAAATTGTGACAAAACTGTTTGTGTGCCAATAGTAAATAAACAAATAAATAAAATTGTATGAGACATTAGGCGATATAGTGTTACTCAGATCAAGCTCTATAATGCGGAAATGAAAAACACAGTAACGTCTCTCCATTAGTACTGTACATAAGAGTAGCTTTGTTTTCGCGTAGCTTAAGTAATTTATTGATTTCGTCAAAATATTCGATTGGTGCCCTCTCTAGCTGTTATTTGGGTCATTTAATAATTTATTCGTGGCCTAACTTGATGTCAGGGTATCATGTACCTAGGACACAAAACGCTGAATGGTTTTAACGTTATTCGTTCTCTATTGTACAGACGATTACGGGCGCGTATTTTCTTTTTCGCGATTACATTTGTATACTTTTGTAGTACAGAAGATAATTGAAAAAGTTTACAAGTGTTAATTACATTGAGCATAATATTTAGCTTTCGTTTTCTATTCCAGTAAAACTGTTCTCAAATAAATATTCGTAATTTAACTTATTTTTTTTATAATATTGTAAAATGGGTGTTTACGTTTTTGATAAAAAACCTCTATTTTTGCTAAGTTAACTATAAATAAATAGTAAAAACCAATCCATAATTCAAGCAGATTTCTTTTTATTGGTTTCATATATTTATTTCAGAAAAATCGGCGTTTTAACTCATTCCTCGCTAACCTCGCTAAAGAGGGGTTAGTTTAAAGGATTCATTCCACACAATTATAGTTTAATTTTAAATGCAAAAAAAGTAACTAAATGCTCATTTCTTCATCTTTAATTTGATCAATGAAATTAAGAAATCACTCATCACATTCCATCAGTGCTATGATTTTGAAAGCGAGAAACTAAAGATGATCAGAAAAAATGTCGTGTCAGGGACCGACACTTTCAAAATTTATAACCAGTTCCTCTTACAATTTACATTAGAAAAATGAAAAAGAAAACTGTTAGTGATTATTTCCTTCACTAAAATGATTATAAATATTTCGGGAATAAAAAATCGAGATTCTGGAAGACCTTCAAAAGACCTCGTCAATTTTTGTTAAGCGCTGAAGGCATATTGTTCGTGTCTTTAGATGGCGGCAAATCATACATAAAAATGATGTAAATATAGTTTGATTTCTTTATGATATTTAGATTATAAAAATATATATTTTGTATGAAAACAAATCGTGTTTAAAATTTATTAATAAACCTTATAAATTGAATAAAAGAGAATAACGAAGAGCACTCAAATAATATAACACTATAACTACAACATTACTATCAACTAATAATATTACTCGTTAGTTGGAAGTTTGGCCATTCAATCAGCTATTATAAAAGCATCATACTTACGGCGTTATTTCAGCTCGCCGTTCATTCGCTAGACGTTAACGCATGGATGAAACATTTATATTAAACGATAGGCAATAGATTGGACGGTGAACATTTTACATTTAGAAAGTGTCTTATTGTTTTTGGCGAAAGTGGAAAGTAATTGCAGTCTCGGTGTCCATATTCCATTTAATATCAATCAATCGACTTAGCAATCGTGATTGCGTTTGTCGTTATTCGTAATTTTAGCTAATCGATAATCCAGAAGTTGGCTAAACATATTCTTCCATTAGACGTCAAAGCAGGTCACTACTTCGAGCGTTCGTATAAGTTAAACTTTCCACCCACTGCTTGGAAAACTATATACAGAAAGTCAAAATTTTCAGAAGAATAGCAAATGTAAAAAAAAGGTTTTCCAATTGACTTACTAGGTAAGAATTTCCTAAGTGTTTAACATATAGAAAAATGATTCCATTACACCATTTATCCAAAGACGTATTGAGTAAGTTATTATTATGTGAATGTAACAACTATGCTACTAAAGTAAACGTGGTATGCAAACCGAATATTTTCACGTACACGTGGTACCACCTTGAACCACATTCGATCGAGGTTGGATCGAAAGAAGGTTGGCAGAGCAAACTGGTTTATTAATATTGAAGGGACGCCCTGCTCGTATCTGCATAATTCATATTATGTTTATGCTTTTGACGCATGCACTTACATATTTCACGCGCCTGTCAATCTTTTCGGGGTCAGGTGAGTGGATTTGGTTTTTTCTTTGTATCTTTCAATGATATTACCAGTAACTTGTACAATAAAATAATTGAGGTGAAACACAAATAACCAAAGATAATGTCGAGGTCCAAATAATAATGTGAATAAGGTACCTGTGGTAAAATATGCCTATCTGATTTTCAAATAAATTTTTACAGATAGTTTTAAAAGTGTAAGTTTTTTAAATATAAAACTTTTTTCATTTAAAAAAATACTGAGAAGTTATAAAAAAATCTACATTTTTGGGGTTTTGTGCGGATTTCATACTTCAAAAGGAAAATATGAAATCCTTATAAGATCATCTCAAAAACTGGTCAGCGTAAAAATTCAATATTTGACATTTATGGAATTTATTATTTCGCATATTCTGTAAAAGTAAGAAATTAAAATATTTTTCCGAATATTTTGAAGGGGATACATTAAATATTTTCCTTTGCATTTGATATCAATTGAAAGAGCGAGTTTTAAGAATTCCAACACTTCGTTTTCCGAATTTTATCTAAAGTTTCTCCAGAGATATTGCTGAAAATCTTTACGAAAATTAGTTCAGAACTGTTACAGTTAAAATTATGAAAAAAATAGGATTACCAGAAGTCAACATAAATTTTACCAGAAAACTGTAGGGCCGATTTAAGATTTTGATACCAGTTTTTGAGAAATTTGCGCGTGCCGCTCGCGAGTGCGCGTGACGCGCAAATTACTTGAATCGGAACAAATGCAGTTTAACACCAGTGAAAATTACACCCTTTATTAGTTATTAAATGAAGAAATATACATTAAAAACGATACATTTTACAAAAATAGTTTTCGTTTGCTATTACTTATTATATACTATTTTTGAGGTATGCTCGAAATAATAAGATTCGCAAAGTCCTTATTTTCTCCGGCTCCTTAAGTTCTTTAGAGTCCCTCCTTGAAGACCCTCCTCTCTTTTTCCATAAATTGTAGCTTCTTAACTCTCCATGTCAATCAGGATTTGGAGAAATCGGGATCGGATCTCCGATCATTGTGACATAATAGTTAATAACATTTTTTAGATATGTGTACAAACTGAAAATTTTGTTGGCACGCAAAAATGCCAACTTTTAATAATATTCGGAAGCCGGAATGGAAGATAAATTTCATATAAAACCACTGAATTTTAGTTTTATTAATAAATCATTTCAAGCATCAACTACTTCCGAACCAACTGACCAATTTTGCTTATCTTCAAAATAAAGAAAGCTACTCGCACACGCTTTAAAATACATCTACCATAATTCAACTGTCTTTATCAGTTCGAATGTTTCATGTTTATAAAACTAAATTTGGATATTTCTGACAATAAAAAAAATATTTAACACCCGTTACTTCTAAACTAATCGATCAATTTTGCTCAATTTCTTTGTGAATTAAAGCTTATCTTACAAATTTTAAGATGCATCCACAAAATACTTTGAACCATATAAAGACTAGACGAATTTAAAGAATTTTAAATATTCATTTTTCTTTTAACCTATCAGTTTATAATCATTACAATGATTTCTAAAATTTCTGAAAAATGTTTGACATGAATTTTTTTTTAAATTGAGTAGGAAAAAAATATTTCAATTGTTCAATTGTGAAAAATTAATAGAAAAATTAAAAAATCTCGACAATACAGCCTAGATTTAAAGTAGTATATCTGTAAAATCCATACTATAATACGTATATGGTAATGTATGAATACCAATATTTTATTTGAAATACCAACTTTTAGCGTCCTTTATACCAAGTTTGTTCGTCTACTTTCTAACATCACTGTCAGGTAACTGTCAGGTAAACAGTAGGCGTATTGTACCTACAGTATGAACTCACTTCACACTAGAAATAATTTAATTACTGGTGCATTATTAAGAGATAGATTTTAAACCACATTTTCTATTTCCGCGGACAATCTTCAATTGGATAAGATCGACAAATTTTCTAAAATTTGTCTACTAACGGAAAAATAGTCTGATATGTTTCTTATATCCTGTCAGGAAACCATAGTATTAACGTGGCTACGGTGCCATAATTCAGATTACATGGTTGCTAAAAATTATCACTGGTAAATCAATTAGACAAGGCTTCAAGCTCTAGGTAGGTACAACAAACGAGGACTACATCGCATGGTTCGCACAATACAATATTGACAAACTTTGTGTTCTTGACATACCCTGACAAACGTCTCCAGTTTGACTGTGAACGTAATTATCATTTTTTATAGACAATTTTTACTGGACTGCACTTAGTGGCTTAACTGGCCAACTAATTTAGATGAATGTACTTGTAAGAGGAGAAATAAGATAATAAGGAACTGATTAATGTCCATTATTTAACAATAAACCAAAAAAAGAGTAAAGTTATTATGACCATCATGTTTGCGATTAAATTATAATTTATAAGTGCATGATTATAGCATAGTAATTGTTTCCTCGTATGTGGCGGTATAAGGATCTTACATGAAAATGAATGGAATTCGCAATAACAAAAAATAAGTGTTTCTGTGCCACGTCTATATCACTGACCTCTATTAGACTTAAGTATTAATCATTATTAAGTACTAATCATAATTTTAAAGCTACTACTAACTAAAAGAGTTGTATTAATCTAGTTTCTTTGCTACCTACACTTAACGCTATTTTTTAAATTTTATCAAAGTGATCTATTGCCTGTAAAACATTCTGTTGCTTAGATTATTTATCATATAGTTTATTCAAATTGAACAATAGCTTGCTTACAATGAACAGGAATAATTAGTTGAGTACTTTGCAGACGGTGTTAATGTATAAAGTCGACGAAGGTCTTAAAGAAAATTGTGTTACGGATATGTATTTCTCTGTTTATACTGTTTCTCTGTTTATACTACGCTATTTCTCTGTTTATACTGTTTGTAAATAAATATTTTTAGTATCAAATTGCAATATATTGTATTTACTTTAAATTTATCACGGATATATTTTAGAATTCAATCACTATTTTACATTAACAATTAAAAATTTTAATTTTTGACAGCAGATATATAATAAACAACCTATAAAACTATTAAATATATACCGGCCTTACACAATGTCCTAATGAAGCAATTTCATTTTGACGCTGATAGTATACGTCTACAGTAGTAAGTGCCGTGCAGCTAATGTTAGAGAGGAGACGGTGTGACAAAATAAATCGATAAAAATTTCTATAGATTTAAATTTTATGTAGCCTATTATGGTTTTATCGATTTGTTTACATAATTAAACTAATAACATATCGATAATCAGTATCGACTTATAATTAAAAATTTTCTAAGGGTAGGAATAAAATATAATATACATATGTATATAAAACACAAGTAATATTGCATAAGAATTAATTGATTACAATTATTGACGGGCCCAAATTTTCCGTGTCAAAATTTTCCGTATATTAACATCTGTAATATATTCATTGCAATTATTTTTTTATTGGTTATATATTTTGTGTTAATTTGTTTTACTAATATATGAAAGCGACTATTGAAATTATCTGATACCAACATACTATGAGGAATATTCATTTTATATATACTTTATTCCTTCATCTTCTATTATTTATTTTTATTATAGGATTTATAACTATGTATGTTCACTAAAATGAAAATAACAATAATACCGATCATCCTTAATTAAAATTTTATTGAAAAATATCAACTAATTTAAAGTAGTTATCCGCCGCTTTAGTCCGATATTATGGAGGGCGATCGATAAATGTGTATATAAAACTTAAATTTTAGAAAAATTGTTGCGGACCATATAAGCATATGTAATTCGAGCATGCGGAAATGAGGACGAAGTTAATACCTCCATGATGATTTTGAATAGGTGTGGGGTTATAGACCGCAATGTAATTGACGTGTTTAAAATTCATTTGTTGGTAATTGGCGACATGTGTTTTCATAGCGTTTCCCGAACATACCGCTTCCATTTTGTTTTATATTTTGTGTTTATCACCAAGGGCTTATTCATTCATAGACAAGAATTACAGTCTTTATAGGAAAATAATGGTTTACATCTGGAAACTGAAATCAAACTGCCCTCATTAATTTCTTTTGTCACAAAATTGAAGTTGCGTTAGCAGCAGAGTTAATAACTAATTATGTTGCAAATGCCTCATAGTTTTCAAAATACATGTTGAAATTGGATCAATTTCAGGTTAATTTTATAAAATAATAATATTTTCAATGTTCGTAATAGCCATTCCAAAAGACCAACAGAGTGGAAAAACGTTCGTAAAAATATAGAAAAAATATTTCAATATTTAACGATGCTTCAAATTATTACAGAACATTTAAAATTTCCGACAGAAGGGTTTGATTTAACGTATTTGTTTTACTATCAAAAGCGGCTCTTCGAGCTCTTTGACAGACGACAAGTCTATCAATAAACACATTTTTTACCTATAATATTTACTTGTTTAAATAATTAATCAAGACCACCTCCAACTTCTTTTTGTTCAGTCCGTGCTAGACGTGGATATAAGAATAACTCGACTGGTCGCATGTTAAAGGTTTTTAATACGAGCACAATTAAGAGATCATGGTAGAAAGAATTGCATTGCATTTGTGGACAAAAACTATTTTAACACGCTCAAGTAAGAGTAACCCTTGGTACTCCATTAATAAAACTACCCCGGTTCGGCCTTAGTAGATGGCAAAGATAATGTAAATTACACTATGTAGATAATTTGTTATATTTACTTAATAATAACAATTTGATTGAGTAAGTGGAATATGTACTAACATATGTAGCTGGTATCGTAGTCCACAAACTGTTTTTATAATATATTATAAACAATTATATGCGAAATTTGGGTGGAGCTGATATCGGGCTCTTAGCATGACTTTTTCCCTTCTTTAGCTGAGTGCAAATCGAGAGATGGATTAATGTATCCTTCAAAGGCAGTAACAAAACAATCTGAAATATGATAAAGTGAAATTTAAATGACGATTTCAAAGGTGGTGGAGATTATATCCATTTATCATTGTTTCTATGGACATTTCAACGTTTCGACATTTCAATTCGGGTGACCTTAATCATGACAGTAACCATAGTATTTTAATAACGAAAAGCGTAATTAAAATTTATTTAGAAATACGTTGTTTTTATTATGGTAATCAATTCAAACATCAATTCAAACGAAGTAGACGTAATATCTTTTAAAAATCAATTAATTCAGATTATTTTTTTCTTTTTATTTAATGTTAGGAGGACATTGTTGATTACATTTAGTTTGAAAATTGATTATTTATTAATATAGTTTTCATATTATAACAAATATATTTATTATAATATGGATTTCGTAATTTTCTTTAAACTTGATGTTATAAGACAGCACATTGTTATGTGATGTGACCGATGATTTTGAAATGGGCAATGGCTTGATAGGTAAGAATAGCGTAAAATAATTTTACGAGCAGAAAAAAAGGACGGAGCTATTTCGTCGACGATGACAGTACTGTATTTTATCTATCGACGACAGCAGATGTGTTTTTATAAGTTATTAAATATTGTTTTGTTGCACGCCAAGTAATATTTATTTGTCGTCTCACTTTCAACACCGATCTGACATTTCAACTACAAAATTTTATTTCTTTAGACAGTTGAAAATATTTTACAAAAGTATTATTTGGTAAAATATAAGAATCAAATCTCGAGTACGGACTATATTGGCGTTTCTGCAAATACCATATAATTTTTATGAGGTAGAATATATAACGATGTTTGTTGGTATCTAATTTAATACATAACATAACTTTTATAAGAATTAGTCATTGTACTTTTCAGTTCACTCTATTAATTCTACTAGTAAGGCTAAATTTAGTGGTCAAAGGAAGATATGTACGCCATTAGTGGTCAAGGTAAGATATGGCGAAGGCCATTGGAAGCGTCAAAAACAAAATGTGGTGGTTTAAGGCCTCTAAAACATTTAACGTGCCGCATGCCACACTTCGTCGTCACTTGGAGAATGTTCCTGTAAAACTTGGTCGTTTAAGGCATACCTTCGAAGCGGCTTTAGAACAACAGTTAGTGGAGAATATACTTCATTTTTGACAGAGATTCTTTGGGTTTAACTCCGCTGATATCAGAAAATTGGCACATTCATTTGCAAAAAAGACCAGATTGTCTAATAGATTCGACGAAGATACACGAATGGCAAGTTGTGATTGGTTAAAAGAGAATTCCTGTGATGTGATTGGTTAAGAGAGATTGGTTAAGAGGGCTCCTGAAGCCACTTCGGCAGTAAGGGCAAGCGCTTTTAATATGCCTCAGGTGATGAAGTTCTTTCATCTCTTACACAAGTTGGTGACTGTTAATGATATTTCACCGGCAAAAATTTATAACATGGATTAATCTGACCTTAGCACCACCCAAAAGCCACCAAAAATATATGCACAGATGGAAAGAAAGCAAGTTGGTGCACTAACAAGTGCAGAACGAGGCCAGCATGTGTCTATCAATGTCTGTGCCATTGCTGCTGGGAATTTTATTCCGCCTGCAATCATTATCAAAAATAAAGAATTATAAACCTGAATATTTTGATGGTGCACCTCCAGAAACCTTGTAGTTCCACTGGTTGCAATGTTACAAAGCTATTCTGGCCCTCGATGGCCACAGTAGCCACAAGCACCTAGAGGCACTGAAATTTGCTCAGTCATATTGCTGTACCTGCCGCCGCATTGCACCCATTGAATGCAGTCAATTAACGTCTTATTTTTTGAACAACCGAGAAATGAGCACTTAGATAAGAGCGCACTCTGGTAGAACTGTGGGGGTTTTGCCAAGTCGCCAGTATTTTTGGGAAAGCGTATGGAAGTGCTGCCGTGGTCGGAAATATAACGAGTAGATTTGAAAAAAGTGGAATTAATCCGTTGAATCTACATGTTTTTCCGGATCATTTGGCAGATGAAGACGGATGACAGAAAATGCTATGAAGAAAATTACGAAGAACTACCTGGATCTTCTTAGTCGAGTACAGCACAGCGTACGATGGATTCCACACTAGTCGGTCCGGTTCATCGTGATTGCCAAATCATTGCTTGCTCATCTACCACCCAGGAGATGCTGAATGATATTTCTCCATTTCCGAAATCCCGTGCTTACGGGGCGAGCAAGAAAAAGGAAGAAGAAAATCACGGGCAGTCAAGATCTGATAGGTTCTCCTTTTATGGCCAAAGTTAAAACCCAAGACAAACCAAAAAAGAGAAAGAAAATCGCGGGAGCGATAGACCTTGAAAGCAGGTGAATCGCACTCACCTTCAGGATGATTCCGATGCTGAACCTACGGAAGATTTTAAGCACGACGCTGATGTTGTTGATGACTCTAATGCCGCATGCATTTATTTCAAAAAATTATATAGTAAATCGAAGCCAGGGGAACGTTGGGTATGTTGCCAATTATGTAAGCGATGGTGCCATACTCTATGTGTTGGCGTAGCATCAAGAGCTAAGCTGTTCAACTATGAATTGTGCAAATATAATTAGGTATGTCAACTTAAACTGATGTGTGTCATCTTACCCACATTGACATAATAGAGTTTTTGTATTATTTCACTTATTAAGAGTGATTTAGTCTTTTAATTTTTTTGTTTTGTAAAGAAACGTTTTCAACGTGTAACCTTTGATTTGTTTTATATCACTTTTGAATTTTAAAATATTTGCCTCGAAACAAAAAAAGTATGTCATCTTAAGCACAATTCCCATACTTAGCTGCCAAAATAAAGGTTTCACAATTATACATTATGCGGACGTCTGTCATATCACCAAATTGAATTTCTTCTTAATTAGAAAACACTGTAGAGATTTATTCCTCCCCGTATTTAAAACGTATTCAATTGTATAATAGAAAAAATATGGTGCATTTTAAAACTCTGCTTTATTACTCTAGGCATAAAATATTCGTATTATACAGGTGTCCAGTGGCAGATTTCAAAGTTTGAACAAACATAGTTTCTGAACGCAAAACATAAGAGGGGCGCGGGGTACGTAGTTAGAAGCGCAAGCGGTGCGGATGTTTTAGTAGCCATGGAACAGTGGAGTGAAGAGCACCGCGCTTTTGCCGTCGAGGCGTACATTTCGAGTGGATTTTCGCTGTCTGTAGCACGCCGTCGATTTAATAATCGTTACAGTATTCGTCGATTACGTGATGGACCATCGATCAACCTCATTCAGTCATGGGTAGCGAGGTTCAGAGCTATAGAATCAACATTAAATAGGCCCAAGCCAGGATCTACACCATTGGTAGCCACGGATGAAAATGTCGAGCGTGTTATGGTTTCTGTGGTTGAAAACCCCGTTTATCACTGCGTACACTTTCATCGATATTGGGAATTCCGAAATCAACTTTACAGGTAATAATGCGAAAAAAGCTCAAGTTCCATATAAAATTGTTCAAGATTTACACGATTCTGGCTTTGAATTAAGAAAAACTTACGCGGAGGTGATGTTGTTGAGATTTCGTACTGCTACCCGGATGAGCAACATATTCTTTAGTGACGAAGCTCACTTTCACATTGGAGGATATGTGAATAAGCAGAACTTTCGTTACTGGGATGTCCACAACCCAAGATAAATGCATCAAGAGCCTTTATATAAGCCTAAAGTAACAGTCTGGTGTGCCATGTCTGCATCTGCAATCATAGGGCCTTATTTCTTTGAAAATCAACGTGGCCAAACTGTAACTGTGCATTCGGAGAGATATGCCCAGATGTTACATTACTTTTTCAGAGTAGAACTACAGAATAGTCCATCCTTCAACCAAAACACATGGTTCCAGCAGGACGGGGCCACAGCTCACACTGCTAATGTGTCCATGAATGCAGTGCGGCAGTTATTTCTAGAAAAAAAACATATCCCCGAAACGGTATCGTACCGTGGCCACCTAGGTCACCCGATTTAAGCCCATGTAACTTTTTCTTATGGGGATACTTAAAATCCGTTGTTTACAAAACAAATCCGAGCACTGTGACACAACTTAAAGAAAATATTCGAGCCGAAGTCAGTAGGATACCCCAGTCGCTCTGCAAACGCGTTTTTGAAAACATGCGTGCTAGACTCGATGGCCGCCATTTGGAAAACGTGGTTTTTAAAAAATGAAATCCGCATTTGCTGTTATAAAGTTAAAATAAACCTACTTTGTATTAGAGGTGTAGTTTTTTTTTACAATTTTTCAAACATTGAAATCTGCTACTGGACACCTGTATAATGTTCGCAATTAAATTCTATGTCTTTCAATCCCAAAACGTCAGAAGGGTTTCTAAATAATAAAATTATACCTGGGCGGTTCAAGTGCCCTTTACAGGTCATATACTAAACTGTCCTTACTCCCCCATATTTAATTTCCGTACCGGCGGCAAAATAATATAATCTAGTGATGCGACTCGAGTACGATTTTGTTACTCGTGTCACTCGAATTACTTAACTACGTCACTCATGCTGTACCTGAGTTTTCAAGTCATTCGAATCGACTCCTTCCAGTTTTAACTATAGGGACAAGTAAAACAAAAGCAAAGTACAAAAACGTCCGTAACATTCAAATAACATATAAAACAAAACAATTAAATTTCTATTACAAAATAAATAGCCTACAAACGTTCTATTTAAATTATTTGCCTCACACGCGAGGGACGAGGCGTGAAGATATTTAGAAAATTAAAATAACATTTGCTGTAAAAATTAAACGTTTTTTTTTATATAATTGTCTACTAAATAATAATCAGATTGTATTAATAAAAATACAAAATATGAGTATTATAAAAAGAAAATTAACTAAAAACAGGTTTTTCGCGTAAAATTAAATTCAAATAAAATAAAAATAAATTTTTAAGATTTCTTCTTCTAAATAATAATGAGACCGACCAAGACCTTTATTTATATTTTATTATATAACTAATCAAAATATAATCGCTTCCACATTGTAATTAATATTGCATATTGTGAAAAAAATTAAAAACAGAAATAACTAAAAAAATATTTTCCATATAAATTTAAATTCAAACTATAAATGAATCTTTTAAATAAAACAAAAATAAGAAATTAATTAATATCAAAATGACTAAAATTAAATATAATTTTTGCAAGGTCAGATGTAGCAGGTATACATAAATACTTTATAGTCATCTCGTATAGTCCGCATTACTTTTTGTCTTTTTTTTAATATGCCTATCAGTATATTGTTTGATCTACAGGTTTCATTATCACCACGGTAGACAACACAGGTGTTCGGGTTAATCCTAAGTCTGTCATTTTTTCATCATAAAATCGCTGGGACTGGAACTGCACTGCTGTTTTGTGATAACAAAGATCCTAACTCTTTCACTACCAACTGAAAAACTTTCTCTTCTTTGGCTTCGATACGAAACCAGTTTTTGAAATCTCGGGTCCATTATAGTGGCTTTGACAGCCGTTTTGTTCGTTTCAAAGGTACGAGGCTTTCACTTATAGCAGTAAGCAGTGACTTTTAAGATAAGACATGTTCAGGCTTGTCTTGTGAGAAAGGTTCCCTAACGTTGTTACTGGAACCTTTCTCACAAGACAAGCCTGAACATTTCTGATTAAAAGAATAATTGAGGTCTCAATTGGATATTTTTCCCTTAATAGTAGAGTAATCGATTGCTCGATAGGCTTTAAAATATTGAAACAATCTCCTATTTCATCTCATTGGCAGTGAGATTTTCTGGAACAGACAATATGGTTTATAAAGTAGAGGATGAGCATAGTTTAGTTTGTAATAATCGCTCCATCATTAAAAAACTTGAGTTCCATCTCATAATTACCTTCTGTTTCCGTTTTATGATGGATTCATTCGCTGTTAGTTTTCTCTTCATTTGTAATTTGCTTTAGTGCATTGTTTAAAATATATTACTAAAGTATGGCATTTTGCTAATAACGACGTTAGTGGGAGATTTGATTTTTTGTCAGCTAAATTTAACGTAGGAGCCACGCAATTGTGGTTACTTTTATTTAAAAATCCGATATACCCTTTTTAATATTACTCACGATATCACTTTGGATAGTAACTACTTTGTCACTGATTTTCCATTCTTCCAAAGCAGCCTCTAAAACGTTAGCTATAATAACATAAGAATGTACATCTTTTGTGCGCGCGTACCTATAGTTGAAATTATAATGAGCTGCTATGGTCAAACATGACTTATTACTATCGGAACTCTAATCTTTAGTGATAGCTAATTTTTTTACCGTTCCAAGTATGTCAACTAAAGAAGAACCTGTTACTTGATTTTGTTCAATACTTTTCTGATAAAGAGTATCGGCTTGGAAGAACGTAATCTGATTCTAAAATCTGGACAAAAGTAATACATCGTCCAGGATTTACATTCGATTTTTGAAAGCAAGGGCGAATAAACATTTCTCTCCCTCCATAGGCGAACGGGGGATGTTATTAATTCGTCTCTGATAACATGTTTGCATGTTTTTATTCGACAAAATATTTTGGCCCATATTTTGTTAGAAAAACATGTTAGAGCTTATTTCTAACAAAAATATGGTTGCAGGAGATTTAACATGTTCACTAAACATGTTTTGTTAGATTTGGTTTTACGCTGTTAGATGAACATTTCCTATGTTATAAACATTATTGTTTCAAAGATTAAAATTATTGTATTTTTATATAATAAACGTTTTGTTACTAATTTATAAAATTTTATAAATATTTGCGAAAGTAGATTACAGGTTTAGCGCCACCTAATAGCATTTAGCACAATTTTTGAGTGCTCTACTTTACCATTCTATTTTTATTTTTAAGCTGTTAGATATTATTGAACATCATTTTCAATAATTTATACAGTTTATTTCGTTTCATTCTGTCATTGCTAATGAGACGAAATAAATTACCTATCATTTCATTCTTCATAGGAACATTCGTACGCATAAATGACGTTTATCAAGAGACAACATAATGAAAACACTCAATTCTAATAGTTAATATAAGTACTTACGTTTTAACATTACAATATTGCATTTACATAATTATTAATGTTCTCCACTATATATTAAAAACCTACGAGTAACAAATTTATACATTTCTTTACTCGTAGTTAAAAACTACGCCGAAAGTATTATAACTGAATGTCTTCGTACTGTCGTGATTTCAAATAAAAGTGTCATTGTGTAAACAGCTGATAGCAATTGAACGCCTTTCTGTTACAATAATAAAGAATTGATGCCTTTCAGTCATTCTGAAACGTCAATGTCATTTTATAAACAGCTGATAATCCTTATTCGACTTTCTATTACAACATTAAACATTTGATGCATTTCAGAGTCATTTTGTTTCAGCATAACAATATACAAATTGGAAGCGTATTACTAAATACAATTAAATTACTTAATTTCCAGTAGTACTGCATGTGCGGCGATTACGATAGAAACGAAATGGCGTAAAGGGAAGTATGTGTTGCATAGGTGCGCCAACGATTATCTGTTTTCAATGTTTTGTAATAGGCCCTAAAACGCTTTGCTTTTCAGTCATAAAAGGTTTTAATTAAATGTAGTATGTAAACAGAACTTACATTAAAAATTAATGAAAAATGGACAATAATGTTAGGATTTGTAATGTATTTTTGAAGTTATATTTCTTTAGGCGATTTATAAATAAATAATGAGAATGAAAGTTTACAAAAGCAACAAAAAAGAGACAGAATAAAGTTTTTCACTAAAGATATATTTACGTAATTTATTTGACAGCTGAGTGGTCCACCATTTTAATTCTAAGCTGGCTTTCCATTGTAAGTTAATCATCAGCCAAACCCTTTTTATATACGCGTGTTTATATTAAATTGAATGCTTAATATTGGTTTAAATTATTAAAATAATTAAATTAAATTTAATTAATTTAATAAATAATAATGATATTGTTATTATATTAAATGATAATAATTGTAATTCTAAATAGGAAGATCAAATTTTTACTATTCTGCATTAGAAAATAATAAAGTTGGAGTGGGATAATTTAGACACGGTCTGGTAAATGTTTATAATTGAAAACCAGCAGAAAAATAAAATGGTGGACTACTCACCTGTGAAATAAATTTAAAATTTCAATTTTCAAGATTTTATTTGATTGAATTTAAATTTTACCAATCGTATTTATTATTTACAATCACATTTCAGTTCTTTTACTGTTATATTTCCAAAGTTATTTTTGTATTGTACGAGAGAAATAAAACTTCTAATGCGCTTATATAAACACACACACATTTTTTTTCCATATATGCAAATTATTCACAATTTTTTTCTTTTACCTGTGATGGGCTCATTTTGAGCATACCCCTTTACTCAAGCCACTCCATTAAAATTAAATTGAGTTGCACTTAAATTGTAATCCGACGTTAAAATCAAAGATCACGAAAAAGTTCAAAGCATAGATAAGTCCTGTACCTACTTATCTATGATTGAAAAAAGAAGCGGGAAGCTGAAATTACATGTGTGCTGTCAAGTCGTATACTTTATTGTTATTTTTAAGACTATAATTGATACAAATAAATAATAACAAACATGGCGGATAATTTGCAAGTAATATTTCCTGATGACGTAAACTTATCTAAGGATTCAAAGTATATTACCACAGATCGTTCAGCGTTACAGCGTTACAAAATTTCTCTGACAGAGTAAGTTTGAAAGTTCACAGTTCATTGTATAGAATTATTAACCTTTATTAATTTTTGAAATAATTGTTGTAGGCCCAGTAATGATACATCCAATTACCTTCTGAAACAATTATTTAAACAACATGCTGATGCGATGGATGATCAGTCAGAAGAAGGCTTGGACAACATGTCGGCTCCCATTAATGTTTTACTGAGCAATAAAGTGATGTTTCGGAACAGTAGTAAATGGCGAAACGGGTTGAGGTATGAAGATTGCATTTAAATAAGTATTATACATACGTTTGAAAGAAAGAAATTCTCCTCTGGTTTTAATTATAATAAAACTTAATAAATGTCATATTTGATATTGAATATATTTGGCGTTAATTGTGTAGAAATTCATTAATCACACTTAAATGAAATTACGTGATGTAGTATTATTTCTACTTTCTATAATTTCTTTGCCACGACCTAGGTTTCGTTGTATTATATCTTTAGGTGGGATATTAGCAAAGATTATATCTTTCTAATCTTTGCTAATATCCCACCTGAAGATGTTGTAATACAACGAATCCTAGGTTGTGGTAAAAAAATTAAAGAATGTTGAAATAATACTACATCACGTAGTTTCATTTAATTGTGCCGTATTAGATATTTATAAACTAGTATGATATGAGTAAGGGATGTACAAAGTGATAATATGTTGTATAGATTTGACTCCAGTAAAATTATGCCTAATTTTGAAATTATGCCGCAACCCAAAAAGTCTATTGCTAGATGTCTTAACAATAACCTGGGAATTCATTTTGTTTCTAATAACGAATAAAGTGACAAAATGCTATGCTTCATGCATAATTCAATATAAAAGTAAAAATGTACTAAACCAATAAATACTTTGATGACTTTACTTAGCTTTTGTATATTTTGTAAATGTTTTAGGTGTATGTTTTGTTGATATGAAAAATATTTTTTATTAATTATTACCAGAATTCGTCAAAATCGCACAGCAAATAAAAACTGGGTAAAAGCAATTTTATACAACACAAATAATAGCTGGCAGTCTTCTAAAGTTCACACTTTGTGTTTTCTACTACTTCAAAGGAAACAATCTTTAAACAACATCGAAAGGATACCATAAAATTAACAAGGCAGCAGTCCCATCCTTACTCACCATGAGCAACATTTTCGTATAATATGACTGCTATCATTAATACTTTTTGCCACAAACCAATTAGTTTGATGTTCCGATAGTGTAAAAAGTATTGAATGTTTAGGTATATACTACTTCACACCACACCTCTGCCTACTCATTTAGCCACACGTGAGAAAGATCATTGATTTTTTTAATTTTGTAATTTCCATCATCAGATTTAGAGGCAGTATTATGTACACCCAGAAAAGAAATATTAAAAACTAATTGCAAAAAAGTTAGTCAAACTATAAACAAAAGTGAAAGATTAATAAGAGAAGTATGTAAAAATACATATCTTTGAAAGAATTAATATAACTTTAAAAAGTGGTTTGTTTACGAATAGTAGCTTTTATTCAGCTCTAAACCAAAAATGTTGTCACTGAAATTATAAATACAATATGTTAAAATAAAACATAAATAAAGCTATTTATAAATCGCTATCTACTTTAAGAAAATTTGCGCTAACACTGAATTATTATTTTCCCACAGGTCATGCGAGATGAATTGTGGGTTGTTATTATGGGGTAACATCCATGCGTTTTAACTAAATGGTACCAAAGTATTGATGCTAATCCAGGATTCAGTAGTGAAGCATTAGAATATGATAAAGACGCTAAACATTACTTCATGTTAATAATTGTGATGGTTTGGTTATGTATCCAATAACCATCAATAGGATTTTCATGTTAGTAGCTATTAATGATAGTAGAAATTGGCATTGGGAATCATTTTGATTAAGGTGTATAGAGAAAAGCTAATTTAATTATATTATGTGCAGAAAAATTGAATTAAATGGGACAATTTATATTTAGCATTTCACAATCAAATAATGAAAGTGAAATTAATCAGCTCTTCCTGAGTAATAGTGTAGTGAAAGCTATCAAATTATGCAAAAAAATCATTTAAACTTGCTTAATTTTAGTGGCCCATCAGTTACTGCCACATTTATTAAAAAAATTTATGATACCTTTGATATTTTTAAATTCTTGGTCAGTTAAACAATCTGGTTTTAAGCATCCTATTTTTGAAGGTTATCACCATGAATATTTTATAAAAGAAAAAAAGAATTATTTTGTTCCTTACGAAAAATTTATTTTTCTAAATATAAATCCGGGTTTATACGATTAATATGCATTGAAAGTTTTCAACAACTACACTTAATTAGTAGATCAAACACTGAGAAAGAAGTATTTTCCTGCATAACAATAATAATACTACAGATGTTAAATTTCACGTCATCAAAAAATGAACTTAAGTCCTCCTTTATCAGAAACTGTATGTTTCCGCTTAGAAAATTTCTATATACTGAATTGATCATCTGCATCTAAACAAGCAAATCAAACAACACTATGATTTAGACTCGATGATTCAGAATGATCGAGTCTAATTCAGATTGAAGAATATTTAAAATATTTTTCTCGCAAAAAAGAATCCTTTTTATATCACCCATCAATAAAGCAAGTGTTTAAAATAAATTGATGCTATTTTGGAGAACACAAATTCTTATATGTTATGCTACACTTTATGTTTGTCAGTATAACCCCAAATAGATATTAATATGTACGCAGCATCTGGCTTAAAATTGGCATCAAGCACGACTCAAGCTTCAAAATTTAAAGTATTTGTTTCAAGTTATGTATGCAATTCTTACATGAAAACTTTTTAAAGAATCTGATTGTTAGATCTGTAAAACTCAGAGTGAACTTAAAAATTATAATGAATGTGAAAATATGATGGATATTGTTTATTTTCTCAAAGTCAATAGCAAAAAAGACTTCAGAAATTATAATCGATGCATTTAGAAATAATATAGATTGTTACATTAAGGACAGGCATATCACGTAGAAATATAGTTCTAGCTTCAAGGTACTTATACGAAATGTGAGAATTCTGTATAATATATATTAATAAATAGCTTAATGTTGATTAATACCTTCATAATATTATAAATCTGTGATTAATAGATATTTAAACACAAAAAATTAAGAAAATAAGGATTATATATATTATATCAAAATGAAACATAAAGTAACGCAAATAAAATAAATTTTCGCACCGTTATTTGTTTTTTGTTTTAAAAACGGTAATATTTATGAAAAGGTCTACCTACTTAGCTACACTGGGGAAGGTAGTTTACATAACACAGGTTTAAAAAGAAAAACATATAACAAGTTAAAAGAGACATGAAAAAGTAATAAGAATTAAAGAAAACATGGGCATTGCGTGTAATGATCATTGTAAATAATTTTTTTGTGATCATTAAGGCATATATGTAAATAATATTAAAGAAAAATTAAAGAAACTTCGGTAAAGTTATTTCTTCCAATAATATAAAATTAAAGAAAATTTTGCATAATTAAATATTATGCAAAATTTTTCATGATGAAATATGTTTATGCTTTCTGCCATCACTCTCATTAACATTAGTAAACATTAAGATATCAACACAGAAAATACTCTATAGAGATTATGTATACAAATCCTTTACTTTTGCCTTTGATTGGAAACTATCTTTGGGAACTTATCATTGGATATCTATAATTGGAAACTTTTTAAACGAACATTTCAAAAGTATTAGGCGATTTTCTTAATAAATGTAATTACCGATAATTCCTAATAAACAATATTACCTTTTTTATAAATTTTATATGAACCATTTTTGTTAGTTAGCAATAATAATGGTTGATGAATAATTCAAAAGATATAAGCGTAGATATAATTTCTCATATAAATAAAGGCCAATGAAATTATACCAAATAAATTTTTTTTTATTTCATGTTTTTTTATTATAGTCTCGAAGTCAACTGCTTTATGACTTCAGAAAGTGACAAGCAGCACGAAGCATGTTTATTATAGAGTTCCAGCCATTACTTCAGCTGCTATTAGATTTCTGATCTTGGATTTGCTGTTTTATTTTATTTGAATGATATATTTACTTACTGTTTCTTTGATTATACGTCTTAATCATACTTTATTATTCGGGCTATAGCCTACATAAATGTTTCAATCTAATACCCAATGTGGTATATTGCTGTCGCCTCTGTTTTAAGGGAGTTTATGGTTGATAGATTTGTCTCGAGGGAATTTATGCTTGATTAGTAGTAGTATATGGTATAGCTGAGAGAAGTGTGCAAAAATGCAGAGAAGTATAAATAGAAAGAGAAGTAAACAGCAAAACTTAATATACATTTGCTTTAGCTAGTTTAATTAAGTTCAAATACAAAAATAAGGAATATACACATGATATTGTATTCAATTATTAAGGAAAAAAAGGTGATAAACGCTAAATCGTAAAATGAGGTATAAGTCAAAATTAAGCAGATATCTGAAATCCAGTACTTTGACTATCAATTTACTAACTTCACATAATTATGCCAAGTGATATTTTAATTCGAACAATGTAAAGGTATTTAGTGATTTAGTACATTTTTACATTTGTGTCAGTCCAAACCGTTGGATATACACACTTCATTATTGTAGCATATTTGACATCTATGGATATTATGAATAAGGTCAAATTATGTTTCACAAATTTGTATAATATGTATAAGGTTATATTTATGTACGTGCCCGTGTACAAAAATAATATAAACAAAGAGGTATTTATCACAAGATGGTGAAATAGGTGTCTATTGCGGCAAGGGCAGGATGGCAGAAATGTGCTTGACAAGCTATTGGGTTGGTCTCAATATAGTATTTTCATATAAATTATCATTCTATTCATTCCTTGCTGGTAGGCGGCATGTGATATAATTTAGTAAAATATTTTTTTAAAAATTTTTTTATTGGGCGCTTTGACCAAACTTTGTTATTTTACATTTTTTTTGTAACTTTTCCCTTTATGATATATAAAATGTTAAAGGGCCTTTTAATAGTAGTTAACGTATTTCATAAATGAATTGTATTATATTGACATGTAGAAGTAATGATGCTTTAGGAAGAGAATTTTCCATTGTGACAGGATTTGCATTACTTTCATTAAATTTTGTAAAATATAAACATGTATAAAATTACATGTATAAAATTTATAAATGATTTACTAAAGAAATCCAACTTTTAATTTTTTACAAAAGTTATTGTCGTTGATGAAATAAACCTTGAAAATAGGGTCTGAATTTTTTGGTAGAGGTTTGGGATATGGATAAAACTTATATGACTATAACAATAAAAAATTATATAATGAAAATCATTAAAAAAATTGTTATAGCTGCTAAAAAAAAGATTTATTGTATGGGACAGTATTCAATGCAAGAGTAAACATTTGGTGAATTTGGCCGTTTATTAAATTTTCTCTACATATTTAATTTTTCTGTATTAAAGTTTTCAGTGTGAAAAGCAAATGAGAATTAGGCCAAAAATTCTACAACAAATGAGGCAATTCAAAAACATAATTTCTTAGGGAAATTATTTGAGAGGCCCGTCATGGATTTGGTATAATTAAATTCATCAGAAATACCTTGAATAGATGGGACAGAATTTGAGCGTTTGCAATGCCGCACAGACGATCTAAATCTTTATGTAAATATCTTGATCCTTCGTGACAATTTTTTTATTAATACAAAGATAAATCTTGCACGTAAAGTATGTGCAAGATTTAACTTTGTATTCGAAAAATGATGCGGCTTGTTATTAGTAATACATTGGATATCCATATAATGCTGTATATAATCAGGATTAGCAGCCAAAAATAAATAATGGGTATGCACTTCCTACTTTAAATATGGATCTTGGACTTGGACAGATATCACATAGATGATTGTGATGTTGATCAAAGGCTTCTTTGCATTTTCACATATTAAGTCCAGATTAATTTATTTAAGGTGATCGCTTTGCCAAACAGTGGTAAATATAGTTATTAAGCCAATTCTTTATAAAAAAGTTTTCAACATTTTATGAAATGATAACTTTTAAAGTGTTGAAATTTTATTTATGTCCGATTTTAACAGATTTAGGAAATAACTTCAAAAAACTTCTAAAATAAATAGGGGATATAATCTCTTTTTTAAGTTTCCACTCCATAGCCAATATTATTTGTTAAAAATTCATTATCAGAATGAGACAAAAACAAAAAGCTAAAATATATGCTGAAGTCATAATTTTGGTATACAATAATACTAAGCTGATTTCAGCTTGTATATACATTTTCAATTTTTACATTTAAACATGTCCTCAAACATTTTCTAGCATATATATGTTCGCCAAAAATTATAAGTACTATGCTGAAATAATTATCATTGTAATTTTGTTAACATAATGCTTGTCTTTTACAATGTATCTAATAGAATTTCACGCTATAGTCTCATTAACATTATTAAGAGGAAAGTTATGTTTTTTTGTTTGTATGTTTGTTTTTTTATATTCATGCAACAGCTTCTAATCCAATTGATATACAACTTTCCTAATGTGGAATCCACAGGCATTTAGTATGTTCTACGTAGTATAATTATTGAGCTATAATTAATATTAGCGCAATTGGATAAAAAGTTATTGATCTGTGCTTGCATGATGAATGCTATATAATACTAGACACATAAACCAGTCAAAATTATAAGTATTAAATATTTAAAAAAGTTGTTATGATTCATAAGCCACAATGACTGTTTTAAATTAGATACAATGACTCGTCGAACAAAAGCAGTGAAGTTTAGTTTGTTTTTTTTATTTTTTAATATGTATTAAAATAAAGGTCATAAGTCTTTATTCATAATTTGCTGCAGTAGTTTAATTAAAATTAGGATTTTTAGGAGGAGGAAATGAGCACACTTAGCTTGGGAATATCACAAATGCGGGAGTATATAACTTCTAACTAAGAAACTTTGTAACCCGAGCTTTACAATTTTCTTCAATTTTGCTTCTTATATCATACCAAACTTCTAGAAAGTAGTACTATTAATTCTTTCTATCACATCACATTATAAGTGATGCAACCAATTTGAGAATGACATTTTTATTATTGGGGGTTACCCAAATATCTGGTTAACAAAAATATTGGGTACACTTCGTGTGGTCATCTAATACAGTAAGGACCAGGAACCGATTATATCTTCTGATAAATATTTAATTGTTTTGTCTAAACTTAAAATTTGTTGCTTCCAGCGAAATTTTCAATGGTAAATATTTAGCTTTAAGGATGTTCCGTGAACCAATACGATACCAAGTATCTTAATATGTAATTTTTTTGGTAAAAGATGATTTTTACTAAATAAAAATATTTATCTATTTTAGTTATTTTTAAATTTTATCCAACACAATGTATTTAATCTATAAATTCATTGGAATTATAATTCGCGTGTACTTTCCATCTATGTTTCAAACCTCAACCTTTTAAACTTAGGTATTTTTGAATAATACCATAGTTCCTAAATTATCTAATATATTAATTTCATTCGAAAACTTTGAACAAAAATATGTAAATAATTTAATATCATAAAAATCTATAATTTAACAACTACGAATGGTTTGTTTGAAAATTCAATTTTATCTTTTCCATGGTACTAAAAATAATAAATAAGGCAATTTATTTCCATTTATGTTTTATAGACAATGTATATGACTTCATGTTGTATATTCATATATTATTCAATTTTTTAAAGTTAATTTTATTATGTAAGTCGGAAAATCCAAAATCATGGGTGCTTACTAAAAATAATTGCATATTACGTCTAGTTAATATTATTCTAACACTGAATAGAATCTTGCAGAGATGTTCTTGTTGACCTCCAGTAGTCATGTAATTGCGCATTGATTTCAGCGTTCGTGTGACGTTTTCATACATCCTTATAGGAGAATTTTATGTGTAATTTTAGTTGATTTGAACTTGTGTTTATGAAGTAAATATAATGGGTATTGAAACTTGCTTCCCAACTTTAAAGTTAACTATATTCACAATTAAATGAAACTGCGTGATGTAGTATTATTTCTACTTTCTTTAATTTCTTTACCACGACCTAGGTTTCGTTGTATTACAACATCTTCAGGTGGGATATTAGCAAAGATTATTAGCAAGATCTTTGCTAATATCCCACCTGAAGATGTTGTAATACAACGAAACCTAGGTCGTGGTAAAGAAAGTAGAAATAATACTACATCACGTAGTTTCATTTAATTGTGAATAATGAATTTCTACAAAATTAACGCCAAATATATTCAATAGTGAACTATATTTAAATTAGCGTAATATTTGAAGTCAGTCATCCCAAAATTCACTCATTTCATGATTTTTCTCAAATTAGGTGATTCATAACTATACTAATAGACTTTTTTTCTTAAAATCAAGCCCCAATTTTAAACGTAATGAGAGCATAATTCTATGTGTTGTGTATTTCTGAAGATTTATCATCTCTGATTACACCTGTAATGGCATACTTTAAGTGACGGTTTATTCGATTTTCAAAAATACAAACTGTAAATGATATCTGCAAGTAGCCAAAAATTTTTTAGTACAAGTTTACTTTTAATTACATGATTTTAACTTTTGGTAAAGTGTATTTGGTTCACAATTTTAAAAGTTGTATTTGATATTTTAACATTTTCTTTCTTTTCAGTAATTTCTTTCTTTTTAACTTTCAAAAATTCTCTTTCTTTTCAGTAATTTTCCAGACCCGATTTCCGTATTGAAGGCGAAGGATAAATGTATATGTCCGCTAGAAAAAAAATGTTGTGACCTCTCAATTGATCCACGAGAATTAAAAGCATTTATTGATAATAAAGTAGAAATAAAAAAGAGAGACTTTCAAGCTAAGTCAGCTTCATCGGGGAACCAACATACAGTAAAAGAGATAAATAGACCCGATATGAGACTACAACCAGTTGCATCTACTTCAAAACAGTCGTTCCAAGTATTTCACAAAACAGAGACTGCGCCTTTGCTGAATGAACTGAGACCTAAGCAGTTCTTACAGAGGAATCCTATTTTCAAGCAGAATGAAATAAAAAGTACCGAAGCAACAGCAATGAAAATAACAAAACCTGTGTTCAGAACCGCTCGGGAGGAATTAGCATCTGCAAATCCCACTATAAAGAGGAGTCTGGGTACCACAAGGCCTGTACAGTCAAAATTTGTATCACCGTTATTATCTGAGTAAGTCACCATGTTTCATTTAAAGTCTCTAAATGCCACATCTCTCTGTTAACCAGAAAATGTCCCATTATTCTTAATCTTATTAGACTCTATGTAGGGACTTGATGTTAATGTTGCCGAGTCTAACTATTGTTTGTCAACCAAAGGTGGTACGTAGTAATGTAGTAGCGTGACATACATCTTATGCCTATCATTAAAATACAATTTTTATTCATCACATTACTTATAGGAAGCCTGTATTTGTGACCCTTTGCTCATTGTTCTTGAAAACAACATTTTATTTCTACCTAAGCAGGTGGGGTATCGTTGAAATAAGGTCTTTGAAGAGTGATGTATTTGTAAATTATTTTTAAATTAAAATATAAAGATTGTTAAATAGGGAAAGTTCATATAGTTTTGAGCCAGGTATTCCAAAAAAAACACTTAAATATAAGCTGTTTTTTTAATCAGCTTTTATTAATACAGAATTTTATTTAAATCGCAAATCAGACAAATGAAAAATCTTGTATTTTTTATGAGATGTCAGGTTATTTTTCATAATAATTGTAAATGCTATTTCTATGGAACTTTTGAATAAAGTGCAGATTGTGTATCATATCCTTCACATATAGATGTATCGTACTAATAGTAAAACTTGCAAGCCCGAGAGGATAATCGAAAATAGCTACGTAAATTTAAAAAAATGTGAAATACATTCATTTTGACAACACGGAATACAGAAGTTAATGTCAGTTAATAGTTTATTTTTACTTAATTTAGGTGAAGGCTACACATTAAAAAAAGCGTTTAGTATTGATTATGTTTTGTAATCATTGTCTACGAAGTTGTTACGTATTTTGTTAGATTTTTGTTGTTATTTTTATATCTTACTAACTTTTGATATTTGAAAAATATAATTTATGGGCATTTACGAAGGTGGCTTTTGTGTTTTATATTACAGTTACAGTTTGTATGTTATTTTTTGGTCTTTTCTGATTGACAATCGCAGAATTGTTTCTTTATATACTTTAAAAATATCAGGTTTTTGAAAATTGTATTCTATTTCTGTAAAGAGAGGCCCATTTTCGCCAGTCTCTTTCTTGACTTCTTTTCTTAGTTTTATTTAAAAAAATGGTTGTAATTTATGTCCCATACTACAAATACCTGTACTTGAACATCAGCAAATGATTAAATAGTTCACGTGTAAGCTTACGATACAAGTAAAACATATTTTTTCTTACGTCTCTGAAGATGTACTAAGCACAATATGTATGTATTGAAAAATAATATTAACACTTGCTATTAGTTTAATAGAAATACTATGTATCTTTAAGTGTTTCAATGTAAATAGAGAATTCTAAGACATTTTGAAAAGATATAAAATCGCCTTTATTTGTTATTAATCTGACTTCTCTAGCATTATCTAGTATCATTTAACCGTTTGAGTGCCAACGAGCGCCATCGCACTCGTGCGCATACTAACTAAATCTGCCACGAGCGCAATGGCACTCGTGAAATCAGTTCCTGTTTAGCATGCGGTAGGGGAGGTCGCTTGCACGCATCGCTAATTTTTTATCTTTCTAGGTGTTACATAAAGTTCAAATTATAACATTATTAGTAATTACAATATAAAAAAGATCCAGGAAAAGAAAATTTTTAACCCATAATGTCGGAATATGAAAATAATTCGAGTGAAAATTATCGTTTTTCAAGCTATGAAGAAAGTGATAGTGGGAGTGTAATTGTGGTGCACTCATAATATGACGAAATGCAAATTTTGAGTGATAGTGATAATAGTGACGAGAACAATTATTATGCTGATACGGAGGATGTAATACGATGTGACTTTGATTTCAGTTTTTGTTATAATTTTTGTTCACAATATATATTTCCATAATTTTCTTTGTATTTTATTATCCTTGTACAAGTTTTTATTAAGAAAACACCGAAAAAATTATTAAAATTGGATAATTATTGAAAGAGATACAGTTTTTTTTCGAGACATGGGTAAATGACATCAAAAACAAAAGATTTCTTTGGCATTTTTAAGTATATATGAGTAAAAAACCACAGCACTAAAACTGTATAGAATTTTCATGAATTCAATAGAAAAGAAATGCTTAATGTTTTTTTACGCAAACTGTTTTTCGTGTTCTTAAACAACTTTGCATATGGATAGAAATACAAGTACTTGTTTTACAATATTCACAGATTTGTGAAACCTGATATGATCAGTAGGTTTTACTTTATGGATGATTTTAATTAGAATTTAACTATTTGAAATTTAATTTTTTGTTTACTCGAAATCTCAGTAATAGTAGCCTTATTTAAGCAGCAGCAATGTGTAACAATATAAAATTATTTGCATTAAATCAAGTTACAATCATAAAAAGCTTACTTTTTAATCAAATTGTTTAATTTGTTTTTAGAAACAAGGAAACTAGAGAGCCAGCACGAGAACCAGAAATCTCTGATGAACGATTGAAACATATTGATCCAAAAATGGTGGAGTTGATTCAAAGTGAAATTATAGACAACAGTGCACCTATAAGTAATAAACATTTTATTCATAATATTATTAGTTGGGCCGCTGTAGCTTGGCCAGTTTGACATGTGTTCTCGGTTATAATTTGTACAATATTATCTATTATATTTCAAACTATTTGTCTATAGGTTGTTTTTTTATTAAAAAAAGTCTGAATCTGGCTGGTTGTTATAAGAGATTTTTGATGTAGAAATAGCTTTTTCCGGCCTTAGATGGGAAATTTAGTGAGTATGACGCAATGAAAATATGTTACATTTTGAGTTATTAGATCTGTGAAACTGATAATCGCAGAATAGTTCAATTTACAACAACACAAGTTTCAACTATCCACTTTTTTGTTGTTTTTTTATGGAAGAATAAATTGAGTCATAATTAATAAAGTTGCTACTATCCTTGTGGTTTTAGTGGTTATATTTGGTCGTATATTCTGATATCATTTTCAAGTCCTGGAACACCCAGTGTTAAAATGCTGGTTACACTACTTCCAATAAAATAATGCATAACTCCGAAATTTGGTATTCAATTGTAATGAAATTGTTTACGTACACGGAGAAGAAGTATAGTTATAAAATTGTTGACGCATTTGTACCATACTTATGTAGTTAGGAGTGTAAAAGATTATGGAAAAACTAAAAAAATCCTCCCAACCCCCCAATTTTGTAAGAAAAAATGAAGGCTTGCTTTATAAGCCATTAAGAAAAAGTCTTTATAAAATGTATTGAAAATTATAAACAATAAATTAATATAAATGTAACTAAACAAATCATTTGTCCTAACAAAAATTTATGTAATCATTAAGTTTTCGGTAAACTATTACAATTCTGTCTGCAAAATATGACAATTGAAAGTTACAAATGGATGAAGCCAATGTAACTAAATGCAATGCTAAGAAGTAATGCAATTACTTTCGTAATAATCCTGAGTCTGTTCTGCAATTTAGGATAAAGAAAAGCTATAACATATATGAAATACTTTAAAAACTTTCAAATGCAATAGCTGAGAAAAGTAGAAAAGAAAGGTTGCACTGTTACGTATTTTATTTATTTATGAATGGCATACACCAAAAAACTTTATATACCTCTTTAAGCTACATAAAACAATGTTTCCAACAGGGATAGAAAAAATATGCATTATGTAGGAAAAAATAAACAAAGTAACAAACAAAAACGAGTATAATTCCATTGACAATGATGACAAAATTTTGGATACAAATTTTTGCATATGTCAAATGAATATTCAAAAATATCAGGAATTACTGACTCAAATAATAGATAAATTACGTTTTCATGCAATAATACTACTTATATCGTAAAAATAGTGACGTTTTACTGTTATATTAGTTTAAAAAAAATATAGTTTATTACAAAAACAAACTAATAAATACAAAATAGATATTACTACAATAGTAACTACACTCCAAATAATATATATACACTTAAATTAGTTACATAATCACAAACAAAAGATTTTGAGAACGAAACACAATCGCACATAATTTATAGAAAATTATAGCGTCAGAAGTAATTGTATGCCACAGACGATTGGCATACCATTTGATTTGTTATTCCTTATACTAATATTCTATATATTTAATCTTTTGTATAATATCTAATATTCTATACATTTATCTCATTTTAACCAAAATATGTATGTGTAAATTGAGTGAGCAATGTCTGCGCATTTTGTATAAGTAGTATGCGCATACTACGGGTTAATTAAAACTATATAAAGTTATTGTTTGCCGTGAATGTGACAGACCTATTTATTTTTAATTTGCATTGAAGTAGTTTCTACATTGCCATTGAATAATGCATTTGGAGAAGAATTGGTGGTATAATTTTTCTTTTAGTGTGAGAAGTTTGAATTTGGGATTAATTTGGAATGTTTGGACAGTAAAGGAAATACTCGAGAAAAAAGCTTACTTGATTCGGAACAAAAATATATATTTCCAGAAATATATTATATCAGTTGATATCTAACAGATCCAGGTATTCTAATTGTAAAAAGTTACCAGAGGAGATAAATAATTTCTATGTAATTTTTTATTTTTTTAGTTATTAGTCTTTTTTTGGTGTTAGTTATATTATTTTTTTTCGTATCAATAATTGTTGCATGTTTATTATATTTTGGACTAATGTAAAATATAATTGCATTCTTTTTGTTAAATTATCACTAAAATACACTAATAAAAATATAAGGGTTGTATGGTGTTAAATTGGTATAGCAAGCTGAACTCTATGATCCTGAGTATAAAATATAATAAATTGTAGTTTTTTGGGTGCTCGATAACACAACGTTAATTAAAGAGTTACAAACATAGAGCAGTGCACCAAACACCAGGCGCCGCTGAGGACCGTTGTAGCGATATGAGATAACACGGATATTTCTGTATAAATCCCTTATTCAATATCAGTGATTAAAGTATGATTTGATAGAAAAAAATAGCGATTATTCTGGTAATTCAATGTTTTCCTCAAGTTTTTTTTGTGGAGAAAAAGAAACAATACTTGAAACAGTACAAAAACTGTAACGTTGGGTATTAAGATATATTTGATTTTTTTGGACATAAATGGCCACCTCTATCACGACTTAAAAGGAACGCGTCGACGTGCTAACATATTTTATTTTAAATATCCTCATCCTTATTTCTTTAGAAGGCATTAATAATCTAACAGGATTACTAAAAAAGATGTAAAATTTTATTATAAATAGAAATGTAATGAATACAGATTTTGTTACATTTATTATGGTATACAATATTATTTGTTAATATGCTTTTTTAACATAATAACATTTTGGTATAAACTATAAGACTATAGTTTATTTCTCCCTCACCTTTTTAAATTATGTGTCTATGTAATGATGATTTCAATATATAGTCAAAAGAAGTCACATGATTTAAGATCATTAAATTCTATATGATTAAAGTAGATTAAAATGATTGTAATCATGGTTACATTCATTTTTCTTCACCTTACAGATTGGGATGACATAGCCGGGCTAAAATTAGCAAAATCAGTAATACAGGAGGCAGTTGTTTGGCCAATGATGAGGCCAGATATATTTACGGGTTTACGCAGACCGCCGAAAGGAATTTTATTATTTGGACCTCCGGGCACGGGCAAAACACTCATAGGTAAGAAAGTCAACTCATGTATATTGAACTATCTTGAAGTTACAATTCAGATGAAGCCAAGGCTTGCCACTAATTATAAATATTTTTCACAATTTATATAAAACTATCTTATCCACTATTTATATAAAATCTGCCACTAGTTATCTAAAAATTGAACTCTCTTCTCAAAGCTTCTGTGTTCATTTAACGTTACTAAAAGTACACATTTGTTGTTTTCACATTTTTACACATTTTACACATTAGTACACATTTTTGTTTGTCTTTTCATGTTAATCTCTGAAATGTCTGTATTAATGATCGACAAGCTTCTATTTATATTTTTAGAGCAACTGAAAGTCAACATTTATATAAAAAAGTAGCATTAAATCCGAGAGTATGCCTCGTGGTCATAATGTATAATGTGTAAAATAGGTGGGAAGTTCCTTTCCATATCATTGAAAATAAGTTACAATCCAGATGAAGCTAAGGCTTGCCACTAGTTACATAACAATTGAGATATTTAAAAAAATGCACAAATGTGTGTTTAGAAATGATCACATTGATAGTAATCATGTTTTGGAACATAGGACTTTCAAGCCTACAAGCTGACTCAATTTCTTGCCCACCTTTCTTTTCACTTCCATGTGGTTTTTGAGGTGTTCTCTTCTACCGCTACGGTACGTTTGCGGATTCTGGTCCAGTGCCTGCCTGGGAATATCAACAACATGGCATCATAGGTGTTTTTCAAGCCTCTCCATTCACTTTTTAATTTCGATGTATATTAGGTCTTATTTGATACTCCGTATATGATCAGAAATTAGTTAATATTTAAATGTTGTAAGTGTAATTGAGGATTGAAATTTATTTTTATAAAAAAAGAACTAATTGAATAGGGACAGTGCAAGAAACATAGAAATCACTTGAAAACGACACAAATAAGAATGTTTGGTTACATGTTTGTCATTATCAGTGTAGTATTTTGTTGACACAAATTAGTAAACGCTATTGAGTGTAAAACATAGGCTATGTTAAGAATCAATACAACAGTAAGAGCAAATTACAATAGTATAATCAAAGTACGTTAATTTAGCACCGGATTCCACTCATAGATCTATAGTTGGAATTTTTTGTTGCGATTCTCCAGGTAAATGTGTAGCTTCCCAGTGCAGTGCTACATTCTTTAGTATCAGCGCATCATCGCTGACGTCTAAGTGGATTGGTGATGGTGAAAAAATGGTCAGGGCCTTATTTGCCGTTGCTTTATGTCATCAACCAGCAGTGAGTATATAATTCCTAAGCTGTATTACAATTTTACGCAATTAAATTATTAACAGGAATGAAATCTTATTATTCAGAAATTATCTAATTTATTATATTAATTACTTTATGGGTTTTATTAATAGCCCTGTTTCGTTAATAACAACATGAGGCATTAAAAGTTTGACAAATAATAACAAATACAGTTGACTTGTAGTAACCCGGCCCCTGTCTAATCTGGCACCCCCTATAATCCGACATATCTACAACAGTACGCCTTTTCAAAAAAGTTCCGGACTACAAGGTCTCGGTGGCTATAGTCCAAAAAATTCGATTATCCGAATCTGCCTTGTAAAACGTTTGTCGAATTACCACGGGTCAACTGTACTGCAATTAATTTTGTTTTCACAAATAGTCAAAAATCATTAACTTCATATTAGACAGTCTCTCGTGATGTTCAAGTTACAAACTCATATAGTACCCAAAATCATATTACACAATTAAAATTTTACATTTGCTACAACTTATTGTATATTTGTAGGTTATATTTATAGATGAAATAGATTCGCTATTAACACAACGCAGCGATTCTGAACATGAAGCCACGAGACGAATAAAAACTGAATTTCTTGTTCAATTTGATGGTGCTGCTACAGGTACAGTCGTTTGTGTAATTTCCTAATTATATATTATAACAATCAAAGATAATTTAAAATTTTTCAGAATTACCTCTCTTAGGGTTCCATACCTCAAAAGGAAAAATGGAACCCTTATAGCAGCTTGTTTTTGTCTGTCTCTTTGTCACAGCTGTTTTCATCGGAAACTGCTAGAAATAGAAACTTGAATTTCGCACAACAATAAAGAATGTTAACCTGCATATTACTGCACAATTATAAAGAACTAACCTGCACAATAATAAGAAACTAACCTGCACAATAATAAAGAATGTTAACCTGCCATTCCACAGATTACACTTAAAGTATTCATTTGAAAATTTTAGGTGAGAAAAATTAAGTACTCAGAAAAATGTTATATTTTTGCATGTATAGTCTGGGATATCGTTTTTTTAGTACAACTCTGAAGGTGTATTACTTTAAAAATATGTACTACTATAGTTAGGTACTGAAAAATCTGCAAAAAAATTATTTTTCTCTTTATTTCTGAGATTACAGAATCTAATATTATGAAAAAGTATAGTTTTTGGAAGCCTACGCAAAGGTTGGAGGACAACTATAGCAATGATTCTATAACAGATGCCATAATTTTTTAAATATGTACCACGTTTTTACGTCTGTGAAAGGTCTAGTAGGAAATATATGTATGCTGTGAAAAATTAATGTTTGCAAATAGTTTATTAGAGATACTATGAACGATTAAATGTTAATGTCTAAATGTGTACGAAACCCTTGTAGTACGAGTTCTACTCGTACATGACAGGTTTTTTTTACAATCATAATCTGTATATATGACTAAACAACGTGAGCAAAAAATATAGTAGTGTGACCCCGACTTGCATTTGGCTGTTTTGGTTTCCTTTTATGTTACATTAAAAAAAATTCTTCACGAAAATATTTTTATAACACAAAATACAAGTAAAGTCTTTTATAGATAAAAATTAACCTGCTGTAGTCATAACCAAATTCTTAAGTTTTAAGTGTTTCTATTAATTTTATTTTAGGTGATGAAGATCGGCTGCTTATAATCGGGGCAACAAATAGGCCCCAAGAATTAGATGAAGCTGCGAGAAGGCGTTTAGTTAAGAGATTGTACATTCCTTTGCCAGATGTTGAGGTTGGAATTAATGTATTATACAATTATAAATTTGTACTCGAGTTTCCACAAACTTTTTATTCAGAATATGGTAAATTAAAAATTTTATAGCCTGTGCTACTCAATGGAAAAGTATAGTTTAAAAAAATTTGTTAGCTTGTGCATTTTTTTAAGTTGACAAATAGTGTTTCTTAGTTTTTATTTTTACAAAAACTTTTAATTTTTCTAATTTTATGCTTTTACTAAGTGACATTGACCAAAAGGAGCCATGTAAAATACTTACAGTGCCATCTGGTGATAAATTAATAAACTATTGGTTACATTAGGGTTCTGTCCCTCAAAATGAAAAAAAACGGGAGAACTCAGAAAAAAGGCTTTGAAAAACAGGCAAACGCATATAAAACAGTTTCCCAATTATTGCAATAATGCAATAATTGGGAAACTGTTTTTAAAAATTATGTATAATACCTAAATATGGTGTAGTGTGTTGTATAAAATCATTTTAATAAATCATAAACACAATACGATATAAGTTTAGTTTTACGAAAATCTTATCACATATTCACTCCCAACATAACTTTTTTACATTCAGTGAATTCTTTTCTGCTGATAAAATAATGCAATAATTGGGAAACTTGTAACTAAATATTATTCTTGCTGTCGTTTTCAAGGTGATAAAATGGTAAGAACGATAGAATCTGTACGTTTTAGGTATTTTGGAAAAATTTTTGAGGTTTGGGACAGGGATAAATCTATGAGTCTGTCTTTTTAATTTTAATGAAAATTGGTGCTGTTATAGCCTGTGTCTTAGGTCAATATCTGACTAATTACACTGTGTCAATTATGGACTTGACAAACAAAACCTCAAAAATGAAATGGCGTGAAAAAAATTACCAAATTAATATATTTAAATTACCAAATTAATATATTTAAATTACCAAATTAGTTATGTAGTTCAGGGACATACATATATGAAAGTTAAATTTAATTTTATCCTCCATTCTCATTATTTAGCAGATAAAAATTGCAATATTGTTATTTAATATAATTTATGTAACAGCAACTTTGTTTTCTTTTATAAGCAATCATAAACTCAGTACATAAATATAGTTTAATTATTAGTGCCGACGAGCGCCATCACGCTCTTGAGCATACTAACTAAATTTGCCACGAGCGCGATGGCGTGACATCAGTTGCTCGCACGCATCGCTAATTTTTTATCTTTCTACGTGTTACATAAAGTTCAAATTATAATATTATTAGTAATTACAATATAAAAAGGATTCAGAAAAAGAAAATTTTTAACTCATAATGTCGGAATACGAAAATAATTTGAGTGAAACTGATCGTTTTGAAAGTGATAGTGGGAGTGACATTGTGGTGCGCTGACAATTTGGCGTAATGCACATTTTGATTGATAGTGATGATAACAATTATTTTGCTGATACCGGATGGCGAAAATACGATGTGACCTTGATTTCAGTTTTTGTTATAATTTTTGTTCACATATTATATATTTCCATAATTTTCTTTATATTTTATTATCCTTGTACAAGTTTTTATTAAGAAAACACCGAAAAAATTATTAAAATTGGATAATTTTTGGAAGAGATATAGTTTTTTTTCAAGACAAGGATAAATGACATCAAAAACAAAAGATTTCTTTGACATTTTTAAGTATATGCGAGTAAAAACCATGGCACTAAAACAGTTAATATTTCTTTACTACATGGCAATATTATTTTATTAAGAATAAAATGTAGTTTTGTAATTCGTCACTAGATGGCAATATTTATTTTATTTTTAATAAATATTATTAGCTAAAAAAAGATTTACATTTATGTACCATACATTTATGTATCACTACCTCGGTCATCTTCCTGGTTGCTTCCAAAAAAAAAGTTTGAAGATAAAGAAATGTGTAACGTAGCAAACTATTCCCAAGGGAAGAACGGGGAAATTGCTAGTACTATTTAAAAAACTGAAGACAATATTTATTACTTTTCAGGCTCGACGCCAAATAGTCATTAATTTAATGAAGAATGAGAGAAACTGCTTGCAACCAGAAGATATAAATGAAATAGCACAACTTGCAGATGGATTTTCTGGCGCAGATATGCGTTGTTTATGCGCCGAAGCCGCTATGGGACCAATTCGATCTGTCATGTCGCAAATAGCAAAAATTGAGACAGAATCGGTGAGTTTAATTAATTTATTTATCATTTATATTCTTAATAAATAGATACTAAATGTTAGGTTTGCAGTATATTATAAACAGAGTCCACTATCGCTATTCGTGCATCTAGTATTCACAGGTCCGTTTTAACAGGTTAACATTTTTGAGACCGGTTTTCCATAACCACAGGGAGAAATTTGGTATTTGCAGTATAACAAATGCACTAGTAGTGTATGTGCTCTTTTTGATACAAATGCTGGTAGAGGCATGCGGCGTTGCAGTCATGGTATGGTGGATAGGAGCAGCTGTGTTTTCAAAGGACTTTGATTCTTTGGTGTTTGTTTATGTAGTGCGATTTAGATCACCGTTATTTATTGAGATTTAGAAATTCGAAACTACGATGTGAAATAAACAAAATTAAATACAGAAAATATAATTTCTAAAAAAATAATAATCCTTAGTGAACACTGTTCCTTTGCATCATTCGATAAATATATATATAATTCTTTCACGTCTGCAACATCTAAAATATTTTAGTTTTGAAACAATTTAAGCAGCATTGAATTTGTAAAATGAGGATGAAGATCACAGGAGGATTTATTGAGTAGTCTTATTGAGTAGTAATTAAGAGAAAAAACGAAGAACTTATGAATGCATTTTCAAGCTTCCCATGGTTTGCTTAGTAGATTTGAAGCGTGATATTTATAAAATAAAATTCTATCTTTAAGTTTCATTTTTTCTAATTAAAAATTATTTTTTTCTCTTCTTCGCACGCATCTCTCACTAACTCCGTAAAAATTTCACTACGGTATTCGCAAACTGCGTTTTTGGGTACCTTTCCAAAAATGTTAATACCTGTTAATATACAGTTTTCGAGTCGACTACTTATTGAAGGTAATAAGTGAAAATAAATGAACAAAAAGAATTATCCACAGCTGTTTTTCGGCTGCGGATAATTTTCTTTGTGCCGCATATCAGCTCACCTTGCATTTTATTTGGAAAATTTCTAGAAATTTGTGCTTAGCAACTATGGAGAATTTAGCAGTTATTAATTGATGCTAAAGAAACCGACGAAAATAGGCCTGGCATTACAGGAATAGAATATAATAAAAAGACTGGTATTTTTTATAATATAAAATACTAAAAGTTCAGCAATTGACGGTATGGAAAGAGTAAAAAATTAAATAAAATATGTGATCTTATAATATAGAACAAAAAAGCTATATCGTATCTGGCACGTATATTATAATTTGACTATATGAAAAATTGTTAATAAATAAAAATAACAATAAATACCTAATGAACTACAATTAATAAGTTTTTAAAAAGTGATTACCAATCGACTATTTTTATCGACTGTTTTTGAAATATGTAGCCATAGCCTTAAGGAATTAAAAATAAACCATTAATAGACATATTGATTCTGTGTTGTGCTCGAAATTAATGTCTGTCGCTCTTTAAATTTTACATGGTCTTTTTTGACAACGCCATTTAGCCTGTAAGTTTCATGAATGAATGTGTTACATATACGTACAAAGGATATCTTCTTTCTTCTTTGGCCATGTTCGCAGCAGTGTAGTTCTCCTTCATCTTATACCACTCCTCGATTTTGTGCTTTTCTAACCATTTCACTCCAGCTGTTCTTTTGAAGTCATCGTACCGATGTATATTTGAACTTCCTTGTGGGTGCTTTTCGCCCCACGGTCGCCATTCCACAAGCACTTTGGATCACAAGTCTTCCTTTCTGGTGACGTAATTAGCCCATTGCCACTTAAGCTTTGCAACACGTTTGATGACATCCGTGACCCTTCTTTTCTCTCTGAGCCACTCTATCCTCTTTCGGTCTCCCATCGTGACTCCCACCAGTCTACTTTCAATTGCTTTCTAAGTCACTCTGAGTTTGCTGAAGATTTTTTTTGTGCATTGTGAGTGAGATTTTTTGTAAACACCCATGTTCCAGTTCCACAGGTACTTACCTATGGAAGTATACTTACCTATATACCCTTACATTGGTAGGATACACTGATTATAAATGCGAGCTTTCTGTTCAGCTGTAAATTATATATAAGTAACGACTTTGAACCGACAAAATATATAACAAGGATACTTGTAATGGGCACAATTGATATTTTGTTTCAACTTGTTGGTTCAAATGGTTCCATAGAATCAGCATTTATAAGCTATTATGAAAAGTTATCTGACTTTTCAAAAAAATACAAAATTTGTCATTTATCTCGTTGACAATTTAAATAAAATTTTTAAGCTATACCATGAAATGTTCATTCTATGTATGTTTTTATTCAATCTTTTCTTCAATGGTTTTACTATCTTCAATATATTTAATGGTTCCATACAACAGATGATAAGTTGATGACTTAAGTCAATTTTTTTATGTATTTTCATTCATTTTCAACGGCTTACACAAAATAACAGTATTTCAAAACACCCAGTGAATGATAATAAAATAATATCATATACGATAAGACAGCATTTAACGAAGGTATTGCGCCTATTACAGTGGATCTACAATAAACTTGAGGCATGTGACAGTATAGTCATGTTTATACTCGTAATAAGTAATTGCTGTTTGTGATGGGTAGAATTTAAGCGCCAGTAAAATCCTTTAATTTGATTGAATTACTATTATGATTATAACATTTTGTTAGTTATTGAATTTTTTTTAAGTGATATAAAATATCGTTAAAATTTTCATTTACATATAGAACGAACTTTAATTTTCCAAATAGGTAATTTTTCTTAATGAAAACTTATTTAATAGGAAATTAGTATTTTTCTTCAAATTAAATGTTATAAAATCTTGTAACGTTACATTGCTGACTATCACGAGTTACCTCTTATTTTCATGCCCAAAACATTGTTACTAACTATAAATTATTCTCGTGTTAGCACTTGCTTTAGCTATATCATTATTGCAAAATCTATTTTCATTGTAATCGCTCGTGTTATCTTTATTATATATACAATTAATTACTTTCTTGATATATCGATTTTTATCAGTATATTGCCTGTATATGCCTTTATCTTCGATTTGCGATGCTGGATAATAGAGCACATCTTGGTTGACTGTGATGTGTATAGAGTGTGCATCAATATAGTAGAGAAGAATCATGGGAATCTTTAGAACGGATTTTGTTTAGTCGCTATAATTTGGTTGAGATTGGACTATTCTGAGAGTTTGCAAAGTCCAAACCCGAAAAATTGAAGATACTAAATGGCTCATTGCCTAGGGACAATCATTTAACCTGTTTTCCTCACATGAGGGGTGTCGTTATGGATGTTCTGAGGCGATTCGGGTGGTGGCAGGCATAGTGAGCTAGATGCCAAGGTAGTAATTCGATTTCTTACTTAAATCAATATTTTGAACAGAAATTACCTTTAAGGTACAATTACAAGTCCACTAGAGAAATCTCTAATTTGCCATTTAATTATATTTTATGGTAAACACATATCTTTTAGTTGTACTCTGAAGAAGAGGGGATTTAAACGTTTAGGAGTCCCAGTTTATTAAATTCAGTCAGTACATTCTATTTCCGAAAATGTCCGAACAACTAAAAGACTGATTAAAATGTTTTACAGGTTCGTGCCGTGACTGTAAATGACTTCAAGAAAGCATTAGAAAGAGTAAGACCTAGTGTGTCTCAAGATGATTTGGGTCAATATGTCAAGTGGAATAAAACTTATGGCTTAGGATACACGGACTGAAGCTTTTATTTTATTTATGAAAAATCAACACAGATTTCAAAACATGAATGTATCTATAAATTATACGAGAAATATCTTAAACATTCAAATTTTTTCTACTTAATTTTATGTCTTTCAATTTACCCACCATCCTTGATAATAATTTCATTGGTTAATATAATAAATCATTAATTAAAGTACTATATTGAAACTAAATATTAGCCAAAATACTATTTTGTTTAGACAAATGGAATAATTAGAGTTTCAAAAGTCCTTTAAAAGGTGGGAACCCATTTTGATAATAGGAGAAATTTTCTATAAAACCTTCAAGCGCACAGCAATGAATGTAGCCCGATTTTGGATCTCTCCGGTTCTGAATTTTCAACCAACCAAGTTTGTCACAGACATCTTCGCAGTTCAGGTATCCCTTATGTCTGAAGTCATTGACTAGAATCAAGGCGACTGCTTGTTCAGTAAGTGCGTCGTATACAACCTGGAATTGAGATTATGATAATGTTTAAATTATTCCATATTTGCTATATTTAAACGTTAAAATAGATAACTTAGAATATTTTAATCTTGTGCTTTAATCGTGCAAATCGGGTTAATAATTTTATGTTCTACAGTAGTTAGTTGTATTACTGAACTTCTAGGATTTAACCAAGTATATAATGTTGAAAGTTCAATTTTATAAGGCTTCGTTAAACGTAAATAATTTTTCAAAAGATTCATTCTGTTCAAAGATAATATTATTACGTTTTCTGCTTATTATCACAAGATCAAAGTAAGAAAGGTTTTGTTGGTACTAATTTTTGTGTCGTTAGGTAATAAACAGTTAGTGCAAATCTTAATACATTGTTGTGAATACATTGTAATATATTAATACATTGATATTACTCTGAATTTAAATTTTTAGGTAGCACTTTTTATATTGTGAGGGACTATGCATAGAAAGAATATTTCTGGAAATTAGTTTTATAATGTCTATGGTACTAAATTTAAGATAACACATCTTAAATATCATTCTCTCATTATCATTTCATTATGTATTAATAATTGCGCATGACATGTTTGTTATCGTTCTCTTTTTGTTGTAATACATTACAGGAAGCTGTATTATTAGTTATTATTAAAGTTTGCAGCTAAATATTGAATATATTTGGCATTAATTTTGTAGATATTCGTTATTCACAATTAAATGAAACTACGTGATGTAGTATAATTTCTATCTTCTTTAAGTTCTTTACCACGACTTAGGTTTCATTATATTGTAGCTAATAGCCCACCTGGAGATATCGTAATACAACGAAACCTAGGTTGTGGTAAAGAACTTAAAGGAAAGTAAAAATAATACTACATCACGTAGTTTCATTTAATTGTTTACAGCTAAAGATCAAAACTTACACATACTAAATAATTTTATATTTTTTATAATGATTTACGAATGGATTTTCTGAAAAAAATCAACAATTTGGGGAGAGGTGAGGGAGGAAAGGGAGGGGCGGGTGGATGTTGGTTTTGGCGTGGAGTGGGGAGAGAAGTTGGAGAGGAGGGGGTGAGCAGAGTGAGGGAGAGAGTGGATCTACTATTTTACATTTGTATAGAAAAGCGTAAGAAACTTCTCTTCTGTTGTGCGTCTAGTCACCGACATGTATGTTTTTTATAATGAAATATCAAATTTGAAAAATATGATTTTTCAAATTTAATCTGCCTGCAATTGTTGTTGACATTTTGGCTGAATTTTAGTTTTAAAATGAATCTCAGTGTTATATGTCTGGCATGTATTTCGCTGTATAACTAGTGAAGGGTTACAGTAACTTGCATGTTTTTAGTTTTCTTCTTAATGTCATTTTTCCAAGATGACATTAAGGCAGAGAAAATTCCATTATTTTGTAAAGTAACATAATTTTTTTTTCTATAACTCCCTAGAGGTAATAGTCATCATTTGAAAGACTGGAGTTAACTTAGACCATCATGACAACATCAGTTAGTTTTTCCACATCTTCTGTAATGCTATGTTTAATATATATATGTATATATAGCTATTAAAGCTGCTGAGACTAAAATGAGAAAGATGGCTGTATGTCATTATTTCTGTAGAATACTGTAGAATGTAGTTAACCATATGAGGAACAGTAAGGTTCGTTGATCAGATGACTCGTAAGTGTTTCTGAACTGGAAACATAGTCAATGTCGACAAAATTACAATTCTAACACAGGTTCAAGGTGCTTTATCCAGTTATATATTCTCTGTCTGAGGATTGAAAGAATTTACTGTCAAGAGGCTACATAAAAAAAGTAGTTTAGTGCTATTTAACCGAGAGAGAAAACAACTAAAATTTATTGTGTGCTCATCATAGGACATTGTCATACAAAGATATTTTTAAAAAGAAATGTTCTGGAAAATGTCTATGTACAAAATTTCAAGTTACATGTGGAAATTTTAATGTGTAAATTCGACTTGGAATTTGTATCAAAATGATACGATTTACTGTTTTCCTGTGCATTTTTCTATATACTGAACACTGGGTCAAAATACTTAAATTCATTAAATTCAATTTATAATACATCCTAGGAACTACAAAGACAATTATTCTCACACTATTTGTACAAAGTTTTTAAAATACGTTTCATAACAATTGTAATCTTGTATTTAAGTTATGTTAAAATTGTTTTTCTTGTACACCTTATCTATTGTAGATATTTTTGATACTGATTTCTGATTCTGTTATACTGATTTTGAGAAGGGTTACTTATATTGTTAAAAGCTTTTAATAATATAATTAAAATCATTTAAGTACACAAGAAAAACAACCTCCAAATTAATGAAAAATGAAGCAAGTCACAAACATTTTGGAGGCATAGACAACACAAACGATAACGTAGAAAAATGATTTTTCAGTTTGAATTGAAAAGAACTCATTCACATTGTTTACTATATAAATTTTGTAGCCTTTTTTATCATGTCACGTAATATCTTTGAATATATTTCAAATATTTATACGTACCTTCCATGTAAATAATGGCACTGGGATAGCATTATCAAATTGGTTCCTGTAATAGATGTAGAAATCTTTATCTAAAAATCCCATTGACGGTGGCTTTTGATAGTTTCTATAATAGCCAGTCCATACATTCAAATTTCTCCCTAGCTTGGTGGCAAGCCTCCTTATGTTTTCCTGCAATACTGGCCAGTTTTCCTGTGAAAAGGACACCAGTGAGTTTTAAAAATATTGCAATAACTCATACATAAATTATAGTTGTTTAACAATGACAGACAAATGATTAAAAGTTATGAAAGCTTATTAATCTTTTGCACTCTAAAACCATGCTAGTACCAGCATAACTGCTGAACTCGTAGAATGCAAAAGGTTATTCCTAAGCGCTGCTGGTGAAAAATGACTAAATTTATGTGAATTATTTACAATTATTAAATTTCAAATTCAGAAGTCATTATGTCTTAATTTTTTTTATTTTTCAAAAGATAGATCTTTGTTTCGTTATTGTTCATATCGTCCAGATCTGTAACTACTTTACAGTGTTAGATATGTTTTGTAATTTATAAAATTATGCAATTTAAACATTTATTCAGAGTTCACTTTTGTATACATGTGAAATGATTCTAAAAAGTATTGCTGTAAAACCATAATGTTTTATTAACCGTTAGAGTGGTGACGAGTGCCATCACGCTCGTGCGCCTACTAACTAAATTTGCCACGAGCGCGATGGCGCTAGTGAAATCAGTTGCTGTTTAGCACGCAGTAGGGTAGGTCGCTCGCACGCATCGCTAATTATTCATCTTTCTACGTGTTACATAAAGTTCAAATTATAATATTATTAGTAATTACAATATAAAAAGGATCCAGGAAAAGAAAATATTTAGCCCATAATGTCGGAATACGAAAATAATTTGAGTGAAAATAATCGTTTTTCAAGTTATGAAGAAAGTGATAGCGGGAGTGACATTGTGGTGCGCTCACAATTTGGGGTAACGCAAATTTTGAGTGATAGTGATAATAGTTACGATAACAATGATTTTGCTGATACGGAGGATGTACCGGACAGCAAAAATATGATGTGACCTTGATTTCAGTTTTTCTTATAATTTTTGTTCACAATATATATTTCCATAATTTTCTTTGTATTTTATTATCTTTGTACAAGTTTTTATTAAGAAAACACCGAAAAAATTATTAAAATTGCATAATTTTTGGAAGAGATACAGTTTTTTTTGACACAAGGGTAAGTGACATCAAAAACAAAAGATTTCTTTGGCATTTTTAAGTATATATGAGTAAAAAACCATGGCACTAAAACGGTTAAACAATATTGGTAGTTTTTATAGGTTTAATTAACGCTATTGATACTGAAAAACATTTAACATTAATAGCGTTAATTTTAGTAGAAATTATTATTTTGATTATGTCAATTAGGCCATTGTGATTATGCATGCGTGTCATCAACTTGATAGATTATATAACGAGAATTGTGTTTATTATCTTGAATGTATTGTTACGTAAAAAAGTTGATGTAACTTTGTACATAGAAAAATCAACTCATCTAACAATTGAAATACACAGTTACCTTAGGACATTGAGGAATCGTATTTACATCATGATAAGTTGCTATTCTTTGAGGAGCAAAACTGACGTCACGATGATCAACTAATTGCGTCTTCATGAAGCAGCAACTGTCATCATCATTAAAGTAGTTACGACCAAGTATGTTGAAAAATGTGCTGGCTTGTTTCGTGCATGAATATTCTGTATCAACATTGATATAGTTGTATAATGTCTTCTTCATCACCCATTGATGTGTTTTTACAGGTGTCATACTCTTTTCCAGACCTGGCGTTATTGTTGTCAATGCATATATGGGGCCTATTTGTTGTCGATCAAAGCAAACTTCATAGACAGATATGAACGAGAAGTTACTAGGATAGCCAACTAATATTGTACTCCAATACTTAAATTTGTCCGTGCTATTGTATTCGTTTGGCCCAAGACAAGTTCGATTAGTGAATTCTATGCTCGGGAGAACTGGACGATAACACTGTAATTTATCGAATGTATATAGTTCATTGTTAACTTCAAATTTGTCTCCTGCTACACATTTGGCAAGCACTTCGTTTACGCGGTAAAAGAATGAGAAATAGTTCACGTTTTCACCTTTAGGACAAATTAATAGGACAGAAGTATTAGCTAGTATTTCCAATTTCTCCCCATAATCTGTGTAGCTAATTGGGTACCACTGTTGCGTGCTTGCTACTAATATAAGCGGCTGAGTATGCACATCATATTTATTTAAATTTATGGAGCAATCTGTAAAAGAAATTTAAAATTAAATTATTATTAAAATCTATTTTTCATTTAAATTAGACGTTTTTTGAAGCATTATAATTCAATTTACCTTTAGTTTCAACTTGCTGATCCACAGGCTGCGTATAAGCAATATTGCAACATGAACTTAATGACAACAGGAAAACTATAAGGAGACTGTTCATTTTTATATTGCTTTTAATTTTAGACTTAATTTGTTAAACATGCCAAATTTTTATTTCTCCGTTCCCAACACCAAACCAGAAAATGTTATAAAGTTTTTTTTGTTAATAATATTTCAGATTTAACTTGTTAACCACGTCATTTATTAAATGTATTACATTTCTGTGAGTAACGGAATTCTTTCTTGAATGCTTGTGTCGTAACGATGATACATAGTAAAGAGATATCTATAAATTGTGAAAGAGCACCAGGGATGAACTTTGGATGTTTACTTATGTAATATTTGTTATATTTTGTTTTGTATAATAGTGACTGCCTAACATGTGTATAAATCTTTTTAAAAGTTGGCCTGAAACATGCTTCTGAGTTGTTATTTAAAATGTTTATGTACTTTAGTTTGTATTACCTTTTGTTGCCTGTAATTTTTTTTAACTGCATTATTTAAAATTAGTTGTGACAGTGAATGGGATGGAGATCACCACCCAATTTAAATTTTTAGATAAGAAAATAAGTGTGGAAAATGTGAGGGAAATTGATTGAAAGTTTTTGGAGCTTATAAAGAATTTACATTCAAAAACACGTAGATATGTAGTTTTTTGGTTTGGGTTTAAGTACGGAGAAATAATTTATTCTTCAATAAAACTATTGTTTTGTTCCATCATTTTATCAATCGTAGTCATATTTAAATGTTTCGTTATTACAAACAGGAAAAAATTAAGAAAAACACTGTTTAATAAGTACAATCAATATTTATTTCTGCAAAATAATACTTGTGTCGCTAACTATTCAATGTCATTGAAGGTGTCCAGTGTGTTACATTGTATATCACTTTGATGGTGCCCTGCCGCACCTGGTGTGCTTTCGCTGTGGAATGTCTATCCCTTTTGTTAATGTTGAAATAGAATATGAAAAAATCTTAAGAATGGGGTATGATGCAAACAATAATTTATTGATGATAATAAATCATCTTATTTTGTTCTCAGGAACCCACAGAAGCCAGCTTGCTATCTTAATTTAACAACACTTTTTATATATAATGTATAGATACGATTCAGACTTTTTTAGCAGTATTAGTAGAAGCAAGATGAAATTATAAAGAAAAATTATTGAAATATACATATTTGAGAATTATTTACATGTCAGGTTAAAAACATAATGAGGAATTTTTTGTTTTTGACAATTTTATTATCATTTTATTTATCAAAATAATGTTCCGTTAATATTATAACTGTTAGTTTATTTAAAACTAAGGACTTTTATTAATAACTTTATAAAATATTAATTTTATAATATTTTGTGGGGAATTGAATTAGGCTATTATTTCCTAAATATGTTTCTAATTCGTATCTGGTTAATGTTATTTCGTAAGTCTGATACTTATCGTGACTTTTGACCTCAATATTTATAGCGACGTGTTTACTTTTGAATAGTGACCTTCTCCTATAAAGATTAGTCGAGAAAGATCAGTATTATTGTACTGAAATTTGCCATGTTACATGGTTGTTTATTTCTGAATATGTAGATTGTACTATAATGACCTATTTATTATATATAGAAAATTACTTCAGCTTTGAAAGATTGGCCAGAATTGAAAGAATCATTTCTTTAAAAATATTTTTTAAAAATTTTTATTTTATTAAAAACTTTAACCTGTGTACAAATTTTTTTCAAATACCATAAATTTATTGCTAAAGGAATAATATGTTTTATCAACAACGTTACCAGTAATCTGTGTGTCTTAACACATTAAGTGCCATTCACGCCACTATGTTTTGTACCAATCATGAGCACACATTTTTTGTTTTTTATATTTAGAAGGTTATTGGTAACAAAAATGTCTCTCCTTAGGTGCCAGCAAAACTGTTAAAGAACACATTTTTCTGTTACCACAATTTTTTGCTGATGGTAAAGCATATACAAAATTATTAAACATATACAAATACAAAATTAAATAATACATAATATACAAAATGAATATACATATATACAAAATATTACAAAAGTAAATGCAAGTTTTTACCCGACTACAAAGTGGAAAACAATGTAATAATTTTTGAGTGTATGTATGCCTGGGTTTTTCTCTCCTGTAGCATGAACCGCTTAATGGATTTTGAAGGTTCAGCAAGGTTTTATAAGCACGACACGACATAGTGTGTGCAGTGCTGCGACTATAAGCGCACAGCAGTTAAGTAGTGCATTTACTAATGCATATAACCTAATAGTCCTTAAGTGAATTTGTATATGTATTTGAATAAGTGATATAACTTAATGTTGGAAAAAAAATTAATATTCAATCTGATTAAAATTTATAAGTACATGAATCAATGTTTGATGATTTCACGTGCAAATCATAACTTAAAATAATTTTGGCCATGTAAGTTATCTAGTTTTTTGTGTAATTAGTTTATTTGTTTTGAATAACTTTTTATTTTAAAAACAACTAAGTTAATTGAGAAGGATGCAAGAAGCAGACTATGAAAGGTTTTATATATGTTACAATATCTCCATCCATTAATATTGATTTGGCAGATTATATTATGACATATTGTTGGTTTAACTTTTGATTTATTGTAATGTTTGAAAATTGGAATGAAAACGAATAAACGGATAAAGAAAATAAAAAAAGGAAATTGTACATGTGAATTTTAATTATATTTTAAGTAGGTATACCAAAAACTTTATAAACATCTTTCTTTTTTTGATGTTGTTTTTATGTATATTTATGTGTGTATTGCTCACCATACATTAGTTTTGAATTTTCCAAACCTATTTTGATGTTTCTGTTAGATCCACAATTAAAGTAAATTGCTTTTAATTATACTAAAAAGCTCTACTGTTCTCTAAGAAATTGACACACTTTAAATAACATAATATTGTCTAAAATGTGCTCAATACAGTGGATATCACTGTATTGAGCACATTCTAAATGAACAAGCACATCTTAAATGGACAAGCCAATAGCACTTTAATTGCTTTCTTTTCAATGCAACTATCATTTTTAGTATGTACTTTCTTTGGTTCTTTTTATATAGACTGCGCGTGAGTGTTACCTGGAGCCACTTTTTTTTTAAATATTAATTTTTAGGGTTTCGTAGCAAACTAGAAACTTATATTTTCACCATGTCTGTCTGTTTGTCACAGCTGGTTTATACATATTTATAATGCTTACAACATTATGAAATAAAATCTTTAGGTAAAATGTGATGAATTTTTTTTTCATACCCAATATGTAGGATATTGTTGGATATATCTTTCAAAAATTATGAAATAAAAAGCTTTGAAGTGGTAATTTTTGTTAGAGTCAAGTATCCCGATCCCCATAAGCTACATTGTTTTTTTTAAACATCTGTTAAATATTCACAATAGTAGTACATATAATGAAATTAAAGGAAAATTATCAGAGCTAAGTAGCCTCTACTAGTTTATGTAGAACAGCCGACTAACTTATAACATGTAGTTTGGTCTGTAAAAAGTTCGTAAAAACTCCATAGCTGTGATTTAAAACAACTGCAAAATTATAATTTTTTTAATTAATATCTATGCTATATCTGTGAAAAGATATAGTAGGTAATATATTTGTATATTTAGGTGGTGAGAAATAATATTATTCTAATATGCATCAGGCCCGAGAAAGATAGAAGACGATATATTCACACTGATAAAAATTAATATCCATAAATAAGTTAATAGAAATGCTATGTACCTTTAAATGTTTAAAAGTGCTTAAATGTGTGATGAAATTTTCACTTTTTACTTTTGAACGACTTAAGGGCTGAAAGAAGTATTGAAAAAGAATGTTAACAATGTTTTTGATGGAATTTGATTATATACCTATTGCATTAACAATTTTAAAGACACGAAATAAAGAAATATAGTTTGTAAGTACGTGTACATCTGCCCATTGGTCTGTTGACGGACATCTAACGCCCATATGCACCAGACACGGTTAAGACTGCCAATCGGTCTTACTGACAGTTAAAAACGTATTTTTGTTTCTCATTAACTGTCAGTCGAGTTATTGCTATTGCTAGTTAATGTACGGTCCAATTTCTAAAGCATCCATACAAAATACGTTTTTAACTGTCAGTAAATCCGACTGAGAGTTCTCAGGCCTAAATCAATAAATCGAGCTGGATGAAATGTAGTTTTTTACAGTTCTAATTTTTTCCGACATCAATATTTAGGGCAATGGCGTTATACACGTAAAAATGAATAAAAATATGACTCCAAATAGTGGCGCGTGAATTTATGATAAAGAAGATACAAGAAAGAGATACGAGAAAGCATGTAGGTATAAGTATAAAAGAGATAGTTTCGTATTGAAGACGAGACAAATTAACTCGAGCTTTGAGGACTACTTTTAGATTATTAATAACATGTATATTTAGTATCCATAATAAAGTCATCGATTTAGGGTATGTACCTACTTATATTTACAGAAAAAATATTGTAAAATTTAATTTTCTCAAAAATTCGTCCAACGATTTTCATCATACTGTTCACATCGTTAGTTTTTTATAAACACGAATTCGGAAAAGTGAAAAGATAACGTCTCTTGAAAGTGTACATCAATCAATAGACAAGTTGTATTACAAAAATATGTACTTCAAAATTTTTAGACTTTGCAAGTTAAGTTTCCTTATTTTTGTTTGCAAAAATTCATAGCATAATTCTAATCAAGCAGGTCGCGCTTTACAGGTCCTCCACCAACACGTGCAACTCTTAAATGCATTCTGTTTTTAGTCTCGTCTCGAAAATTGCATTGCTTATTTTTATATTGCATAATTCACGTAAAGCAAATTCTTTTAAAAACTAAAGTCTTTAGTTTTCAAGACTTCAATATAGTCTAGAATTATAGCACTAAATGACATTTCTCCCTTTTCTGCTACTGAAATATTTCCTTTTATCACAAATGATATCTCTTTCTGCAAATGCAATGGATACTTCTAAATGTGAATATATTAAGCAGAGTGTACCTAGGTACATCAAATCGAACAAACTAAAATATTGCGGGACAAAATTAAACTTCTTTATAAAAATAAATAAAAATGTCTTGAAATAAATCCGGATCAATTATCGCTAAAGGGCAAAACTGAAATAATAATTAGTCTATATCAAATCTCCTAAACAAAAATACATTAAAAATCGAAAAAAAGTGTTGAGTAACCAGAAATAGCATAAAAGAAAAAAATGAGTAAAGAACAGAAGTAATAGACGGTCTGAACATTTTTTCTAAATATAAAGTATTTAAAGTATTAAAAGAAGATCAATAACATATAAGTAAAATAATTAAAATCATCTGATTTTTTTGGGGCAAATGATTTTTACTCCTTCATCTACTTTAAATCCACCATGACATCCAAACTAATTTATTTGAAAATGAATACATAAACGCTTTCAAAGTCATTATATTACGCTTGTGCTAATCCTACTTTCGGTTACCTAACTCAAAATAGGAAAAAATAAGATTATAAATTGTGGATAACTAAAAATCAGTTGGACGATTTGAAAGTTGGAAGGAATAAGATAAAAATCCGGGGAGGCTCAGAAAGAGCAAAGTTATTGAATAGTTTAATGAAATAATGAAAAAGGAGAAAACGATAGATGGTAAAGAAAAGCCAAGAACGTACTAACAAAAGTTTTGATGACACATTGGCATCTAACTTTAAAAATCACAGTGATATCGGAGCTAATATTTATTGCGAATATGAAATACCTTTGCACAGGGACATAGTAGGGATCTAGAAATGTTCAGTAAATATTGAAAAGTATTTACAGTAAATATTCGCCACGCTACTATTCGCTATAATTGCAGTAAAATTGATGTATCTCTGCCTCAAAAGTTAAAAGCTTTTGTTTTGTTAATTTTTGAAAAGAAACGTTTAGGTATTAATTGAATATTTAGGAGACCGATATGACTTTATTTATTTCATTTTCAGCTAGGCGTGAAAAAAAGCATATTCATTAGCATATCTCCTGTAATGACTCTTAAGCTACGTGTAGACTACGATACATTAGTGTATACACTCAGTGTATATAAACATCGAGTGTCTGTATGTGAACACCATTGTCTGCGATTGCGATATTTATTGCGACACTTGGTTTAGTGTCGCGACACCGAAACCGCCTTAAGTTACGTTTAGACTACGACACTTTGGGGTAAACACTCAGTACATACATCGAGTGTCTGTGTGTGTACACCACTGTTTGCGTTTGCGACATTTATTGCGACACTTGGTTTTGTGTCGCTTCACTGAAACCGTCTTATGTGTGAACGGCCAGACATTAGTGTCGCAATTAGTGTTTTAGTGTATACGGGGCTTTAAGTGTGAACGGTACAGACATTAGTGTCAGATATTTGTGTCGCAATTAGTGTCGTAGTCTATACGAGTCTTTATGGCGTCACGTTTATTTCACGTGGCGATTTGGCTGAAGAGCGAGTTGACCCGATAATGAAGCAAAAATTCTTATTTGTTTGACATTTTCAAATTTAAACAAAAACGAATAAACATAAACATAGAGAGGACGGACAAAATTAAAAATAATATAAACAAGGTCAAGTCAGCAATTTTTTCCAAACTTTACAAAAAAGACACATGCTCAAACAATTCTATTTCATTAGAAATACATTATAATTTCAGAGTCCGGCACTTCCCTACCTATAGCGTATGATAATCGTCGTATACAGTAGTATTTGTATGATGGATGCGCGAGTGGCGCGTGACTAAATGCGTACGTCGACCCTAGTTTAGTAGCAGCATTCTTTGCTTCCTGTCAATAATATGTCATTATTCTAACATAGACATATTTATATGTTAACATATACGTCATAAACATGTATATTGAACATTTTGCTGGGTAGGTATTTGGCCAATGCCTTGTATATATGTATATAATACGCTTAACGTGAGTGTACATGCGTAAGTTCAACGCTAATACAGGTGTTGTTAGTAAATATTAACTATGTGGATTACTCAGTATGTCCAAAGCTATTTTTGTTACTAAATTTGAACCAACACGAGCTACTGGGGTTTCCGCTTTCAATAAATCAGTAGTTGAGGTTTTCTCATGACCACATTTAGTGCTGTGCCGAAATGGAGACTTTAAGTTTCCAAGAATAAGAGCAGAATCTTGATACAGAAGAGAAAAAGGCAAATAAGTTCCCTTTCATCGTTTGAGTGAAAAAGGACCGACAGTGATGGTAAGCGTAACAAGAACAAATATGCTTGAGAGAAGTAAACATACGTAAGATCAGTTTAAAGGGAACCTGATCATGATCAAATTATCTTTTCTAGCCTTTAACCTTGAGTTTCTTCGTATTTTCCATTTGGAAATAGCAACGCTGTATGTTCTTTTGATACATGGGAAATCTAGAGAAACTTCCTCATCATCGCTCATCAACTATCCTAATTACAATATGCCTATAAGCCTTTAACATTTAGTATTTTGACTTAATTTTTTTCTTAAGAGACACAAAGAAAGACATGTCACACTTGTTTCATTATAAAATTGTATACTATCGTTAGTTTTAACACAGAAATAATAAATAAAGTCCAAATTATATATTTCGTTTCATGTATTCTTTTTGTTAATTGTAATTAAACAGTTGTTAAATTAATTATAAATGAAGGGTACTTAAGAAGAGTTACTTTAATTCATGGTTAATATACTGTATCATACAGTACTATTTGTTGCTTCTGTATGGTACTTTGCATGATAGATTTAATGAATTTTTAAGATACTTACTGAGTGGATTTTATATGTATATTGGCTGTCCGTACCGACTTTGCCTGGGCAAAAAGTAACCACTGTATTTTGTTTTATTCGCTATTTAAAATAATAATTATCTACGGTTAGCGATTTTCCAAGACGACACTGAAATATCATAGATTTTAAGTATGTGTATTATGAATATTAAATATAAATTACTATGTCTCTAACTTTAATTAATTTCAAAATACCCATTTAATTTCCATCCCCTATTTCATCTCTTTGTATCCACTTTAAAAAATCATTTCACACATATATATATGTATATATATATATATATATATATATATATATATATATATATATATATATGTATATAAACAGGCAGCAGAATGGTGGGAGTCGTAAGCCAACAGTAAATCAATTTCAATATTCCCACAGACAAACAGTCATTAAAAACGTATCAAAAATATGTAAAAGTACCAATTGGCAAGTTGATGATAATTTTATTTATTTCTTAATTCTTTTTAATCTCTTTTTAATCGTAAAATCCCACTAGTGACTAATATTACCCCCATTCAGTTTGATTGTGAAGATTATACTGGGTAGACAGTTATTGAAGAAAATGCTGTTTATTATATTGCCGGCTACGTGACAATGACTTGACAGAAGATTATCTAAATTTTTTACTAAACGTTAGGGGAAAGTAGGGTAATTGCGCATGCGGGGTAATTGAAAATATCACGCTTCAGCATTTCACGCTTCTGCTCCGCTTACGACTCGCCGTTGTTGGCCATCGGCAAGGAGAGGTGGCGCGCATTGTCACGGTAAGAATGACAAAATGTTTTTAGCAATTTTATTGTAATTTTAGCTACTCATGTCGTGCAATGAATGTATTGATTATTTATACTTACTGCATACGCGAATTTGATTAACACAGTCTCTTATAAGTCCACTTTAAGTTATTACATAATTTATATTGAATATTAAAAGTATTTTAGGTGGCAGCCATTTTGATTTTAATTATCAGTTTCGGATAATTGAGAACGACTTGTGGGTGGTAATTGAGATCGTTCCCAATTACCACGTTGCATAAAATTTTGTACAACAAGACTTGTTGTTTCAGATGCCACGAAAATATATAAAAAAGATCAGTCGCGGCTATAATCTGGAAAATCTCAGACAAGCTCGATGATTGAGCTTGATGAAGTTGATGATGTCAAAAATAAACGACTTACATATGGACAGGCATCCGTACAGTATTCAGTTCTGAAGTTTGCAGTATATAAACCGACAAAACTTGGAGTTTCCAAGTTGCCACAGAAAGGTCTATGTACTGTATTCTTTAAAGGACATGAATATGAGTTACTAAAACACATATTGGATTGGTACAAAATGTTTTATGGTATAAACCTGACAACATTACGGAAAATAGCTTATAAATTTGCTGAGAAATATATGGCAGGCAAAGAGTGGTACTACTCATTTATGTACAGAAATTCATCCATTTCATTGAGAACACCAGAAGCCAGTTCGTTAAACAGAATAACTGTTTTCAACTCTAACGAAATCAATATATTTTTCGAAAACTATGAGAAGATCCGCAGTACTTATCATTCTTAATATTGATGAAATAGGCGACACTACAGTGCACAAAATCTCTAAAATATTAGCACCGAAAGTATTGAAGCAAGTTGGTAAAGCCACTAGTGGTGAACGTGGCATAACCACCACAGTTGTCTGCGCATTTAGTGGAACTTGCGTCCTATCAATATTTATGTTCAAAAGAAGAAGGATGTCTCCTATTGTGATAAAAGGGTGTGATAACAATATGATTGCGATAGTCTCAGGCTCTGGTTGGATTAACGAGTCTCTGTTTATTGACTACCTTCGTCACTTCATATCCTTCGTGAAATCAACCAAAGAAAACCCGGTGCTAGTAATACTGGATAACCATGAGAGTCATATTAGTTTGGCTGCTTATCAAATTTACCGTGATAATGATGTACTCGTTACCTCTTCACGCGTCTGATAACATGCAGACTTTAGACCTTACATTTTTTAGTTTATTACAATGCAATCGAGAATGTGAGCTTTACATGGCTAATAATCCCGGAAAACGAGTCAAAATTGAGGGGGAGGTGGAGGGGACGGGGAGGGGGAGGTGGAGGCGAAGGCGACGGCGAAGGCGAAGGCGAAGGCGAAGGCGAAGGCGAAGGCGAAGGCGAAGGCGAAGGTGAAGGGGAAGGAGAACTCGAAATACACCGAGCATCGCTCGGTCACCTGGTACTATATACATACATATAAATATATATATATATATATATATATATATGTATATAAATATATATAGATATATATATATATATATATATATATATATATATATATATATATGTGTTCAAAAAGTATCGCGAATTTTGAATTTTCGCGGGTTACGTATATTCGAATTTTGATTTTTTTGTGGCGTTATGTTGGTACTCATGTTTCTCACTTATGCCGACAAGTTCGGCCATTTTGAATGTTCAGTTAATTGTTGACAGCTGCTTTGCTTGCTCTGCTTACTCGTCTTCGATTTTTACCTATTCAAAAAAATGGAACAAAGAACCTGTATCAAATTTTGTGTGAAAAACGAAAGTAAGTGCGCGGATGCATTCCGAATGTTGGCTGTGGCATACGGAGAAGCTACCTTGGACCGAAGCAACTTTTATCGGTGGTACAAAATGTTCTCAGAAGGCCGTGAAGATGTGAACGACGAAGAGCTTGCCAGACGCGCGAGCACTTCAACAACAGACGAAAAAATTGATGAAGTGAAGAAAATGGTATTGGCCAATCGTTGAATCACCGTTAGAGAAGTTGCTGAGGACCATAGACATATCGGTTGGCTTATGCCATTCGAATTTTATCAATGATTTGGGCATGAGACGGGTCGCCGCAAAATTCGTACCAAAATTGGCTTTTGCACCACGATAACGCCCCTGCTCACACATCGTTGCTTGTGCGCGACTTTTTGGCCAAAAACAACACACTAATGATGCCGCAGCCACCGTATTCCCCAGATCTGGCCCCCTGTGACTTTTTCTTGTTCCCGAAACTGAAGAGGCCCATGAAAGGACGACGCTACGCTACGATTGACGAGATAAAAACGGCATCGAAGGAGGAGCTGAACAAGATAAAAAAAATGACTTTTTGAAGTGCTTCGAAGATTTGAAAAAACGTTGGCACAAGTGTATAATATCTCATGGGGATTACTTTGAAGGGGACAAAATAGATAGTCATGAATAAATAAATAATTTTTGAAAAAACACAAAATTTGCAATACTTTTTGAACACATGTATATATATATATATATATATATATATATATATATATATATATATATATATATACATATATTCATATAAAACATTAGGTCGACAACTAATAATGAAATACTAATTATAACATTATTGAAGTGAAAACTTCTTTAGCATCGTTGTGATTTGAAAGTCGATGAAACGAAAAAGCGACAGTAAAAAGAGACAGACGCATAAATGTTCGTGGTTCTCTTTGTGCTCTGCTTCGTACCCCCTCCACTCGTGCTTACCAAGGCATAGCGAGAGTTTGCTTGGGTCTCAGCGTTGTACGTGTGTTAATACGTGTTTATGCGCGCAATTAAAAATTATATTGTGAATAATGATTGTGAGTACTTGTATGAAAATTTTCATAAACTTTAAATTTGTGTGTATTCGATCATTTTCTGAATTAAAAAGAAAACAAGATGTGCAAAAAAATTAAATAAGAGATAAATTTAATTTAATTATAAAATTAGATGAAATTTATCAATTTTAGTTTTTATCAAAATTAAAAATTGATATTAAAATTTAAAATTTTTGAAGGTTTCACTTCTACCACGTGTGAATTGCACACATGATTTTTTTTTATCATATGTACTTAGAGGTATGATACACATCTCATAGAAGATTGGATTAAGTGCATTTTATGTTTAAAGTGGGTTCACGAAGATTGTACTAGTGGCGAGTCGAGCAAAGGATACATACGTGATTTTTGTGAAACTTCATTATGCTGATTATAATAATATATCTATTAATTGTGGATTTTTCTTAAGTTTCTAATTACCCCTATACATTAACAATTACCCAACACACAGTTTTTAATTACCCCACAGGCGCAGCGTAAAAAGAAACGGCAAGGATTTTGTTTTTCATTAAAATTTTATTGATCCATGTGATTTTTATGTTATTTTCTAAGGTTAATTTCTTGACAGAAGGTCAAAGTTTAGTTTTGAATAAGAATTGACAACAAATAAGGTGGCTTTGCTACTATTATTCTTTATTTCCGTTAGGTGTGTCCAATTACTCAACTTTCCCCTAAATCAAAATAAAGATTAACTCCTAAATTTACATATATTTAAAAAGTATATCGTTTAGGACAGAAAATTAAAAATTATTAAAATTGTGTAACTTGTAATAATTTTAGCCTTACAAAAATACTATCTTTTTAGATCCTAATAAATCCAATAACTGCCAAGTTATTAAATTAAATCGTCTATTTTTTCAGCTTTTTAAAACTATTTTTCAGCAAAAGCGATGTGGCTCACAAAACTTACATTCAACCAGCCTTAGAAATAGAACAAAGCTTTCATGTATGGATACATTAAAATGTTTTATGAAATTATTATTCTTAGAAATAATTGTTGTAACTACAAATGACAAATACAATAGTTGCCACTTTTAATGATTTTCTATGAGCTTGTTATTAGTTATCCTTAAATGTTGTGTTAGTCCTGCTAGGCCCTGCCCAGAAAAAAAATGCTGGGTATGCCAAGGTATATACATGTATATATATATATAACGATGTGTATATGAGTCGGGGATAGTGGGGAGTATTGTTGACAGTGTTTCAAATTTACAATTTTGTATGAAAAATTGTGACGCTTTTTATATGAGTTGGTGGGCGTAGTGTCCTTTTTCCTTGTGTCTGTTCTATGTTTCCGCCTTTTTTCCATATTTTTATAGAGTAGACAAGTTATAACCAAACGGATAACGGATATGACACCAAGTAGCGGCACGCGTGAATTGATTATGAATGAGACGGAAAAACAAAAAATATGTACATAAACTCGTGCTGAAGATGAATTACCTTAATTTTGATGATCACTTTTAGGGTGGTGATGACATATTTATATAAAACCATTGACTTATTTATATAGAAAAATATTATAAAATAATTTTTTTTCTAAAGTTTGTTCAACAATTTCCTTTAAATTTTTTACATCTTTAGTACTTTATAAACAAGAACACAGAAGAATGAAAAAATAATGGCTCTTGAAAGGGTATATCACAAAAATCTGCAATTAAGAAGTGAAGAACTTTCTTAACACATTTTTTAATCCTAGACTGTGTGCTCCATGCGGTTTGAATAATATTTCTTACCTTTCATTTTAATTTCTGTTTTCTTTAGTTGTTCAAAGTGGGATATTTATGAAAATTTCTCCAAAAAGTCTTTTGTGGTTTTTACATTTTTTATTTAAGCACAACTCCCAACACTTTGGCTTTTACATTGTGAAAAATAAAATATATAAGTATAAATTGTTGGTCCATTGCACTTTAAAATATATTTATAAGTATAAATGTTTGGTCCATTGCGCTCACAAGTCGTTAAAAAAACCCTAAGCAACGACTGCCGATCGGCATTCTAAGCATATCACTTTTTGCAAGCATAATCATGTTGCAACTTGTCGAACGCTTAAAGTGATAACTAAATAGTGCAGTGTGATATTTAAGCAGTAGTGTTAATATTGTCATGCAATAATTAAGTTGTTATTATGATAATCCGTTATTAACTGTTAAAAGTTGTTAAAATTTTGTTTTTATAGTGTTTTGCTTTACTATTTACGCTGTAGTACAATCAATGATGAACAAGAATGTTTTTTGTAGTTTTTGTTCAAAGAGAACAAAAAAGACAAGCGCGAGGCTGTATAACAGATCCCTATGCCACAGAATATTTAAGAGTTTTTGACTCCAGTTCTTGAATTTGTGTGTTAGATGTTTAACTAATGCCTGTGAAAACAACAGAAAAGTGGAAATGCCAAACAGAAGAAATTGAAAACACACAGTATCGCATATCGTGTGTACTTTCAATAGGGAGAATGAGGCTCTCGACTAGGATCTTCCTAACGGAAACAGAGAGATAAGGGCGGTATCCATATAGCGTTTTGAGATGCATGAAGCAATATTTCATTATGAATATGTGTTTATGAAATCCATTAACATGTTTATAAGTCCGTTATGATGCCTATATTCTTGGCGAGTTCCTTCATAGGAGTGACCTGCCCGTTTATGGCGAGCTTCCGTCTTTCTGATCTTACTACCTGAGCTTTACTTCCCTTAATTAGAAAACAGGATTTGGAAGGGTTTAATAATAAGACATGTTTACACGACTAATTCCACATTTTTATCAGATCTTAATTAATCTTGTCGTTTACTCTGTCTTCATCTCCTATACGAAAAGGTTTGTACAGCTGCGTGTCATGAGAGCAAAAATGGGTTTTAACTTGCACTAATTTGCTCGAAATATTTGACACAGAGTAAAAAGTAGCGGCCCGTGGATTGACCCTAGTGGTACACCTCTAGAAACGACATGAACATTAGAGGTAAGAGATTGATTACCATCGAATACTTTGACATACTGACACCGTCGTTTAAAATAGCTTTTGAATCATTCACACGCGCATTCCGACAAGCCATAGTATTGTAACTTAACCATTAAAATTGGCACGTGAATAATCCAAAAGATCAACAGCAGTAACTTTCCCGTTACCAGCCTCGGATAGAATATCATTAGTAATAGATATGCTGTGTTGATAAGGGAAACCTGAATGAATAAGGTGAAGTGCTTTTACGTATACTAAAATTATTTTAAGCTAATTATCAACAATTTTTTGTTATGATTTTAGACATTGCCCGTAGAATCTTCATCTTTAATTTTTTTTGATAAAACATCTCGCAAAAACTGAAATAAATCATTGTTATGCGGGAATATAGAAGAAGATCAAGAAAGAAGGGGATGTGGGGTGAGGTAGGAGTTCCTAATTGAAATCTGAAATTTTCTGAATCATCCACGTGCGGTGTGTGATCTAAGGTGAAGTAAAATATATTTCATATTCACTAATTGTAGGAGTTTTTTAATTTACACTGATATAGACGTTTGTATTTTGTAGTAATCATTTGATTTGGTTATAACAGTTGAAATATGACAAAAGGTATATCCCGCCAAACAAAGTAATATTATATTGGGATGCAATTTAATTTTATTGTTAGTAAAGTTACTTTGCCCTTATATGTCTATTATTTTAATTTTAATTCAATATCTATTTTTCGTCTCCTATTGTTATACCATTCCAAAATAAGTCATCTTCAATGCATATTAATAAGTATAGATCTTTATTTGTACAGTATCCATTTTCTGAACTTAGATCTTATTTCCTTTAAAATCAGTCTATTCCTATATCATCCACAGATGGTGCTTGATTTTAAAAAGACTCTTGAAAATATTGAAGTCAACAGAAAGACCAGGCTGAATTTCATGATCAACATTTATTTTTCCAGTCTTAAATATTTTAAAGCTCCTTGCATTTATAATTGTCCCATTATGAAAAAAAGATAGTATATTTGATGCTCTTCTAAAATTTTCCCTTAAAAATGGAAAATATTTTAATATTTCTGTTAAACTGACTGTCGATATCCATCGCTAAGGGTTTTTTTTGTATCAGAACTATATTAAAGATGGTGAAAAAAACTGTTGGCGTATGCATTTTATCTATTTAAGTGTACATTTAAAACAAAGCTTTTTTGGGTGATAATTCATAGGTTTACAATGGTTTTCCCCTTAAAGGTTTGATGACTGATTTTGATGACTGGTTTGATTTAGATTTTGGGGCGCTGATTACGGAAAAAATGCTAAAAATTCCATCACGTCAAGATTAACAACGTTTGACCATATCTAAGAGTAAGACATATTAGAAATATTATAACACAAGCTTCGAAAACTCTGTATTCGCACATATTAGCAACTGATGCTGATGTTAAATGTACGATTAAATTACTTTCTATCGAATCGCTGACCTTCAATGGAAAGATGGAATATTGACCCAAGTTTTACGAGTCATTTAAAACAAAAATTCATGATAATGATAGATTGACTCGCAGCGTATGCAATATTTGGTAAAGAAACTTGCGGACGGTGCTTCAAAGCTTATCGCTGTTTTGTACCTACCGACGAAACATATAGCATAATTTGAGATAGCTTAGTTAAAAAATATTCATCATTCAACTAACCTAAAATTTTGTTAACATTTAAATCTTTTGGTCAGATTTTTCCAATATGTTGCCAGAATCCATTAAGCTCTGTGTAGTATGTGTGGTGGAGAAGGAATGACGGATCATTTTTGTCAGTTCACTCCATTATCAAAAAACATATTTAATACAGGTTGTAGTTATGGAGTGAGAAATTTTACTGTCTGATTGACATCTGAAATTTTTTAACGTTATTTTCATGTTTTCATTAAACATGAAAATAACGTTAAAAAATTTCACTGGTCCCACTAATCTACGAAGCCCAAATCTTTACTCACATTAAAACGTTGCGTTGAAAAGTTAACAAACCTACAAATCATTAATTTTAGAATTTTACTATGCGCTTAACTTTCATGCGTAAATCATTAATGGCAGAAATTATAGAAGAATTATATTTTGTTTGCAATCTTGGCATTGAGATATTTGTATATTATCTATATTAATTTATGGTGAAGTACATTGCTGAAGGACGCAAAACTAAATTGTAAACGAAATAATTTTTACAAAAAATACAACGCAACCTAGGTCGTGGCAAAGAAATTAAAGAAAGTAGAAATAATACTACATCACGAAGTTTCATTTAATTGCGATAATAATTATTTAGGGACTTTTTTTAATTTATTACGTTTTTAATACGGACTAAAAAATGTGAAATAATTTCTTCTTGCCTCATCAAAATGTATAACCCGATACAGATTTATAAACAGAAGGGAATCAAGCATTGTTAATTATAACAAATACCCCTATTGGAACTGGGTTTTCATATAGATCACATTTTTAAGTTTTTTTTATTTATATATTTTTAAGTCCTTTTTATAAAATTGTTTGCTTTACTTTTCGATAGGATCATTTTTATGTTGGGAATCCCCAAATATAATTAGCACTTATTGAAATAATTAACGATTTAATTTAAATCCAAATCAAGTTAATAAAGATATTGAATGATTATTAAACCTTTCTGCTACTGATTTTTATATTATATACCAGTTTACAGCAATGATAAGAAAGTAAGGGTTTTGTCCGGGAGAAATGTATGAACCGTAAGAAATCGGATATAAATATTTGTAGAAAATATTATATTTTTTTGCGACAAGCAATAAAATCTTAATTTTTGCTTAATTTAATTAATTTTATTGTAACACAATAGAACAAGGTGTAATTACTTGGAGCACAATGCATGACTATGTTTTTGTTTTTGTTTTATAAATAAAAAAAGTTATTTATTTGTGAAAAATGTCAGGTCATCACGTAATTACACTTAAGAAAGGATTGTGTTGAAAGAATTTTTCTTTTTGCAAATGATTGTACTAAGTAAATATATACACACTTGTAAATTTCCATGTATAGAGAGTATACATAAAAATACAATTATTTGATTTAAGAAGTTTGTTAAATTGATTCAGCAAACCGATTTCCGTTGTTTCCAGAATACAAAATAAGACTTATGATCGTCTTATTTGCCAATGAAATCTATTGTAAATAAATTATATTAACGTAAGTTTAAGAGTTACATATCGTGCACTAATAGCATTCCAAGCGGTAAGTGGTGCCATATTATTTCCCAAAAAAAAGTCGAACGTATTTCTGATTTAGTGCTTATATTAATATTTTTATGGAGGTTGTATTTATGATTATGAAACCTCCCATATAAAAACGATTAAGACAATGTTGAGAACAAAAAAATGATAGAATATTTAGTTATTTCTCTGTAATTGAGTCTCAAATAAAAAAATGTAGTTTATTTTCGTCTTGTATTTTATAATTAATTTTGCAGGTAACAGTCGTGTAACGTGGAAGGAGGTATGATGACAAAGTTATCGTTGCTTAATCTAAAGAATTTACTCCTGGTGCTGACATCTGTTTTCTTCGTTGGAATATATGTAAATTATATTATCAACGTTGTTGGATTTCCCACATTACTATTACTTTATATATCTTCCCTTTACAATCTGGAAGTATCTTCAGCTAATAAGCTCAAGCATATATAGGTAGCGTGCGGCTATCGCGGATAATCGCTTTTGTGATGAGTCACATTCGTCACTGATTTATAGATTATATTATACAAAATGATGTTGTTATTAAAATAAAAAATTGACGAAGTAATATTGGAGTTCGTATTTTCTATTAATAATTAAAATAAGTGAGAATCTATCCATTTCAATTTAAGTTGTTTCTAACAATTTAAAGTTATTACTAAGGTACTTCTTTGTCAGAAAAAAAAATTACGTGACTATTGATGAGAAAAGGGACCATATCTTCAATTGAGATGAAAATTTTTGTTTGTAATATCCTGATAAATCCCACTAAATATGTAAGCTTTTCAAAATTTCCTTTACTTAAAAGTTATGAATTTCCAAAATCGTAACCGTTTTGGATAGAACTGTGTTCGAAATTTAGAATTAGTCAGGGTTTTTCAATATTTGCCTTAAAGTAATCCTATTTTTGAAATTAATTCTTTTGTAATGTTATTTACAGCCACCTTTAAACCAAACTTAGATAGGCATAGAGAGATGTCAAGGGGGGCGGAAAGCGTTTGCATTTTAGAAAGAAAAAACAAAAAAATATCCAAACAACATTAACAAATAACATTACACTGTAATGTTTAATTAACATGCATAAAATTAATGAAATTAAATATCATATTCACTATTATTACCATAAACTTGCGAAAAATTTGACGTTTTGGTGTACATTTTTTGTTGAGATATCAGTTTGAGTGTGTAAAACTATTGTGTCTCACTGTTAAAAGGTAAGTTTGTGTATTTACAAACTTCAGTTACCATTTGTATTTAATTTACTAAATTAAAGGGGGGGGGGGGCATGAACAAGTAAAAAGGGGGGGGGGGGCATGACAATATAATTTATAGACCGGGGAGCCTCAACAAAAAAAAGGTTGGGAAACTCTGTTGTAGATAGTAAAAATTCTGTGCAAAAAAGGTTCCACGCATTTTCGTGCATCGTGATATGTGACATTGAATAATTTTATTACCGTAGACGACATTAAATGCATATTACATATTAATTTTGAAGATTTTGATGATAAAATCTTCAAAATTATTATCCAGATATGAGTATCTCCTCTTTGTTCTTGATTACTATTTATTACCTCGTAACTTATTGACATGTTAGTAGTGTGATCAGATTATTACTTTTTTTATATTTCTCAAATTAATTTTTTTTCTTTTTTGTGAACTATCTACACTTATATATTACTTACTGTGAAAGACGAAGACGAAGCGAATTCAATTAGCAAGCGCCCTTTAGCTGCGATATCCCAATAGAAGTTCTAGTTGGAGAACTAGAAAATTAGGACTTGAAAAAGCTAGGGTTGAAAAACTGGGTTTATATTCCACAATTAATGTAATAAAATATATTTTAGTCTAGAATATAAATTTAATTACGTAAGGTCAAGCCATTAGACATCACGTAAATCCGTATATAAGTTTCAAATTAAATTGGAATTTCGCCACGAGCTATTCATTTGTTTATTTTTGAGGTATATATATATATATATATATATAAATATATATATATATATATATATATATATATATATATATATATATATATAAATATATATATATGAATGTCGATTTTTTCTTCTTTTTTTATCTATTGTCAGCATAGATCCGTTGAATGATATTAAAGTTTATCTATGTTCAGCTGTTAATGAAATAATCATACCACCTGTAGAATATATATAACATCATTTATTAGTGAACAATTAAACTAAATATTTAAAGTTAATTTCAGTGTATTCTGCTGCATTTTGGAAAAGGTTTTAAATAATGAAAATAAAACAAATCTTATTATAGTCAGTGATACATATTTCTTTCTTACTTACAATTTTTGTCATCTTTCAGACATTTTTTAAATTCTATTTGTGTAGAATGCTATTTTTGTTGTAAAAAAGGGTGAAATTTCTTTTTTCTTTCATCGTACATTACTCTTTCATTTTCCCCAATAAAAAACATTGTAGCAAATGAAACAGAATAATAGTTACGTAAGGGGGAGGGGTGAGGCGGAGTAGTGGTAGGGATGTGGGGTGGTATCCTAATTCAAGTCATGAAGTGAAACATTTTTAATATTCGCTAATCTTGGAAGTTTTTTAATCTATTCTGCATTTACATGTGAAAGCCGTTGATGGTTAAGACCTATAGTAATCGTCTGACTTGGTTGTAATAGTTCAAAATATCTGATACCATGTACATACTACCAAACAAAGAGTAATATATTATTTGGCGGTAATTGTATTTTTGTTGTTGATACAGGAATCTTACCCTTATGTGTCGATTTTCTTTTGAATTGGGATTCAAATATAACGTGAAGAGGAATTTAAAACGCGACAGCTTTTGTTCTCCATTGTGGTCTCATCAAAAATAAAGTTACGATCGACTTCGATTGTAATTTTTTGACGAAGCCGCATCCCGCTCTATTGTTTATAATTCTTTAACGCATTCAAATGTGATTAGTAGATTCGGCGATGATATGCGTGAGGAATGACCCTGAATAGCGATAATTGAAGATAAACATCAATCTCTGCGGCTCATATCAGCAAATTAGATTCAGTTTGGGAATTGGTACAATTCAAGTACAGAAAATTTATATGGACATTTAAGTGTTAGGAAGTTTTGTGCTAAGTGGATATCCGCGGTCTGAACGAAGCTCAAAGGCACTATTGTTTTCATTCGGGTAGCGAGATCTTAATGAAATTCGGCGGTGGTCATTCAAATGTTGTATTTGACATTATTACTGATGTCAAAAGATGGATATACTATTACTAATCCGAGATTGTTAGATAATTTGCATACTCTCCTTCCGAAGATAGCCTACGAAAGTAAAGAAAGGAGGAAGTGCTGTAAAAAAGATGATCGCATTGTTCTTCAGATAGACTGAATACTATGCAAAGATTGTGCTGGAAGATAATAGGATAACTATGATATACTGAATGAGTAATTGTTTATATTGTATTTAGGAAAAAGTTCAAGAATAATGCCTTTCAATAATATCTTCTTTCATCACGACAATACCTCTGCACACTTAGCCAGAGAAACTACCTAATATTTGACTACGTCGGTTGTAGAAATCATGTGTAATCCGTCACACATGATTTCAGCCCCGAACTCGTACCATACGATTTCTATTTCTTCCCAAGAATGAACAGTGAACTGCGAGGAGCAAGATTTCCGAACGCCAAAGTTTTTAGACAAAGGAGGAACGGCCGATAATTTAAATTTTTTTGGGGATTTAGTCGGTCACGAAAAGAAATTATATTTAATGCAGTGTGAAGTTATGAACAGAGAAATCATCTCTTTGATTGATACCTTATTTTTTATGTCACTTTGGTATTTTTAATAAAAGTAATCTGATCCCACTAACCAACGGTGTCTAAACATTTACTAGCATTAGAACGTTGCGTACCAAACTTAATGAACCGAAAACTAATTTACTTTAGAATTCTGCTCTCCGATTAACGTATCAATCATTAATATTCAATGACAGGAAAATTATATTCTGTTCGCGATCTCGGTACCGAAATATTTGGACAATGTCTATATAAATAACACGGTAAAGTTCATTGTTGGAGAGCGTAAAGTCAGATTATAAAGGAAATAATTATTACAAACAGTTAAGACGGATCAGACATTTTGCAAGCAATCAATTAAACGGTAAGAAACCATTAATTTTTTTTTAAATTTTTGAATCTAAGGTATGTCTATCCGTTTCAAAATTAAATAAATGGAAAGAGTTCTTAAATTCGAAAAAAATACGGTCTCTGAAGTAATATTTAAAACGAAACCGGGTGATAAAGGAAACCAATTTGAAAAAAGTCATACTAATCACTATAGAAAATTTTCTTTTTTTAATAATTAATAAATATTAACAATTATATGAAGAAAGTAAGAGTGGCTGAGAATATTAATTATTAAATAGTTTCCATATTAATATATAAAAAAATTGGAACAACATTTCTTTTCTCAAAATAGGAAGAAATAAAGTACCATCGTTTAACTGATGACACTGCGACTTCAGTTCAATTGTAAAATTACTTTCAATCTTTCTGAGAAAATTTTTTTGTCAAAAGCGAATCTCCATTTTGAAATTATTTTCTTATGCTTCATTAAATTTCCAAGAAGATATCATTTAATGCCAGGTCTTTGAAGATGTTGCAGTGACCGAACAGGGCGAAACATATTTTTTATTAAAACACACGTTCAAAGTTTTGTATATTCTGTTTACAGACGTCATTTATATGATTAGAAGTAATTTTTTCAAATCATAATTGAATAGTTATTTTTATGGGGTCAATTGGGGTTCCTATTTGTGTACAAAGTTCTTTTTGACTATTTCTTTCATGCTAGTTTCGAAGAAAAAATAAAGTAAGTTATAAATAAGAAAATAAAAATAGTTCTCGTGGAGAAAATAAATTTCACATTTCCAATGAAATTTCTTCCAGCAACGGTCCTATTTACTTTTCATAAAAATATTGTGCAAATAGTTTGATTATCTGTTCATCAAATATCCTGATCTAATCAATATATCGCAAAATGATCCTGAAATTAGTCCCATTATATTTAATAATGATCTATTGACTGAATATAATGAAACTTCTAACACGTTCAAGATTTATTACGTATAAAGTTATCGATTTTGCAAAAACTCGCATTTGCTTTTTAAAGGATCGTACGGATACGTGACATTTATTTAATTATATTTTTTTGTCATTTCATTTACGCGCGGATGTTTTACTTGACTTTCTCCGTCTGGTATCTGGTTTTCCACATAAGTATTCTAAATACCTATCTTTACTCGGTGTTTAGTGAAACGATCCTTTGTCCCGTCGATGGTGAGCAATTTTATGTGTGACTTCTATGGCGTTCCATTCCAAATTTCATAAAGAAATACTTTATATAATTTTTTCTATAAGGTTAAATATAGGGTCTGAGATAAAATGTATAACAAGATAATTATGATATATAATACAACTTTTCACTTCAAAGAGACAGGCAATTTTCTTAGAAGTTTAAATCTTTGAAAAATAAATTTCATGTAATAATATTATTAAAGGAATTAATAAACGCACAGTAATGGCTATTTTCCTCTAAAAATCCATCTTATGTAAGAGACGAAAATTATTATTTTTTTATGAAAAATGTGATGATGTTGTTAATACTGGTTTTCCATGTTTTTTTTCTGTGGGTTATCTTACCAATATATTTTCTTAATATTAGGGAAAATGTAACTATACATAAATACGTTATGATTATCATGTAATAATTATTTTACTATTTAGCAGTTTTTTATGGATTTGGTATTTTTATTATAATGTGAAAGATATGTCACATAAAATATAAAAAAATACCAGTTACTTAAAAAATCGGTCAAATGTAACACTTGCACAATAAGTATTCCTACCATATTAATAAAAATGCACACATGAATATTAAAAATAATGCACCCCGACTGTGTGTTTAAAATGCGCCCATCTCTTACATCAACTGCTACAGCGCATTATTATGATGTATGATTGTGTAGCAAAGCGAATACATCCTTCTTGATATGGCTTTTAACAAACTTTAGCCATTACGCCATTCAAAATGCGTTGAAGTGCTGATTTCGAATCAGTTCCTTACGAAATAAAACAATTTTATATACCTGTATACACTTACAATCAGATTAAAGCAAAAAGATTGCAATTAAACACTTATAAAAGTAGTTATAATTAAATAATATTTATAATTTGTTATTTATATTCACATCAAAATAATCCTCCAAAACAGGTTTCATAATTTTGGATTCAATCAAATCACTATATAAATTTGCCTCATTTCTTTCCGTTGTCTTTTTGCAAAGAAACAGGGGAAACATTTATTTGGTGTTTAATCGTTTTGTTGTTGTTGGGCACAAAGCAATACTTATAGTAACTTTGTTGTTTCAACCCGCTATTTCAAAAAAGGCATGATTCAAATAAAGAAAAAAAGTCTATGGTGCTAAATTAATTGAATATAGAAGTTGATGGATAAAAAAATATATAATTTTTATGCTATTTATATATTAATAAAGAAATAATGAATAGAAACAAAAGAGATGTTGGTTATTATCATTATTTTTTTCATATTCATAGTTTGCTGAAGTTGTTGGATATGCAAAGACCTCTGTGTAGAAATTGTGGTACTCTGCTGGGATATATTTTTCTAGCTTCTTCAAATCTGTCATTTTTTTTTCATTGATTACTTGCATGCACTTTACCAGCATATGCAGGAGAAGTATTACTTGATGGTAAGGGCGGCCTGGTGTCTGCCCTCTGTAATAACTGGAATTCATGACTGACTAAACAATTTATGGATGCACGAGTTGTCACAAGATCTGGTTTAGACTTGAGAAATGTGACACTGGAAATAGCAAAAGTCACTGTTTTGTCCTTGGGTACTCCTCTACCGAAGGAATTAACAGATAGCACCAGTTTCTTATAATGGTTTGACCACCTTTTTTATGTCTATAATATTTTCAGTTTTGGGTCTTTTTATTTGAAAATTTTTATTAGTTACTATTATATTATTCAGCTGGTGTGTAAATTCTGTATTTTTTTCGAATATGCCTCTTTGCTGTCCCAAACATTCTATCGTTTGGCGGGAATGAATGACCTCTTTTAGGTATGTAATATTGTATTTCTTTAATATTATTATTTTGATCAGCTACCAATGATAAAAGAGTACGGACCATGACATGATTGCGATTTTGGCCAGCATAAATATTTGAAAACAGATGCAGTTCTCTAATATCATTGCCAATATTTTTTTTAATGTAATCCAGCACAAAGGTGCCCACTTCGTTGGAACTTTCGTTAGCTACTCCTTCACAATAAGAATAAAATACTGATTTATAAGGTTTCAGATCAAATATGCAGATTTAATATAGCCATAGTTGACGTAGATAAAAATCTCCTGCACAGGAATATGTGGGAGTGGTTAATTTTGCATAAAATCAAATGCGATCCCAAACACCTTCGGATTATTTTTACATTTAGTTTCAGGTAGTACTGAATTTCAGCTTGATAGACTCTTTTTGCATTTTCATTAATATGTGGATTTTTTTGTTTAACCTTTAACTCCTCACCCAGTGCACAGACATCAATTTGCTTTCTACCAAAAGGTAAGTTAAAGTTTTACTGGGCGATCTGGGTATTTTTGTTTTTACAACGTCTGTATAATTTTCACATTGAGTTTTTCATCTAAAAAATAGGCTGATGTATCTTTTATTGTAATAGTACATGTAATAGCACATATTTAACAGGAAAACATTCAATATTCTCCCGTATCTTAGATCCCTCAGGCTTTGTCTCCGTGATCCTTCCGATTTGCCCCTGTGGTCTATGGGCTGCTCATTTATTTTCAAGAAATCACATAAAAGTCTAACCTGTTTATCAGAAATGCCATGGATTCTGTAAAATGCTTTTTGGCAAACTTTTTTTACACCGTCTCTCTTAATGTAATATATATATATAGGTGAATTCTCTTTCTTAGAGGTACTTCGCACCTAGGTCGCTTTTTCTGTATCTCTTTTTGTTCAATCAATTCCTGCAAGTATGTGTTTTGGGCATGTTTACTGGACTAAAACTAAATATTATCTGGAGCTAGTAATTTATGTGGTAAAATATTGTGAGGAAATAACATTCAGAATGAATAATGAAAAAAAATACTAACTTGCAAGAGGTTCCTGAATGTTTTGTTGCCAAGTGTTTCCCTTTATGGTTTTATGAGTTGCCCTAGCAATTTTGGCTTGTTTTATTGTTATGTTTGTAGTTTTCATTATTATTTACACCAGACACTCTTATTCTTTGTTTAAAAGTATATTTAGCAAGCTCACGATTTCCAATTTTCGTATCAAATAAAATGAGATTATACCACATATGACAGCTGCGTTTTTCTTGAAAAGGGCACGAGTCCAGGGCTTGTGCCCTTTTCATACAGACTTGAGTATTTGAGTGCTTTTTAATTTGGGTTGTGGTATAAAGAAATATGCCCTTTTCGCAGGGAATATGTAAAACGCTTCAAAAAATAGAATGGTGTCAAAAAGTGATTTAAAAAAAAATGTGACTGTTCAACTATAGTTCTCAGTTATAAATATTAATATTATTCAATACCCACTAAGTAATGGAACAAAGGAAATAGTTTTAGCAGGTGCATGTTGCTTGATATAGGAGAGACGACGTTCCGCAGTCGCTTGACTGAATGAAATTATTTTTTGTACAAAGCATAATTTTAAAATTGTATTATTTTTCCAATTTTTGAGACACCTTGATGAAGAAAAATGCGAAAAAATATTTTTCACAATTTTCTTTTATTGTGCTTAATTTTTATTTTCACTTATAATAAAAATTGTTAAACTTCTCTATTATAGCAAAGTGTCAAACTCGTTTCCTTGAAAATATATTTCAATAAATTTTTTTACTACTTTCATAATGGAATTGTGATAAAATTATAATTTTTCTGAAATCTAAAGTACTCGGTATATTTTCATTGAAATTCTTTGTTTAACGATGTAAGTAATTCACGCAGGACTGCATATGCTTATCCTTATATAAATAATATTTTAATGTACCTATGTTTCCAAATATTGAATATATTTGGCGTTAATTTTGTAGAAATGCATTATACACGATTAAATGAAACTACGTGATGTAGTATTATTTCTACTTTCTTTAAGTTCTTTACCACGACCTAGGTGTACCTAATACAACGAATTGTATTACAACATCTTCAGGTGGGCTATTAGCAAAGATTTTTTTTACTTTTCTAATAGCCCATCTGAAGATGTTGTAATACAACGAAACCTTGGTCGTGGTAAAGAACTTAAAGAAAGTAGAAAAAATACTACATCACGTAGTTTCATTTAATTGTGTACCTATGTTTCGTACCTATGTTTCGTTTTGTTAAGCTGGTATAGCAAACCAGCTTTTATGGTTTCCAGAATATAAAAGAGACGAATGTAATCAATAAAATTCTCTTGCAATTTTCTTGAGATGCACAATTTTAATATTGATTCAACGGTTATGTATCGTGTAGTAGTACATCGCACACCGGGCGCTGCGTGGTGCCATCAGAGCGATAACACGCGACATGAATACTTGTTAGCATAACGGGTATTTTTTCACAGAAAATAATATCAAACATACTCGTGATTTAGTTCTTCACATCACTTATGAAGGTTATGTTTATGATTATTGAACGTTCAAATGTAAAAACGATTTTGAAAATAAAAAAAGTTGTATAACTAATTATTTTTGAGTAATAGAAGCTCGAATAAAAAATGTTTCAGATTATTTTCGTCTTGTGTTTTCGAAGTAAAAATAATTTTGATTAATTTTGCAGGTAATAATGGTGTAACGTGGAAGGTGGTATGATGGCAAAGTTACCTTCATTGAAATTATTCCTGGCGCTAATAATTGTTTACTTCGTGGACACAAATGTCTTATGTGTAATTATGTTTTGCTTGGTATTAGATTATCAACATCACTATTATTTTAATGACATTATATACTTTTTGCGATCTGGAAACTCAACAGGTCTTTGTCAATGCTCAAAATGTAATTTATAAAGTAATAGTACGTTTACCAGAGCTAATCAGTACAAAATGATATAGGTAGTCTTCGGCCATCGTTGACAATCTCTTTTGCGATGAATGTGACATTTGTGGTGACCGGCATTTGTTATGAATGACATTCGTAATAAATGTCATTGTGAATGACATTTATGGATTATGTAATATACAAGCTGATGTTTTGTTCGAATTAATATTTAACCAGGGGATATCGGAGTTTATTGCACCTATCAATAATTTAAAAAAGTCAAGACCTAGATTCAGCTTAGTTCCAATCGCTTTACGTTAGGTACATGCCCCTTTGTCAGAGAATAAATATGTGTGAACTTTCACGAGGAAACGGACCATATTTTCATCTGAATCGTAAATTAATTTTTTTTTGTTTTAAATTATATATCCTGAGAAATCCTGCAAAACGTGTAGATTTTTCAAAATTTGCCTATCTGTTTTAATTCAAAAGTAAGACAATAGCCTTTTAAACATAGAATGGAATTCGTAAGATTTCCTAATACTTGCATTGAGAATATAAGATTTGATTTAATTATTTCTTCTGTATCACGAACTACTATCCCCGTTATGTCAAAATTAGTACCTTTATTTTTTCTAGGAACATTTAGGAACGACATATTATTTTTGAAGTAAACTCCTTTAGGCGAGTTGAGCGTTTTTTGGTACGGAAAAATCTTATGGGTTCAGTATATCTGTGCACCTATGAAAATGGCGTGTTGCGTTTGGCCAGCAGTGAAAGCATATATATATATATATATATATATATATATATTTATATACATATATATATATATATATATATATATATGTATCTAAATATATATATATATATATATATATATATATATATATATATATATATATATATATATATATATATATATATATATATATATATATATATGTATCTAAATATATATATATATATATATATATATATATATATTATTATATATATATATATATATATATATATATATATATATATATATATATGTATATATGTTTATATAGAAGTAAAACTAAATTGACTACGTGGAAAGTTCAATGCATAGTTTCAATTGCGTTTTATTTTTTTTTATTATTGATTAATGTTTTATTTGAGTATAATTTAATATAAGACGTTTATGTCATTGTATATAATGAATATAATATCTTAAGTGTATACAGATAGGGTTTAATATTTTATTCGAGAGTAGTTTTAAATAAAACGTATATGTTACTGAATTTTAAAATAATAATCTCGCATTGTCCTGATTCGCTGAACTAATATACATCACATAACATAAATGTAATTATTATTATTGCGAACATATATATTTTAAAACTAGAAGTTTTTACTTCTATCGTGTGGTCATAAGTAAACACCCGATTGTTTTATTTTCATTTTGTAATGATTTTAAATGTTAAAAATAAAGGAATTTATTCCTTGGTTTTCATCCATTTTACTTTGGTATTGGTTTCGTTTCATCGAAATACGAAGATATTTATAAATGTTTAAAATGTAAATGTTATGAATATAAATGTTTAAAATATAAATGTTTAAAATATAAAAAATAGACTTTTACCAAAATTATTGCCGAAAGCCATTGTCCCCGTTTGTTTTGGTCGTTCTGATTTTAGATTAATGATTTTCATTGTAACATAAGTTTTGGTTGTCTATGGCACTCTTAAACGAATAACTTTGTAATACCTGTAAATATACGAAAAGTTGACTGGACTGCAATTTTAAAGGTTTGGTATGATACTTTTGGTATGTGTTGTCAAGATTGTCCGAGGACTCCTTATCGTTTTATAATATCGTTTATTCCTTATATATTTTTCGTAGTGGAACTTTCAAATATTTGCTAGTGAATGAAACCTTTTGCGTGATAATTTTAAAATTACATTTATTACATATTTATATTAAAGTAAAAAAATATAACATATTTATATTAAAGTAAAAAAATATAACTATATATTTTTATATATATAAATATATATATAAAAAGTATAACCTACTATTTTCAGCAGATACTTAAATTTTATTTTTGTTATTTTCATGATTATTATTGAGATTGCTTTACCCTCGAGGAGATGTCGAAATATGACATTTTAAACCTAATATTATTTATTAGAATCAATCAGAAGTCGCACCTATTAAACATAATTATGTCAACATTAATTTAGCCTGTTTAGTAATGAAATATGAATTAAAATATTACGTGGACAAAATTGTTCGTAGTATATTCAAGTAATTAACATTTAAGTTACGGACAAACAACACTTTCGTCCATAAATTCTCATCGCAGTTTATGTTACCTCACTTTACATCATATTGAAAATTTTATCAAAATCTTTGTAGCACTTTTTGTATTGCACCTACAAATAAATAAGTATAAAAACATACAACAATAAATGAATATTTATGTAGATCATAAATGATTCATTCTTCATTTATTCTTTTTACTCTTCAAAGCAGTGAAATATTTTTACATGATGCATTTACAAATGTGTTGCAAAAAATTTAAAAAAAACCACTACGCACTGTTATTACTCGTACTCTCAAATCTATTCTTCAAAAATTATACATACTCTTTTACTCTAGCTCTTTTTAAATCATAGTTTTGGCACTGACAGAAATTAGAATTTTATTTCTCACTTCAGACGTTCACAGTGACACCGGAACGATCTTCCGTTTAAATGTATCGCGATGATCTTTTCAGCAACGTAAGCACGAGAGTCGGCCAAGCATACCGCGGATCTCCGTTTGGACTCAATTTCAGCGTATATTCTAAATATGAAGCCGGTAACAATTATTCGGTAAGTAAATACATAATAATTAACTTTTTGTCCCTATTCCTCTATTGCCTATACCTCTATTGTCTATTCCTCTATTGCTTTATATTATAAAATTATGGTCCTTTGAAAGTAAAATAGTGCTCCATAGTAATATACGCAAGAAAATTATGGGATAAACTAGGTAAAAATATGTCCTTAAAGGCTACGTTAAAATATTCCCTGAAATCCTAATTAACAATCTTCTATTCTTCGCCTCTTATTACGTTCCTATCCCCGACGTGATGATGACTTCATGGTATTTTATCCTATCCAACTAGATTATTAGATTATCAATATTGATTTATTAATATATTTGACACAGAAAACCATATTGCCAAAAGTTTAAGATTTCAATTAAAGAAGACAGCATATTTTTTTGTGACAATACCAAAATAGGTGCCAACTTAGGCTTAATTAAATTTCACCATTAATTTTTTCATGTAATAAAACTGTAAACTTTGTACATTAAAAATATAAACAAAAAATTATCGGGGATAAAGGATTAGCAATAGAATGCATAAAGATCATTTTTAAAATTTTTGTCTCTTAGTGTGTTTGTTCGAGCATGCATCGCGTGAGAAGTACTCATTCAATTCCGATGGAAATTCTTGAAAAATATAGGAGTTAACTTTAAATAACATTTGACAATAGTAATCGGTTCATACAATCAAAAGATATGAGAATTTAATATAAGTATTCTACAATTGATTTATCTACATTGTGTGAGTATAACAACAAAGAAGTGCCTAGCTTGTGAAGTGTGGAGTGCATGAGAAAGCAACCCAAATGAGGACAGATGTCGTTGTTGGTCGTCTTTCGCACATAAAATCTTTCGATGCTTGGTTCATTATTTGTATCTGTCGCTCATATTTGTAACTTAATTACTTTGGTAGGTTATTTACATGTAATAAGTATTGTCTTCATATATGTTTATTTAACAAACTGTAGAATTGGCCAATCTTTGAAGATATTTATTAAAAAATCATTTAGGGGAACATAATGAAAGAAAATATTTTGTAACATTTAAAAGCAGATGATATATAATTACATCAAAATCGTAATCAAAGGCGGAGTCTATCAAAATACACCCCTAAATGTATTTAGGAGAGTGTCTTAATCTAGTGGTCCATATAAATATTTTCATATTGATCTCAATTTTAATTTTATATCCTTATGACCATTGGACGTGACATATTTGGGCAACCTCGCTAGCCGTACGTAGGTGAAATCCGACATGCGCGCTATCTTCGAAAAGTCGAAAATGTCAGTTATATGTAGGCACAGATTTATAATATTATAAATCTGTGCATATAGGTTACTGTCGTGAACGCATTGTGTCACAAAATGACATTACTTTGTGTTGCCCCTATATATACACACACACACACACACACATATATATATATATATATATATCCATAGTATCTACTGCTCTGGTACCAGGCTGGCGCACACGCAGTGGCCTTTGTACATGTATATACATATATACACCAACACAATTTGTTTGATATGCGCGTATGATATGACTGTACGATATGCGCGTTAGACGCTTTTTGGATGGGTAAAATTTTGTGACTCGCGTCACCGCCATCCTGTAATAATAGTATATCTGTAGGTATAAGGGTGACGTGTTGCGTAACATTAGTGTGTGTATTGTGTATATCTATAGAAGTAAAGTTAAATTGACTACGTGGAAAGTTCGATGCATTGTTTTAATTGTGTTTTAGTTTCATTATTATTGATCAATATTTTATTTGAGTGTAATTTAATATAATACGTTTATGTCATTGTATATAATTAATGTAATATTTCAAGTGTATACAGATAGGGTTTAATATTTTATTCGAGAGTAGTTTCAAATAATATTTGTATGTTGCTGAATTTTAAAATAATAATTTCGCATTGTTCCTGATTCACCGAAAAAATATCCATCACATAATGTAAATGTAATTATTATTATATATACATATATACAGTAGCAGATTTCAATGTCTGAAAAATTTTTAAAACAAAACTACACCTCTAATACAAAGTAGGTTTATTTTAACTTTATAACAACAAATGCGGATTTCATTTTTTAAAAACCACGTTTTCCAAATGGCGGCCATCGAGTCTGACACACTCTTCGAGTCTAGCACGCATGTTTTCAAAAACGCGTTTGCAGAGCGACTGTGGTATCCTACAGACTTCGGCTCGAATATTTTCTTTAAGTTGTGTCACAGTGCTCAGATTTGTTTTGTAAACAACGGATTTTAAGTATCTCCATAAGAAAAAGTCACATGGGCTTAAATCGGGTGACCTAGGTGGCCACGGTACGGTACCGTTTCGGGATATGTTTTTTTTTGGAAATAACTGCCGCACTGCATTCATGGACACATTAGCAGTGTGAGCTGTGGGTCCGTCCTGCTGGAACATGTGTTTTGGTTGAAGGATGGACTATTCTGTAGTTCTACTCTGAAAAAGTCATTTAACATCTGGGCATATCTCTCCGAATTCACAGTTACAGTTTGGCCACGTTGATTTTCAAAGAAATAAGGCCCTATGATTGCAGATGCAGACATGGCACACCAGACTGTTACTTTAGGCTTATGAAAAGGCTCTTGATGCATTTGTTTTGTTTGTGGACATCCCAGTAACGAAAGTTCTGCTTATTCACATATCCTCCAATGTGAAAGTGAGCTTCATCACTAAAGAATATGTTGCCCATCCGGGTAGCAGTACGAAGTCTCAACAACATCACCTCCGCGTAAGTTTTTCTTAATTCTAAGTCAGAATCGTGTAAATCTTGAACAATTTGAATTTTATATGGATGGAACTTGAGCTTTTTTCACATTATTACCTGTAAAGTTGATTTCGGAATTCCCAATATCGATGAACGTGTACGCAGTGATAAACGGGGATTTTCAACGACAGAAACCATAACACGCTCGTCATTTTCATCCGTGGCTACCAATGGTGTAGGTCCTGGCCTGGGTCTATTTAATGTTGATCCTGTAGCTCTGAACCTTGCTACCCATGACTGAATGAAGTTGATCGATGGTCCATCACGTAATCGACGAATACTGTAACTATTATTAAATCGACGGCGTGCTACAGACAGCGAAAATCCACTCGAAATGTATGCCTCGACGGCAATAGCGCGGTGCTCTCCACTCCACTGTTCCATGGCTACTAAAACATCCGCACCGCTTGCGCTTCTAACTACGCCCCCCGCGCCCCTCTTATGTGTTACGTTCAGAAACTATGTTTGTTCAAACTTTGAAATCTGCCACTGGACAGCCTGTATATATATATATATATATATATATATATATATATATATATATATATATATATATATCCTGTATATATATATATATATATATATATATATATATATAAATGAAGAATAGATAGTAGATTTATTTAGGAAATAGGTATTATATAAATCAGATAATATAAAAGGAAATTTGAAAGCGGTCTTAAAATAGAAATTATTTATCTGATAATAAACCATTATATATCTGTAAGGATGGGAAATCTGTAAAGTATAATCGGGACAAATTTGAACTATCTTAAAATCCAAATCAACTTTACATTTTTCTATTAAACAAACATGACATTAAAATAAATATCATGATCCTCTTATAGTGAGATATTTATGAAATTTGCAAATTATTTTCTAATAAAAATGTATTGTAAATCTAGTAAAAATGTACAGCCTGTGGTTAATAGATATTTGTTTATTTTTAAAAATCCTTTCCTGAGTTATTCATTTTTAGTTTCGACAAAACTAAAGGCCAAGTTTCCTAACATCATGTCAAATGGCAACCAATTATTTTTACGGTAAAAACTTACTGCACGCCCCTATATATCTATAAAACGAGGAAAAGGTTTACGACTTACAAAGATTAGTAACTTTATTAAGATAAATAAATAAATTTGAAAAGTATATGCGGCTGGTGTGCATATTAAAAATTCGATAATGTTTTAAATGCGAAACGCTTATAAAATTACAACATATATTTCACAATAAATAACGAGAAAATTTCAAATTGAAGCAATTAGTGTCATATGTTACGTACCCGTGAAACGCAACATCTGAAAAATTCTTGTATGAAGTGCTATTACGCATATAGTGACGACATTTACCCATTTTTAGGAATAATGTTTAAATAATTAATTTATGTAAATTTTATATAAAATTCTACGAAGTTGACAATTCGGTTTATCAATATGGCGTCTTGGTTACATTGCAAATTAGGGCGTGGTGACGGTTTCAATTTTCGAAAACATATGAAACTAATGCCATCTCGCTCGAACTATTACAAGTAACAAAGAAAAGAAGGAAACGAAAATATGTCAGTCTTTATGATTTTCGCTAGATATTGAACCTGTCAATAAAAGTAATGGAACGTAAAATATTGTTTTTGGAATTTTTTGCTTACTTGCTCATCTATACTTTTCTCCTCTTCTGTTTACAGTAACCGTTTTATATCTGACCACAAATAAAAGTCTACAGGTGTCAGGTAGGGGTTGCGGACGGGCCACGGACCCGGGGCTACCGCGTCCCAACCAACGTTTGCCAAAAAAGGGACATCCGTACCGCAAATATTGGTTGTACATGCCAGCAAGGAACGCTAAGGGTATTTCATTCAAGAGCTCCGGGACTTTAAACTGGGCAAAATCAATCAGCCTCTGTGTTGCACTGAAAATCGTTTGACGTGATAGCACTTGAGGATTGGAGATGGTGCGATTACGCAATATTTGGATATCTCAGGGCCTTGAAAATAACTGTTTAGCTCTATCCAAAGAGTCATTAGCGATAGCATACAACCGAACGACTTAAACATATTTGATGTTCGAGTATTGATAATTACGATTTGCCATTGTGATACTTTCTCCAGAGTCGAAACGCGCGTCGATTACGCAGCGCGTCCGTAAATCAAGAAAAAATTGCATTTTGTTTTAAGTGCAAATGCGGAAAAATAATGGACGGTGTCACGGTCATGCTAATGTTTATTTTTAAGAGTCCATCTTGACTAAAATCTTATTGGTTAATTCTTACTAAGTGGGATCGTGTCGGAATGTTTTGGTGCGTAAGGCTTAAATACAGTTTGATTATTTTTTTGTTTCGGATTTTAGATTTTTCGTTTCAAATTTCGGCATCGAAGATTATATTCGATAATTATTTCAATGTTGTTAATGGTTACTATTCCTCATAGACATGATGTAAAACAATGAAAAAAATCATGTCATACATTATCTTAGAAAATTAATTTAATACTGCGAATGGATACTATTCATGATTTACTTTAGTTCTAGGTATAAAGCGAATAAAAAGACACTGTGTATGGTTGTTATTTATTAACACGATTCTTAATAAGTTTATTTTTAAAGAGTGAAGTTAATGATCCAAATACACTAGCATATGAAGAAGTTCATTAACGGTGTGATTCAATATATGAAGCAATATATTAGCTACAGAAGTTAAATAATTGATATTTATAACAGTTAAATGAAACTACGTGATGTAATATTATTTCTACTTTCTTTAAGTTCTTTACCACGACCTAGGTTTCGTTGTATTACATTTTCAGGTGGGCTATTAGCAAAGATGTGAATGTGATAGTGAATCTTTGCTAATAGCCCACCTGAAGATGTTGTAATACAACGAAACCTAGGTCGTGGAAAAGAACTTAAAGAAAGTAGAAATAATACTACATCACGTAGTTTCACTTAATTGTGAATGATGAATTTCTACAAAATTAACGCCAAATATATTCAATATGATATTTATAATACAAATAGGTAAATTACTTAGATTATGGGGTTATACAAACGTGTCGTGTCAAGTCGGGCATAAATTCAGTGGGGGACTTTAGTGTTTTGCGTCTCTGCGTAATAAAATATTAACTTTAATCGTCAAATTTTTCTAATCTTCATTTACTGTTTGTAACTTTTAATTAACCTGTACGTCAATGACTTTACCACTAAATTTACATTTCACACTTGTTGAGCTGTAGTTGGTTGTAGCCCTACGGTGAATTTTACCACTACATTTACATTTCACACTTGTTGAGCTGTAGTTGGTTGTAGCCCTACGGTGAATTTTACCACTAAATTTACATTTCACACTTATTGAGCTGTAGTTGGTTGTAGCCCTACGGTGAATTTTACCACTAAATTTACATTTCACACTTGTTGAGCTGTAGTTGGTTGTAGCCCTACGGTGAATTTTACCACTAAATTTACATTTCACACTTATTGAGCTGTAGTTGGTTGTAGCCCTACGGTTAATTTTACCACTAAATTTACATTTCACACTTATTGAGCTGTAGTTGGTTGTAGCCCTACGGTGAATTTTACCACTAAATTTACATTTCACACTTGTTGAGCTGTAGTTGGTTGTAGCCGGCCACACTATCGGGTTAAGGCGAAGATTCGGGTAATCGCGATAGATATGCCCAAAGGATTCGTCAAAAGCCAAATGATGCAAAATAAAATTTGATATAATTAAAACCGTACCGTATACATACAATTAGGGGTTGAATTTCACTTTCATTTTGCATTTAAATATATATGTACTAATAAAATATATATGTTATAAAATATATATTAAATATATATGTATTTTTTTGTCAACAGTTCACCCTCTCATTTTTCGAACTCCTAAGTAGGGAGTACAAACCGACAGTCTTGGTAATTACGTATAGACTTTGCGACTACATGAACTCTGGTTGGTTTCGAGAAGCCCTCTTACAAGCCGCAAACGTGAAGAAATGCCCTATTCCACCGGTAAGTTTCTTTGTTGGCTAGTTAATTTTTTAAGTACTTATTAAAACAAATACCACAACCTCACTGCACATATTTTACCAAAGATTTTGTTACCTAACTATGATATGTACTTTCTAGCTAAATGCAAGCCTGGAAAATCCTGATCGCTTTAAGCCAAAACTACGATATTTTTTTTATTTCCATATAACGAAACAGAACAAATTTGAGGAGTTGCAAATATTAGTACTTATATAACATAAAATAAAATTTCTAACAAAGGAGTTTTCCATTATTCATACAGGTGCTTTTGTGTATCAAATTCTGTAAAAAAATGTCAATGTTTTTTCGTTGTGATCGCAACTTTCACAGCGTTATTTTTCAGAAACGGTTGAGATTTTCATATATATATATATGTACTGAGTTTGATACACAAAATCATATTTATGAATAATAGATACGTTTTTGTTACACCTACATGTTTATATGTATACACGCTATAACAAAGGATGTGTCTATTATTCATACACACGTTTCTGCGCATCAAACTGACTATATTTAAAGCGTATCTCTGTTAAAATCTCAACTTTAATAGTGATTTTTCAGAAGCAGTTAAATAATTTCATATATTTTCTTAATATTATTTGCTTAACTTGATGCACTGCAAAATCTGTATGAATAACAGATACGTAATTTACTCCACTGTATACATAATAGTGATTTTTCAGAAACAGTTAAACAATTTCATATATTTTCTTAAGGTTATTTACTTAACTTGCTGCACTGGAAAATCTGTATGAATAACAGATACGTTATTTACTCCACTGTATACATAATAGTGATTTTTCAGAAACGGTTAAACAATTTCGCATATTTTTTTAATATAATATATTACTTGACGCACTGGAAAATTTAAATGAATAACAGACACGTTATTTACTCCACTATATACACATTTTTGGAAATTCATACTATTGCAAGTCAGTAAAAAAGTGTCTCTGTACATTGAACACCCTGAAAAAAATAATTATGACATCTTATATTTATACTTTCCTAAATTCCAAACTACCTTTTTAGAATTTTTGGCCGTTTATCTATTAATTTGTTCAAGCATAATGCAAAAACCATGGGTTCGATTTCAACCGAAATTCCTCTAGCATAATTTTTGGGGTTCACATAAAAATTTAAATCCTTTTTCCTTTTCCAATCTTTCCTAAAAGATAAAAGTTTTGCCTATCTGTCTGTATTTTTTTATGGGTAAAATTATTAGAAGTTGGACAGTGACACCAGGAGTAAGAGTTTGAAACTGACGAATTAAAATTGCCAAGTATATCACAGCGACTCAGCTTAAAGTTCAAGCTACGATGTAAAATAATTGTATTCCGGTTAAAGGTACATTTGAGGTGCAGACCTTATTCATGCCAAGTTGTAAGTTACTTTTATTTCAAAGAAAGGTAATTTCGAGATGAAAACTGATGGAAAAGCTCGGCCACAGAAACAAAAATATTCGTGAGTAAAGTCGTGGATAAAAGCAAATGTTCTAGTGAAATTTAACTGTTGTATTTATACGGTAAAGCATTAGTTCTATTAGGTTCCATGAAGTACTAATTATTGCAGTACCGTACCCCGCCTCCCAACTTCACTTCATCTCAGGTCCTCCCTTCTATTTATAACATACGCAAATCACTCTGATTTTGTCCGAAAATAGAAGATTTGATGTGTTTTTGGATTTGTAAAATATGAACGATGTAAAAAGTTTAAAGAAATTATTGAATTGTTATCAATTTTACTTTTGACGAGTTTCAAATTTCGGAAGCCAAAAAAGCTGAAGTTACTCGTGAAAAACTCCAAATTTCAGTGAACTCAGAGTACTACTAGCCAGCCGTAACGCATAAAATGCTCATTTTATCGTTCCACTCGATAACCGTGGTTTTTGTGGTCGTGATCAAAACGTCATTGATGATGTCATTGTTCACGGCCGCTTTGAGCCCATTCTGACCCGCGTATCGAAATAGGTCGGCATGGTAGTCGTTCATTTTTTAATTTGACTTTGCTGCATCCGTTTGATTAAAATTTAAAGTTGTAACGGTGAAAATCTAGTGGGATGGCAATAATCGTGGTCACGGGCATGAGCATTGTGGGTGGTCAGTGGCGGGTCCTCGCATCGGTCCGTCGATTTGGGCGCTAGATCGTAAAACGGAAGTACATATATCTGTGCACATTTCATATAGACCTTTGTTATTTTTGTGACAATTGTAATTTTTATTCTGATTTTTTTACTGTTATAATTATTCTTTAACAAATTTGCTGCTCCAAAATAAAAAAAATTGGAATTATTTTAAAAGTGTAAAATAAACGTTATATAAACGATTTTCTTTGCTAAATTATGATAAAATCACCAATAATGTTTTATTACGTTTGTTTTTTTCAGGGTTACATTACCTTTCAAAATTTGTTCGTGAATTCAACGTTCTATCTGCCACACGATCTGCCGTTCTCCAAATGCCGTGTGGATTTTAAATTGTTCAAAACCGAAGATCGCTCCCTCGTCTCGATTTGGAGTGTCTACATGACAATAAAAAATCTAAAAAGGCCAAAAGGTCACTAACATGTCTCAAAGTGGTTGCAGTCAAATTAATTTCAGTTTTTATCTCTTCTATTTCATAATTATCCAAAATTGTCGTTATCTACAAAAAGATCTTGAAGGGACTACTGACAACACCGAACTATTGACGAAGTATCTGTTTTTCCATTCTCGATAATTTTCCTGCATTTCCTTTAAAATAATTTGTCTAAAAATATGGCAAGAATTGCTGTACATAAGTATAATTATCCTTGAACATTAGGTATTCGTAGGTACGTTTGGTTTGTTTTCTTTGCGGTTGTTTTCGTAGGACAGAAATTATTTTCATAAGGAACTTATGGTATTTGTTTTGTGCTTATATTAGCTGTGGGTTTAAAAATGTTTAATTTTTCGTTTTCTTCGTTCATAAAAACATTAAAACCTATATAGGTAAATAAGATAATTATGTACAAATTGGTGTTTAATTAATGTTTTTGTAAAGAAAATAATAAAATTTAAATGAAGCATACATTTTTAGGATTGATAGCATATTTATTATTCCCGTATATTATATTTAAGAAATTAACAAAAGCGAAGATCTGAAAGTTTTCGGGTAAACAAATAAAGGAAGTCAGTGAAATTAATTACAGTTTTTATCTCTTCTATTTCATAATTATCCAAAATTGCCGTTATCAACAAAAAGATCCTGGGCGGAAATATGGCAAGAATTGCTGTACATAAGTATAATTATCCTTGAACATTAGGTTTTCATAGGTACTTTTGGTTTGTTTTCGTAAGATACAAATTATTTTCATAAGAAACTTAAGATGTTTCTCCTGTGCTTATATTAGATGTGGGTTTAGAAATTCTTAATTTTTCATTTTCTTCGTTTGTGGATCTTTTTTAATATCAACTTTATGAAAAAATGTTAAGCAGTTTATTTTAGATGCAAGAAATATTTTGCAGGAAATATCTCTGATATCACCATATTTTACCCATTAATCTAGTACGAATTGTTTTTTTTTCCAGAGAAACGGCTCAATTCATTGAATGTGAATTGGCAATCTTGATTATTCTTTATATATTTGATAATTTTTTTCCATTGTATTCTCTATTGGCGATATTTTGTAATGTTTCTTAAGTTTTTGGTTTTCCAAAATATAATTAAGCAATTTAACTAAACAATGTGTGTGACCAATTGCTTATTTAATATTAAGTCACCATCATATATGTTATTAAATGTAATATTGATCCTTTTAATTCATTGGAGGTCAAATTGTGTTCTATTGGTGTTATAGATTTTTTTTGGGATTCCATACCGCGGAAGGAATAATGGAATTATTATAATATCACTTGCTGTCTGTCTATTTATCTCTAACAGCCATTTTTTTTCAGAAACGGCTTGATGTAGAAATTTGATATTTGGTATATTAATAAACCAAATTAACTCGCACATATTTCAATCACTAGTACTCAAAACTATATTATGAAAATTTCAAGAGTAGCAAATTAGTGTACTCAACGAATTTTTTTTAAAATTTCATATGAAGTGTCGAATATCGTTTTAAATCACTAGTAATAAGGGTTTCAAAATGTAAGCATTATTTCTTGAGATATACATTGAAAAATATGTAATAAAATTGCATAATATATAAAAAATAAAACGCTATGATCTATTCAATTTGTTTAATTGAGCCTAACCCTTGTTTCCGAAACAACTTAACCTAAGCTTATGAAAAAGAAACCTCAAAAACTCTTGAAAGTTGTAGGAAAATTATTGCGATGATCCAGATATCAAAATTCTTGAAAAATGCGCCACGTTTTGAAACGTGGTAGCCAATTTATTTACACAGAAAGATATTGGTTGTAATTATTTTAACGGATGCAATGTATATCCTCGAGTTTTTTTAAGTGGCTAAATATATATTGAACCCTGGCAGTGCGAGTTGCACTTTTGATTGACAGGTAGGTTATCTACCTTTGTCTCCGTCTAAAAAAATAATTTCATTTAAAATTGTCTATTAATGAACGTCTTGTTAGATATTTGAGAGTTTTTTCTTTTGCGGTTTGGTGGTTTATTGTGAATGACCGATGCGACTATCTTGAATCTCAAAAATATTATAAAGTTCCAATTCAGCATCCCAAAATTAGTTGAAAACAAATATAGTGGCAAATAATTGCAACATATACAGATGCTGATATCTTGTCATTCCAATTTAATACCCTTAAATTTTTCAAAAACGGATAAAGTGGCGGTTTACTGTGAATGATAGATGCCACTATCTTGTGCGTCAAAAATAGTATGAAGTTTCAATTCAGCATCTTAAAATTAGACGAAGACGAATATAGAGGCAGTAAATTGCAACACATATAGATGCTGAAATCTTAGATATTAAAAACATCGTGAAATTCACATCCGGTACCCTAAAATTAGTAGAAACCGAATACAGTAACAATTTAGTATAAACAAAAGATACCGCCGTCTTGTGTGTCAAAAATATTGCGAACTTCCAATTTGGTACCCAAAATTAGGCAACGACAAATGTAGAGAGGATTTTTGCAAATTATAGATGCTACTATCTTGAATCTCAAAATTATCACAAAACTCGAATTTTTTCAATGCGCAAAAAATATTGATTATGAATAAAAAAGTAATACTTAGTCAAAATAAGTTTACAGTCATGCTTAGAAACTATTGTTGTCCTCCTATAAAATCAACTCAGTATATAATCAATAAAATACATACCTTTCAATGCCATAAAAATATTGCTGTGAATGTTTCAATATTACGAAACATAAATAGCAAGAAGTAAGAAAAAACGGTAATACTTGCATCTCAAAAATCCGTGGGCGACTGGGAAATAAATGAAATGTGATCGCATATATACTCATAAGAATAACAGTAGACTAATAGACTTTATATTCAGTATAATTTCCGTTGAAATAGGAGAAAAATATTGACGCACATTTTTTATGTATGGCTGTTACGTGCGTAAAACATGAAACATTCTATAGTACTTTTTGGTTGTATTAAAATTAATAATCAGCCAGGATGTAAATAAATTTAAAACTAATCGTATAGCTATATAATGATGCACCATGTTCAGCAAAACGAGCAGGTAATGGCTACATATTCCATAAAATAAAACACGCTATCGTTTTGTTTTTTAAATGTCATATAAAAAGTCTTATGTGTTGTATAAATCTATACTCATAGAAAATTTGATTGTGATTAACTAATAATTACAAATAGCTTGATGAATTTGAATTTTTTTTACAGAATTGAATTAATTTTACATATTCATTGATAATTAACGATAATTATTGGTTTAGTTAATATGACTGGTTTGGTTGATGTTTTATTTTAACATTTGGTTTGGTTGATGTTTTATTTTAACATTTGGTTTGGTTGATGTTTTATTTTAATATTTGGTTTGGTTGATGTTTTATTTTAACATTTGGTTTGGTTGATGTTTTATTTTAACATTTGGTTTGGTTGATGTTTTATTTTAACATTTGGTTTGGTTGATGTTTTATTTTAACATTTGGTTTGGTTGATGTTTTATTTTAACATTTGGTTTGGTTGATGTTTTATTTTAATATTTGGTTTGGTTGATGTTTTATTTTATCATTTGGTTTGGTTGATGTTTTATTTTAACATTACTATTAATTTTACATATTCATTGATAATTAACGATAATTATTTGGTTTAGTTAATATGACTGGTTTGGTTAATGTTTTATTTTAACATTTGGTTTGGTTGATGTTTTATTTTAACATTTGGTTTGGTTGATATTTTATTTTAACATTACTATTAATTTTACATATTCATTGATAATTAACGATAATTACTTGGTTTAGTTAATATGACTGGCTTGGTTGATGTTTTATTTTAACATTACTATTAATTTTACATATTAATTGATAATTAACGATAATTACTTGGTTTAGTTAATATGACTGGTTTAGTTGATGTTTTATTTTAACATTTCGATATTTATTTCATACATAAAAATAAGTAAACATTGGATATTTTTGATAAATAAAAAACAATTACTGCTGGCGCAAACGCGCCGTTGATTTTCCTAAGAAGCATAGTTAGTTTAATCAATAAAATATTAATTCCATTATTGAATTGCGCTGCTGACGTTTTTAAGAGCGCTATTTTATAGTTTTATCGATTACAATAGATTTAATTTATAAAAGTGCGCTGCTGAGTATTTTAAGAGCGCTGTCGTTCACTTCAAAAAGTACATAGTTGTACAATCAATTGAAATATGCCGCTGATTTTTTCGATTTCACCATTTGTATATTAATTTCATTAATTGAATTTAGTTGCTTTTTAAGTTTTAAAGATGGCCTCAATTTATGAATTTTTTTAACTAAGGAAAAAAAAGTATTAGCGGTACGGCTAATTTTAAATTAGCGGTTTGTCAAATTTTAACCTTATTACTGATCAATTACTGAGATGATAATTACTTGGCTTGATCAACAAATAAAAATTTTGTGTTTATGTTTTAGCTTTGGACACTTTCGTCATAAGAAATTGAACCCTATTTTTTAAGGAAATGCCTAAAAAGGAGAAAAGTAAATCGTTCTTAAAAGTCTCGAAAAAAGTTCAATCTAGCATAATCGATATTTGAACAAGTAATAAACTGAAATTAAAATATTTTTGAACATCATAAGATTATCAAGCAAGTTAAAGGGTTGAAATTATTTTTTTAATTAACTTTACGCACATTTCAATGCTCTGTATTCTTTTAACGTTCGAAATGAAGTCATATTCATTTTGTGTCAAAATGTTTAAAATGAAGACATTTTCATATTTCGTTTCTACTTATCTAACCTTTCACGAAAATTTTGGAAGCGATACTTTTTGCACGGGATGAAGTGTAAAATAATGGGGCGCATCCTTTACACAGTACCTCAAGTGTATGTGGAAACCTATTTAATGACGGATAACGTGCTGCTTAACTCAATCACTATATCCGTAATGCGGAAATGTCCTAATAAAACCCGTTTGTAGTATCATAAGAAAACTTTGGCCTTACTAAGACTATTAAATAAATATTTCGGCAACGGCAATATCTGTAGCATGCAAAGTATGCTCTCTCAAATTAATATTAATATCGCTCCAGAATTGTTGATATTTAGGGCCTAAAAACTGAAAAAAATTAGGTCCTTGTCATAAAGAAGACGTAAACCTACATCACCACCCAAGGAAATAAATATTCGATTCTGAAGAAAAACTACCCTTATTAAAATTAAAAGAAAATTCTGGAACATTAACTGTAAAAACATATTTCCAAGAACTAACTCGGACTCTAAATTTTCCCATTGTTAATTCTAAGCAAAAACGCAGAGCTTTATATCACGTTGGCCAATGGTATACTAATATTTTGTTTGATTCTCTTAAAGATAAGGCTAAAAAGATTGAAAGGAATAAAACAAGAAAGAACCTGAAAATTACTAATAATATGATGAAAAACTCAAAGAGTAGCTAAAAAAGTTGGAACCTATTCAGAGGAAAGAAAATCAGAGAGAATATCAAAAAGAAAGCAAATGGTGAGGTGTGGTACTAGCAAAGCTGCTAGATAGAACACATAGAATGCTAAACTTGTAATCGTGAAGAACATAAAAAGACAGAGAGAAGACGGAGATGTCATGTGTTCTAAGTGCGAGTAAGAATTTATACGGAAAATATTCGTTGACTTTTGTAATTAAAAATAAGTGTCAGTTTTCCCTTAGCATTTTTTCACAGCTTTAAAAGTCCAGTAATTATAAATCTATGATATTTTAGTTATTTTTTATAGATTATATAGATTTTTGTTTAAAAGCAAAAGAGCCAATTTAGTTTCTTTATTACCAAAGAAACTAAATTGACTATTTTATTTAAGTGTTTTTCCAATACTCCGAATGAGACCTACAGCAAATTGTTATTTAAAATGAATAACTGATTGAAATTGCAGATTATCTGCAAAAAATAAAATAAGAAAAAAATAATTTCGGAATTTGTTTTTTAGTTATTAGTTAGCCGGAAAAGAGAAAATAAGTTTAATTTTTATTTCATGATATTTTTTTATTTTATTGCAATTTTTATTTTTAATAGATCTAATAAGACCCGTAATCTAATTTTTCTTAAATTATTTTGCTAAGAATTTGAATTTAAATTTTTATTAAAATTTATAAATCATTATTTGGTGGATAAGAATTACAAACTTTGATTTTACTTAATATACATAGTTGTGTGTTAGACCTTATTAGAAAACAAGGTGCCTTTTTAATATGAAAACGCAACAAAATGTGGCAATTCTTTCCAATACTAAAATCATAATTAAACAATGTTTTTTATTCTGACAGTTTTTATTAATTACTCAATTCCCTGATTTTACGAACAATTGGCGGAAAGTGGGCCTTGTTAGGCGACTGGGTTTTATGTAAAAAAAAAAATTCGATACGCAAACATAACATCGTTTCGATTTTCTTATACGTATAAATATACATATGATTTTTTATTAACATCAATCGGTACCGTTTTATTAGATACATAATTGTAAATAAATAAAAAAATAACCGAATATGTAAATAAATATTATTAACCATACACGTACCTATAATAAAAGATTTTTTTTTTTTTTTCTCTTTTATAATCTGCAATCAGCATTTGCTTTTAGCGGATGTTTTGTGGGCGAGAGGTCAGGTAGAGTGTGCCCTCCAATGAGAGCATCTACTCGTAATCAGGAGATTAGGACATCCTTTCTTTTGAGGCGCTTCTGATAACTACGAGTAAGTAGTTCAGTTGCGAGTTTGTTTGGGTGGCGTTCCAGCCTCTCTCTGTATCTTTCTGTCATTTGTGTAAACTCCGATTTCACAGTGTTCATACCCAACTGTTGTATTTCCATGTTAGTGATGTACCATGGGACATTCGAGATTGAGCGCAGTATCATATTTTGCATTCGTTGGAGTATGGCAATGTTTGAGTTACTGGCACTTCCCCATAACTGAACGCCATGTAGCCAAACTGGTTTTAAGATGGCTTTGTAGATGAGTAGCTTGTTGTTTAGAGATAGTTTATTATGCCTTCCTAGGAGCCATAAAAGGTTGTTGTATCTTATCTTAAGCTCATCTCTCTTTGTTTTTATGTGTTGGCGCCAGGTTAAACGTCGGTCAAGGTGTAGGCCAAGGTATTTTACGCTGTCTCATTGGGGAAGTGTGTTGTTCTCCAGTTTCACAGCTGGACAGTTGCCCTTCCGCAAAGTGAAGGTGACATGGACGGACTTAGCAGCGCTTGCCTTGATGCGCCATTTGTGGAGCCAATTTGTTATTTTGTCAAGGCCAGTTTGCAACATTTCTGAGGCTTCATTAGCATTCTTACTGCTTGCCAGAATCGCCGTGTCATCAGCAAATGTCGCAGTTATTGTGCCCTCTGTGCTCGGTAGGTCACACGTATACAAGGTATACAATAAAGGTCCCAAGACTGATCCTTGGGGAACGCCCGCTTTAACTTCATAGAACTCGGAAGTGGCTTCAGCCTCTTTCACTTGGTACCAGCGTTCTGTCAGGTAGGAGTGTAGTAGTGGATAGAGGCTGTGTGACAAGTATCTTTTTATTTTAAATAGTAATCCCTTATGCCACACTCGATCGAAGGCTTGTTGGATGTCGAGAAAAACTGAGGAACAATACTCTTTGTTTTCCAGGGATTTCCTTATTTTCTCAGTAACTCTATGAACTTGCTCCGTAGTGGAATGATGTGATCTGAATCCAAACTGGTGGTTAGGAATTATTTGTTCTTTTTCAAGTATGGGAAGTATTCTGTTTAGGAGAAGTTTCTCGAAGACTTTCGACAAAATAGGTAATAGGCTAATTGGCCTATATGAGATTACATTGTTGGGTGGTTTTCCTGGTTTATGAATCATCAGAATTTGTGACATTTTCCATTGTTGTGGGATGTGTTGCACTCTAAGGATACCATTGAATAGCGTCGTAAGAAATATCACTGCCTTTTTTGGAAGCTGCTTCAATATCTCCTTCGTAATTAAGTCAAAGCCAGGTGATTTTTTGTCTTTAAGGTTTTTGATAACCCTACAGACCTCTGAAAATGTTATGGGAGCAGGTGGTAGTGACATCTGATGAGCTTGACTTAAATTTTGGTCTATATGGTCTTCAAATTGTTGGTCGTTCTTGTCGTTAGGACAGAAAATTCTTGACAGGTGTTCGGCAAAAGCGTCTGCCTTTTCTTGGGGTGTTCTGGCCCACTTCGAGTTCATAGTTAGGGGTGGTTTAGCTATCTGAGGTCTATCGTAGTTCTTAGTGAATTTCCATAGTGAGTAATTAGTGTCCTCATAAGCAGTCAATGATTCAAGCTATGTCTGCAGAGTATCATCACGCCAAGCCTGTAGCATTTCCTTTAGGATTTTACAAGCACTATTTAAATTCTTCTTGTCTTCTGTTAGTCTGCTTTGATGCCAGATTCTACGAAGACGTCTCTTGTGTAGGACTGCGCTTTTTATTTGTATGGGATAATTCGTTGGTATAACTTGGGGGTCGAGTGGTGGAGTATTAATCCAACATGCTTCTTGTATCAGTATTGTAATATGTGTTGTAGCGTATTCCACTTCCTCTGGTGTTTTTAGAGCTATTTTTAGCAGTAGATGTTCTTCAACGTAGTCCCTAAATAATTCCCAGTCAGTTTTTTTGTTGTACAATGTTTCTGGCCTTGTGACTTCTATTAACTTCGTGCTTATGGTTAACATGACAGGTGTGTGGTCTGAGGAGCTGTCATAGCATGATTCTGCCTTGATGTTGTATTTTGAAAGTCCTTTAGCCACAAAAAAATCCAGTAGGTCAGGAATTTTATTCGGGTCACTCGGCTAGTATGTTGGCTCGGCTGTTGTGGCAGTAGTCAAGTGATTACTGGTAATACTTGATTTGAGTTGCCGGCCTCGAGTTGTTGTTAGTCTTGAGGCCCAGCACGTATGTTTAGCGTTCCAGTCGCCGCCCACTACAAAACGGTTACCAAGCGTACTGAAAAAATAAGAGAACATTGCTTCGCTTACTTTGTGTTTTGGTGGACAGTATATTGCCGAGACAATCAAGTACCCATGTTTATCTTCGACCGCTATTGTGGTTGCCTGGAGGTAATCATGTCTGTAGCTAGGAAGTAGATGATGTTTAATAGATTTTTTTACTATTACTGCAGTTCCAGCATGGCTAGTTCCATCGGGGTGGGAAGTATGGTAACAATTGTGGTTTGCGAACTTAATACATGATGCAGGTGTACAGTGTGCTTCTGAAATTAGCAATACATCAAGCTTGTTTTCCGTCATTAGAATCTCTGCATCATTTTTGTTTGGAGCTAAACCATTTATGTTCCAAGCAGCTATATGTAGAGTTGTACCTATTTTGATAGTTTATCTACAAGTTTGACTATGAGACTCATTAGAGTGCCCATTTGTTGGAGTATGATATCAAACTTCTCAGTTTGTTTTAAGAGTATTTCTTCTAAAGAGAGTAACTCTTTTGTGTTGTGTGTGAATTGCGTGCTACTGATGGAGTTAGCATTTGTCGTTTGTAGTACTTTAGCATATGACTTTTTAGTAGTCTTTTTGTCGTCTCCAGGTTCAATGTTGTTGATATTCAAGTTGTTTGGTGTTTGAGCTTTTCTGTCCATAAAGTTACTTTTAGGCACGATCTTCCGAGTACGTCTAAGTAGTATTTCTTTGTATACCTCACATCCCTTATACTTAGCAGGGTGGGGACCGTTACAAAGGGCACACTGGGCTGGGGTATTACGATCGCGTTTAGTACACTCCGATGTTTTGTGCGACTGTCCACATTTCACACATCTGTATGGGCGCAGGCAATAGTTTTTGGTGTGTCCATATTGCTGGCATCTCTGGCATTGCACTACAGATTTTTTCTTCTTTGGGTCTTCCATTACGATGGATTGGTGGTATATATACTTAAGGCTCTTGGCCGCAATGTTATTAGGTCCGGAGATTAGGTTGACAAAGAAGGTTGAAGTAGGAATTTTATCAGGACCATATTTAGCGTTAATAATTTCGCCTGTGATTTGGTTACCAGTGCCTTCTATTTCTTCTTTTATGGCGGTTATTGGTGTTGACGGGTGAAGATTCCTGATGACGAGCCTATAGCATCTATCATCTTTCCTGTTAAAGGTGTGACCCATTAGTCCATTTTCCCTTACCAGAGCAATGAGTTTTTTGTAAACCTCTATATCTTTGCTAGTTATTCTCAACTGATTTCTAGTCACTATTCTGTATGTAAATTGACCTCTATCCGCAGCAGTTTCCAGTATTGTTGTGAGCTTATTAATATCTTCTACTCCATAGAGAATAATTGGAGGAGGTTTATTGGGTTTCGTTGGTAAGGAACCCGGTTCATCTTCTGTCAAATCAACAGCTAAACCGCTGAATCTGTTGATAGTTTTAGTAGCCTATAATAAAAGATAAAATAAATTTAATTTTCATTTTATAAGATTTTGTTATTTTACTGTAAATTTCCGTTTTAATAGATCTAAGAAGACCAATAACCTAATTTTGACCAAATTTCTGTGCTAAGACCTTGAATTTAAATTTAAACTTCTATATGATTATGTGGCGGATCACAACTACAAATTTTAATTTTACTTAATACACATAGTCGTGTAAAAAGGTTCCTAACAAAAAGGTTTTTAAAATGTGCATTTTAACACCAAAACCCAATAAAATATTTTTTTCTAATATTAAAGCCAATACTAAAAACAATGTACTTAAATACTGATTAGTATATAACTTAATAAATAATGTCTTTCATACCGGTAATTTTCATGTATTTATACAATTTCCTAATTTTACAAACATTTTGCAAAAAAGTGGGTCTTGTTAGGCGATTGTACCTTATTTTGACTAGTATTATATATGCTAACCTGACTTCGTTACGATTTTCTTATACGTATGGATATACATATATATTTCTATTAGCAACATATTAATGTTCTTATGTTTCTATTCACAACATATTGATGATACAATAAGGGCGTTTTATTCCATACAATCATAATGTAAACAAATAAAATTATGAATCAAATATGTAAAGAAAAAACTCATTAAATATGCACGTACCTCTGAATAGTATTAATAGTTTACATAGTGATAATTTTGTTTCCAGACGTACTTTTATAAACGTCGTGCGATACATATCTGGTAATCTTTTTGAAACAGATTGTACCCGACGAAAGCTGCGCGATCTCCTTGCACTTTGGGGTAGCTACGCCTTCTTTGATATTTTACCTGGCGTATATCTGCCTCTTAAAAACTTGGAGAATATCTATATATTTTCAAAATAGTGCGACTAAATTAGGCCTGGGTTGTCTCCAACTAACCGAATTTTTGATTGTATCGTCTCGTATTTCTGTATATTTTTCTATTTCATTATTTACTGTTTTTATTACACTTTAAAATAAGATTTCCTCATGGTACTTGCGCAAGTGTAATCATTTGACTTAAACTCTAAGTTGAAGATCGGACTTTTAAGAAATAAAAAAATAAATTCTATTTATTTCTTGTCTGATGTCTTTATTCAAATCGTCTTAATTATATTTTATTAATTTTTTAATCCCATCTCTATAATGGTGAAAGAGATTTTAATACAATATTTGTTCTGCGTTTCTATTCATTTGCTGTAATCAAACATTTTTCAGTATTTACTGGACAAATTTCAAATAAAACTTCTACTAAAATTAAATATGTTTCTAAGTTATTTTCGGCTCTTACACTGAGCAACTTTGTTTATATTACTTTTAACTAAAGTCTAGAAATAATTTCATAAGTAGCGTTACAACAATAATACCTATATTCGCCTTGTAATTATCAAATATATAAAATACTGTAACCAGTACCAGTAAAGCCGTTTTAAACGAGCGTTGAAAGCTCATTCAAATGATGTGATATCAAAACGTAGAAACTAACAAATAGTAAAGAGCATTACTTATTGTAATAATCAAGCCATATATTTACTTATTAGTTCAATATTAATATTATCGTCAAAAAGTGTAGATAATATTTTTTGCATAAATTTTACAATTTCGAGTGAAGACGAATAAATAAGACAATCAGATAAATAAGATTAGGGAAATAATATTTTTGTTTTGATAGGTTTAAATACTTAGTATTTTATTCTGGAAGAAATTGCATTTCAATTTATTACCTTTATTCGAAATAAAATTGCGTATACAAATGTTACAAATTAAAAATAATAATAAAATGAAATATCGTAATTATTGTTTATAAAGGCCTTTTACATTAATAAAAAAAATTAAAACTAGGTATTATTTCTTGACATATAGATTTATTGCAAAAATATGTAATAAAATTAATATATAAAAAACAAAATGCTATTACCTATTCGATTTGCTTAACTCCCGCACACCCTTGTTTCAGAAACAATTTAACCTAAGGTTATGAAAAAATAGTCTTTAGAAACCTCAAAAGTCCTCAAAAGTTGTAGGAAATTATAGCGATGACCCCAGATATCAACATTTTTGAAAAATACGCCATGTTTTCAAACGTGGCAGGCAATTTATTTACATCGTGAAAAATATTGTTTCTAAATATTTTAATAGAGTAAATAGGTGTCCACAATTTTTTTCAAGTGGCTAAATATGTACGGAACCCTGGCAGTGTGAGTTCTAATTGTGCTTAATAGGCATGTTACGTTTCCCTATCTCCATCAAACAAAATATTTTCGGTTGTAATCGTCTATTAATGAACGTCTTGTTAGATTTTCGGGAGGCTTACAGAATGACAGTTATAACTTTTCTATAGTGATATTTTTATAAATTGTTTACGAATATATCGTTGATAGAAACTTTCAAACAGTTTTGAGTAACAGTCATTATACTTGTTACTCAATCATTTTTGACTGTACTGAAGATACTTCTGTTGTAACTTTTGCCTTCTTATTTTCATCACAATTAAAGCAAATTTGCCCACTACTTTTGTTAGTTTCTAACTCTTTCATATTTGGTAATATACTGTCGAAAATTAAAATGTCTAATACTTGCGTCAATATTTCTTTAAATTTATTTAATAATGTAATTAATGTATTACTTGAAATTTATTATTTGAAATATTTGATTGTGATAAAAAGTTTCAATGAAAATCAAATATTTATTTGCACAGCATTTCACTCCTACATAATTATGGACATTTAAATTTTAGGATTTGCCTGAACATTTTTACCGCACACTGCAATTTACAGTTTTCTTTTCATTATTATAGAAGATATAAATATTTAATTTTGACTTTAATATTTTGTAAATTTACCATTTATCACGGGATTAATAATTATCTAATCTTGAATTTATTTTTTTCGAGAGAAAGTAAGTGCGGATACGTAATTTGAATGAATCTCATAGAATATGAAACACGATTCATATACTTGTGAGTCTTCTAAACATACAGTTGTGCGATACGAGTATTTTGAGTAATTGAAACTCTTCTTTTTAATTTTTTACAGAGAACATTAGCTGAAGCTCCAATAAATTACAATAATTTTCTTTAAAACATATGAATCACGTTATTTACCATACTTAGGCTTTTGTTTGTTTACGGTTTTTTTTATCTTTTTTTTAAAATTTGTTATGCATGATAATATTTTAATAATAGATTTTGCCATCAATTTTTATTTCAAGAATAATTTTTTTCCTGTTTTTCTTTTAACAAGGATGTAAAGTTTAAAATATTGTTATGAAAATGAAATTTAATTTAATTTTCTATGACCTCTCATCTAGGATGTTTGTTTAAAATGTTTCTGAATCTATAAATTTTACGTTTTCAGCTCTTGTATCTTTATTTCCACCGGAGGCACCATTTGCAGATAATGCAGAAAGTTGTTCGGAACAAACTTATTTCATATTAGTTATTTTTATATCTGGATATTTCCTATTCAAATGTTTCCTTAAATTTGAAATAGCTGGTTTGAATGACAATTTAGTATTGCAGATATTGCAAGAAGAAAAACAATCGTCCAAGTCTGTAAAATATTTTAACATCGGATTTTGCTTTATTCAGCACTGGATTTTTTTAGGAAATGGTGGTGAAGACGGCAGTATTGACACTATTTAGTAATTACTCTTGCCTTTTTCCATAGCGACATTTCCTATTTCAATAAATTGTTACTATTATCATTTTCGAATTAATTAAGGTACTGAATTCGAATTTCACATTTCTTTTGGGATTCAATATGATGGCATTTATCATTCTCAATAAATGGCTACTATATTTGTTTTCGAGTAAAGTTGAATTCGAATTTTAAAATGTCGTTAATACTAAAATGGCGGCATGCGTCATTAACAGCAAATCGCCAATATATTAGTTTTCCATTAATTTTAACGTGCTGAATTTGAACTATACAATGTTTTCTAGTTTCAAAATGGCGGCATATGTCAATTGTAATAACTTGTCGCTATTTACATTTTTAACAAATTTTAGCGTACCGAATTCGAACTTCACAGCGTTCTTGAAATTAGGTAGCGGTATATGTCATTCGTAGTAAATCGCCACTATATTAATGTTTCATAAGTGCTAAATTTGAATTGTACAATAATTTTGATATTCTTAGATGGCGGCATCTTTATTTGCAATAATTGGCTCCTGAATTCGTTGTCGACTAATTTTACGATACTGAATTCGAATTTCCCGGTGAATCTATTCTGGATCTCAAAAATATTTCGAAATTTAAATTCAACACTCTAAAGTTAGTAAAAATTGAATATAGTTGCGATTTATAACTAAAAATAAAGATGCCGCCAGCCTGATTCTCAAAACATTATGTATTTTGGATTCAGCACCCTAAAGAAAACGAAATAGTTACTATTGATGGAGAGAGATATAGATGCTGTCATCTTGGATCTCAAAAACCTTGTGTATTCGTATTCATCACCCTAGTTAGTTGAAATCGAATACAGTGATTATTTATTAAAAGAAAAACAGATGCCGTTATCTTAGATTTCAGAAAAGTTATAAAATTTGAATATAGCACCTTAAATGTAATCAAAATCGAATATGATGACTATTTATTCCGAGAGAGTTGCCGTCATTTTGAACTTAAAAAGTATTGTAAAATTCATATTCGATACCCAATGGTTAGCCGAAATCGATTATAGTGACGTTTTTTTTGTGAGAGAGACCGATGTCGTTATCTTTGCCCTCAAACAATTGTAGAATTCGAACTCAACTTCCTAAAGTGAGTCGAAATCTATTATATTGAAGATTTACTTCCAGAGAGATCAATGCTACCATCTTGTAACTCAGAAAAATTGTGAAATTCGAATTCAGCACTCTGGAGGTGACGTAAAACAAATATACTGACGATTTATTGAAATATGTAGATGCTGCCATCTTGAATCTCAAAAATATTGTTATATTGAATTTCAGCATCCTAAGGTTAGCCGCAATTGAATATATTGATGACTTATGTCGAGAGAAAGAGATGGCGCCCCCTTCATTTTCAAAAACATTAAAGTTCGAATTCTGCTCTTTAAGGTGAGACGATATCGAATAGAATACCGACCTATTGTGTGAGAGAGAGGGAGATGCCACGATCATGATTGTATTGTGAACGGACTAATTGTGCACAAATGAAACTTATACCATTTTAAAACTCAATATTATTAAATTCACATTTAATACACTTTTCGTTTTTACTGAGCTGGGTATTTTATATTTAAAAAAAAAACAGATTATTTATGTTTTTCTAGCGCCACCAAGAGCAATATGCTCAAGTGCTCTAATTTACTTTTTAATTTGTTATTTTTACGAATCAGACAACACTGAGAAATATTTTCCACATTTCCAAGATATGTAATTTAAAAGATTAAAATTTATACATAATAAACACTTCGTGACTAACTTGTAGATTTTCTTTAATATTTGCAAGAATAGATCGTTGTTTTATAGATTTAGCGCCACCTTTCCTTTAGCGCAACTTTTAAATTTTTGCGTGATCTAACTTACTATTTAATTTTTTTTTACTTTTAGGCTGTCAGATATCACGGATCGACATTTTGCCTTATTCTATTATTATACCTGTCACTCTTCATATAATAATCATTGGATACGTTAATCCTTGGATACGTTAAAAGCAGAAATTACATTTATGAAGAGAGAACATAATGGAAACACTCAATTGTGGTATTTAATATAATTATATTTCATTATTATAATTCTTGTATTAAAATAATTGTTATTGTTCTCAACTGTATACTAAAAATTATGCCGAAAGTATTAAAAGAATAGACTGATGCCTTGCTCAAGTTTTGTATTAAATCCTATCACACTTCATATAATCATAATTGGATACGTTAATCCTTGGATACGTTAAAAGCAGAAATGACATTTATGAAGACAGAACATAATGAAAACACTCAATTGTGGTATTTAATATAATTATATTTCATTATTATAATTCTTGTATTAAAATAATTGTTATTGTTCTCAACTGTATACTAAAAATTATGTCGAAAGTATTAAAAGAATAGACTGATGCCTTGCTCAAGTTTTGTATTAAATCCTATCACACTTCATATAATCATCGTTGATACATTCGCAAGTAAAGCGGAAATTACACTTATCAAGAAACGACATAATGAAAATACTCAATTGTGGTAGCTAATATATTTAAGTTTTAGCATTACAATTTTGGTATTAAAATAATTGTTATTGCTTTCCCACTATACACTAAAAACTACGCCGAAAGTGTTACAAGACTAGATTGATGTCGTGCTCATCCGTGATACCAAATACAATACATGCTACTGTGTAAACAGCCGATAGTTCTTTTCCACCTGTCTATTACATTAATAAATAGTTGACGCACTGCCACTGTGTAAACAGACGATAGTTCTTTTCCGGCCGTCTATTACATCAATAAATAGTTGACGCACTGCCACTGTGTAAACAGACGATAGTTCTTTTCCGTCCGTCTATTACATCAATAAATAGTTGACGCACTGCCACTGTGTAAACAGACGATAGTTCTTCTCCGTCCTTCTATTACATCAATAAATAGTTGACGCACTGCCACTGTGTAAACAGACGATAGTTCTTTTCCGCCTATCTAATACATCAATAAATAGTTGACGCACTTTCGAGTTATTTTGATTTGTTAAAACGATATAAAAATAGGAATAGTACCAATGAATACAATTGTGCATATTAATTAAGATGGGAGCGAAATGAAGTAAATGAAAGTAGGATGACGGCCGGTGTGGCACAATGGCACCAGTGATCACCTGTTCGCATTGTTTTATTGTAGGGTCTTAAAGCGTCATTTTTGAGTTTCAAGCATAAAATTATTTTACTTCACATATAATTTAAATCCACCTTCCATGAATAATGAAAAGTAGACCAAATTAAAATCTTTGAATATGTATTTTTTTAACACATGCTAATTATGCATATTTTTCCTTTTTTTTATAATGATAGCATCCTTTTTGAATAGCATCCTTTTAATTTAGATCACCAAAACATGATGAAATTCAAATTCAAGGAACTAAAACCAGTGGAACTCAAAAGGTGGAAATTTATTCCCTGACAGACGAGAACCGCCATTGTTGTTTTCAAAAATATTACCGTAATCGATTTATGCATTTTAAAGGCGTTGAAAACAAATATATGACTTGGTTTATTTTGGGATATACCAATGCCGTCATTTTGAATATCAAAAACATTCGAATTCAAATTCTTTTAGTTTCTTATGGTTCAATGATTATGAGAATCAAGGAATCGTGTTGCTTCAAAATACACATCAGCCAATGCTCGTCGTTATAAATAAAAGTATATGAGAAAAAGGTGTTGGTATAAGAAGAGTAAGTTTGAATATAAAAATACTAATAAAAATAATGTTTTTATAGCAGTTCTTCGACCAAAATATTCAATGATTTTACGCACTGGTACATGGATTATGACTTCTCAGTTCACATAACTATACAACTATGCATAAGGAATAGTTAGAAGATGAGACAGCTCCATCTTTACAAAGCATTAGAATTGCTAATAACAAAATTGTATACATGTTTAAAATTCTGAGAATGTAATCATATAAGTGGAAAAGCAGCGGCAAAGTATTACAGGTGAGAAAAGTCCTGTGAATTCTATAGTCGTCAACTAATTTACTTTCAATTAGTAAAATTAAAAAAAATGGTTTTAAAATAAAGCTTTACAATTAAATGAAACTACGTGATGTAGTATTATTTCTACTTTCTTTAAGTTCTTTACCACGATCTAGATTTCGTTGTATTACAACATCTTCAGGTGGACTGTTAGCAAAGATGTTTGCTAATAGCCCACTCTATGTAAAATTGTCACCGCAGAAAGAAAGGTGTGTTTGTAAATCGTGGCTGGAAAGCAATAACTTACAATGTATCATTTCCAGTTGTGTTGCTGGAGCTAATTCACACTGATGTTTGTGGTCCGATGCAAGTTGCCTTATTTGATGATGCCAGGTATTATACAACGTTTAATGATAACTGCTCACGTAAAGTATTGGTGTATTCGATAAGTTTGTTGAGTTTAAAATTGTATAGAAAATGAACTAAATGAAAGATAAAAATTTTAAGAAGTGATAATAGAAAAGAGTAAATAAACAAAAATCTTAAAGTATTTTTAAAGAAACATGGAATAATACACCAAATGTGCAACCCATACACGCCTGAAAAAAACGGATTAAGCGAACGAATGAACCGTGCATTAATCGAGTGCGCTGAAAGAGTTCTGGACTGAAGATGTATCAACAGCAGCCATTACACCTGAACACATACCTAAAGAAAAATGACAGGAATTGAATGCGAAATCAAGTGAGTTAATTTTTTTTGGATACTCAGACTGTATAAAATGATATAAATTTATTGATCCAAAAAGCATGAAAGTATTAAATAGTAGAGTAAAAATTGGAAACAGAAAGGACAGAAGAACGGTTGGTAGGAATATTTGAATTATTGAAACTTCATATAATCGCGGTTATATATATATGTGTATATATATATATATATATATATATATATATATATTCTATACAGACGTACATAAATGTACACACATATATATGCATACCATGCCAGAAAGCCTTTTCAATTCTCATGCCTTTTTATTCTATTACTGCTTATGAATCGATTTCCATTGAAATATTTATTTCAATTTCTTGGTGACGTTTCACAATTTTTGCTTAGGATATTATGACGTCAGCATTTTCCATCGATACAATCTTATTGGAATAATATATAATTACTTATTACTTTCTGTATCAACTTTCAGGTTAAATATTTCTCGCTAATTGTGGTTATATCATCAATAAGAAATACGATGTTAATTAGTAAAGAAATCCAGCAAATACATGATGTACCCATTCATAACCATATATGGGTTATATTTTAGGTCGAAATTGCAGAGCTCTAATACTTTAGAAAAGCAAACACCTATTTATTGTTTAAAATAATGTATAAAGTATGTATTACCACAAAAAGTACTTACATTTTGCGTTATAATTTTTTAACTTACTTACATTTAAGTTTCAATGTCTACTTTCGCCACGAGCAGATAGGACGTATAGAAACATCACATATTTTATTTACTTATGATAGATTAACTCATAAAAACTAAAATGGCTATTATAAATGCATAATGTCAGAGCAGCAAGTAATAATTGCAAAAAGGACAAGATTCAATAAAATCGTGATTTATTCTCGTTCATTTTCAATGTGTCAATATTGTTGTGACAGGATAGTTCAGAAAATTTATAACGCGATTAGAAGCTCTAATATAGACCACCACACTGCAAATATTTAGTAAAGTGTTTACGTTTGAAAGTTGTTCTATGTTTATTTAAGTCAAAAAAGGTATCTGACATAAAAACAGCCGGCATCAATTGTTTTATGCGGGACGTCTTAAGTATAACGTATATAACATTATACTCTTTTAAAAATTTAAAGAATAAACTTTCACCAACATTTGTCTTCTCAATAAATGTATTAAAATGTTTTATTGACTTTTTGACTCTTGAGACACATTTATTTTATTAATAATTCTACATGAACTTTACCTTCACACGTTCCCCCAAATTATTGAGGAGAATGTTTTAACATGATGACATAGTAAGAATGCACGAATTACGCGTAATAAATATGAGAATTTAAAAGACTGAATGGGGCATATTAGCAATATTATCTTAAAAAAATGTCTGTGTGTTAAATTTTATGCTGAGAGTAATTTTATTCGATATCAGATGATGATTTAGTTTGAAATATCTTCCCAAAAATTCCAAAAAATTAAAAAGGCTCTATCGTTTCCTAACCTAGTCTTATTTCTGTAATCACTGTACTCAATACTTCTTCAAATACTTCTATTTTTTCACCTTTTTTGCTGCTACAAAATAAAACAAACGCTTTCATTTGAAACCCAGTTATATGTTAATCGAAGACCCCATATATGTAATGATAATTACTTATTGGTTTTTATTTTTCATAGTCAGAATGAACGTCTGTACATAAACGACTTTCATGCTAAATTGTAATAAATTATTAAAAAATTGTATTTATTTGATTTGTTTTCAGGGTTACTTTATTATGCAAAATATGTTCAGTAACTCCACGTTCGATCTATCACACGACATGCCCTTCTCCAAATGCCGCCTGATTGTCAAATTCTTCAATACAGAAGATCGTTCACCCATCTCGATTTGGAGGATCCACTTGACAATAAAAAATGTAAAAAAGTTAAAAGATTCTCTCCAAGATATTTGCTAATAGCCGACCTGAAGATGTAGTAATAAAACGAAACCTAGGTCGTGGTAAAGAACTTAAAGAAAGTAGAAATAGTACTACATCACGTAGTTTCATTTAACTTCTATTCATATTTATTTGATTTGCATTAATTTTTTATCAATTGGAATGACATAACCCATAACTGATATTTGTATGTATTGAAAAGGTTTGAAACTGAATTATTTGTGATATTTTTCCTTTGTAATGAACTCATCACTCTGATATTAATAAAAATATACTCTTTTGCAAAAAAAAACGGGCACTTATAGGAATAAACCATACCAGAGTTATTTTATTATTATTTGATGCATTTTATATGGTGATATGATGAGAATATTGTTATTTATTATTGAGATATCGTTTTTACCTACTTCAGTCATTAAAAATGCGAATAAATTAAAAAAACGATGTAAAGTCCACAGACGAGCGTTTTCATACTGGTACATTAAAAATGGCTAGGGTTTATCTTTGAAAATTTTTTATTAATTTAACATAAAATTTGAAAATTTTCATGCTTTCGGCGACGTTCTTCTTCATTTCTTGAGGAATACGCTCCCATTCAGCGACGATCACATTTTTAAGGACCTGAATGTTTTCTGGATCTGGTTTTACGGTTCTGACGCGTCGTTTGAGATTATCCCATGTGTGTTCTATCGGATTGAGGTCGGAACTTCTAGCTGGCCAGTCTAACCGACGAATTCCGGCCTCCTGTATATACGCATCGACGTCTCTAGAGCGGTGGGCGCGAGCGTTGTCGTTCATAAATATGGACCCACCTCCAAGCATACTACTGCGAAGCGTTCTCCGGGTCTTCCTCAAAGCATACTTCTGCGAAGCGTTCTCCAGGTCTTCTTAAGATTCGCTGCCGTCGATCCTCACCACTAATCGATATACGAGCTTCATCGGAGAATAAAACACTATTCCAGTCTTGTTGAGTCCATGACGAAAAATTTTGAGCGAATCTCAATATGGCAACTCGATGTTCAAGAAGCAATGTAGGGCCCCGAGCTGGGCGATAGCTAAATATATTGACGGACTTAAGTCGCCTTCTGACTGTCAGTGATAGGCTTACTCGATTACCTCTGACGTTCACGAGGTTCTGTTTGAGATCCACGTACGTAACTTGACGATTTCGTAGCGCTTGACTGACTATAAAGTGGTTGTCCCGTGGCTCAGTGCAGCGTTTTTTTCCAGAACCGGGCCTTCTACTGACGGAGCCCGTTTCTTGGTATCGTGCCAGGTCCTTTGGATGGTGGAACGGCTCACATTATACTGCTGAGACACATAGTAGCTCTTATCGTTTTTTCAACCATACTGAGAACAGCAAACAGAAGTGAACTAATGCAGCACACAGCAGAAATTTAATTAAAATTTATTCTTTAAAATAAAAAACGTAACAAATGAAAAAGAACTTAATAAGAGTTGGATTTCATTTACCGCTAAAAAATACGTTTTTGACAGTGAAAGAGAATTTTCATTCAAAAAGAATAAATTTCAAATTTAGAACGTTCGTTTTTATGTGCCAGAATACACTTTACCTGCCAGTAATAATTACAATTAATACAACCTCTTAATAAATAATATTTTGTTAATAATATGACAAAATCAAAACCGCCCGATTTTTTATGCAAAAGAGTGTATAATTCATTTTGAAATGTACTGATGCTTGTATCCACAGAACTTGTATCATTATATGTATTTACAGAAAAGTAGCACCAATTAGAAATCAGGAATAAATTGCCTTAGCATTACTTTAAATTAGGAAGTTATAAGTATTAATAACTTATAACTTCTTTTTCATAAATGGTAATTTAATAAATTCTTACCAAAATATATATTGTATTCTGAAAATTATTTATTAGTATTCTAAATATGAATTAAACAGTTTTGTTATTGAAATTAAATCTGATTAGCGATTTTACTTATAGCTAGAATTCAAAATGCCCATTAAAATTAGTTTGCACTGGACGGTTCACTTTACCTATACCCAGAATGTTAAATGTGCATTCAATTAGTTTTGGACTAGATGATATAAGCCAGTGACTGCTTTATTTATGGAAGTTGTCAATAAATATTTATTCTTCATGTTTGGTAATTTAACAAATACTTGCAAAAATATATTGACAAATTTAATTTGAGTACAAATCATGACAGAAGCTGCATTATGTAAAAATTCTGTTATTGAAATGTAATGTATGGTCCAATTTGCCCGTAACTAAAACAAGAACGTGCGTTAAATTAGTTTGGACTAGATAATACAAATCATAATTTCATAGGGTTTCAATATGAAAATCCGGTTTCATTGGTTAATACACCATTTCATTGGATATTTGTTTTATCAATCTTTTACCAAATCGTAACGTATACTTATATACTCTTATTAACAAAGCTTGACAGCATAAATGCGACTTTTACAATTAATAAATAACTTCCACCATTTTTGTGCAAGATCAAAAATATAAACATTAACAGTTTTTAACTTTTAAATGTTTTAAACAACAAGCCGCACTGCATTTCTACACACAACAAAGTAATGACTATATGATTTATTATTGAAAATTGAACTGTCTGTTGTGAAATTTATAAAATGTAAAACACAATATGAGCAGAAAAATTTATAAAAATAAAAGTAATGATAATAAAAATAGTACAAAAAATATATAAATAGGATGCATTAAAATGAAATAAGATACAACAATATTTAAAAACACAAAATAGAATAAAAATGTATGAGTAAACAAATTTATAATCTTAAAATGTATTTAATTTATTCTTCAATTCGCTCTCTGCAACTTCAGCACGAAGCTTCGCTTCTTGAGCTTGGCTTAACATAATTTCCATGCGGATTTCATACAGCTCGCCATCTCTTCGTTGTCTCTGCTTCATTCATGCCTTATCCAATTCCTTTTTAATTCTTCCGTCTGAAGCAACTGATATAGGCGGAAAGTGAGCCGAATATCCGAATTTTGGTGCGACTCCTGCGTCTTGGCAAATACGTGTCCACGTCCAATCACCTCATCCCACTGCACCTCATCCCTAGGCTGACCAGCAGGAACATCTTCCGCTGTCTCAGACGATGTTGGCAAAGTTTCGCGGTTTTAGCAAAAACTTCATTTCTACTCATCAATTGTTGCTCAGGCTTGTAATCAGATCTGTAGATCTGTCAATTCATGAAGATCACAAAATTTACCAATTTTAGAATTCAACACATTTTCTCATATTACTAGAAAGAAAATAATATAAAAGTTCAATTGAAAGGATTTTAAAAGAATTACAACTGTTAGTAAATAATTCGATATGTCAATTACAGATGTGCCTAAAATTAGCTCATTACACTTTTGAAATATTGAATATATTTGGCGTTAATTTCGTAGAAATTCATTATTCACAATTAAATGAAACTACGTGATGTAGTATTATTTCTACTTTCTTTAAGTTCTTTACCACGACCTAGGTTTCGTTGTATTACATCTTCAGGTGGGATATTAGCAAAGAATAACTCTTAGGAACATCCAACAGTATTTATATGTTTCAAACACAATAGCGGAAACCGGGTCTGTGTGAGTTTTCCCATTGCTTGTGTTTAGTGAGTTTATTGTAGGGGAGCGGTGTAGATTTTATTACATTTCCGAGAGTTATACGATCTACGAGTATTTTAGTGAGGATAATAAGTTTAATTGTTGTTATTCTATGACGTTGTACAATGCAAATGTTTCGGTGTATGTAATAAAATTAACTGGAAGTTATTCTCAGTAATATATTTAAACAAAAGTAAGGATATCTGAAAGTTAGAACAAGGTTATACCACTAATTCTACATTTCTCCGGTTTTATTTATTCATATATTTATTTTTTTTATATAGGTAGGTAATATATCTCTCAAATTAGGGAAACTCTTAACTAATAATAAAAATATAAATAATACAACACGTGCATATAGTACTTCAAATAACTTGGGTAAAACACTTATTAACAATAAAGAAAAAATAGATAAACAAAAAAAAGTGGTATCTATAAACTTAAATGTAACGACTGTAATAGTGTATACATAGGTCAAACAAGAAGAGATTTTACCACAAGATATAAAGAACACATTGCCAGCTAGCGAAATAACAAACCAGACACATCTCACTTTGCTAAACATCTCATTGAAAATAATCATCACCCTCATACTGATAATGCCACCTATACATTACAAATAAATACAAAAGGCAATAAACTTAATATCCCAGAAATATTAGAAATAAACAGAGATAAAAAAGACACCAACGTTAATATATTAAATGAACAACTAAATGTAATATCATCACCCATACTTAATATCTTCTAAACATGATACAATTAGACAACATTGATACTACAGTACTATTCAACTTGTTTCAGCCCACATACAGATATAAATATAAGTATATAAAAATTAAAATAAATAAATATATATATATATATATATATATATATATATATATATATATACATATATTAATAAAGAAATAAATATATGAATAAATAAAACCGGAGATATGTAGAATTAGTGGTATAACCTTGTTCTAACTTTCAGATATCCTTGCTTTTGTTTAAATATATTACTGAGAATACTTTCCAGTTAATTTTATTACATACACCGGGATATTTGCATTGTACAACGTCATAGAATAACAACAATTGAACTTATTATCCTCACTAAAATACTCGTAGATCGTATAACTCTCGGAAATATAATAAAACCTACACCGCTCCCCCACAACAAACTCACTAAACACAAGTAGTGGGAAAACCCACACAGACCCGGCTTCCGCTATTGTGTTTGAAACATATAAATGCTGTTGGATGTTCCTAAGAGTTATTCTTTGCTAATATCTCACCTGAAGATGTCGTAATACAACGAAACCTAGGTCGTGGTAAAGAACTTAAAGAAAGTATAAATAACACTACATCACGTAGTTTCATTAAATTGTCATTACACTTTTGTTAACGCTCAAAACTTCGTACAACCTCTGAACTTCTGATTTCACTACTCATAAAAATTCATACAGGGCGCTATATATGAAAAACGATGCTTAAGGAGTAAACTCCAAAAATATAGTTTAATTAATATGTTTCGAAAACAAATAAAAAACTTGTTGTAATGTAATTTGTTATCCGTCTTTTTTGGTATCACGATAAACAAATCCCAAGGGAAAAGCCGAGGATTGATTGGCATTGATTTAAATAAAGACGATTTTGCTTACGGTAAATTATATGTGGCGTGTTCTTGCATTTGGCAATTCTAAAAAAAATTTCATTTTATCAAAAGACGACAAATTAAAAACATGATGTATAAAGAAATATAAGCTACATATAGCTAATACGTATATTTATGGCATTCTGCATTAGCTCAGAAAGTCTATGAGTGGATGCTGTAGCGTTTTCCACCTTTTGAATCCCTTGCTTCGCGATGGGTTCACCAAAAGAAAGCTCAAAAAATTTATAATGGCAGCTGTGGTAGGTTGTAATCAATTTCGTGTCTGAAATGTTATTTAGGTTAGCTATATTTTAAAGATCTTAGAGGTTATTAGCAGTGTTACATTATATATTGGTCTTTGCCTTATTCTGTCCACTTCGAATGGCAAGGTAGATAGATAGGTGATAGAGAACTATTTAATTCGCAAAGTTTGAAAACGGTTAGCCACTGGCCGAAATTTTGTATTATATTGAAAGTGTTAATGTGTGTAAAAATAATGAATGGAAAACATAAGTTTTACAAAGCTCATTTTATAATTCAAATTACTTGACACATAATAAAATCATTTTACGTTGTCAAAATCAGCAAGCATCCGAAATAAATTTGAAATGTAAAACTCTCTTTTTGGCGCTATATTTTTTTTCCTGTAAACTCTGCTCCTCTTTCTTCTAATTTTGCTTCTAACTGGGTCAAAATGCCAACGAATTTCTTACAAATAAATATTGATTTTTCCCATTTTCGACATTCCCATTGAACTCGACATGTTGTCTGAAATTAGTAATAGAGTTAAGTGATAATATGAATAATTCTTATTGCAGATTTCAACCAAGCATCTAATTCCGATCAAGAATAAAATTATGGTTGTATTTATATATGTCCAGTGTGGTATATCGAATTCGTTCAAAGTAGGTACTGTAGTTGAGAAGTCTTAGTTTTAAATAAATCTATTTAGTTTATTAAATCCAGCCCTGTTATTGTGAACTTTGGTAAAGTTATTCAACTTCAAAAGTCACGAATATCGGGTTTTGGTAATCACTCGTTTGCTATCGGTCGGATGTCTATTACGATTATCATCAAAGTTGTAAATAATACAAATTCCGTACAAAAAATATTCCCCGCATTTTCATGTATAGCGACATTTGACATTGAATCATTTTATTATTGTACACGACATTAAATACTTTTTACATATTCATTTTGATGACAAAATGAAGGGTCATGAAATAATTCGCATGGTTGGAAATTATTACACAGATACGAGCATCTCCTCATTGTTCCGGATTGCTGTCCATCACCGCGTAAGTAATTGACATTGTTAGTAGTGTGACCAGATTATTACCTTCATTTTTTTATATTTCTCGAATTTATTTTATTCCTTTTTTTATGAACTATCTTTATAAAGTATCTACTGTGAAAGACGTAGACGAAGCGAATTAAATTAGCCAGCGCCGTTTAGCTGCGATGTCCCCATAGAAGTTCTAGTTGAAAAATTAGAAAACTAGGACTTGAAAAACTGGGGCTGAAAAACTGGGCTTATATTCCATAATTAATGTAAAGAAATATATTTTGGTGTGGAATAGAAATTTCATCGGTAAGGTCAAGCCATTAGAAATCACTGAAATCTGTATATTAGTTTTAAAATTAAACTGGAACTTCGCCACGAGCTATTCATTTGGATATTCATGCGGTTTACGTAAATAAATGTAGATTTTTTCTTATTTGATTTATATTGAATGATACTAAAATTTATCCATGTTCAGTCGTTAATAAAATAATCATACCATCCTGTAGAATATGTGTAACGGTATTTGTTAGTGAACAATGGAACTAAATATCTAAAGTTAATTTCAGACCAGCTCGTGTATTCTGCCGCATTTTGGAAAAGGTTTCAAATAATGAAAATCTTACGTTACTCTTTAATTTTCCCCAATAAAAAATTATAGCAAATGAAATAAATAATACAATATATAATATATCTTCGTAATATGGAGGAGTAGAGAGGAGTAGGGTGAGAATGTAGGATGGCATCCCAAATCAAGTGAAGAAGTGGAACATTTTTAATATTCGCGAATCTGGGAAGTTTTTTAATTAATTCTGCATTTACACGTGAAAACTCTTGGCAGTTGACGCAAATAGCAATCGTTTGATTTAGGTATAATAGTTCAAAATGTATGATACTGTGTATGGTGTCACATCACACCACATCCCATCAAAGAAAGAGTAATTTATTATTTGGATGTAATTGTATATTTTCTGTTGGTACACGATTTTACCCTTATCTCTTTATTTTATTTTGGATTGGTATCTAGATATCACGTCTGGAGGAATTTAAAACGATACAGTTTTTGTTCTCCATTGTGGTCTCATCAACAGTAAAGTTACGATCGACTTCGATTGTAATTTTTTGACGAAGCCCCATCCCGCTCTAGTATTTATTACTCTTTAACGTGTCCAAGTATGACCATGGTAATTTCAGTGATGATCTGCGTGAGGGATGTCCTTGAACAGCGACAATTGAAGTTAAACATCAATCTATGCGGCTCATATCAGCAAATTTGAGTCAGTACAGGCATTGGTATGAGGCAAGTAATGAAAATTCTATATGAACGTTCAAGCACCAGGAAGTTTCGTGCCAAGTGTATATTCCGTGATCTGAATAAAGCTCAAAAATACCACTGTTTTAATTCGGGTCGCGAGTTGTTCGAGAAATTTGGCCGAGGTCGCTTCAATGCTGTATTTGACATCATTACGGATGACTAAATGGATATACTATTATTAATCCAAGACTAATAGACAGTCTGCACACTTTTCTTCCGAAGATTGCTTACAAAGGTGAAGCAAGGAGAAAGTTCTGTAAAAAAGATGGTCCCATTTTTCCTCAGACGGACTAGTGGCAGACTAGGTGAGCAATTTTTTATATTGCATTTGGGAAAAATTTCAAGAATAACGTCTTCTCAACAAAATGTTTCTTCACCATGATAATACCTTTGCACTCTCAGCCAGAGGAACGACCTAGTATTTTACTACGTTGGGTGCAGAAATTACGTGTGATCCGCCATACAGCTCCGTCCTTGCACTAAGCGATTTCTATTTATTCCCATGAATAAACGATGAATTGTGGGGAATAAGATTTCCGAATGCCGCGTAAAGTGGAGCAACGTCATGAAAAAGAGGTCTAAGACAGAATGCACCAACTGCTTCTTCCATCGTCTCCATTGAATGAAGTGATACATAAAAGTATCACGGAGACTACATTAACAAACAATAAATGTATTATAAATTTGTGAGTTGGATCTATTATTCATGCTCTGAAACCTTTCATTGTCGCTTCTTGTATGAACAAGCAATACATACACTAGCATATTTGCTTGAATGTATTTATACTGAAATCTAAGGACAGGGAAGGAATATCCAATAAGTTAAATTTCTTTTGTCGATTTATTGATCACAAAAAATATATATTTAATCCAGTTTGAAATTATGAACAGATAAATCTTGGTTTCTGATTCATATTAGATTTTTAACGTCATTTTAATATTTGTAATAAAAGTAATCTGATTCCACTAATATACGGCCTCTAAACCTTTACTCGCATTACAACGTTGCTTACCAAATTTAACAAACCGACCAATAATTTATTTTAAAATGCTGCTATCCAATTATCTTGGCGGGATTTCAATGGCAGGATAATTATATTTTGTTCGCGATCTGAGTACTGAAATATTTGAACATAATCTTTTTGAATAATATGGTAAAGTTCATTGTCGAAGAGCGCAAAGTCAGACTATAAAGGAAACTAATTGTTTCCTTACAGACAATTAAGGTGGAATAAATATTTTACTTGCAATCGACTAAACGGTGAGAAATTGTCACTTTTTTCGTTAAAATATGGCTACGCTTTTAAGAGATTCATAAACTTTTTTTAATTTTTAAATTTAAAGAATGTTTATGCATTTTAATAAAGGAATGAAAAGTGGGCTCAAATTGGAAATAGGTTCTGGAAAATAGTATTTCAATCGAAACCAGGTGATAAGGAAAACCAATTTGAAAAATGTCATATTGACTAGTATACCAATTCTTCATCTTTTGATAGTTAAGAAATATAGAAGGAATACAGAAAGTAAGGGAGGTTGAGGATAAATCCCTAATTAAATAGATTCATTATTAACGAATAATAATGAAGTGGGAAGAAAAGAAGCACGTTTGTTTCATGGATAGGCAGTGGGTTTACAGGTTAATTGTTGATTGTTTTCTTGAATAAAATTTACTTTTAGGCTTTCGGAGAAAAACAATTCTATCAAATGATACTCCCTAATATGAAATTGTTTTCTTATGCTTCATTACATTTTCGAGAAGCTGTGATTTAATGTTACGTCTTTAAAAATGTTGCAGTGAGTGACAAGAGTGTAAAAATGTTTTCTATAGAAACAAATGCTAAAAGTGTTGTTTATTCTGTGTCTATACATGACCTGTATCGTTATAAGTCTTTTTTAAACCGCAATTGGTTATTAATTCTTAGATACTTTGACAGTTTAGATTTTGGCTGCTCTTTGAGAATATAATTCTTTTTTGATTGTTTCTTTCGTTCTAGTTATTGATAACCTCAAAAGAAATATTCTTAGTGGTTGAGATAGTTTCCAATGAATTTTTTTCGTTATTGAATATATTTGGCGTTAATTTTGTAGAAATTTTCTAGTATTTCTACTTTACTTACGACCTAGGTTTCATGACATGACAACATCTTCAGGTGGGCAATTAGCAAAGATCTTTGTTAAATGCCCACCTGAAGATGTTATAATACAACGAAACCTAGGTTGTGGTAAAGAATATAAATAAAGTAGAAATAATACTACATCACGTAGTTTCATTTAATTGTAAAATTTCTTCGAGCAACGGTCCGATTTACTTTTTTATAAAAATGTCATATGATAGTATATAATTATCAGTTCAGGTAATTGAAATAAGTCAATTAAATGTTCATCAAATATCTTGATCTAACCATCGCAAGCATATTCTGAAATTAGTTCCATAATATTTAAAAAGGATTTTTTGTATACCAATGGTGTTACAAACGAATCTAAAGAAAAGTCCACTTTGTTCAAGACGTATTACTTATAAGGTAACTATAGCCAATTGAAGCAAAACAGTTTGTATATGATGTGGAAAAGACATTTGTTTTTTTGCAGAATTGTATTATCGTCAATCTCTGCTTTACATTCATAACTAAAAATATTTTTTTTCATCATTTCATTTACGCGTCGATGTTTTACTTGACTTGCAACGGCTGGTATCTGGTTCTCCGAACAAGCATAATAAATATCGGTTTTTAAATGGTGGTTGCTGAAATAATTCTCCACACCGTTTGTGTTTATGCGCGACTTAGATAGTATTCCATCCCAAATTTCATAAAGAAATACTTTATATGATTTTTAGATAAGACAGAACGATATCTCAAACGATATCGTTTGAGATAAAATATGTAACAGTATAATTACATTTATAAGAGGACTTTTTACTTCAAAGAGACAGGTAATTTCCTCTGAAGCTTATATCTTTGTAAGTAAATTTAGTATTACAATGTTATTAAAGTAATCAATAGCGAGTGCCTAGATCCATAGATAATAAGTTGATATCAATTGGTAAAAATAATTTGTAATAGCTTTTATTTCGTAAGATTCGCGCTTCGATAAATTTTCATTTGATGCACGGATAACTTTGAAGGAATTTTGTTTATTTTTCAATTTGCTCTGTGAAATTAAAATCCAGAATCGAAATTGAACTCATGTACTTCATGTTTTTAATCGGGTCACCTAACTCTATCTCTGTGCTAATTTCAAATTTTTACGTCAATATTTTCCGAGAAAATTGCCTGTGGCAGACGGAAGAGCGGATACCGGAATGATCCATTAAGGTTTCTTATTGGTCATTTTACCATGGGACAATAAAAGAGGAGGATAAAATAAAAGTATTTTTTACCGATGTTCGTGAATATGATTGATCGAAGCAACATTCATTTATCGGTTTTTTTTATGGACAGCCAGAGGCTGGTATCAAGATGACGCTCTTGGGTATGTTCAGGTAAAATGAGAGGGAAAGAAACCACTGTAAAATGCAGAGTGACACCTGGGTGTAAAGTAAAATGTATACTTTACAACTGTATGTTGGCTTTTAGCAAAAATGCAAAAAAATGGAGAGTATTGATCGTCATCAGTGTGCAGCAAGTCGAGTATATGACGGTTCTTCTTGTTAATATATTATCAAAATGGGTCTAAGAACTAAATTTCAATTAGTTTCTTTCAAAACTATACATTCTTTTTCCGTGCTGAGAAACACACTAAAGCGAAAGTGTTTTTTAAAAAATATAACAATAATTATAATTAAATAGTGTTTACAATTTTTTATTTAGACTTACATCGAAATGATCGCCACAAAGGGAATCTTTATTTTTGGGATCAATAAAATCGTAATTCATTAACTTGTTCCAATTATTATTATGTCATATTATTTATATCTTTGTAAAGAAACGGGAGGCCACATTCAGTTGGTGATTAATAGTTGTGTTATTACATTTGGGCACAATGCCATATTTCACTCATAATTATTACCAATTATAAATATTAATTACTATTAAATACTCACAAAGCAAAGAAACAAAGCAGATAGTTTCAGTGCGCGCACATCGCTTTATTATTTTTTTATTAGATTTCTTGAATGCATGATCGCACGGCAAGTGACGAGTGACGTCACGCAGTCGCTTGATCGAATGAAATTATTATTTAAACAAAGCGTAACTTTAAAGTCGTATTATAAGACATATTAATTTTTTTAAAGATATTTTGATATCTTTTTCAAATTTTGTTTGTTCTTGTCAAATTTTATTTTCACTTATTAAAAAAAAAGGTAAATTTCCCCATTGCAGAAGAAAGCTGGGTAAGATGGGGTGGTGAGCAAGACGGGGTGAAACTATTCACGTGTTTATAATGAACCAATCACGTTCGCTTTAGAGAACCGACACGATCGCTTGTATATTGTTTTCGTTACTCCAAAAAAGTGATTTCGGTTAAAACATTTTATAATAACTTTTAACAGTGCAATATAATTAAAATTTACGAAATTCTTGCAAAGTTTAGGTAAGTTTTAGTAGGCTGCTAAGCCATGTTCAGTTTCACAAACAATATTCGAGCGAGAAATAAAGAAAGTCCGTGAAAATAATAATGACATACAGCATATAAAAGTACCACTGAGTCCAGTTCACATGTGTTTTTACAAAAAAAAGAGGATAACTCGGTGGATTATTTACTCGTTGTGGAGTGCATGTTTTATGGTCTAACCACTAAAGATTGAAATGGTTCATCAACTTGCTACACGAAAGTATATGTTTACTCCATTTAATACTGCGAAGGCTGCAGCTGGGAAGGACTAGCATCAAAATTGTCTGGCAATACACCCGGAACTATCCATCAGGAAACCGGAAAATACGTCAGCCGCAAGAGCTGTCAGTTTCAGCAATGTAGTTGTCACGTATTTTTTTACTTTTTAGCAAATGTTTATGACGAGCATAAATTAACCCGGATCGAATATATAATAGCGATGAGAGGGGTATATCAGTAGAACCTAAAACCACATCAAAAATTATAGCCAGAAAAGGCCGAAAACAAATAGACTCAATAGTGTCTGCTGAATGAGGAACAATTGTTATAGTCGAACTTTGCTACAGTGCCACTGATTAATAACTCCATTTCTTCGAGAAAGCACTCGGGAAAGCACAACGCTCTAAATGACTCAAATATTGGTACATTTTCAACCAAATTTAGGTGACTAAAGATACCACGTTTTAAGGGTCCGCGTGTTTTTACTCTGTTAAGGCGCATGACCTCTATCATGACTCTACGCGCATCATCGTGGTCATTGCAGTGGAATAATACAAAATTAATATCCTGCGTTTCGAAACCGCAGGAGCACGCCAGGTTATCTCGAAGGGCGAATCTAAACAAACTGGCACGGAATGCGCCATGTCTTGTTAAAAACTACGAACTGTAGTAATCGGTGACAAGCTAGTTCTTATGCAATCACACGTACACGTCAAGGAAAAATAACTTAGTCGTTTTTCCTTTTGAATTGGAGGAAGGCCACCTAGACTGCTAATGAGCACCAACGATAAATATGCCTTTTTATATCAGCAAGGGATTCATTTGCCAAAAACTCAAAGTGCAATGGACTAGCATTGAAACTCTTATCTCGTAACAAGATGAAATTTGCAGCGCGTTCCATGATCACGAGGTCGGCAGGCAAAAGACCCGCCAAAACCGGCAACGCATCCTTTGAGCCTGTTCTATAAGCTTTGGTTAGCGCCAACAGCGACAATCTCTGCATAACCCCTCAAACTTGCTAGAACTTAATGCAGGACGGAGCCTAAACCGATGGCACATAGATGGCACACACCAAGCTTGAGAGTATGATTGTATTGAGTGTATTTATTTGTTTATTTTAGAGTTCAGAGGGAGTACATAACGAAATAATTATTTTAAACGAGAAATTGTTAAATTGGTATAGCCAATCAGGTTCCATGGTTTCCAGAGTGACAAATAAGATGAATATAATCAATAAAATTTCTTTGTAATATTCCTGGGGTACACTATTTCATCGTTAATTCAATGATTAAGTATCGCGCGGTACATAGCATACCGGGCGCGGCAGTACATAGCATACCGGGTGCCATCAAAGCGATACAATGCGAGGTGAATTTTTAGCATCATGGGTATTATTTCGCAGAAAAAGATATCGAATATATACGAGTATATATAATTCAGTGCTCAATAACTTTTATAAAGGTTCTATTTATGTTTACGAAACGTTTAAATGTAAAAATGATTAAGAAAATATTAAAGTAAAAAAAATCAATATATTAATTATTTATCCATAATAGAGGCCAAAACAAAAAATGTTTTAGATAATTTTAGTTTGTATTTTCAGAGTAAAAAATTATTAAAATTAATTTCACAGGAATTGTGGTGTGACATGGAAGGGAATATGATGGCAAAGTTACCTTCGTTGAATCTGAAGAACCTGCTCCTGCTGATGATACTTGTTTACTTCGTGGACACAAATGTAAATTGTATTATCTACTTTGTTGGATTATCTACATCACTATTATTTAAATAATATTGTCTACTTTTTACAATCTGGCAACTCAATAGGTTTTCTTCTACAAAAACTCTAAAACTATAGTATGTGTACCTGCGCTAATTAGCACATCGGTTCACGGCTATGGTTGATAATTACTTTTGTGATGAACGACATTTGCAGGCGACTAATTTATGGATTATGTAATATACAAAATTATTGTTTTGTTTAAATTAATAGTTAACGAAGTAATACAGGAATTTGTTTTATCTATCAACATGAAAAAAAAAATTAAAAACTGTCCATTCCAATTCAATTTCTTTTAAGTTAACTCTTTATAAAGACACTTTTTATAATGGAAAACTCAACATAACGTAAACACTGCTTGATCTTGGTTGGTTCACCCATATACTAATTCACCTTTGTAATAAACCCGCCATTCTCTATATCAAACAAAAAGACTTTGTTTAGGAGTCAACATTTTTTTATTTTTTATTATCACTAAGTACATATTTATTACCAAAAAGCTCACATAGACTCCGAAATTATCTTTACGGATGCCAAAAATTCTAACAATCAATAGACCCAGTTTTATTGCTGTTATTGTGTACAGTGATGACAGCTGTTTTCGTTGGGTATATGTGTTTATTGGGTAAAGTTGACCCTTATTATACCTTACTGGTTTCCTATAATCACTTGATCAGTCATAAGTTGGATTTTAAATAGCAAACGTGGCTACAATGGGAAGAAAATTGTGTGTCAATCAGAAAATTTCTTTAATACGTGCTGTAGAACAAGAGAAAAGCAATCGTATTAAGGAGACGTTTTGGACTTGATCATCAACTGTGTCTACCATTTGGAAGAGCAAGGAGAAGATAATAACGACTGAAATAGAAGGAAGATCCTGTCAGAAGTTAGGAAAGCCAAAATTTAGCGACATGGATCGTATAACATGTTTTATTTACGCACTCTAAAAAATGAAAACTCTCTATAACTATATACTATATATATACTCAGTCCATTGAGTTTCATTATAAAGAGTTAACACTCGACCTTCAAGTTGGGTACATACCATATTTATCAGAGAATAAATATATGTGACCATTTTTCATGAGAAGTTGGAGCATATCATCACCTGAGTACATCATGAGAAATCTTCATGTGTTCATTTAAATGTGATGAACTTTAAAAAATTGAAGAAACTCTTTTCGAGAAAGCAGCATTTAAAATTTGGAACGAATTTCTTAAGATTTTTTTATTTTCGCACTAAGAAAATAATATTTTATTTATTTATTTCTCATGTGTTATGAATGATTGTTACCGTTAGGTCAAAATCAGTTCATATATTTTTTCTAGGAATATTATTTTTTTTATTTTCATTTTTGGCCGCTGGAATAAAGAACAGCAACAGTATCGATTTTAAAAAATCTCTTTAATTTTTGTATTTGGTTTGGTTTCATCGAAATACGTCCTGCAAATTCTTAGACATTTAATATATAAATGTTACGATCAAAACCAATAGACGTTTAGCGAAATTATTTTTGAAAATCCTTTTGTCCATTGTATTGTTTTGGTCCCTCTGATTTTTAGTTTACTCAAGTTTTTTTAATGATTTTCACTTCAGCATAACTTTTGATTATCTGTGGAACTAAACACTATTTAAACGGATAATATATGTAAATTTACGAAAGTTTTGACTAAACTGCAATTTATAAGATTTGGTATAAAGCTTTCGGTAGGTATTGTCAAGATTTTCCGACTTTTTATCCTTTTATAATATGACATACTCTTTACATATTTTTCGTACTTAAGCTTTCAAACGTTTGCTATGGAATAAGTCTTTTTTCATTAATATTTAGAAATTATATTTAGGAAAAAGTTGTATTAAGAAAAATTATTATCTAATTTATTCAGCACATTTTCATTTGTTATTCTTGCTATTTTCCTAATTATTGTTGCATTACCTTTGTCCACGATGAGTTGTGAAAGTTTACTATTTTAAATCTAGCATTATTTATGTAATATAAACATAAACATTCTTTTATATTATTTTGATATTTGTTTACCTTGTTTAGTAAAAAAAAGATTTTGAAAATAATAAATGGGCAAAAGGGTTAGTAGTATGTTAAAACAATCAAAATATGATTCATGGACCGACACCATTTCTCAATAATATGCGTATATATATATATATATATTTATATATATATACATACATATATATATTTATATATATATATATATATATATATATATATATATATATATATAATTTTACACTCATCGCCGCTACGTTGTACAATGTCGGAAATTCTATCAAAATATGTTTAGTACTCGTCTTACGCCGTACCTACAAATAAATAAATTTTTCATCTGACAACCTTTTTATTATCTAAATAGTTAAATGTGTTTGCGTGATGCGCTTACAAGCAGAACGGTAAATTAATAAACTCAATAATTAAGAAAATTTAATAAATTTAATCAACTTAATTTCTCATTTCAGATGTTCATCATGATACCAGAACGAGCTTACGTGGAAGTGTATCGCAAAGATCTTTTAAGCAACGCAAGTACGAGTGTCGGCCGTATACGTCGCGGATCTCCGTATGGAGTCAATTTGAGCTTATATAGTAAATATGAAGTCGGTAACAATTATTCGGTAAGTAAATGTATGATAATTGACTTTCGGCCCCCAACTCCACTATTTCCAAATGCAATTAGAGTGCCAAAATTATAATGCTTTAAAAGAAGGCAAATGGTTCATAGTTAATACTTTACAGTATACATAAGAAATTTATGGATACAACTGGGTAAACGTAAATATATAAAGAGCATCCCCAGTGTTTATGTTAAAAAATCATCTCAAATTGTAATCAACACCCTTCTATTCTTCGTCCGTTGTTATGTTCCTATCGCCGACCTTTCAACGACTTTATAGTTTTGTATTCTGTATAGCAAGACGCGTTTTAGATCCACAAATTAGTTAGATCACAAATAAACTAATAGATGATCAAGATTTATTATATTTCACGCAAACATCATCAATGCCGCAATTTTAAGATTTCAATTAAACGAGACAAAATATTTCTTTTAGTGACAACTCCAAAAGAGCGGAAACAGCATGATTAAGTTCTGCTATTTATCTTGATATATAACAAAACTGTAAACTTTTCCTGCCTATAATTTAAAAGTAAATGAAAAAAAAATATTGAGCTATAAAAAATTAGCAATAGAATACAATAAGACCATTTTGAGATTTGTCTGTTTTCTTCTTTGTGTGTTTGTTTGAGTATACTTCGCGCATACATACGTAAAAGGTACTCATAAAATTCAAATAAAATTTTTAAAATATACGTAGGCGTTAACTTAAACTAACATTTAATTTATATTTTAATCATTACCGGTTTACACAATGAAAAGATAGGAGAATTTAATATTTTATAAAATTCATATATGCACACGGTGTGACTACAACAAAAAAGAAATGCCTAGTCCACGACGCGTACAGATTACAAAAATACATAGTGTATCCGGCACATTAACAGATGGCGTTACATATATTATAACTCGCTAAATGATATTTTCCACCCCGAAATACATTAACTTATTGTGTATGGCCACGAAGCGATTTCATGTAAACTTACTTTGATTCCACAGTTTGTTTAACGTTTGAATCTGTTATCCACATTTGTAATTTAATTATTATGCGAGGTTATTTATGTATAATATTTATCGTTTTCACGTAAATAACAAGACTGAAGAATTGGTCAATTGAAGACATTGAAAGTATTTTCTTAAAAATCATTGGGGGGGGGGGGGAGATAACAAAAATACTTGAACACAAAAATATTGTTTTTTGGAATTGCCTGTTATTGGAATTTGTTATTGGACAAAGGTCATTTATATAATTATTGTACTAGACGGCGTTATCTGCCTGAATCTTGCAGTTAATTTAAAATATATTCTGAAGTTCCACGAAAATTAAGTCGCGGGCCCATTGAGTATAAACTAATTCTAAATTAAACATATTTTGAATTAATAATAATAAATTAAGTAAATAACAAAAAAGAGACTTAATGAATAAAACAGACAGTTGAATAATATTATTTCAAATTAGAACAAAACAATTGCACTTCACATACGCAATTAATCAAATTATCTATGCATATAATAATATTGTAAGAGAGATTAATTAAATTATCTATACATATAATTGTAATTCTGTATATTGAAAATATTTTAAAAAAGTGATTGATTTATTAGAAGCCCGAAAAACTTTTTACAATTTTTGTCCGTCCGTCTGTATGTTTATTTGAGCGGATATCACGCAAAATCTACTGGATGCATTTTGATGAAATTTGGTATGGTAATAGCATATACCCAGGAGTAACATAAAAGAGAAAAAAAAATTGTTTTTTTCTCAATTAAACACGAACGAAATGGTGTTTTAAGTCTTTACGTATTCTGTACAGAAGTTGCTCATTAGTACGATTGTTAAACAATTAATTTTTAAATAATGAGGTGGAGAATCTAAATTAAGTAAGCACATGTAGGAAGTTAAATAAGGGTGTGACTACCGATGTTAAATAATTGATATTAGTAATGAAAATCAGGAAATTACTGAAATTATGAAGGGCTATAAAACGTGATGTGCCGAGTAAGGCAAAATTAAATGGGGTACTCTCGTCTTTTTGGACTCTGCGCTGGCTTTTTATTGTTAAATAATTTATATTTCAGTGCAGTTCTTTATTTTTGAAGCGAAATCTTCATTAGAGCGCTCGCGTAAAATTTCCGAGCAGTGAAAGAAGCTGAGGGATCAGGTTCCGGTCGGTGATGTTGAATCGGGTAAACTCGGCTCCCTTCGGCATCAGTCATGTGAACTACTTTTTTAAGCGTACGAAGCGCAATATTTACAAATATAAAGCTAACTAATTTCATTGGCGTACCCCGCGCGCTTTTTGATTTATATTTTACATATTTGTGCATAATTTAATATAATATGCGAAAGATTTTATAAATAATTAGAGGAATAATTCAAGTGGATACAGTTAGCGTTTAATATTTTATTTGAGAGTAGTTCAATGTAATACGCGTATGTTATTGTATTTCAAAATAATAATCTCGCATTTTTCCTGACCCGTCGAAATAGTTTAGAACTTTTTGAGTGCAAGTTGAAATCAACACATTTCTCTTAGTATTTTTGTTTATTTGTCTGTCCGTTTGTCAATATGTTTGTTTATTTGTTTCCGAAAGCGTCAACCAAAAAAAAATCGGCCCATTTGAACTTTGCACTAATTGGGTCAGTCTTTGGTGTTTGGGGTTCAGAAAAAATATAGTTTAAAAGATAGATAAAATATAGTCTAGATATTGTCAACATTGAATTTACCATAAAGTACTTTAAAATCTATTACTAACGTTCACGAAGTCAGCACTGAGTGCGCGAAGAGACTGTCATCGTGATTGAGTATAACATTTAAGCTAAAACATATGATATTTGTGCCACGAAGATTCTTTTATAATACTAATAATATTATTAGAAAAAAAAAACTATTACCGAAAGTATACGTGAGCTTAGCCTCAGGCAAAGCTAATTAGTACAATATAAAATTGAATATAATTAATACCATACAGTTTGTATATTATGGGTCGTTAAATTACAGCTCCAGTTTGTATTTAAGTATATTTGTACTTAAATCTACTATATATATTTATATATATTTAAATATTCGAATATTCTTATGGGTAAACATTTTTTGTCAACAGTTCACCATTTCGGTGTTAGAATTTCTAAGCAATCAGTACAAACCGTCTGTGTTGGTGGTTACGTATAGAGTGTGCGATTACATGAAATCTGGCTGGTTTCACGACGAAATATTCCAAAGCGCAAATGTGAAGAAATGCCCAGTTCCACCGGTAAGTTTTTTTCCAACTTGTTAATTTCTATTTAAAAAAACAATGACCAGGGTCCTACTGCAGATATTATTTTCCATACGTATTCTGTACTTATCTATTACACGCGCTTTCTAGCGAAAGGGAAGCCCAGCAAAATCTGATCACTTTTTGCCAAAATTTTTTTTATTTCCATATAACGAAAAATAAACATTTAGGAGTTGCAAATACTAGTACTTGTATAAAACGCAATGTCAATAAAAGGTCGAATAAGCAACTGAAAGATCGAACAAAGAAATAGAAGGTCGAACAAAGAACGTGTCTATTATTCATACAGGTTATTCTGTGCATAAAATTTTGCAAGAAGATTTAAATGTTTTAATTGAATTCGCAAGTTTAACGGCGTTTTTTTCAGACATGTTTGAAAATTTTCATATAGCTAGAGTTTGATGCACAAAATCATAATATAAATTGTCCATCAAATTGAGCAGAAAAAATAGTAAAATATATGTTTTTGTTACACCTATATGTGTATATTTCCACAGGCCACAACAGAGATCCATGAACTTTTGTCCATTAAACTGACTATATTTGAAGGGTGATTTTTGACTGTAGTAGAATTATTTCTTGGTTCTTGTATTGTATAACTAAATCAAAGATCTTTTCTGCTAAATTATGATAAAATCACTAATAATATGTTATTACATTCTCTTTGTTTCCAGGGTCACCTTTCCTTTAAAAATTTATTAATTAATTCAACGTTCAATCTGCCACACATCATGCCGTTCTCCAAATGTCGCGTGGACGTTAATATGTTCGAAACAGAAGACCGCTCCCCCGTCGCTATTTGGAAAGTCCACATAACTGTCAAAAATGTCAAAAAGCCAAAAGTTCACTGAAATGTCTCAAAGTGGTTTGCATTATGTCTACGATAATAGAAGCAAAAATGTAACTTTTAGAAAGATCTAATGATAGTTAACTTTTCGCGTATAATACTGGCAGCACACTAATTAAATTAAAATTATTTTTCACAACTAATTTATATATTAAAAAATAACCTAATTTCGCCGGCGGTTATTAAAAAATATCGCCAGCGAACTACTGACATAATTGCATAGACCTACTGATGAAGTACATTTTGTTTTCCATGTTTGGTAATTTTTCTATGTATTCTTTTTATTTTTTAAAATAACTTTGTCTAAAAAATATGACAACAATTGTTGCATATCCTTCAACATTAGGTGTTCGGAGGGTAGAAAATATTTCCAGTATTATTTATCTGATTTCTTTTCTACTTATAAAGGTCTAGCGAGGTCTAGGTACATATTAAAACGCTTTGCTGAGTGATAGTTATACCTTTTGCTTTTGTGATATTATTATACATTGTTTATGAATACATTCTTGATGATAACTATAGTATCAGATATCGGTGACAACATTCTCAACGACTGCGGGTGCCGTAATTAAATCGTGAGCATACTAAAAGTTGCGGCTGCTAGTCCATATACTTCGAAAAAGTAAATGGACTAGCAGCCGCAGGCCTTACAGGGGTGCTTTTACAGGTTCCCAACTGCTAGTGGTTTTGAAATTTTCAATGCTCATATGTGTTCTTTATTTTTTACAGAGAAAATTAGTTGAAATTTCGATAAATTACAATAATTGCCTTCAAAAAAATCGATCACATTATTTACTACAATTAGGCTTTTTTTGTTTGTGATATAATAATATTTGGGTTGGTAATATTTTTGGTACATATTTTAATATTTTATAAAACTTTTCATTTCAGAATAATTTCTATTCGAGTTTTGGACAAGCACGTAAAGTTTAAATTTTATTGTGAAAATGAAATTAGTTTTAAATTTTTATTCTAAATCAACTAAGCACTTAAATAATTAAATATTTTTCTGTGAATGGTTCAATATTTTGAAATGTAAATAGCGAGAATTACGGGGAAAACAGGCATGCTTTCGCTTCGAAAGTCCTTGGACAAATGGGAAATAAAAGAAATGTGTATTAGTCAGAAAAACGTGAGTTGCAAAGTCATTCAATCCCACACGTTGTTATGTAGAAATGGCGCAAACCAAATGAATTAATGTTTTTCTTAAAATTTACATCAATTGTGGAAAAAGCAATGCAATATGTAAGATTTCATTTTATTTTGTTTTAACTTAAAAACTTGGAGAACATCGATACATTTTCTTAATAGTACGATTAAAATAGTCGTGGTTCCCAGTCAAATTAAAAATAAAGAAACATTTTCTTCACATTGTACTTTACACGTTTTTCTATGTCGATCTATTTTTTGTTAAATATATTGTAAGTTGCGATTCAGAGTTTTCCAGCAAAGTGATGTTTTTGTTGCAGGCCCTGCGCACCCTTAATTCTTCAAATTGCTGTATATTTTCCTATTTCACTATTTACTGTTTTGTATTACATTTTAAAATAAGTTTTCTTTATGGTACTTGCTAAATTGTAATTCTTTGAGTTAGCGTGTTGAGTTTTCAAGAAATTAAAATATAAACACTATTTATTTCCTGTTTGATTGTTCTTCTTCAAATTGTTTTAATAATACCTTATCCTTACAATAACATCTATATAATTGTGAAAGAGGTCTTAATACAATAATTGCCCTGCGTTTCTGTTAATTTACAGTAATCAAACATATATCGGGATTTAGGTACTAGAAAAAATTCAATGAATCTTAAAATTAGATTTTTTAACTGTTAACTTGGCAATGCGAAATACAGGTAGTCTCTTTATTGTAGTCCAACAATTTTTTTCTATAGAGGACGTCGTAACGATACATTTAAAAACAACATTAGTTCAGCAAAAATCAACAGTTTAGAAGTTATGATTTTTTAAAAAATTTTCTGGAAATTTACATAACCTACTCTGATTTATTATTCCACTAAATTAAATAAAAATTGGTAGGGGAGTAGAGAACACATGTAGCTAGCATGTAATGTAGTCTTTAAATTTATTCCTAGATTGTACCATTGTTTTGAAATTGTTTGTTAAGTTTAGTTTAATTTACATAAAAACTGTTTAATTTTTAAAAAATCATCATGAGAAAAAAAACGTACTACCTGCAATTTGCGAATGACTTTAAACATTAACAGAATATTCTAATTGTGTGGACATAAAGTAATTAACATTATGTGCACAAAGTCACTAAAAACAAAATTGTACTACACAATTAAATGAAACTACGTGATGTAGTATTATTTCTACTTCTTTAAGTTCTTTTCCACGACCTAGGTTTCGTTATATTACATCTTCAGGTGGACTATTAACCTAATCTTTGCTAATAGCCTACCTGAAGATGTTGTAATAACTAGGTCGTGGTAAAGAACTTAAAGAAAGTAGAAATAATATTACATCACGTAGTTTCTTTTAATTGTGAATAATGAATTTCTACAAAATTAACGCCAAATATATTCAAAACTGTACTAATTTGCTTAATTTAAAAAAAATTAAGATTTAATTCTTAAAAAACGGCATCAGTTTAAATTTACGTTTTATGCAAACTGATCTCCAATAGCCATAATTTAACCTTAAAAAAAACTTACAGCTCTGTCAAAACAAAGACCTTTCATTGTTTTATGCACGTGTAGGCGAGAGACCGGCAACATGCTATTGTTATTATTTGACTAGTCCCTTTCTCCCTATGGGGAGCTTTTCATTCGAACTAAACAGTCGTTTGTTGTTAGTTGCTTGCGCATTCTGCTGCAAAGTAACGTTTTTAATCCTCTTAGTTCAGGGAAACAACATTTTTGTGTTGTAAAGAATTTATAGGCCTGTTATTTTGTTAGTATTGCTATTATTCTGAGTGAATTAATACTGAAGAAATGAATTTTAATTTATTGGCTCTATTGGAGATAATATTTGGATCTAAATGTTTTAAATAAAATCAAAAAAATAAAATAAAACAACATAAATTATTGTTTATTAAGGTTCTTTATAAATCTCACTCTTGAATCTCAAAAATGATACGAAATTCAAATTCAGGACTATAAGGTTAGCCGCAATCGAATATAGCAACGTTTTATTGTGAGGGGAATAGTTGTGCCCCCTATGAATTTAAAAACAGTGTGAATCTTGAATTTAGCTCACTAAAGTTTGCCTAAATTAATAAAGTGATGATTTATCTCAAAATTCAATTTCGGCCCTGTAAATTTAGTTGAAATGGTATATACTGTGGATTTATTTGAGAAAGGCAGAGATGTTGCCACCCAGATGCTCAAGGAAATTGTGAAGTTTGAATTCCATAACTAAAATGTAGTCAAAAATGAATAAATATATTCACGATTTATTGCCACAAACATAAATCTTCGATTTATTGCAAGAGGTGTAGCTATCGAGTGCATCACATTCATGTTTATGATGGGATTTAAACAGTAAGAAACCTGGCCATGAAGAATGTTAATTTCAATGTTTTTTTTTACCAGAATCGATTACGGTATTGAAAGTATCTAATACCACATACTCTATTAATCAATTTCGATAAATGTGTATAATAGACATGAAAATGTGTGTAGTTAAAACTTATCAAAAATATTTATAGGAAAATATACATTGTTAAATTATCTATGAAAGTAACACAAATTGAAAATATCCGTCGAAATTACAGCATCTTTTCCCACTGAAATTGATACCGAAATAGTAAGTGTTTGTTATCATACATTCTGTATCAGGGAGTAGTTAAATTGGTATTCAGATTGATGACAGCATTTTAAATTCAAGATGGCTATAAACATGAATATTTACAGCGACCTTTGACGATAGCTACGTTTCGCGAAAACCACAGAGCAAAGTCACAAACCATACAAGCGCTGAGTTTGTTCTGTAACAACTGACAATTCTGTAACTACCAACAACTGACAATTTGTGACGCCGTCATACAAAATGTGTGACGCCGTGTATACCTCACCAAACAGAGATTAGCATATTATTTTCATTTTGGGTGTTGGTAATGGAAATTCACTATTTGTTATATGACGTCAAGAGAAATTTGATACGAAAAAATTCATTCGAAAGTTTTTATAACTTTCTTTGTGGTCTCAATTAACAGTAAATATGCGATCGACTTCGGTTGGCATTTTATGATGAAGCCCCATCGCTCGCTAATATTGACTGTCTAAGCAGGATCATATCAATTTTAGCTATAATTTACGCGAGGGATGTCTCTAAACAGCGAGAACTAAAGATAAACATCAATGCTTAACTGCTAATGATAAAGTTTAAAAAGAGAGTATCTGTCCGCAGATTCAGGCAAGTTCAGGTATGGGTATGAGTCAAGGTTAGAAAATTCTACATGAACAATTAAGCGACAAGAAGCTTTGTGCTAAGTGAATACTCCATATTTTTATCGAAACTCAAAAATACCGACACGTTAATTGTGTTACGAAATGTTAAAGAAATTTGACGCAGATCACTCAAATGTTGTATTTGATGTCATTATGGGTGACAAAAGCTGAATATACTGTTAAGAATCCGACACTTGCAGGCAGTCTTCGCAGTAGGTGTTATTTTTATGAAGAGTAGCCTAAAAAGGTGAAGAAGGGATGAAGTGCTAGAAAAAAGGTGGTTACCTTGTTCTTCAGACAGATAGATTATTATTCAACGACTGTTCTGGATGAAAAGAAAATTACCGTAGACTGATATACTAGCAATTGTTAAAGCTATATGTAGGAAAAAGTTCGAATGCAATATCCTTGCTGTAGAATTTTCCTTCATTACGACAAAGCCTTGCCAGACAATTGACGGAATAATTTACTATGTCGGTTGCTATGAGCCATCCGCCATAGAGCCTCGATCTCTCACATCCCACTCTCTCATAAACTGTGAGGATAACATTTCCAGATACTGTGGAATGTGGAACGATGCCGTGGAAGAGAGGTCCAAGGAATAGTGGGCCCACTATTTCTGTTAATAAAGCGATGCATAGAGTATCGTGGAGTTACTTTGATCAACATTAAATAAATTACAAATTTGCAACTTAGTTCTATGAGAAGTGATATTAAAAGTCCTTAGAATAACAGAAATGTTATTCTAAGGACTTTTAATATCACTTCTCATATAAATTAGCAATATGCCGTCTGAATTCATAAAATTCTAGAATCTTGAACACATTTTAATAAAAATGCATAGGAAAAGGGAGAATGGGCGGCAAGTTAATTTTATTTTCTCTTGGTCATCAAAAACTTATATTTAATGTGATGTGAAGTTATGAACACATAAATTTTGGGTTCTGATTAACACCAGATTTTTTAAAATGTCACTTTGGTATTTTTAATAAAGATAATCTGATCACACTAACCTACGGTGCACAAACCTTTACACGCATTAAAACAGAACGAAAGTTAACGAACCGAAAAACCATAATTTTAAAATGTTGCTATGTGCTTAATTTTTCCGCAAATAATCAATTTTCAATTACACAAATTTATGTTCTGTTTACGATATCAGTGTTGAAGTATTTACACATTATATGTATGAATAACGTAGAAAAGTCCATTGTTGAAGGCAAACGAAATAATTTTGGCAAACAATTAATCCGGATATCCGTTTTATAAGTAATCAGTTAAGCGGTGAAAAATTTCATTAATTTTCTTTACAAAAATTGCGTTTTTACTTTTAAAAAATTTATGACTTTCATTCTTTTTAAAATCTAGACAATGATTACTCGTTGTAATTTAAAGTGAGGAAATGAAATGCTCAAATTCGAAACATTTAGTGTCTAGGAAATAACTGGCTAAGCCAAACCAGGAGATAAGGTAGATTTAATTGAAAAACGTCCCATTAATGATTACATCAATTTCTTATCTCCTGATAATTAATGAATGTGAATAATCGTATGAAAAAAACGAGTAGTTCAGGATTAACCTCCGTTTAATTTGTTTAATACTTTACTTAAGGAATATGCACAATTTTTTTTTCAAAATAAAAAGAAGTGAAACATCATTGTTTAACTGATAAACACTGGAGCTACAGTTCAATTCTTGTAATTTTCTTCAATATAATTTATTTTTACTGTATATGTATATATATATATATATATATATATATATATATATATATTTATGTTTTTATTGCAACAAATGTTTAGGTGTGGTCGCGGACCTGAGCTTTGCGGGTGGAACGTACGCCCGATCCAACGTCTCGGGCGCTGAATTCTATATTATACGTATATAAATGTACACACATATATATGCATACCATGGTAGAAACCCTTTTTTATTTTCATGTCTTTTTATTCTATGAATCGATTTCCATTGAAATATTTATTTCAAATTCTTGGCGACTACAGTATTTTTTCGCCTTTTTGCTGCTACAAAATAAAAAAAACGCTTTAGGCGAAGACCCTATATGTAATTATAATTACTTAATGGTTCTTATTTTTTATAGCAAGAATGAACGCCTACGTAAACGACTTTCAAGCTAAATGGTAACAAATTATTAAAAATATTGTATTTATTTGCTTTGTTTTCAGGGTTACTTTATTGTGTAAAATATGTTCATTATCACAACGTTCGATCTACCACACGATATGCCCTTTTCCAAATGCCGTCTGGATGTAAAATTCTTCAACACAGAAGATCGCTCACCCATCTCGATTTGGAAGATCCACTTGACAATAAAAAATGTAAAAGGGCTAAAAGGTCATTGACATATCTCAAATTAGTTACAGTACGTCTAAAATAATTGAAGTAAAAATATTAAAAACTGTCATTATAGTTAAGCTCTGAAATTTGATAACTTGCAATTTTTTGGTTAAATTAAAATGCTCTTTTGGCAATTAACACAAACAAAAGTGTGAATTTAATCTACATTTGCAAATTGAATTTTTATTTTCTGTTTTCATTTTGATATTTTAAATTGGCAATTGTTAAAGCTTAGTCAACGTTTTTAATGTCGACAATATCAAAATAGATAAATTAACTTTGCCAGTTTGATATTGTCAATATAAACTGGCAAATGTTGCAAGAGGTAATGATTTAATGACATTTACATAGATACTCAAATAAATGTAATTTAAGAAGGAGCATCTATATCAAAATTGAAAACAACGACTCGTAACTTTTTTTCACAAAATCATTGGTAGGTAACAAAGAACGGGATTATTATTAATAGTGCAAAAACGAGAATTACCTTGAAATTGATTAAATCGATGGAAGGAATGGATTACTGGAACGTTCGGCAAAAACGAGAATTATCTTGAAATCAATTAAAACTACTCCGACTTTGATTATGTTTTTAAATATCAGTAATTTAAAATATGAAAATTTAAATAGAATAAAAATTGACGATCTCCTTAAAAATCCATAGTTTAATGTCTATGGAAATAATTAAAATAAAATTGTGCCTGTCAGCTCCGACGCGCGACTGAAGTTTACTCCTTACGATTGTCTTGGAATGTATAAATTAGGAAACACATCTTTTATAATAGTGAAAGCATACACACACACACACATATATATATATACATATATATATATATATGTGTATATATATATATATATATATATATATATATATAACACACCCATAACTGATATTTATATGTACTGAAAAGGTTTAAACTGAATTATATGTGACATTTTTCCTTTGTAATAATCTCATTCCTGTAACATTAATAAACACAGTTCATTTTCAAATGTACTGATACTTGTATCCACAGAACTTGTATCATTATGGTGTTCGCAGAAAAGTAGCACCAATTAGAAATCAGGTATCAATTAGTGATTATATATATAGTTATCAGTATGCCTTATCATTACTTTAAATTAGGAAGTTATTAATACTTATTTCTTTTTCACAGTTGGTAATGTAATAAATTCTTACCAAAATATATATTATTTTCTGAAAATTATTTATTAGTATTATAAATATGAATTGAACAATTTATTTATTGAAATTAAATCTGATTATCGATATGATTCCCTTTACTTGTTGCTAGAATGTCAAAATGTCCATTAAAATTAGTTTGCACTGGACGGTTCACTTTATCTATACCCAGAATGATAAAATGTGCATTCAATTAGTTTTGGATTAGATGATATAAGCCAGTGACTGCTTTATTTCTGGAAGTTGCCAAAACATATTTATTCTTCATGTTTGATAATTTAACAAATACTTGCAAGAATATATTGACAAATTGAATTCGAGTAAAAATAATGACAGAAGCTGCATTAAGCAAAAATTCTTTTCTTGAAAAGCAATGGATGGTCCAATTTGCTCATAACTAAAACAAAAACATGCATTAAATTAGTTTGGACTAGATAATACAAATCATAATTTCATAGGGTTTCAATATGAAAATCCGGTTTCATTGGTTAATACACCATTTCATTGGATATTTGTTTTATCAATCTCTTACGAAATCGTAACGTATACTTATATACTCTTATTAACAAAGCTTGACAGCATAAATGCGACTTTAACAATTAATAAATAACTCCCACCATTTTTGTGCAAGATCAAAAATATAAACATTGACAGTTTTTAGCTTTCAAATGTTTTAAACAACAAGCCGCACTGTCTTTCTACACACAACAAGATATTGACCATATGATTTATTATTGAAAATTGAACTGTCTATTATGAAATTTAAAAAAATATAAAATAAAACACAATATGAGCAGAAAGATTTATATAATTAAAAGTAATGATAATAAACATATTTCAAAAGATATATAAATAGGGTATACACCCTATGTACAAAATGAAAATGAAATAAGATACAACAATATTTAAAAACACAAAATAGAATAAAAATGTATGAGTAAAATAATTCATAATTTGAAAACGTATTTAATTTATTTTTCAATTCCCTCTCCGCAACTTCAGCACGAAGCTTCGCTTCTTGAGCTTGGCTTAACATAATGTCCATGCAGATTCCATGCATATTCAATTCCTTCATAATTCTTCCGTCTGAAGCAACTGACATTGGCTGAAAGTGAGCCAAATATCCGAATTCTGGTGCGACTCCTGGGTATTGGTAAATATGTGTCCACGTCTAACATGGATTTCTGCACCTCATCCTTAGGCAGACCAGCAGGAACATCTTCCGTTGCTTCGGACGATGTTGGCAAAGTTTCGCGGTTTCAGCAAAAACTTCATTTCTACTCGTCAATTGTTGCTCAGGCAGATTTGTACATAATTGACTGATTAATTCAGTGTCAATTCAAGAAGATCACAAAATTTACTGATTTTAGAATTCAACACATTTTCTCATACCACTAGAAAGGAAATAATATAAAAGTCCAATTGAAGGGATTTTAAAAGAATTTTACAATTTGTAATTTTAAAGGTGATTACATTACAATCTACTTTCGTTTGTTCACTGCTTCTTCTGTATTAAATATACTTTCGAATAAAATTCACTTCTGATAAATTAATCCAAAAACTTTTGGTGCCCCGTTACTATATTAGTCAGTTTCTAAAACATTATAAATTAAAGGTTAATTGTACACTTATCGAAATTCGCATTCTTTACCTCGATTGAATTCCTGGGCAGAATCGTTTTATGGGACTTCCACAATTATCCATGGCGCTATAAAGGAAACGAAGGGGCCAATTTGGTTGTCGCTAATCACGTCCTCCGTAGCTGGTTATCCCCTACTACCAACTACCTTTTTTGTTTGGCTTTTATATTAAGCTAAAGTCGGCATAGTTCACTTCCTTTTACTTGAAGAAACAAATAAAGTACTCGTTCCTTAGCACATAATTTAAAAAAAGTGATTACATTCGTGCAAACAAATTAATTCTGCATTCAACAAACAAATTCGGACTTCATCTTGAACGAGAGTGTAGATCCTATAAAATCCTACTACAGAAATTTAATTTATCATCACTAACTGTACGGAGAAAAAGCGCTGATCTATTATATTTACATAATATCATACATTCGCATGTTGATTCTCCATATATATTCTCTCTACTCAACTTCAACATTCGACTCAGATCCCGTATACCATTACAGAAATTATTCATACAATTATATAAAAATAATACCTCTATTTATAACCCAATAATTCAATTGTACTCATTGCATAATAATATTGTTTCTCAACATCCGTCCTGGCACATTTTTGAACCGAAATTATTAACATTTAAAAAGAAAATACAAAATATTTTATTTATAAACCAAAACCAGCAACGATAGATTTAATTTTGTATTCAGTATGTAGAAAATAATATAATTCTAAGTTAACACTAACTTTAATAATTGATAAATACATTTTATAATATTAAATATATTATATAACATAAGTAAGCCTTGAAAATGTACACATAAATACTCTAACCATTTTGTGCATTCATAATTAGGGTTATATCTAGTTTTATGCTCTGTTGTTGTTATTGTATATTTACGTGACTGTAACTTGTTATGTGAGCCGTTCAATAAGTAAAGAAATAAATTCCATTTTAATTATTAACGTGAACATTTGACTGTAACTTATCCTTTCATTAATAATACCACTAACATTATATAGGTATCTCGGCATTTTTTTCATCTTTACGTTTGCTCCGTCGGTGCGTTTATTTTCAAGCTTATCTTTGTAAGAAACAAACATATGCACTCTGATTCCTTGTAGTTTTTTTCCTTGTATTTATTTTACCACTTTTGTTAAATGCAATAATTTCAGCCAAAACGAACGACCCTTACAACTGTTAGTAAATAATTCGGTATATCAATTAAAGATGTGCCTAAAATTAGCTCATTACACTTTTTTTAACGCTCAGAACTTCGTAACCTCTGAACTTTTGATTTCACTACTCATAAAAATTCATACAGGGCGCTATATGTGAAAATCGATTCTTAAGGAGTAAACTCGAAAAAAAATAGTTCGATTAATATTTTCGGAAAACAAAATACAAATGAAACCATACCTACACCTTTTAAAAGTTTGTAATGTAATTTGTAATCCGTCTCTTTTGGTATCACGATAAACAAATACCAAGGGAAAAGCCTAGGAATTATTGGCATTGATTTAAATAAAGACGATTTTACTTACGGCAAATGTGTCGTGTTCTTGCATTTTGCAATTCGAAAAAAAATTTCATTTTATCAAAAGGCGACAAATTATAAACATGGTGTATAAAGAAATATAAGCTACATAAAGCTAATACGTGAATTGCTGGATATTTATGGCATTCTGCATTATCCCAGAAAGTCGATGAGTGGATGCTGCAGCGTTTTGCATCGTTTGAACCCGTTGCTTCGTGATGGGTTCACCAAAAGGGAGCTCAAAAAATTTATCATCGCAGCTATGGTAGGTGGTAATCAATTTCGCGTTGAAATTTTATTAAGTTAACTATATTTTAAAGATCTTAGAGGTTATTAGCAGTGTAACATTATATATTGGTCTGTGCCTTATTTTATCCACTTCGAATGGCTAGGTACAATTGATAGAGAACTATTTTGTCTGCAAAGTTTGAAAACGATTCGTCACTGGCCGAAATTTTGTATTTTATTAAAATGTAAATATTTACATATATATATATATATATATATATATATATATATATATATATATTGTGGAAAATTATAGAACCATACATTGATGCCACTGTTTATAAAATATGTTACTGGCAATTACGTATTACACTGACAATTCTCACACAAAATTTAATTCAAGACGCACAGGGAAGGCTGTGACACGTGAGGTGTCAAGTCGCGTACAAATATTGTAAAAAAACATTCGACTTTGAAGTTATTTAAGCGAATTAATGAAAAACGCTGTCAAACAATCCCATATTAAAAATATTTTTGGAGCGGCAACGGGAGGAAAAAAATTATAGTTTTTAACGACTAAATATTATGACGTAAATGTTTACAAAATATTTATTTTTGCTTCTCCTTGTATTTTTCTATACTGACCAAAGTGGTAACTTCTGTTGTATGGAGAAAAACTGTTAAATATTTATTCTAAGAATAATGAGTAGAAAATATAAGTTTCGCAAAGCTGTTCCTTTTATAATTCAAATTACTTGACATATAATCAAATAATTTTGCGTTGTCGAAATCAGCCAGCATCCCAAAAATAATTTGAGATGTAAAACTCTTATAAAAATACACAACATTCAAATAAATTTGAATGTTTTTGGCGAGATATTTTCTTTCTGTAAACTCTGCTCCACTTTCTTCTAATTTTGCTTCTAACTGTGTCAACTTTTTCCAGTCATCTAATTTTGCTTCTAACTGGGTCAAAACGCAAACGAATTTCTTGCAAATAAGTATAGATTTTCCCCATTTTCGACATTCCCACTGAATTCGACATATTGTCTGGAGTTAACAATAGAGTTAAGTGATTATATTAATAATTCCCGTTGCAGATTTCAACCAAGCATCTAATTCCGATCAAGAATAAAATTTTGGTTGTATTAATATATGTCCAGTATGGAACGTCGAATTCGTTCAAAGTAGGTACTGTAGTTGAGAAGTCTTAGTTTTAAATAAACCTGTTTAGTTTAAAGCCAGCCCTGTTATTGTAAACTTTGGCAAACTTATTCAACTTCAAAGGTCACGAATATCGTGTTTTGGTAATCAAAATTTGTTTGCTATCAGTCGGATGTCTATTACGATTATCATAAAAGTTGTAAATAATACAAATTCCGTATAAAAAATATTCCCCACATTTTCATGTATCACGACATTTGACATTGAATAATTTTATTACCGTACACGACATTAAATACTTTTTACATATTAATTTTGATGACAAAATGAAGGGTCATGAAATAATTCGGTTGGTCGAATATTATTACACAGATAAGAGTATCTCCTCATTGTCCTGGATTACTATTCATCACCGCATAACTAATTGACATTGTCAGTAGTGTGACCAGATTATTACTTTAATTTTTTTATATTTCTCGAATTTATTATTTTTTTCTTTTTTTATGGACTATCTTTATAAATTACCTACTGTGAAAGACATAGACGAAGCGAATTCAATTAGCCAGCGCCCTTTAGCTGCGATGTCTCCATAGAAGTTCTAGTTGGAAAACTTGAAAACTGGAGCATGACAAACTTGGGTTGAAAAACTGTGCTTATATTCCACAATTAATGTAAAGAAATATATATTTGTGTGGAATAGAAATTTTATCAGCAAGGCCAAGTTATTAGAAATCACTTAAATATATACATTTGTTTTAAAATTAATCTGGAACTTCGCCACGAGCTATTCATTTGTATATTCATGCTGTTTATGTAAATAAATGTAGATTTATTATTATTTTATTTATCTATTATCAGCATCAATCCATTGAATAATACTAAAATTTATCCATGTTCAGACGTTAATGAAATAATCATAACATCCTGTAAAATATATGTGACGCTATTTGTTAGCGCACAATGTAACTAAATGTCTAAAGTTAATTTCAGACCAGCTCATGTATTCTGCCGCATTTTGGAAAAGGTTTGAAATAATTAAAATTGTACATTACTCTTCAATTTTGTCCCAATAAAAAATTATAGCAAATTTAATAAATAATACAATATATAATATAGCTACGTAATATAGAGAAGTGGGGGGAGTAGTGGTTGGAATGTAGGGTGGAATCCCAATTCAAGTGAAGAAGTGGAACACTTTTAATATTTGCTAATCTAGAAAGTTTTTTTATTAATTCTGCATTTACACGTAAAAACTGTTGGCAAATGATACCTATAGCAATCGTTTGATTTGGTTATAATAGTTCAAAATGTATTATACTGTGTATGGTGTCACATGACATCCCATCAAACCGAGAGTAGTATATTATTTGGATGTAATTGTATATTTTCTGGTGGTATAGGAATTTTACCCTTATCTGTTTATTTCGGAATTTAAAGCGATACAGTTTTTGTTCTCCATTGTGGTCTCATCAACAATAAGGTTAGGATCGACTTCGATTGTAATTTTTTGATGAAGCCCCATCCCGTTCTAGCGTTTAAAACTCTTTAACGTGTCCAAGTATGATCATGGTAATTTCAGTGATGATCAATGATGATAAATATCAATATATGCGGTTCATACCAGCAAATTTGGAGTTAAAAAGTCAGTATAGGTATTGGTATGAGGCAAATAAAGAAAATTCTATATGAACGTTCAAGCATCAGAAAGTTTCGTGCTAAGTGTGTATTCCGGGATCCGAATAAAGCTCAAAAATGCCACTGTTTTAATTCGGGTCGCGAGATGTTTGAGAAATTTGGCCGAGGTCGCTTTAATACCGTATTTGACAACATTACGGATGACTAAAGATGGATATACTATCTTTAACCCAAGACTAATAGTAGTCTGCACACTTTCCCTCCGAAGATTGCTTATAAAGGTGAAGAAAGGAGGAAGTGCCGTAAGAAGATGGTCTCATATTTCCTCAGACGGACTAGTTAATATGCAACGATTATGCTAAAAGATAACAGAGCAGCTGTGGCAGACTAGGTGAGCAATTTTGTATTATTGTATTTGGGAAAAATTTCAAGAATAACGTTTTCCCATCAAAATGTTTCTTCACCATGATAATACTTTTGCACTCTCAGCCAGAGGAACGACCTAATATTTTAATACGTCGGGTGTAGAAATTACATGTGATCCGCCATACAGCTCCGTCTTTGCACCAAGCGATTTCTATTTATTCCCAAGAATAAACGATGAACTGCGAGGAATAAGATTTCCGAATGCCGCGTAAAGTGGAGCAACGCCATGGAAGAGAGGTCTAAGACATAATGCACCAACTGTTTCTTTCAGCGTCTCCATCGAATAAAGCGATATATAAAAGTGTCACGAAAACTACATTGACAAATCATCAATATATTTGAAAATTGTGAGTTGGATCTATTTCGTCACTTTAGAATTTTTAATAAAAGTAATCTGATTCCACTAATATACGGCCTCTAATCCTTTACTCGCATTACAACGTTGCTTACCAAATTTAACAAACCGACAAATTATTTATTTTAAAATGCTACTATCCAATTATCTTGCGCGGACTTCAATGATAGGATAATTATATTTTGTTCGCGATCTGAGTACTGAAATAATTGAGCATAATCTTTTTGAATAATATGGTAAAGTTCATTGTTGAAGAGCGCAAAGTCAGGTTATACAGGAAACATTTATTACAAACAATTAAGGCGGAATAAATATTTTACTTGCAATCGACTAAACGGTGAGAAATTGTCATTTTTTTTGTTAAAATATGGCTACGCTTTTATGAGATTCATAAACATTTTTTTAAAATTTTTAAATGTGAGGAATATTTTATTAATATGAAAGGAATGAAAAGAGGGCTCAAATTGGAAATAGGTTCTGGAAAATAATATTCCAAACGGAACCAGGTGATAAGGAAAACCAATTTGAAAAAAGTTATATTAACGAGTATAGCAATTATTAATAGTTTGATAGTTAAGAAATATAAACAAATATATGAAGAAAGTAAGAGAGGTTGAGGATTAATCCCTAATTAAATAGATTCATTATTAACGAATAATAATTGTTCTTTCAAAATAGGAAGAAAAAAAGCGTCATGGTTTAATTGATAGGCAGTGGGGTTACAGTTTAATTGTTGATTGTTTTCTTTAATAAAATTTAGTTTTAGGCTTTCGGAGAGAAAAAAAGTTCTATCAAATCCTACTCCCTAATATGAAATTGTTTTCTTATGCTTTTCCGAAAAGCTGATTTAATGTTACGTCTTTAAAAATATTGCAGTGAGTGAGGAGAGTGTAAAAATGTTTATATTACAACAAATGCTAAAAGTGTTCCATATTCTGTTTATACACATGACCTATATCGTCATAAGTCTTTTTTTAAACTGAAATTGGTTATTTCTTAGATTCTTTGCCAGTTTGCATTTTGGCTGCTATTTATGCACATTGTCTTTTTTGACTGTTTCCTTCGTTCTAGTTCTTAATAACCTCAAAAGAAATATTCTACGTGGTTGAGATAATTTCCAATGATTTTTTTTCGTTATTGAATATATTTTATAGAAATTTATATTGTATGAAACAACGTGATTTAGTATTATTTCTACTTTACTTATGACCTAGGTTTCATGGCATGACAACATTTTCAGGTGGGCGATTAGATCTTTGTTAATTTCCCACGTGAAGATATTATAACACAACGAAACCTAGGTCGTGGTAAAGAATTTAAATAAAGTAGAAATAAAACTACATCACGTAGTTTCATTTAATTGTGAAATTTCTTCGAGCAACGGTCCTATTTACTTTTTTATAAAAATGTCATATAATAGGCTGCAATTGTCAGTTCAGGTAATTGAAATAAGTCAATTAATTGTTCATCAAATATCTTGATCTAACCATCGCAAGCTAATCCTGAAATTAGTTCCATAATATTTAAAAATGATTTTTTAAAGACAATAAAAGAGGAGGATAAAATAAAAGTATTTTTTAGCCGATGCTCGTGAATATGATTGATCGAAGCAACATTTTATTTATGGATATTTTTTGTGGACAGCCAGGGGCTGGTATCAAGATGACGCTCTTGAGTATGTTCAGGTAAAATGAGAAGGAAAAAATGCACTGTTAAATGCAGAGTGACACCTGAGTACTAAGTAAAAAGTAAACTTTACAACTGAATGTTGACTTAGCGAAAATGCAAAAAGATGGAGATAATAAGAACTGCACAATCGTAACTACCAATGCCGTTATGATTGTGCAGCAAATCGAGCATATGATGGTTCTTCTTAATAATTCACTATTCAAAATGGGTCTAAGAACTAAATTTCAATTAGTTTCTTTCAAAACTATACATTTTTGTGTACCTTGCTTAGAATCACAGTAAAGCAAAAGTGTTTTTTAAAAAATATAACAATAATTATAAAAAATTGTAAACACTATTTAAAGTTTACAATTTTTTATTTAGACTTACATCGAAATGATCGCCACAAAGGGAATCTTTATTTTTGGGATCAATCAAATCGTAATTCATTAACTTGTTCCATTTATTATTATGTTATATTATTATGTTATATCATTATGTTATATTATTTATATTTTTGCAAAGAAACGGGAGGCTACATTCATTTGGTGATTAATAGTTGTGTTATTACATTTGGGCTCAATGTCATATTTCACTCATAATTCTTATCAATAATTATTACCAATTATAAATATTAATTACTATTAAATACTCACAAAGCAAAGAAACAAAGCAGATAGTTTCAGCGCGCGCACATCGCTTTATTATTTTTTTATTAGATTTCTTGAATGCTTGATCGCACGAAAAGTGACGAGTGACGTCACGCAGTCGCTTGATCGAATGAAATTATTTTTTGTACAAAGCGTAACTTTAAAGTCGTGTTATAAGATATATTAATTTTTTTAAAGATATTTTGATATCTTTTTCAAATTTTGTTTATTCTTGTCAAATTTTATTTTCACTTATTAAAAAAAAAGGTAAATTTCCCCATTGCAGAGGAAAGCTGGGTAAGATGGGGTGGTGAGCAAGACGGGGTAAGACTATTCACGTGTTTATAATGAACCAATCCCGTTCACTTTAAAGAACCGACACGATCGCTGGTAAATTCTTTTTGTTACTCCTAAAAAGCGATTTCGGTTAAAATATTTTATAATGACATTTAGCAGTGCAATATTATTAAAATTTACGAGATTCTTGCAAAGTTTAGGTAAGTTTTAGTTGACTGCTAAGCCATTTTCAGTCTTATAAACAATATTGGAGCGGGAAATAAAGAAAGCTCGAGAAGATAGTAACGAGATACAGCATCTAAAGGTACCACTGAGCCCAGTTCTCGTATGTTTTCACAAAAAAAAAAGAGAATAACTTGGTGGATTATTTATTTGAAGTGAAGAGCATGTTTTATGGTCTAACCGCTAAAGATTGAAATGATTTATCAACTTGCTACACGAAATTATTAGTTTACTCCATTTAATACTGCGAAGGCTGCCGCTGGGAAGGACTAGCTTCAAAATTTTTCAGGAAACTGCAAACTACGTCAGCCGCAAGAGTTGTCGGTTTCAACAATGTAGTTATAACGTATTTTTTTACTTTTTAGCAAATGTTTATGACGAGCATAAATTAACTCCCGATCGAATATATAATAGCGAAGAGACCCGTCTCTTATATCAGTAGAACCTAAAACCAGGTCAAAAAGTATAGCTAGAAAAGGCCGAAAATAAGTAGGCGCAATAGTGTCTGCTGAATGAGGAACGATTGTCATAGTCGAACTTTGCTTCAGTGCCACTGGGTATTATATGTTACCGATGATGATGTTCCCATGAAAAAGGATGAACCTCAATTCTGCATCGAGGCTTTGGGTTGCGTATACTGTTTCCTAGCGTTTTTTGGAATGGTTCAAGCAATTTGTCTTATTTGGCGGAACGTCAGTAGATCGACCAGTATTATTATTATCGGATGGTTATCGCACACATGCCCAGAATAGAGAAGTAATTAATGAAGCTAGAGTAAATGGAGTCATAATTTTATCTTTCCTATCGCGCACCGCTAATCAGGTTGAAGACAACCCGCTGGTATGGTTTTCATAAGGCTATTGGGCATTTATTATGACCAAACTATATCAACATGGCTCTGCATTAACCCAGGAATCGTAGTTGATGTACGCCAAGTTGCTGAACTGTTTTGTAAAGCTTTATTCAAGCAGCTGAAATATCAACAGTCATCCATAGTTTTAAAGCTACTGGTTTTTGGCCGCATGATCCCAGAGTTTTTTTAGACAATGCTTTTATTGCCTATTTGACAACAGATATAAGTTTTAATTAAGACCTTTCTTCTATCGCAAATCAAGAACCCGGAGAATAGGATGGGGTATCAACAACATCAGCAAATGCAGGTACTGTGACATCTTCTGTTGCCATAACTACACTATTCCCGTCATTTCTACTCGAGTTGTCTCAGGGCCCCTCCAAAGACCCGACTTTTACTTTCCTCGTCACACAAACGAAGGGACCTTCGAAGGTCCCCTAATAGCGTCCCGTATCTGCAATCACAGTGGTTCCACTCTAAATGGTTAAATACTGTCCTTATTCAATGAGTCATTTAATAACTCCATTTCTTCGAGAATGCACTCGGCGAACGTTCTAAATGACTGGAATATACATTTTCACCCAAATGTAGGTGACTGAAGATATCACGTTCTAAGGTTCCGCGTGTTTCTACTCTAATGTTAAGGCGTAATTCTACTCTAATGTTAATGACCTCTATCAAAATGGAATAGTACATAATTCATGCCCTGCGTTTCGAAACCCAAGAGCATGCCGGGATATCTCGAAATACGAATCTAAACAACCTGGTACGGAATGCGCCATGTCCCGTTCAAAACTGCGAACTGTAGTAATCGGTGACGAGCCAGTTCTTATGCAATCACACGGACACGTCAAGAAAAAATAACCCAGTCGTTTCTTCCTTTGAATTGGGGGAAGATCACTTAGATTGCCAATGAGAATCAACGATCTCCGAATTATGCCTTTTTATATCAGCAAGAGATTTATTTCCCAAAAACTCAAAGTGCAATGGACTAGCATTGAAACTCTTATATCGTACCAAGATGAAATTTGCAGCGCGTTCCATTATCACGAGGTCGGCAGGCAAAAGACCCGCCAAAACCGACTCTAGCTTTCCGTAGGTATTGTCAAGATTTTTCGACTTTTTATCCTTTTATAATATGACATACTCTTTACATATTTTTCGTAGTTAAGCTTTCAAATGTTTGCTATGGAATAAGTCTTTTTAGAAATTATATTTAGGAAAAAGTTTTATTAAGAAAAATTATTATGTAATTTATTCAGCACATATTCATTTGTTATTCTTGCTATTTTCCTAATTATTGTTGAATTACCTTTATCCACGACGAGTTGTGAAAGTTTACTATTTTAAATCTAGCATTATTTATGTAATATAAACATAAACATTCTTTTATATTATTTTGATATTTGTTTACCTTGTTTAGTAAAAAAAAGATTTTGAAAATAATAAATGGGCAAAAGGGTTAGTAGTATGTTAAAATAATCAAAATATAATTCGTGGACCGACACCATTTCTCAATAATATACGTATATATATATATATATATATATATATATATATATATATATATATATATTTTTTTTTTTTTTTACACTCATCGCCGCTACGTTGTACAATGTCTTTAGTACTCGTCTTACGCCGTACCTACAAATAAATAAAATGGAGCGATAAACGAAAATTTGTTTTTAATTTTTCATCTGACAACCTTTTTACTATCCAAATAGTTAAATGTGTTTGCGTGATGCGCTTACAAGCAGAACGATAAATGAATAAACTCAATAATTAGGAAAAGTTAATAAATTTAGTCAACTTAATTTCTCACTTCAGATGTTCATCATGATACCAGAACGAGCTTACGTGGAAGTGTATCGCAAAGATCTTTTAAGCAACGCAAGTACGAGTGTCGGCCGTATACGTCGCGGATCTCCGTATGGGCTTAATTTGAGCTTATATAGTAAATATGAAGTCGGTAACAATTATTCGGTAAGTAAATGTATGATAATTGACTTTCGGCCCCCAACTCCACCATTTCCAAATGCAATTGGAGTGCCAAAATTATAATGCTTTGAAACAAAGGCAAAGGGTTCATAGTTAATACTTTACAGTATACATAAGAAACTTGTGGACACCACTGGGTAAACGTAAATATATAAAGAGCATCCCCAGCGTTTATGTTAAAAAATAATCTGAAATTGTAGTCAACACCCTTCTATTCCTCGTCCATTGTTATGTTCCTATCCCCGACGTTTCAACGACTTTATAGTTTTGTATTCTATATAGCAAGACGCGTTCTTAGATCTACAAATTAGCTAGATCATAAGTAAACTAATAGATGATCAATATTTATTTATTTCTTACTATATATCATGCAAACATTAATAATGCTACAATTTTAAGATTTAAATTAAACAAGACAAAATATTTCTTTTAGCGACAACTCCAAAAGTGCGGAAACAGCAGATTAAGTTCTGCTATTTATCTTTATATATAACAAAACTGTAAAATTTCCTGCCTATAAATTAAAAATAAGTGCAAAATAATTATTGAAAGATAAAAAATTAGCAATAGAGTACAATAAAAAATTAGCAATAGAATACAATAAAAAATTAGCAATAGAATACAAAAAGTCTGTTTTCTTCTTTGTGTGTTTGTTTGAGTATACTTCGCGCATACATACTTATAAAATATTCGTACAATTCAAATAAAACTTGTAAAAAATACGTAGGCGTCAACTTAAACTAACATTCAATTTATATTTTAATCGTAACCGGTTTACACAATGAAAAGATAGGAGAATTTAATATTTTATAAAATTGATTTATATACATTGTGTGACTACAACAAAAAAGAAATGCCTAGTTCACGACGCGTACAGATTACAAGAAATGTAGTGTATCTGACACATAACAGATGGCGTTACGTATATTGTAAATCGCTAAATGATATTTTCCACCCGGAAATACATTAACGTATTGTGTATGGCCACGAAGCGACATTCATGTAAACTTACTTTGTTTCCACAGTTTGTTTAACGTTTGAATCTGTTATCCACATTTGTAATTTAATTATTATGGGAGGTTAATTATATATAATATTTATAGTCTTCATGTATATAACAAGACTGAAGAATTGGCCAATTCATACATTGAAGCTATTTTCTGAAAAACATTTGGGGAGTATTTTCTGAAAAAAAAAAGAATAACAAAAATACTTGAACTGTCTGTTATTGGAATTTGTTATTGGACAAAGACCATTTATATAATTATTGTACTGGACGGCGTTATCTGGTTGAATCTTGCAGTTAATTTAAAACATATTCTGAAGTTCCACGAAAATGAAGTCGCGGGCCCATTGAGTATAAAATAATTCTAAATTAAACATATTTTGAATTAATAATAATAAATTAAGCAAATAACAAAAAAGAGACTTAATTAATAAAACAGACAGTTGAATAATATTATTTTAAATTAGAACAAAACAATTGCACTTCACATATGCAATTAATCAAATTATCTATACATATAATAATATTGTAAGAGAGATTAATTAAATTATCTATACATATAATTGTAATTCTGTATATTGAAAATATTTTTAAAAAGTGATTGATTTAGGATTATATTAGAAGCCCGAAAAACTTTTTACAATTTTTGTCCGTCCGTCTGTATGTTTAATTGAACGGGTATCACGCAAAATCGATTGCATTGCACTTTGATGAAATTTGGTATGGTAACAGTATATAGGAGTAACATTAAAAAAATTATTTTTTCTCAATTAAACACGAACAAAATCGTGGTTTAAATCTTTACGTATTCTGTACAGAAGTTGTTCATTAGTACGATTGTTAAAAATTCATTTTTAATAATGAGGTTGATAATAGATTCTCAACCTCATTATTAATTAAGTCATTATTAATTAAGTAAGCAGATGTAGGAAGTTCAATAATGGTGTGCCTACCGATGTTAAATAATTGATATTAATAATGAAAATCAGTAAATTACTGAAATTATGAAAGGCTATGAAAACGTGTTGTGCCGAGTAAGGCAAAAGTAAATGGGGTACTCTCGTCTTTTTGGACTCTAAATTTGGGCTTTTAATTGTTAAATAATTTATATTTCTGTGCAGTTCTTTATTTTGAGCAGTGAATGAATGTAAACTGAGTAACGTGAACTACTTTTTTAAGCGTACGAAGCGCAATATTTACAAATATAAAGCGAACTAATTTCATTGGCGTACCCCGCGCGCTTTTCGATTTATATTTTATATATTTGTGCATAATTTAATATAATATGCAAAAGTTTTTATTAATAATTAAAGTAATAATTCAAGTGGATACAGTTAGCGTTTAACATTTTATTTGAGAGTAGTTAAATATAACACGCGTATGTTATTGTATTTCAAAATAATAATCTCGCATTTTTCCTGACTCGTCGAACTAATATCCATTACATAACATCAATATATATAATTAAAAGTTTTCACTTCATTCCTATGGTCGTAAGCATATACCAAATTTTTTTTGTTTATTACTTTTAATTAACCTGTACGTCAATGACATATATTCCACCATCATACTAATATTTCACACTTATTGCGTTGTGAATGGTTGTGGCCATACGGCCACGCAATTGGGTTTCGGCGAAGATTCACGTCATAGTAATATGTATGGCCAAAATATTCGTTTCATTTCACGAACGGAATTCGGGAGACAGCAAATGCTGATAATTTGGCAAACGGTTTTTGACCGCGCATCAAAAATGTTGTCAAGACAACACGCCACGAATGTTGTTCCAATAGTATAGCCGTTTCAAAAGAGATTGATTTTATAGTAACTTTGATTAAGGTTTGATTAAGCAGTAACTTTAATGTACAAAACATCGAATATTTCTTAAAAAAAATCTGTTTGGTGTATTTTTGAGTTCGAGTTAAAATTAATACATTTTTTAAAATATTTTTATTTATTTGTCTGTCCGTTTGTTAATAAGTTTGTTTATTTGATTCCGAGAGTGTCAACCAAAAAAATTAATCGGCCCATTTGAACTTTGAACTGACTGGGTCAGTGTTTGGGGTTCAGATTAAAATATAGTCTAGATATTGTCAACATTGAATTTACCATAAAGTACTTTAAAATCTATTACTAACGTTCACGAAGTCAGCACTGAGTGCGCGAAGAGACTGTCATCGTGATTGAGTATAACATTTAAGCTAAAACATATGATATTTTTGCCACGAAGATTCTTTTATAATACTAATAATATTATTAAAAAAAAACTATTACCGAAAGTATACGTGTGTAAGTAAAACATAAAATTGAATATAATTAAAACCATACATTGTGTATATTATGGGTCGTTAAACTTTAGCTCCAGTTTGAATTTAAGTACTTCGATCTACTATATATATTTATAGGTATTTAAATATTCGAATGTTATTATGGGTAAATTTTTTTGTCAACAGTTCACCATTTCAATGTTAGAATTTCTAAGCAATCAGTACAAACCGTCTGTGTTTGTGGTTACGTACAGAATGTGCGATTACATGAAATCTGGTTGGTTTCGCGACGAAATATTCCAAAGTGCAAATGTAAAGAAATGCCCAGTCCCACCGGTAAGTTTTTTTTCCAACTTGTTAATTACTACTTAAAAAAAACAATGACCAGAATCCTACTGCAGTTATTATTTTCCATACATATTCTGTACTTATCTATTACACGCGCTTTCTAGCGAAAGGGAAGCCTAGCAAAATCTGATCACTTTTTACCAAAAATTAGGATTTTTTTATTTCCATGTAACGAAAAATAAACATTTAGGAGTTGCAAATACTAGTACTTATATAAAACGCAATGTCAATAAAAGGTCGAATAAACAACTGAAAGGCCGAACAAAGAACTAAAAGGTCGAACAAAGAACGTGTTTATTATTCATAGAGGTTATTCTGGGCATAACATTTTGTAAAAAGATTTAAATATGTTTTCTTTGAATTCGCAAGTTTAACCGCGTTTTTTTCAGAAATGTTTGAGAATTTTCATATAGTTCTTTTTTTTAACGAGTTTTCTACCGAGTGAAAATTTTCTACCGAGTTTGATGCACAAAATCATAATATAAATTGAGCAGAAAAAATAGTAACATATATGTCTTTGTTACACCTATATGTGCATGTTTACACAGGTTACAACAGAGGACCATGAACTTTTGTCCATCAAACTGATTGTATTTGAAGCGTGATTTTTGACTGTATTACAATTATTTCTTGGTTCGTGTTTTGTATAACTAAATCAAAGATTTTTTTGCTAAATTTTGATAAAATCACTAACACTATTTTATTACATTCTTTTTGTTTCCAGGGTTACCTTTCCTTTCAAAATTTATTAATTAATTCAACGTTCAATCTGCCACATACCATGCCGTTCTCCAAATGTCGCCTGGACGTTAACATGTTCGAAACAGAAGATCGCCCCCCGTCGCTATTTGGAAAGTTCACATAACTGTCAAAAATGTCAAAAAGCCAAAAGTTCACTGAAATATCTCAAAGTGGTTTGCATTATGTCTACGATAATAGAAGCAGAAATCTTAGAAATGTAAATTTTAGAAAAACCTCATCATAGTTAACTTTTCGCGTATCATACTGGCAGCACACTAATTAAATTAAAATTATTTTTCACAGCTAATTTATATATTAAAACCTAATTTCGCCGGCGGTTATTAAAAATATCGCCAGTGTACTACTGACATAATTGCATAGACCTACTGATAAAGTACAGTTTGTTTTCCATATTTGGTAATTTTTCTATGTATTCTTTTTATTTTTTAAAATAACTTTGTCTAAAAAATATGACAACAATTGTTGCATATCCTTCAACATTAGGTGTTCGGAGGGTAGAAAATATTTCTAGTATTATTTATTCGGATTTCTTTTCTACTTATAAAGGTCTAGGGTAGTCTGGGTACATATTAAAACGCTTTGCTGAGTGATAGTTATACCTTTTGCTTTTGTGATATTATTATACATTGTTTATGAATACATTCTTGATGATAACTATAGTATCAGATATCGGTGACAACATTCTCAACGACTAAGGGTGCCGTAATTATATCGTGAGCATACTAAAAGTTGCGGCCGCTAGTCCATATACTTCGAAAAAGTAAATGGACTAGCAGCCGCAGGCCTTACAGGGGTGCTTTTACAGGTTCCCAACTGCTAGTGGTTTTGAAATTTTCAATGCTCATATGTGTTCTCTATTTTTTATAGAGAAAATTAGCTGAAATTCCGATAAATTACAATAATTGACTTTAAAAAAATCGATCACATTATTTAGTACAATTAGGCTTTTTTTTTGTTTTTGATTTTAAAAGTTGGTAATATTTTTTGTGCATATTTTAATATTTTATAAAACTTTTCATTTCAGAATAATTTCTATTCGAGTTTTGGATAAGCACGGAAAGTTTTTGTTGTAAAAATAAAAATTTGTTGTAAAAATTAAATTTGTTTTAAATTTTTATTCTAAATTAACTAAGCACTTAAATAATTAAATATTTTGCTATAAATGGTTCAATATTAAGAAATAGCGAGAATTACGGGAAAAACACCCATACTTTCATTTCGAAAGTCCATAGACAAATGGGAAATAAAAGAAATGTGTATTTGTAAGAAAAACGTAAGTTGCGAAGTCATTAGACCCCATACATTGTTATGTAGAAATCTCGCACGACAAATGGATTAAAGTTTTTCTTAAAATTTACATCAATTGTGGAAAAAGCAATGCAATATTTAAGGTTTTAATTCATTTTGTTTTCATTTAATAACTTAAAAACTTCGAAAACATCGATACATTTTCATAATAGTATGACCAAAATAGTCGTGGTTCCAGCCGAGTCTATTTTTGAACATATCCCGTGATATTTGACTATTGCTTTTTCAGTTAAATTAAAAACATAGAACCATTTTCTTCACATTGTACTTTGCACGTTTTTGTAAGTTGCGATTCAGATTTTTCCAGCATAGTGACGTTTTTGTCGTGCAGATACTGCGCACCCTTAATTCCTTAAATTGCTGTATATTTTCCTATTCCATTGTTTACTGTTGGTATTACATTTTAAAATAAGTTTTCTTTATGGTACTTGCTAAAGTGTAATTCTTTGAGTTAATGTGTTGAGATTTGAGTGTTGAGCTTTCAATAAATAAAAAAAATAAATACTATTTATTTTCTGTGTGATTGTCCTTCTATAAATTGTTTTAATAATGCCTTATTCATTTTTCAATCCCATCTCTATTATTGTGAAAGAGATCTTAATACAACAATTGCCCTACGTTTCTGTTCATTTACAGTAATCAAACATATATCGGGATTTAGGTACTAGAAAAAAATCAATGAACCTTAAAATTAGATTCTTTTACTGTTAACTTGCAAATACATGTGAACCCTTTATAGTAGTCCAACATTTTTTTTCTACAGAGGACGTCGTAACGAATCATTTAAAAACAACATTAGTTCCGCGAAAATCAACAGTTTAGAAGTTGTGATTTTTTAATTTTTTTCGGGGAAATACCCCGATTCGGTCACATAAACTACTCTAGTTTACTATTCCACTAAATCAAATAAAAATTGGTAGGGAAGTAGAGAACACATGTAATGCAGTTTTTAAGTTTATTCCTAGATTGTACCATCGTTTTGAAATTGTTAGTTAAGTTTAGTTTAATTTACATGAAAACTGTTTAATTTTTAAAAAATCATCATGAGAAAAAAAATGTACTACCAGGGATTTGCTAATGACCTTAAACACTAACATAGAACATTCTAATTGTGTGGACATAAAATTGTAATGATATAGCAATTATAACGTCTTCAGTAATTAACATTATGTGCACAAAGTCACTAAAACAAAATTATAATACACAATTAAATGAAACTACGTGATGTAGTATTCTTTCTACTTTCTTTAAGTTCTTTACCACGACCTAGATTTCGTTGTATTACAACATCTTCAGGTGGGCTATTAACCTAATCTTTGCTACTAGCCCACCTGAAGATGTTGTAATACAACGAAACTTAGGCCGTGGTAAAGAACTTAAAGAAAGTAGAAATAATACTACATCACGTAGTTTCATTTAATTGTGAATAATGAATTTCTACAAAATTAACGCCAAATATATTCAAAATTGTACTAATTTGCTTAACTTAAAAAAAAATGAAGATTTAATTCCTAAAAAACGGCATCAGTTTAAATTTACGTTTTATGCAAACTGATCTCCAATAGCCATAATTTTAACATAAGAAACTTACAGCTCTGTCAAAACAAAGAGCTTTCATTGTGTTATGCACGTGTAGGCGAGAGACCGGCAACATGCTATTGTTATTGTTTGAAACTTGTTTGATCAGTCCCTTTCTCCCTATGGGGCGCTTTTCATTCGAACTAAACAGTCGTTTGTTGTTGGTTGCTTGCGCATTCTGCTGCAAAATAACGTTTTTAAGTGATTTTTTGGCGACTTTGGCGTGTTTGTTGAATTTTTGTTGCTCACCTGACTATTTGGCTTGGTGGTGTGGATTTTGAGTTAAGCAAGTGATTGGGACTTTTCTTTGCCGTAGCTAAAAGTTGTCGTCATGGGGTTCGGACACCTTATACACCCCATAACTATGCATGATGCATTACTTTTATGGTGTTGCAAGATGGTTTGCGCGTAAAGCTTAAAAAAAACTGCACATTACATGCTATCTACATGTATTCTTTGCTTCCATATCAAATTTAATTAATTTTAGTGGAACGGTAAACCAACAGAAATTTGCAGAAAAAACCCAAAAAAAATCATAACTTGTAAACTATTAATTTTCGCGGAATTAATGTTATTTTTAAATGATTCGTTACGGTGTCCCCTAAACAAAAAAAATATTTGGATTCCTATAATTGTCTACTGTATATATACAAATAACAGGTTTTAAGCTATGTTTTTCTATTACACGTAGTAACGGCACTTTGTTTTCATTATCTTTAAGTAAAATCCAGAAACTATCTAATAAACAGTGTTACAAGAAATAATCTCTATTTTCGCCTTGTAATTATTCACTATTTGACCAGTTGGAGCATTTTTCAATAAGCCTTAGGAACTAATCCAAATGCTATCACGCCGAAACGTATAAACTAACAAAACGTAGTAAAGATTATTAACTCTATTTATTTAGCCACATATTTGCTTAATAGTCCAATATCAATATTCCTCATTATAAAAATATACACACAAATAATATACTTATAGTGAAGATGGATAAATAAGACAGTCTGACCAATCCTCTGACTTCAGGGAAACAACATTTTTGTGTTGTAAATAATTTACAGGCCTCTTATTTTGTTAGTATTACTTTTATTCTGAGTGACTTAATTCTGAAGAAATGAATTTTAATTTATTGGCTCTAATGGAGATAATATTTTGGATTTAAATGTTTTAAATAAAATCAAAATAATAAAATAAAACAACATAAATAATTGTTTATTATTGAATCTCAAAAATGATATGAAATTCAAATTCAGGACTATAAGGTTAGTCACAATCGAATATAGTAACGTTTTATTGTGAGGGGAATAATTGTGCCCCCTATGAATTTAAAAACAGTGTGAATCTTGAATTTAGCTAACTAAAGTTTGCCTAAATTAATAAAGTGATGATTTATCTCAAAATTAAATTTCGGCCCTGTAAATTTAGTTGAAATCGTATATAGTGTGGATTTATTGGAAGAGGCAGAGATGTTGCCAACTTGGTGCTCAAGGAAATAGTGAAGTTTGAATTCCATGACTAAAACGTAGTCAAAAATGAATAAATATATTCATGATTTATTGCCACAAACATAACATCGATTTATTGCAAGAGGTGTAGATGTAGCTATCGAGTGCATCACATTCATGTTTATGATTGGATTTAAACAGCAAAAAACCTGGTCATGAAGAATGTTAATTTCAATGTCTTTTTTACCAGAATCAATTACGATATTGAAAGTATCTGATACCACATACTCTATTAATCAATTTCGATAAATGTTTATAATAAACACGAAAATGTGTGTAGTTAAAACATATCAAAAATATTTATAGGAAAATATATATTATCTATGAAAGTAATACAAATTGAAAATATCCGTCGCAATTACCGCAACTTTTCCCACTGAAATTGATTCCGAAATAGTAAGCGTTTGTTATCATACATTCTGTATCAGGGAGTAGTTAAATTGGTATTCAGATCGATGACAGCATTTTAAATTCAAGATGGCTATAAACATGAATATTTACAGCGACCTCTGACGATAGCTACATTTCGCGAAAACCACAGAGCAAAGTCACAAACCATACAAGCGCTGAGTTTGTTCTGTCACAACTGACAATTCTGTAACTACCAACAACTGACAATTTGTGTGTCAAATAACAAAAACTGGATTTTAAATACATTGCTCAAAAATTCGTTTTTATACACTTTAAATATTTTTGTATATCTGTTTAATATTTTAGGTGTTGTGTGTTATTTAAATAAAGCGGTGTTTTAGTCATTATATCGTTGCATATTTGTATTTATTAAGATCTTGATTATTTGTTCTTAATTTTAAAACGGAATGTATTCATGGATGTAGTTCCGCTAAATTAAAAACGTATGAATTGTCGTTTATCTCCTTGCTTCGAATCGAAATTCTTTAAGTATTATTCAATATTGCAAGATCATATTTCATAGATCAGTTTAAATTTTATACACTAAAGTCGCAAAATTGAATTGTTGGTAACTTGCGACCTTAAGAAAAATATTTATTGCTATGGTAATATTTACGAGTTGGAAAATAATTCTGGCATATTGGTATTATTTAGTTAATGCTTTTACTATTTTGTAGAACCGATTATATTTACAAATAATAGGATTAAAAAATAACATTTCGTGTACACGTAAACTAAAAATAATTTTCCGATCAGTTTGGATAATTAAATTATTTCTCGGCGCAAGGTGCAAGAATTGCTAATTCATAAATTAAATTAAGATCCCATGAAAAATATATTTTCAGTTTTCTTGCAGGGAAATGGCTCACGCAGAGACTCTAATTGAATTTCGGGTTCTATTTTTTAGCCCTGATGCTGCAGGATAAGTGCCTGCCTGAACTATGAGATTTAAGGGTTTGTTGTTTCTAAAACAGATATTTTGGGTTTCAAGCAGAGACTCGGTTATTGAACTTCGGGTTCTAAGTCCTCAGTCCTGAAACTGCAGGTGTATTGCCTGTCTAAACGGTGAGACTGGAGGACCTAATGTTTTTAAATTTGTATTTTGATCCTTAAACAGAGACTCTGGCTTTCAACTTCTCAGTCTTGACGCTGTTCAAAAATAGGGCAAAATTATTGAGCAGAGAGGTGGTGATAGGAACGTTCTACTGATGAGAAATAAACTCATAGAGTATGAACTTGTTTTACTCGCATTAATGTAGGCAAGAAAATAACAAAGTAAGACAACAAGAAAATAACAAAGTAAGATAACAACGAATACCTTATTCTCTTCGTGCCTATCAAAGGCATGAAGCAAATAAGGTATTCGTTGGTATGTAGATATGTAAGTAAATCAAAATAATTGCACGAATAGATTAAACATTAGCAAGTATGTAAATATACAAGTAAGTATACACAAGTACACACAAAGATGTATAGCAACTACAAAATCGGCAGGCGGCTATATAGTATGTAAAGGTATCAAAAAGGCTCGAAGCACTGGCTATGGTGAAGCCAAAGGTGGAATGTGATTTATATATCCGTATATATGTATGTATACTTGAACATATCTACATACATACCATAGAAATATGAATATATTTAGGTTCATTAAATCTTGCAAACGTTTGTTCCGATTTAATAAATGAGATATTAATGATATTGAATTCATCTTAAGTTCGTGATATTTTGGGTACCGTGGGATATCATAGCCACTAAAAATGGAAAAAATAACATTTATACAAAAAAACTGAACCGACTTCAAATAATTACTGAATAAGAAGCGTGCTGAAAAGTAACGTATAATGAAAAAAAGGAGTACTTATTTGGAATTTTTGCGGTACAATATCCTGAACATAAAAAACTTGCAAAATAGTGCTACTGCTAGATATTTGTGGAGTAGGTTAATTCTAAATTTGAAATAGATTCTATAGACGATTAGTCAAGTTTGTTTACGAAGCATTATATGAAAATAGAGATCGACTCGCCCCTAATAAATGTAAACAGAAATAAAAGACATGAAATAATCTGGGAAGGAAAATAAGAAAATTTAAAAAATGTAGATCTTAATATATCTACCGTTGTTTATCTCCTATAATTTTTTTATTTCATATATTTTTCAAAGTTCTTTATGAAACATTAGAAACACTTGTCTCAAAGGAGTCAACAGAGCTCTTATGCATGAGTACTTTAAATTTCTAATCAAATTATTATTTCTATTAATAGTTTTTAGTAAAGTTATAAAATATGAACTCCTCTTGTGATGAAATTTAGACTACAGTAAATTATTTCCTTTACATGTGATACATAAAACTATGGAGGGACCAAATCATGTAATTATTAATTTCGATGTGGTATTTTTATTTTATGTGCATGGACATAATCAGGCTGCGGCAGTGTTTGGCATGACTTAAAAAAATATCCAAAATGATTCAAGTAAAGTTTAAAGATTGATGAAAAAATATTCTATTGATATTTATAGCTAAGCGTGATTAAAGAAAATACTTTACGGAATTAGGTAAATATTAAAAAAATCCCGCAAGTCATAATTGTAATTTTATTTTATATGATTACAAAAAAATTAATATTTGAATGACATATGTTTGAATTTTGATAAATATTGTCCATTAACCTCTAACAGCATAGAAATAACAATTGTTATGGGAAATGTTGAGAAATGGGCACAGTACGTGTGTTAAAATCATATTAGCAAAATGTGAGATTGTAACTTCTTCTGAGATTTCCCACATGTGGTCTGTTGTAACTCGTTAATTAAAGTTAAAGTAAATAGTGTTAAAATTAATTTTGCTTTTATATCATCAGGTTATGAGCTCAGTACTACTCGTGTGCAACAAAGTTTTGCTTTTATTTCATCAGGTTATGAGCCCAGGACTACTTGTATATGGCAAGTTTAGTTAGAATAAAAGTAATTATAGAAATAATTTTACCAATAAAAAATATAATCAAAATTTGCCCATTTGGTTGCCGGTTTTTCAATTTTCAGCTTATTTTGTGGCTTAAAAATGACATAAAAATGAAAGCATACTTCTAACACGAGAAGTTATGGGAATAGTTCGAAAATGTAAAAGATAGTATAATCGATCCAGAAAAGAATTTAAAGGCCACATCGAAGTTAATTTTATTGAACCCATTAAATTATGTTCTTATTCAGGATGTTATATCGGCAAAAGAGGTTTGGCTTAAGCTGTCACAGCCATTTCAAAATTCTAACTCACTTCTTAAGGTTAGTTAAAGATTTAATAAACATCTTGATGACATGTAAATTAAATTTTGTCACTTGGTCATAAATTAAGAAATTTATTATTTCAAGTTAACGTTGAATTTCTTGGGACATTAATGTTGGCAGGCTTGTCTAATGAGTGCAAGCCAATGATAATGGAAATTGAGAGTGCGAAAGAAAAATTATTGCTGATATAATCGAAACAAAACTTAAAAAAAAGTAAAGCAATCTAACACTACAGCATTTTACTCAAATTTCAAAAAAATATTGCTTTAAAAAATAAACATCAGCCAAAGCCAAAAAACCCATTGTATTATAATCGTTATAAGTAAACCCATATGAGAAAAAGTTGTTGGTATAACAAAAATAAGTAAAAATATAAACATACTAACAAAAATAATGTTTTTATAGAAGCGTTTCGATCTTGACGTTAAAGGATTGTACGTAATGGTATATAGATCCTGACATCTCAACTCACAGACTACCCATAAGTAATGTCTTGAAGATGACACGCCTGCATCTGTACAAAGTATTAGAATTACTGACAACAAAATGTCACATGTTTAAGGTTGTGGTATACCATAAATGGTAACTATAAAAGTAGTAACACAGGAAAGGATTAGCAAAGAAACTCAGCTGAGAAAAGTATTCCAGACTCGCCAACTAACTTACTTTCAGTCAGTAAAATATTAAAAATTGCTGCTGGATAGATTAGCAGAATGACCAAAAATAGCTAGTGTTAACCTTATTAATGATATATATGGACTAAATGTCAACAATAGAACGTTATTTAAAATGGAAACCGCAATAGGAACATGTACTTAGTGATAGCGTCAGTGCCAATTCGGTGATGGCAATAAAATATCAAACTAGCTAGCGGTAACTGTCACCGTAGAAAGAAAATTGTGTTTGTATTTCGTGTCTAGAAACCAATTATTTCCACTGAATGACTCCAGAGCAGTTGAGTTACCAGAGGTAATTCACGCTGACATTTGTGGTTCGATACAATTTGCGTAATTCGGTTGCGCCAGGTATTTTTAAGGATACATAAAACAATGCACTTCTCGGGGGGAGCTTATACCTCTAGAAAACGCGTCCCCAGGTGGCAAATAGGGTGTGCTCGCCTTAAAATATATATATGCTCCCCGTGCTATGCGTCCCCCCAAATCGACGTTTATAGACACAATGGTAAGAATAATAATATGCGTCTAGCGACATTGAACATCGGTTCCATAACTGGATGGAGCCAAGAAGTACTACATAGATGTACAATCAATGTCTGCTGTATCCAGGAAATAAAGTGTAAGGGGTCTAAATCCAGGGACATTGGCAAGGACTACCAATTATTGTAAACAACGACGTAGGCGTTATCCTAAATGAACAGCTTAAACAACGAGTAATATCTGTTGAAAGATGTAATGATATAATAATGTATGTAAACTTGCGCTTGATAACCAACCGTGCCTTAACATAATACCTACATATGCCCCACAAACGGTATTACAAGCGAGGAAAAGAGCGAATTCTAGTCTGACTTGCAGGACGTGCTCCACAACATACCATCAGCGGAGAATAAGATCATTGCTGGTGATCTGAACGGACACGTTGGAAGCTGTGCGTGTACTCTAATATATTCTAAGATCTATGGTAACAACGGATACTGCCGTATCAACTCACAAGGCGAGAACATCCTGGAAGTAGCCGATATTTTTGACGTGTCAATTATCAACACATTTACAAAAAAAGGATGAAACCTAAAAACTTACAAAAGCGGCACTGCTGTCTCCCAAATTGATTGTTTCCTGTGCAATCGACGTATGCTTAAATTCTTCAAAAACTGTCTTCAAAAACTATCATACCTGGCAACACTAAAGTCCCAACATCGCTTACTTTTATCGTGCCTAAAAATGCCCGCATGGAACAATGCCCATCGTAAAAGAAAAGCTATGGCACAAATAAAATGGTTTAAGCTACAAAAACCTCAAGGCGCGACTCAATAGATATTAGCGGATCGAATACCAATACCATCTGAAAGGATTTCTATGCGCACACCAAAGAGTAACAAAGGGTCTGGGACTTGGTAAAAGCAAAGTAAAGCCAGGCAAAGACCCAAGCTGGTGGAACGATGCAGTAAGACAACAACTAGTCGAGAAAAAGAAGAGATTCAAAACGTGGCTAAGCGTTACCGATCGCCAAAAATATACCGAAGCAAAGAAATAAGCAACAAGGACGGTTGTATGCGCGAGAAAAATGGCGAATGAAAATTTTTAAAATAAACTCGCTGAGACTAAAAATGAGAAGTAAATTTTTAAAATTGCAAAGTTCCGATGCAGGCAAACGAAGGACTTTAAACATAATAAGTATATAAGAACTCCAGCGGTGCACTATTGACTGCAGATAGAGACAACGAGATGTGGTTCGAATACTACAACGAGCTATTCAATGAAGAGTTATCTTAGGAAACAATGTCAGATCTATGACCTACCCACGGCCCCTTAGATAGGCTAACACCAGAAGAAGTTAAAGAAGTATTAAAGAAAATGAAAAACGCCAAAGCAGCTGGGCCCGATGAAATTCCTTCAGAAGACATGAAAATGAGGCGAGATATCACCATCGCATGTCTGACTAACCTCTTTAATGTCATACTTACAGAAGGCAAGATGTCTGATGACTGGAGGTAAAGTAATCTACCTCCTTTCTTCAAAAACAAGGGTGATGAGCCTCAATGTGGGAACTATCGAGCGATTAAATTAAGCTCGCACACTTTAAAACTGCGGGGAGATGTACTTGCTGGAAGACTTATCTAAACAACAAAAATCACGCCTACCATTGCGGATTCACTAGCGGTGCCGGTACAATAGATGTTATACACACTTTAAAAATTCTTACGCAGAAGTACAAAGCGTGCGGAAAGGATCTTCACATGATCTTTATAGACTTCGAGAAAGCCTTTGACTTGGTGCCAAGGAAACTCATATGGCAAACTTTAAAATCACAACAGGTCCCACAACACCTCACAGATCTGCTGAAGGTACAGTAATACCACCACCAAAGTGGTGAGCCCACCTGGTGTAGGAGCCAACTTCGAGGTCAGAGTGGAAGTCCATCAAGGCTCCACAATAAACCCTATGCTCTTCCACCTAGTTATGAACTACGTCACAGAAGACCTACAAAGACCACCCCCCCCCCCATGGATGCTTTTGTACGCTGATGACTATACACTGAATCGGTAGAAGAAGCACAGTCGCAACTTAACGCATGGTGCACAGCGCTGGAGAGCAGAGGTCTAAGAGTTAGCAGGCTCAAGACCGAATATATGCACTGTAACTTTTCAGGCACTAATAATAACACAGCTTCAACAGTAACCATAGGCGGGCGTCCCTTAAAAAGTAGAACAGTTTAAATACCTTGGTTCAGTAATTTCGGCAAAAGGTACAATCGACGCCGAAATCGAAAGCCGAATAACAACAGGATGGCTGAATTGGAGGGAGTTAATTGGGGTCCTCTGTGACGCGGGAATGCCCATTGAGATCAAAGAGAACGTCTATGAAAAAGTAGCAAGACCGGCTCTTACATGTGCTTCGGAATACTCGGGGTTGCGCAAATCAGACGAACAGAAACTTAATGTAACCGAGATGAAATTGTTACGCTGGTCTGGGGGAGTCACCCTAAAAGTATGGGGGACTCACCCTATGGCGTTATTATAACATATCACGTATGAATGTATTTACATATACGCCTAAACACGTGTATTGAACAATTTGCTAGACAGGTATTTAATTAATTTCAGGATATATTTTTAACATGTGTGTTTATTTGTGTAATTTCAATGCTAACACAAATATTGCTGGTAGAGATTTGCTGTGAGTCGTCAAGATATTTTTCTTACTAAATCTGTATGAATACAAGCTACTTCTGCCTTGAATAAATGAATACTCGAGGCTTTCTCTAAGTTGACTGGGAAAATATACGAAAATTTACTTTACTCCTGGTTGAATTTAGTGTAACTACAGAATTTGATACTGAAGGACAATACTAGCGTAAAAAGCGAATAGGTCTCCTGTCATCGACTGAATGGAGAATGATTGACAGTAAAGGAAAGTGTAACAGGAACAAACGCGCATGAGACCGGTAAACGTATATGGGATGAGTGTGAAGGCAACATGATCATGTTCAAATTATTATTCCTTGGCCAAATCTGTAACCTACAGGTTCTTTGTATGAGTACATTTCACTCTTGTTTTAATTGTATCATTAAAATTTATTATTATTGTTGGTTTTAAGACCGAAATAATAAATAAATTCGAAATTATTAAATCTAATTCTCACTCTTGCATAATTTTAAAAATCGTTAAAGAAATTCTAATTATTATTATAGAGGTAAAAGTACTGATGAAATCAATGTATATCTCAAATGTTCAGTGCTTTAGCGACAAATAAATAAAATTTATTTAACACAAGACAGGAGAGCTCAAGCGAAGGGCAGATCCCTTTTTTGTAAATTGCTACTAGACATATGAAAGTTACGTTAGGGTAAATAATAATCACGACGTAAATATACAATCCTGTTTTTATCGGGTTGGGATAGTTGCAGATTCTTTATTGAATAGCATTTACGATCACACGCATAACCAGTATACAAAGTATTATGACGATTTCATATTTTTTTCTGTAATTATCGATTCGAATTTAAATTGTTGCTGTCACAATAAATAAATTCCCAGAGAAAAACCCTGAGAAAAGCTGGCATTGATACGAGGCGTGTCCTTGTGTTTGCAATTCAACAATATTGTTATTTCATGAAAAGTAGACGCAATACCAAAGAAAAATCACGTTTAAAGATATTTAATAAATATTTGTATTACTCATGAGGATGCATCGAAAAACCTGCATCTTTTCCATAGTCGAAGCATTGTTCCTGCTGCCTTTCCCACTGTTTGTTCGTATTGTTTCGCAATCGTCTCATAATTGATGGGCCAATGTATCAAAAGGAATTCACTATAATAATCTAGGACAGGCGGAATTCAATTTTGTATTTAAAGTATTTAAGCTTGATTATATATTGTATTTAAGCTTGATTATATTTTACAGACCTGCGGAATGAGATATCAGTCTTTATCCTATTTAGCTCACTTAAAATAGAAAGGTTCACTTCTTCTGAAATTTTCGAATATTCCAGGAAAAGGAAATCACGGGTAAAATCTAATTAAAAATAAAATAAATACCAGTATCTAGTGAAAAATTATAAAACTAAACTTTTATGATGCTGATTATGAAAGAAATTGCTGTCGTTATTAATAAGTAATCTATCATTGAATAATTTTCTCGCAAGGAGCGTAGGAGCGGTTGTGATATGCTGCTGTCAACTCGCAAACAAACATCATCCAAGATACACGATTTTTAAAAACTTTAAGGGAAATATTGAAAAAAAACACCGCCTTGTGTGATCGTAGGTTGTATGGTTCCTTTATTTCCGTAAGATAAGGAGCGCGCAAGGCAATCGAATGATTTCATAGTATTTAATCATTTATGGTTACATCGTATTTTTTTTTACAAAATAGCTATCTTTGGCTCTCGTTGTGCATTTAGGCGTTGATACAAATAAAAAATTCTATCGCACAAAAAAAAAAAAATGTAATGGAACTCATTGTTACCTAAAATTTGCTCTAAACATAATTTTTACTTATATGTAAACTTCACATAAATCATGTGAGCAGTAGTAAAGAAAAGGTAAATGCAACGTTTCACAAATTTTTGAATCTTATGTTTATTTTATAAATTAAATTAAGCGACAAAATTTTCTATGGAGAAATATTTTAGCATTTACTTATAATACCGCAACTGCTACTAGTGGTTTCCACAATTGTTTCACCTGAAACTCCCTATTATACATTCAGTGAAGCAAGTGATTTTGAGCGTTGACATTATCATCAAGTCCAAGAGATCAATAAGACATCGTATGTTTTTATTGTAACGATTTAAACTAGACATATCTGAACTCGTCAGAGAATTGGGTAAAATGTCAGTTCTTTATGCGATGGCTCATATGGGATGTGGCGGGGTGGATGATGGAAACTTAGAAGAAGTGAAATTTAATAAGATTCTCATTACGTTCCCATCCTGCCCCAAACTGATGAGAAAACCTATGAGAAAAGAAAATATACAACACCGATGAGAAAAGAAAATCTTCCGAGGTGACTGATTTTTTTCTTCAACCTCATTATTTTCTTTGTTTTCACCTATTTCTCATGTCAAAAGAAAAATTATAAAGCGTTTTAACATTGAAAATATTACAAATGTATCCAGATGTTTTACTTAATATGGATATGTTAATTAATAGTAGAGTTCCATAATAATCTTAAGAATTTCTCTTTTAAATTTTTAACCTGGCCGGCAAGGTAAAAATTTCAGTTTTGTTAAAACACTTCCAGTTGATTTTATGTGTTTTACGTACAGACAGTTTTGATGTTAATTTATTTTATGTAAGATAAATCATCACTAATGATGCACTGAATAAAACAGATTTCAGTTTCGATACATTTTTTTAAGTTAAGGAGGATCATCTTCTTAATTACCCACGATAATTGTCTATGACAAATATTAATTAAAATTGCCACAAAGCGATAAATAAAGGATAAATAAAGACAAATAAAGCATAAAAAATAATCAAATGCAACTGAAACTCAAATTAATTCATGGTGGGTACTGTAGTACAGGAACAATAGATTTAAATAAACCTATTTAGGACGAGAATAGTAAAATTTTAATGTTGCGTAGGTTAAAAAATTTATTTAATTTCAAAGGCCACGAAAATCGGCTTTTCGCAATCAGATCGTTTTTATTGGCCGGTTGTCAATTACGGTCATTAAATGTAGAATAAGTATAGTTAACCATGACGACAAAATGAAGGCCCACAAAATATGATTATAATTCGGCTTGTCGGGAAATATTACGCGTAAGTTTTCTCATTTTTATGGATTACTATTGATTATTGCACATTAACGTCGCTCGTAGTGTGATAACATTGTCACTTCTGTTTTTTTATTTTCTATTTTTTTTTCTTTAGTTGCAAACTGTCTGTACTATATACTATTTACTGTGAAAGACGTAGACAAGGTGAACTCCATTAGCCAGCGCACTTTAGCTGCGGTATTCCAATAAAAGTTCTAGCCTTCGGATTTATAAGCATTCAGTAAATGATCTATTGAGATATAATATTACTGCATAATGGAAATTTCATTCGTATCAGTTAGATGGGCAAAGCCATTAAGAATAAAATAAAACTGTATTCATTTTCAAAATTATATTGGACTTCTTCACCAGCTATTTTTTGCTTGTTTGTTCGGTCTACCTACGTAAATACTGCATTTTTTATTTTCGTTATTTTTAGCCATAAAGAATGTTGTAACGCTTTTTTTATTAGTGAGCAATGAAACTAAATACCTAAAGATAATACTAGAGAAAGTATTAAATAATAATAGCAAAACATATGGTATTTTAATAAACGATATATTTTCATCAATTATTTTTACCAACTTATAGGCATTTTTTATATTCACTTTATCTGGAGGAATAGTTGTTTAAAAAAAGCTGGAAATTAATTTTTCCATATGTCGTAAATTTTTCTTTGATTTTATCCTGATAAAAGAATGTCAACGGAAGAAATAAACAGTTGTCACGTAAGTGTAATTCTTTATTTCTTTCGCTGGTATACAGAGAGTAGAGAAGAGGAGTTGGGGGTGGAGAGTGTGGGGTAACATCTCCCAAATCAATTCTTTAATTTTTTGTATCGTTGTGTTTGCTCTATCTCGTCTAGGTTTATCATGGGGAAGTAAAACATTTCTTATATTCACTAATTTTGGAAATCTTTTAATTAACACTGTATTTACACATGACATCTGATATCTACAATAATCTATTGATTAGGTTATAATACTTCAAAATGTATGACGCCGTGTATACCTCACCAAACAGAGATTAGCATATTATTTTCATTTTGGGTGTTGGTAATGGAAATTCACTATTTTTTATATGACGTCAAGAGAAATTTGATACGAAAAAATTCATTCGAAAATTTTTATGACTTTCTTTGTGGTCTCAATTAACAGTAAATATACGATCGACTTCGGTTGGCATTTTATGATGAAGCCCCATAGCTCGCTAATATTGACTGTTTAACTAGTTCAAGCAGGATCATATCAATTTTAGCTATAATTTACGCGAGGGATGTCTCTTAACAGCGAGAACTAAAGATAAAGAGAACACATTTTAATAAAAATGCATAGGAAAAGGGAGAATGGGCGACAAGTTAATTTTATTTTCTCTTGGTCATCAAAAACTTATATTTAATGTGATGTGAAGTTGTGAACACATACATTTTGGGTTCTGATTAACACCAGATTTTTTAAAATGTCACTTTGGTATTTTTAATAAAGATAATCTGATCACACTAATCTGCGGTGCACAAACCTTTACACGCATTAACACAGTTAACGAACCGAGAAACCATAATTTTAAAATGTTGCTATGTGCTTAATTTTTGCGCAAACAATCAATTTTCAATGGCACAAATTTATGTTCTGTTCGCGATATCAGTATTGAAGTATCTACACATTATATGTATGAATAACGTAGAAAAGTCCATTGTTGAAGGTAAACGAAATAATTTTGGCAAACAATTAATCCGGATATCCGTTTTATAAGTAATCAGTTAAGCTGTGAAAAATTCCATTAATTTTATTTATAAAAATTGCAGTTTTACTTTTAAAAAATTTGCACTGGACGGTTCACTTTATCTATACCCAGAATGTAAAAATGTGCATTCAATTAGTTTTGGACTAGATGATATAAGCCAGTGACTGTTTTATTTCTGGAAGTTACCAAAACATATTTATTCTTCATGTTTGGTAATTTAACAAATACTTGCAAGAATATATTGACAAATTGAATTCGATTAAAAATAATGACAGAAGCTGCATTAAACAAAAAAAGTTCTGTTCTTGAAAAGCAATGGATGGTCCAATTTGCTCATAACTAAAACAAAAACGTGCATTAAATTGGTTTGGACTAGATAATACAAATCATAATTTCATAGGGTTTCAATATGAAAATACAGGTTCATTGGTTAATACACCATTTCATTGAATATTTGTTTTATCAATCTTACCAAATTGTCTTAGCAAATTGTAATGTATACTTATAGACTCTTATTAACAAAGCTTGACTGCATAAATGCGACTTTAACAATTAATAAATAACTCCCACCATTTTTGTGCAAGATCAAAAATATAAACAATAACATTTTTTAGCTTTCAAATGTTTTAAACAACAAGCCGCACTGCCTTTCTACATACAACAAGATATTGACCATATGATTTATTATTGAAAATTGAACTGTCTATTATGAAATTTTAAAAAATATAAAATAAAACACAGTATGAGCAGAAAGATTTATATAAATAAAAGTAATGATAATAAAAATAGTACAAAAAATATATAAATAGGGTATACACCCTATGTAAAAAATTAAAATGAAATAAGATACAACAATATTTAAAAACACAAAATAGAATAAAAATGTATGAGTAAAATAATTCAGAATCTGAAAACGTATTTAATTTATTTTTCAATTCCCTCTCTGTAACTTCAGCACGAACCTTCGCTTCTTGAGCTTGACTTAACATAATTTCCATGCGGATTCCATGCATATTCAATTCCTTCTTAATTCTTCCGTCCGAAGCAACCGACATTGGCTGAAAGTGAGCCGAATATCCGAATTTTGGTGCGACTCCTGGGTATTGGTAAATATGTGTCCAAGTCTAACATGGTTTCCTACACCTCATCCTTAGGCAGACCAGCAGGAACATCATCCGTTACCTCGGACGATGTTGGCAAAGTTTTGCGGTTTCAGCAAAAATTTCATTTCTACTCGTCAATTGTTGCTCAGGCAGATCTGTAGATAATTGACTGATTAATTCAGTGTCAATTCATGAAGATCACAAAATTTACCAATTTTAGAATTCAACACATTTTCTCATACCACTAGAAAGAAAATAATATAAAAGTCCAATTGAAAGGATTTTAAAAGAATTTTACCATTTGTAATTTTAAAGGTGATTAAATTATAATCTACTTTCGTTTGTAGTACTGCTGCTTCTGTATTAAATATACATTCGAATAAATTATTTTCATTGACATTTCAAATAAATTAATCTAAAAAGTTTCGGTGCCCCGTTACTATATTAGTCAGTTTCTAAAAACATTGTAAATTAAAGGTTAATTGTATACTTATCGAAATTTGCATTCTTTAACTTGATTGAATTCCTGGGCAGAATCGTTTGATGGGACTTCCACAATTATCCATGGCGCTATAAAGGAAACGACGGGGCCAATTTGGTTGCGCTAATCGCGTCCTCCGCAGGTGGTCATTCACTGCTATCAACTACCTTCTTTGTTTGGCTTTTATATTAAGCTAAAGTCGGCATAGTTCACTTCCTTTTACTTGAAGAAACAAATAAAGTACTCGTTCCTTAGCACATAATTTAAAAAAAGTGATTATATTCGTGCACACAAATTAATTCTGCATTCAACAAACAAACTAATTCAGACTTCATCTTGAACGAGAGTGTAGATCCTATAAAATCCTACTACAGAGATTTAATTTGTCATCACTAGCTATACGGAGAATAAGCGCTGATCTATTATACATTCGCATGTTGATTCTCCATATATATTCTCTCTACTCAACTTCAACATTCGATTCAGATCTCTTATACCATTACAGAAATTATTCATACAAGTATATAAAAATAATACCTCTATTTATAACCCAATAATTCAATTGTACTCATTACATAATAATATTGTTTCTCAACATCCGTCCTGTGCCATTTTTGAACCGAAATTATTAACATTTAAAAAGGAAATACAAAATATTTTATTCATAAATCAAAACCAGCTACGATAGATTTAATATTGTATTCAGTATGTAGAAAATAATATAATTCTAAGTTAACACTAACTTTAATAATTGATAAATACATTTTATACTATATTTAGTAACATAAGTTAGCCTTGAAAATGTACACATAAATACTCTAACCATTTTGTGCATTCGTAATTAGAGTTATATCTAGTTTTATGTTCTGTTCTTTTTATTGTATATTTACGTGACTGTAACTTGTTATGTGAGCCGTTCAATAAGTAAAGAAATAAATTCCATTTTAATTATTAACGTGAACATTTGACTGTAACTTATCCTTTCATTAATAATACCACTAACATTATATAGGTATCTCGTCATTTTTTTCATCTTTACGTTTGCTCCGTCGGTGCGTTTATTTTCAATCTTATCTTTGTAAGAAACAAATATATGCACTCTGTTTCCCTGTAGTTTTTTTCCTTGTATTTAGTTTACCACTTTTGTTAAATGCAATAATTTCAGCCAAAACGAACGACCCTTACAACTGTTAGTAAATAATTCAGTATGTCAATTAAAGATGTGCCTAAAATTAGCTCATTATACTTTTTTTAAAGCTCAGAACTTCGTAACCTCTGAACTTTTGATTTCACTACTCATAAAAATTCATACAGGGCGCTATATGTGAAAATCGATTCTTAAGGAGTAAACTCCAAAAAATATAGTTCAATTAATATTTTCAGAAAAGAAAATATAAGTGAAACCATACCTACACCTTTTAAAAGTTTGTAATGTAATTTGTAATCCGTCTCTTTTGGTATCACGATAAACAAATCCGAAGGGAAAAGCCTAGAAATTATTGGCATTGATTTAAATAAAGACGATTTTACTTACGGCAAATGTGTCGTGTTCTTGCATTTTGCAATTCGAAAAAAAAATGTCACTTTATAAAAAGGCGACAAATTATAAACATGGTGTATAAAGAAATATAAGCTACATAAAGCTAATACGTGAATTGCTGGATATTTATGGCATTCTGCATTATCCCAGAAAGTCGATGAGTGGATGCTGCAGCGTTTTGCATCGTTTGAACCCGTTGCTTCGTGATAGGTTCACCAAAAGAGAGCTCAAAAAATTTATCATCGTAGCTATGGTAGGTGGTAATCAATTTCGCGTTTGAAATTTTATTAAGTCAACAATATTTTAAAGATCTTAGAGGTTATTAGCAGTGTGACATTATATATTGGTCTGTGCCTTATTTTATCCACTTCGAATGGCTAGGTACAATTGTTAGAGAACTATTTTGTCCGCAAAGTTTGAAAACGATTCATCACTGGCCGAAATTTTGTATTTTATTAAAAGTTTCGTAATGTGTAAATATATATAAATATATATATATATATATATGTATATATATATATATATATATATATATATATATATATATATATATAATAGAACCACACGTTTATGCCACTGTTTATAAAATATGTTACTGGCAATTACGTAATACATTGACAAATTCTCACATAAAATCTCATTCGAAAAGCACAGAGGAAGGGGGCGTCTGTGACACGTGAGCTGTCAAGTCGCGTACAAATATTGTAAAAAAATATTCGATTTTGAAGTTATTTAAGCGAATTAATGAAAAACGCTGTCAAACAATCCCATATTAAAAATATTTTTGGAGCGGCAACAGGAGGAAAAAAATTATAGTTTTTAACGACTAAATATTATGACGTGAATGTTTACAAAATATTTATTTTTGCTTCTCCTTGTATTTTTCTGTACTGACCAAAGTGGTAACTTCTATTGTATGGAGAAAAATTGTTAAATATTTATTCTAAGAATAATGAGTAGAAAATATAAGTTTCACAAAGCTGTTCGTTTTATAATTCAAATTACTTGACATATAATCAAATAATTTTGCGTTGTCGGAATCAGCCAGCATCCCAAAAATAATTTGAGATGTAAAACTCTTATAAAAATACACAACATTCAAATAAATTTGAATGTTTTTGGCGAGATATTTTTTTTCTGTAAACTCTGCTCCACTTTCTTCTAATTTTGCTTCTAAGTGGGTCAACTTTTTCCAGTCATCTAATTTTGCTTCTAACTGGGTCAAAATGCAAACGAATTTCTTGCAAATAAGTATAGATTTTCCCCATTTTCGACATTCCCACTGAATTCGACATATTGTCTGGAGTTAATAATAGAGTTAAGTGATTATGTTAATAATTCCCGTTGCAGATTTCAACCAAGCATCTAATTTCGATCAAGAATAAAATTTTAGTTGTATTAATATATGTCCAGTGTGGAACGTCGAATTCGTTCAAAGTAGGTACTGTAGTTGAGAAGTCTTAGTTTTAAATAAACCTGTTTAGTTTAAAGCCAGCCCTGTTATTGTAAACTTTGGCAAACTTATTCAACTTCAAAGGTCTCGAATATCGAGTTTTGGCAATCAAAATTTGTTTGCTATCGGTCGGATGTCTATTACGATTATCATCAAAGTTGTAAATAATACAAATTCCGTACAAAAAAGATTCCATGCATTTTCATGTATAGCGACATTTGACATTGAATAATTTTATTATCCTACACGACAATAAATACTTTTTACATATTAATTCGCATGGTTGGAAATTATTACACAGATACGAGTATCTCCTCATTGTTCTGGATTGCTGTCCATCACCGCCTAAGTAATTGACATTGTTAGTAGTGTGACCAGATTATTACCTTCATTTTTTTAGATTTTTCGAATTTATTTTTTTTCCTTTCTTATGAACTATCTTTATTTATAAAGTACCTACTGTGAAAGACGTAGACGAAGCGAATTCAATTAGCCAGCGCCGTTTAGCTGCGATGTCCCCATACAAGTTCTAGTTGAAAAATTAGAAAACTAGGACTTAGAAAGCTGGGGTTGAAAATCTAGGCTTATATTCCACAATTAATGTGAAGAAATATATTTTAGTGTGGAATGGAAATTTCATCGGTAAGGTCAAGGGTCAATCACTGAAATCTGTATATTAGTTTTAAAATTAAACTGGAACTTTGCCACGAGCTACTCATTTGCATATTGATGCAGTTTATTTAAGTAAATGTAGATTTTTTTATTTTCTTTATCTATTATCAGCATCAATCCATTGAATGATATTAAAATTTATCCATGTTCAGTCATTAATGAAATAATAAAGGAATTTCAGAGTTAATTCATTCTAAAGTTAATTTCAGACCAGCTCGCGTATTCTGCCGCATTTTGGAAAAGGGTTCAAATAATGAAAATCTTACATTAGTCTTTAATTTTCCTCAATAAAAAATTATAACAAACGAAATAAGTAATACAATATATAATATATCTACGTAATATGGAGGAGTGGAGAGGAGTAGGGTGAGAATGTAGGATGGCATCCCAAATCCAGTGAAGAAGTGGAATATTTTTAATATTCGCTAATCTAGGAAGTTTTTTTAATTAATTCTGCATTTACACGTGAAAACTGTTGGCAGTTGACGCAAATAGCAATCGTTTGATTTGGTTATAATATTTCAAAATGTATAATACTGTGTATAGTGTTACATCACATCATATCACATGATATCCGTCAAACAGAGAGTAATATATTATTAGGATTTAATTGTATATTTTCTCTTGGTACAGGAATTTTACCCTTATATATTTATATATATTTTATTTTGGTTTGGTGTCTAAATATCACGTCTGGTGGAATTTAAAATGAGACAGTTTTTTTTTCCATTGTGGTCTCATCGACAATAAAGTTACGATCGACCTCGATTGTAATTTTTTGACGAAGCCCCATCCCGCTCTAGTGTCTATAACTCTTTAACGTGTCCAAGTATGATCATGGTAATTTCAGTGATGCTCTGCGTGAACAACGACAATGGAAGTTAAACATCGATTCATGCGGCTCATATCAGCAAATTTGAGTCAGTACAGGCATTGGTATGAGGCAAGTAATGAAAATTCTATATGAACGTTCAAGCGCCAGGAAGTTTCGTGCTAAGTGTATATCCCGTGATCTGAATAAAGCTAAAAAATGCCACTGTTTTAATTCGGGTCGCGAGATGTTCGAGAAATTTGGCCGAGGTGGCTTCAATGCTGTATTTGACATCATTACGGATGACTAAATGGATATACTATTATTAATCCAAGACTAATAGACAGTCTGCACACTTTTCTTCCGAAGATTGCTTACAAAGGTGAAGCAAGAAGAAAGTGTTGTAAAAAAGATGGTCCCATTTTTCCTCAGACGGACTAGTGGCAGACTAGGTGAGCAATTTTTTATATTGCATTTGGGAAAAATTTCAAGAATAACGTCTTCTCAACAAAATGTTTCTTTACCATGATAATACCTTTGCACTCTCAGCCAGAGGGACGACCTAGTATTTGACTATGTTGGGTGCAGAAATTGCGTGTGATCCGCCATACAGCTCCGTCATTGCACTAAGCGATTTCTATTTATTCCTAAGAATAAACGATGAATTGTGAGGAATAAGATTTCCGAATGCCGCGTAAAGTGGAGCAACGCCATGAAAAAGAGGTCTAAGACAGAATGCACCAACTGTTTTTATCATCGTCTCCATTGAACGAAGCGATACATAAAAGTGTCACAGAAATTACATTAACAAACAATAAATGTATTATAAATTTGTGAGTTGGATCTATTGTTCATACTATGAAACCTTTCATTGTCGCTTCTTGTATGAACAAGCAATACATACACTAGCATATTTGCTTGAATGTATTTATACTGAAATCTAAGGACAGGGAAGGAATATCCAATAAGTTAAATTTCTTTTGTCGATTTATTGATCACAAAAAATATATATTTAATCCAGTTTGAAATTATGAACAGATAAATCTTGGTTTCTGATTGATATTAGATTTTTAACGTCACTTTAATGTTTGTAATAAAAGTAATCTGATTCCACTAATATACGGCCTCTAAACCTTTACTCGCATTACAACGTTGCTTACCAAATTTAATAAACCGACCAATTATTTATTTTAATATGCTACTATCCAATTATCTTGGCGGGATTTCAATGGCAAGATAATTATATTTTGTTCGCGATCTGAGTACTGAAATATTTGAACATAATCTTATTGAATAATATGGTAAAGTTCATTGTCGAAGAGCGCAAAGTCAGATTATAAAGGAAACTAATTGTTTCCTTGCAGACAATTAAGGTGGAATAAATATTTTACTTGCGATCGACTAAACGGTGAGAAATTGTCACTTTTTTTATTAAAATATGGCTACGCTTTTAAAAGATTCATAAAGTTTTTTTAATTTTTAAATTTAAAGAATGTTTATGCATTTTAATATGAAAGGAATGAAAAGTGGGCTCAAATTGGAAATAGGTTCTGGAAAACAGTACTTCAATCGAAACCAGGTGATAAGGAAAACCAATTTGAAAAAAGTTATATTAACGAGTATAGCAATTATTAATAGTTTGATAGTTAAGAAATATAAACAAATATATGAAGGAAGTAAGAGAGGTTGAGGATTAATCCCTAATTAAATAGATTCATTATTAACGAATAAGATTTTTTTTTCTAAATGGGAAGAAAATAAACACTTTTGTTTAATGAATAGGCAGTGGGGTTACAGTTTAATTGTTGATTGTTTTCTTGAATAAAATTTACTTTTAGGCTTTTGGAGAAAAGCAAATTCTATCAAATGCTACTCTTTAATATAAAATTGTTTTCTTATGCTTCATTACATTTTCGAGAAGCTGTGATTTAATGTTACGTCTTTAAAAATGTTGCAGTGAGTGACAAGAGTGTAAAAATGTTTTCTGTCGAAACAAATGCTTAAAGTGTTGCATATTCTGTTTTTATACGTGACCTATATCATTCTACATCTTTTTTAAAACTGGAATTGGTTATTACTTCTCATATACATTGACAGTTTAGATTTTGGCTGCTCTTTGTGAATATAGTTCTTTTTTGACTGTTTCTTTCGTTCTAGTTCTTGATGACCTCAAAAGAAATATCCTACGTGGTTAAGATAATTTTCAATGAATTTTTTTCGGCTTTAATTTTGTGGAAATTTATTTTATATGAAACTACGTGATGTAGTATTATTTCTACTTTACTTACGACCTAGGTTTCATGGCAAGACAACATCTTCAGGTGGGCAAGTAGCAAAGATCTTTGGTAATTTACCACCTGAAGATATTATAATACAACGAAACCTAGGTCGTGGTAAAGACTTTAAATAAAGTAAAAATAATACTACATCACGTAGTTCCATTTAATTGTGAAATTTCTTCAAGCAACGGTCCTATTAACTTTTTTTTATTAAAATATCATAAAATAGGCTGCAATTGTCAGTTCAGGTAATTGAAATCAGTCAATTAATTGTTCATCAAATATCTTGATCTAACCATCGCAAGCTAATCCTGAAATTAGTTCCATAATGTTTAAAAATAATTTTTTTATTTCGTAAGATTCGCGCTTCGATAAATTTTCATTTGACACTGCACGGATAACTTTGAAGGAATTTCTTTATTTTCCAATTTGCTCTCTGAAATTTAAATCCAGAATCGAAATTAAATTTTATGTACTTCACGTTTATAATCGGGTCACCATACTCTATCTCTGTGCTGATTTCAAATTTTTACGTGGAATATTTTCCGAAAAAATTACCTGTGGCAGACGGAAGAGCGGATACCGGAATGAACCATTAAGGTTTCCTTTTGGCGATTTTGCCATGGAACAATAAAAGAGGAGTATAAAATAAAAGTATTTTTTGCCGATGTTCGTGAATATGATTGATCGAAGCAACATTTCATTTATCGATTTTTTTTCTGGACAGCCAGAGGCTGGTATCAAGATGACGCTCTTGGGTATGTTCAGGTAAAATGAGAGGGAAAGAAACCACTGTAAAATGCAGAGTGACACCTGGGTGTAAAGTAAAATGTATACTTTACAACTGCATGTTGGCTTTTAGCGAAAATGCAAAAAAATGGAGAGTATTGATCGTCATCAGTGTGCAGCAAATCGAGTATATGACGGTTCTTCTTGTTAATATACTATCAAAATGGGTCTAAGAACTAAATTTCAATTAGTTTCTTTCAAAACTATACATTTTTTTTCCGTGCTGGGAATCACACTAAAGCAAAAGTGTTTTTTAAAAAATATCACAATAATTATAATTAAATAGTGTTTACAATTTTTTATTTAGACTTACATCGAAATGATCGCCACAAAGGGAATCTTTATTTTTGGGATCAATCAAATCGTAATTCATTAACTTGTTCCAATTATTATTATGTCATATTATTTATATCTTTGTAAAGAAACGGGAGGCCACATTCAGTTGGTGATTAATAGTTGTGTTATTACATTTGGGCACAATGCCATATTTCACTCATAATTCTTATCAATAATTATTACCAGTTATAAATATTAATTACTATTCAATACTTACAAAGCAAAGAAACAAAGCAGATAGTTTCAGCACATGCACATGGCTTTATTTTTTTTATTAGATTTCTTGAATGCTTGATCGCACAGCAAGTAAAATGGGTGACGTCACGCAGTTGCTTGATCGAATGAAAATATTTTTTGTACAAAGCTAACTTTAAAGTCGTATTATAAGATGTATTAACTTTTTTAAAGATATCTTGATATTTTTTCAAATTTTGTTTATTTTTGTTGAAATTTATTTTCACTTATTAAAAATATGTAAATTTCCCCATTGCAGGGAAAAGCTGGGTAAGATGGGGTGGTGAGCAAGACGGGTTGAGACAAATCACTTGTTTATAATGAACCAATCCCGTTCACTTTAAAAAACCGACACGATCGCTTGTAGATTGTTTTTGTTACTCCTAAAAAGTGATTTCGGTTAAAATATTTTATAATGACATTTAGCAGTGCAATATTATTAAAATTTACGAGATTCTTGCAAATTTTAGGTAAAACTTACCTGCTAGTTGGCTACTAAGCCATTTTTAGTCTGATAAACAATATTGGAGCGGAAAATAAAGAAAGCTCGTGAAAATAGTAATGAGATACAGCATCTAAACGTACCACTGAGCCCAGTTCACGTATGTTTTCACAAAAAAAAGAGAATAACTTGGTGGATTATTTATTTGAAGTGAAGAGCATGTTTTATGGTGTAACCACTAAAGATTGAAATGGTTTATCAATCTATAAGTTATTATCTATAAGTTTACTCCATTTAATACTACGAAGGTTGCCACTGGGAAGGACTAGCTTCAAAATTATTCAGAAAACTGGAAAATACATCAGCCGCAAGAGCTGGCGGTTTCAACAATGTAGTTATAACGTATTTTTTATATAATAGCAATGAGACGGGTATATCAGTAGAACAGGTCAAAAATTATAGCCAGAAAAGGCCGAAAACAAGTAGACGCAATAGTATCTGCTGAATGAGGAACGATTGTCACAGTCGAACTTTGCTTCAGTGCCACTGGGTATTATATGTTACCGATGATGATGTTCCCACGAAAAAGGATGAACCTCAATTCTGCATCGAAGCTTAGAGCTGCGTGTACTGGGTCCGGTTGGATAATTGCCTAGCGTTTTCTGGTATGGTTCAAGCAATTTATTTTATTTAGCGGAACGTCAGTAGGTCGATCAGTATTATTACTATCGGACGGTTATCGCACACATGCTCAGAATATAGAAGTAATTAATGAAGCTAGAGCAAATGGAGTCATAATTTTATATTTTCTACCGCACACTGCTGATCGGGTTGAAGAAAACCTGCTGGTACGGTTTTCATAAGGCTATTGGGCATTTATTATGACCAACTCTGCCGGCTCAGGAATCGTAGTTGATGTACGCCAAGCTGCTGAACTGTTTAGTAAAGCTTTATTCAAGCAGCTGAAATGTAAACAGTCATCCATGGTTTTAAAGCTACTGGTCTTTAGCCTCATGAGCCCAGCGTTTTTAGACAATGATTTATTGCCTATTTGACAACAGATATACTTTTTAATTAAGACCTTTCTTCTATCGCAAATCAAGTATCCGAAGAAGGCCGTGTAGATACTGTGACATCTCCTGTTGCCATAACTACACTATTCCCGTTATTTCTACTCAGGTTGTCTCAGGGCCCTTCCAAGGATCTGTTATATTCCCAGTCATGCAAACGAATGGACCTTCGAAGGTCCCCTATTAGCATCCCGTATCTACAATCATAGTGGTTTTAATAAATCAAAATTATTAAGTTTTCAATGAGTTATGTAATAACTCCATTTATTCGAGAACCAAACATTTTCAACCAAATTTATAATATCACATTCTTAGGTTCCGCGTGTTTCTACTCTAATATTAAGGCGCACGACCTCTATCAAAATGGAATAATACATGATTCATGTCCTGCGTTCCGAAACCGCAGGAGGATGGCGGGTTATCCCGAAGGGCGAATCTAAACAAACTGGCACGGAATGAGCCATGTCCCGTTAAAAACAGCGAACTATAGTAATCGGTGACGAGCCAGTTCTTATGCAATCATACGGACACGTCAAGGAAAAATAACCTAGCCGTTTCTCCTTTTGAACTGGGAGAAGACCACCTAGATTGCCATTGAGCGTCAACGATCCTTGAAATATGCCTTTTTATATCAGCAAGGAATTAATTTGTCAAAAACTTAAAGTGAAATGGACTAGCATCATAATTCTTACCTCGTGCCAAGATGAAATTTGCCGCGTGTTCCACGATCACGAGGTCGGCAAATAAAAGACCAACCAAAACCGGCAACACATCCATTGAGTATGTTCTATAAGCTTTGGTTAGCGCCAACAGCGACGATCTCTGCATAACCCTTCAAACTGCTAGAACTTAATGTAGCACAGAGCCTAAGCCAATGGCACATAGGTTAAAATACCAAGTTTGAGAGTACAATTGCACTGAGTATATTTATTTGTACATTTTAGAGTACAGAGGGAGTACATAACGAAATAATTATTTTAAACGAGAAATTGTTAAATTGGTATAGCGAATCAGGTTCCATGGTTTCCAGAGTAAAAAATAAGATGAATGTAATCAATAAAATTTCCTTGTAATATTCCTGGGGTACACTATTTCATCGTTAATTCAATGGTTAAGTATCGCGCGTACATCGCATCGGGCGCGACGTGAATATTTAGCATCATAGGTATTACGTCGCAGAAAAAAATATCGAATATATATGTAATTCAGTGCTTAATAACTTTTATGAAGGTTCTTTTTACGTTTAAATGTAAAAATGATTAAGAAAATATTAAAGTAAAAAAAATTCATATATTAATTATTTACCAATGATAGAGGCCAAAATAAAAAATGTTTTAGGTAATTTTAGTTTTGTATTTTTGGAGTAAAAAATCATTACAATTAATTTCGCAGGTAATAGTGGTGTAACATGGACGGGAATATGATGGCGAAGTTACCTTCGTTGAATCTGAAGAACCTGCTCCTGCTGATGATACTCGTTTACTTCGTGGACACAAATGTAAATTGTATTATCCACTTTGTTGTATTATCTACATCACTGTTATTTAAATAATATTGTCTACTTTTTACAATCTGGCAACTTGAAGAAAACCTATTCTTCAATGTGAAAACACTATATTAAAAACTATTGTATGTTTACCTGCGCTAATTAGTACATCGGTTCGCGGCTATGGTTGATAATTACTTTTGTGATGTATGACATTTGCAGGCGACTAATTTATGGATTGTGTAATATACAAAATTATTGTTTTGTTTAAATTAATAGTTAACGAAGTAATACAGGAATTTGTTTTATCTATCAATATGAAAAAAAAATTTAAAATTTCTCCATTCCAATTCAATTTCTTTTAAGTTAACTCTTTCTAAAGCCACTTTTTATAATGGAAAACTCTATATAACGTAAACACTGCTTGATCTTGGTTGGTTCACCCATATACTAATTCACCTTTGTAATGAACCCGCCATTCTCTATATCAAACAAAAAGACTTTGTTTTGGAGTCAACATTTTTTTATTTCTTATTATCACTAAGTACATATTTATTACCAAAAAGCTCACATAGACTCAGAAATTATCTTTACGGATGCCGACAATTCTAGCAATCAATAGATCCAGTTTTATTGCTGTTTTTGGGTACAGTAATTACAGCTGCTTTCGATGCGTATATGTGTTTATTGGGTAAAGTTGACCCTTATTATACTTTACTGGTTTCCTATAATCACTTGATCAGTCGTAAGCTGGATTTTAAATAGCAAACGTGGCTATAAGGAGAAAAAAATTGTGTGTCAATCAGAAAATGGCTTTAATACGTGCTACAGAACAAGGAGAAAGGCACTCGTATTAAGGAGACGTTTTGGACTTGGTCATCAACTGTGTCTACCACTTGGAAGAGCAAGGAGAAGAGAATAAAGACTGAAATAGAAGGAAGATCTTGTCAGAAGTTAGGAAAGCCAAAATTTAGTGGTTTGGATCTTAAAATATGTATTTTATTTACGCACCCCAAAAATCGAAAACTCTCTATATCGAAAGAAAATACTCAGTCCATTGAGTTTCATTATAAACAGTTAACACTCTACCTTCAAGTTAGGTGCATATCATCATTTAACAGAGAATAAATATATGTGACCATTTTTCATGAGAAGAGGTATCATATCTTCACCTGAGCCGAAAATTATATTATTTTGTACATCATGAGAAATCTTTTCATTTAAATGTAAGATGTCTTCATTTAAATGTGATGAACTTTAAGAATTCGAAGATATAAATGTTACGATCAAAGCCAATAGACGTTTAGCAAAATTATTTTTGAAAATTCTTTTGTCCATTTGTTTTGGTCCCTCTGATTTTTAGTTAAAACAAGTTTTTTTTAATGATTTTCACTACATCATAAGTTTTAGTTATCTGTGGAACTAAGCACTATTTAAACGGATAATATATGTAAATTTACGAAAGTTTTGACTAAACTGCAATTTATAAGATTTGGTATAAAGCTTTCCGTAGGTATTGTCAAGATTTTCCGACTTCTTATCCTTTTATAATATGACATACTCTTTACATATTTTTCGTAGTGAAGCTTTCAAATGTTTGCTATGGAATAACTCTTTTTTCATTAATATTTAGAAATTATATTTAGGAAAAAGTTTTATTAAGAAAAATTATTATCTAATTTATTCAGCACATATTCGTTTGTTATTCTTGCTATTTTCCTAATTATTGTTGAATTACCTTTGTCCACGACGACTTGTTAAAGTTTATTATTTTAAATCTAGCATTATTTATGTAATATAAACATAAACATTCTTTTACATTATTTTGATATATGTTTACCTTGTTTAGTAAAAAAAAGATTTTGAATATAATAAATGGGCAAAAGGGTTAGTAGTATGTTAAAACAATCAAAATATCATTCATGGACCGACACCATTTCTCAATAATATACGTATATATAGATATATATATATATATATATATATGTATATATATATATATATATATATATACATACACATATATATATATATATATATATATATATATATATATATATATATATATATATATAATTTTACACTCATCGCCGCTACCTTGCACAATGTCGGAAATTCTATCAAAATATCTTTAGTACTCGTCTTACACCGTACCTACAAATAAATACATTTTTCATCTGACAACCTTTTTATTATCCAAATAGTTAAATGTATTTGCGAGATGCGCTTACAAGCAGCACGATAAATGAATAAACTCAATAATTAAGAAAATTTAATAGTTTATTCAACTTAATTTCTCACTTCAGATGTTCATCATGATACCAGAACGAGCTTACGTGGAAGTGTATCGCAAAGATCTTTTAAGCAACGTAAGTACGAGTGTCGGTCGTATACGCCGCGGATCTCCGTATGGAGTCAATTTGAGCTTATATAGTAAATATGAAGTCGGTAACAATTATTCGGTAAGTAAATGAATGATAATTGACTTTCGGCCCCCAACTCCACTATTTCCAAATGAAATTGGAGTGCCAAAATTATAATGCTTTAAAAATAAACACAAATGGTTCTATAAATTATACTTTACAGTATACATAGGGGGGGCCCCCCCCCCTAGAAGGGAGGGGGGGGGCCCCCGAGGAGGAGATAACAAAAATACTTGAACACAAAAATATTGTTTTTTGGAATTACCTGTTATTGGAATTTGTTATTGGACAAAGGTCATTTATATAATTATTATACTAGACGGCGTTATCTGCTTGAATCTTGCAGTTAATTTAAAATATATTCTGAAGTTCCACGAAAAAGTGAAGTTGCGGGCCCATTGAGTATAAAATAATTCTAAATTAAATATATTTTGAATTAATAATAATAAATTAAGTAAATAACAAAAAAGAGACTTAATGAATAAAACAGACAGTCGAATAATATTATTTCAAATTAGAACAAAACAATTGCACTTCACATAGGCAATTAATTAAATTATCTATACATATAATAATATTGTAAGAGAGATTAATTAAATTATCTACACATATAATTGTAATTCTGTATATTGAAAATATTTTAAAAAAGTGATTGATTTAGAATTATAATAGAAGCCCGAAAAACTTTTTACAATTTTTGTCCGTCCGTCTGTATGTGTATTTGAGCGGATATCACGCAAAATCTACTGGATGCATTTTGATGAAATTTGGTATGGTAATAGCATATACCCAGGAGTCACATAAAAGAGAGAAAAAAAATTGTTTTTTTCTCAATTAAACACGAACGAAATCGTGGTTTAAGTCTTTACGTATTCTGTACAGAAGTTGCTCATTAGTACGATTGTTAAACAATTAATTTTTAAATAATGAGGTTGAGAATCTAAATTAAGTAAGCAGATGTAGGAAGTTAAATAAGGGTGTGACTACCGATGTTAAATAATTGATATTAGTAATGAAAATCAGGAAATTACTGAAATTATGAAGGGCTATAAAACGTGTTGTGCCGAGTAAGGCAAAATTAAATGGGGTACTCTCGTCTTTTTGGACTCTGCGCTGGCTTTTTATTGTTAAATAATTTATATTTCTGTGCAGTTCTTTATTTTTGATGCGAAATCTTCATTAGAGCACTCGCGTAAAATATCCGAGCAGTGAACAAAGCTGAGGGATCAGGTTCGGGTCTGTGACGTTGAATCGGGTAAACTCGGCTCCCTTCGGCGTCAGTCATGTGAACTACTTTTTTAAGCGTACGAAGCGCAATATTTACAAATATAAAGCGAACTAATTTCATTGGCGTACCCCGCGCGCTTTTCGATTTATATTTTATATATTTGTGCATAATTTAATATAATATACGAAAGTTTTTATAAATAATTAAAGTAATCATTCAAGTGGATACAGTTAGCGTTTAATATTTTATTTGAGAGTAGTTCAATCTAATACGCGTATGTTATTGTATTTCAAAATAATAATCTCGCATTTTCCCTGACCCGTCGAACTAGTTTAAAACTTTTTGATTTCAAGTTGGAATCAACCCATTTCTTTTAGTATTTTTGTTTATTTGTCTGTCCGTTTGTCAATATGTTTGTTTATTTGATTCCGAGAGCGTCAACCAAAAAAAAAAATTGGCCCACTTGAAATTTGAACTAATTGGGTCGGTCTTTGGTGTTTGGGGTTCAGATTAAAATATAGTCTAGATATTGTCAACATTGAATTTACCATAAAGTACTTTAAAATCTATTACTAACGTTCACGAAGTCAGCACTGAGTGCGCGAAGAGACTGTCATCGTGATTGAGTATAACATTTAAGCTAAAACATATGATATTTTTGCCACGAAGATTCTTTTATAATACTAATAATATTATTATAAAAAAAAAACTATTACCGAAAGTATCCATGAGCGAAGCCTCAGGCAAAAGCTAATTAGTACAATATAAAATTGAATATAATTAATACCATACAGTGTGTATATTATGGGTCGTTAAATTACAGCTCCAGTTTGCATTTAAGTATACTTGTACTTAAATCTACTACATATATTTATAATATTTAAATATTCGAATATTATTATGGGTAAACATTTTTTGTCAACAGTTCACCGTTTCGGTGTTAGAATTTCTAAGCAATCAGTACAAACCGTCTGTGTTGGTGGTTACGTATAGAGTGTGCGATTACATGAAATCTGGCTGGTTTCACGACGAAATATTCCAAAGCGCAAATATGAAGAAATGCCCACTTCCAGCGGTAAGTTTTTTTCCGGCTTGTTAATTTCTCAACCCCTAACTTAAAAAAACAATGACCAGAGCCCTACTGCAGATATTATTTACCATACATATTCTGTACCATTCTATTGCACATGCTTTCTAGCGAAAGGCAAGCCTAGCAAAATCTGATCACTTATTGTCAAAAATTAGGATATTTTTTTATTTCCATATAATGAAAAATAAACATTTAGAAGTTGCAAATATTAGTACCTATTTTATTGAATATATTTCGCGTTAATTTTTTAGAAATTCATTATTCACAATTAAATGAAAGTACGTGATGTAGTATTATTTCTACTTTCTTTAAGTTCTTTACCACGACCTAGGTTTCGTTGTATTACAACATCTTCAGGTGGGCTATTTGCAAAGAGTAGTTCTTAGGAACATCCAACAGCATTTATATATTTCAAACACAATAGCGGAAGCCGGGTTTGTGTGGGTTTTCCCACTGCTTATGTCAGTGAGCTTATTGTAGGGGAGCTGTGTAGGTTGTATTGTATTTCCGAGAGTTATACGATTGACCAGTATTTTACTGAGGGTAATAAATTAAATTGTTGTTATTCTCGGTCATACATTTATACAAAAGCAAGGGTAACTGAAAGTTAGAACAAGGCATACCTTTTGAAATAAAACCAGATTTGCGCCTAAATATACCATTAAAATCTCTCTTGATATCTGTAATAAAATTAAAAATTTACCCCTAACAGCCAATTGTAAATTTGCGTCGCTGGAGTAAGCTTATTTTCTAATATACCACCAAAAGATTGCCTAAATATCATTTCAGGTAACTTAGAAAAGAAACGGTTAAACCCCATAGAAGCATCGGAAATTAGAGACCTCTTTAAATGTATGGATGGACCAAAATGCATGGACCAAATTTATTTCTTATTCGATAAAAATTTTTTTACAAGTCAATGGTGTTGCATTTGGCTCCCTCCTCAGTCCCCTTTTAGCCGAGCTATTTATGAACAATCTAGAAACCAGCCTCTTAAACAGTAAATTAGCGACCAATATATTATACTATTATGACATCCTTATCTACTGGAAAGGTACACAGCGACAGTTAGACCAGTTAGTTAACTTTGCCAACTCCCTACACAATAATATCAAATTCACTTTGGAAGTAGAATCCGATAATAAACTTAATTTTTTAGATATAACAATAGAACGCAAAAATAATAAACATAAATTTAGTACATTTAGAAAAGACACATTTACAGACTCCATAATTAATGGCCATTCTCGACACCCTTGGTCCTATAAGTTAGCAGCCTTCCATTCGATGATTCACAGGCTTTAACCATCCCGCTAGAAACATTTAATTTACGTAAAGAAATAAAAACTATAAAACAAATCGCAGTAAATAATAATTATAACCCATCAATTGTTACAAAACTGTACCATAATAAATTAAGAAAAATAATAATACAAGAAATAAACCCGGTCGTACCTAAAATAATAATATTTACTATAAATCTATCCCATACATGGGTAATGTAACACTCAAATTAGGAAAACTCTTAACTAATAATAAAATATAAATAATACAACATGTGCTTATAGTACTTTAAATAACTTGGGTAAAACCCTTATTAATAATAAAGAAAAAATAGATAAACATAAAAAGTGTGGTATCTATAAACTTAAATGTAACGACTGTAATAGTGTATACATAGGTCAAACGGGAAGAGATTTTTCTACAAGATATAAAGAACACGTTGCTGCCACCAGCTGGCCAAATAACAAACCAGACACATCTCCCTTTGCTAAACATCTCATTGAAAATAACCATTACTTTCATACTGATAATGCCCCCTATATATTACAAATAAATACAAAAGGTAATAGACTTAATATCATAGAAACATCAGAAACAAACAGACATAAAAAAGACACCAAGGTTAATATATTAACTGAACAACTAAATATAATATCATCACCCATACTTAATATCTTCTAAACATAATATAATTAGACAAAATTGATACTACAGTACACTTCAAATCGTTTCAGCCCAAATACACATATAAATATAAGAACACAAAAAATTTTAAAAAATTAAAATAATTAATAATATATACATATATATATATATATATATATATATATATATATATATATATATATAAGGATTAGGGAAGGGTTTAGACCAAAACTTACCAAGTGCATATTTGCAAGTAGTTATGCCAAGTATTTAGGCCACATAATAGAAAACAATTCAGTGAGGCCTCTAAAAGATTATTTGGTAGCAGTAAAAGATTTTCCAATACCAGAAACAAGGAAAAATGTACGACAATTCCTAGGAAAAGTAAATTTTCATCACAAGTTTGTGCCACACAGTGCTATCATCTTGGACCCGTTACACAATTTGTTAAAGAAAGATGTGAAATTCGTGTGGACTGAAGAATGTCAAAAATCATTTGATAAAATGAAAACACTACTGTGCTCTGTACCAATTCTGAAAATTTACGATCCAGAATTACCAATAAACATTTATACAGACGCAAGTGCAAAAGGAACAGGCGCAGTGTTAAAACAACCTGATAAAAATGAAGACAATAAACCAGTTGCTTATTTTTCAAAAAAATTAACAGATACACAAAAAAAGAAGAAGGCAATATACCTAGAATGTTTAGCAATAAAAGAAGCTATAAATTACTGGCAGCATTTGCTTATGGGAAAGGAGTTTACGGTGTATTCTGATCATAAACCACTAGAAAACTTGAATATTAAAGCAAGAACTGATGAGGAGCTCGGAGACCTAACATATTATTTATCCCAATACAATTTCAAAATTACATATAATCCTGGAAAAACAAATATAGAGACAGATTGTTTGAGCAGAAATCCAGTCCTAGATCCCAGTGAAAATAATGATGATGATGCTTTGAAAGTGGTAAATTTAATAACTATAGAAGAAATAAAAATAGATCAAAATTCAAATCAAGAAATACAAAAAGATAAAAATGGACTTATACTAAGAGATGAAATATACTACAAGAAAAATAAAGGAAGAAACAAAATTATACTATCAGAAGGATTAAGCAAAACATTGATAAAAAAAGTACACATTACTTATTGCCACCTAGGAACAACACAAATGATAAATAAATTAACACCATACTATTCAGCGAAGAATATCATAGCAAAAATTAAACAGACTTGCGAAGAATGTGAAATATGCATTAAAAATAAAACAAGGAGAAAGCCGAAATATGGATTATTGTCACATTTAGGACCAGCAAGACACCCATTTGAAATTGTATCAATTGATACAATTGGTGGCTTTGGGGGATCTCGGTCAACAAAAAAGTACCTGCATCTTTTAGTTGATCATTTCACTAGGTATGCTTATATCTTGACGTCAAAAAACCAAAGCTCTAACGATTTTATTAAACTTATTCAACGAGTGACACAAAGTCATGAAATTGATATGATATTAACGGAACAATATCCTGGTATAAATTCTGAAGAATTTAAGGGATTTCTGAAAGATAATAGTATAAGAATAATTTTTACTGCGGTGGACACTCCTTTTTCAAATGGGCTTAACGAAAGATTGAACCAAACTTTAGTTAATAAAATAAGATGTCAAATAAATGAGAGCGAAAAAAAGATTGCATGGACAACAATAGCACAGAATTGTGTAAAGAAATATAATGAAACAGAACACAGTTACCAAATTTGCACCAAAATACCTATTGGAAGGAGAAAATGTAAATATTCTTCCATCAGAACTAAAAACAAGATGTTCTAATGAAGATCTGAGAAGAGATAGAAAATTAGCATATATAAATGCAATTAAATCTCATGAGTATAATAAGAAGAGATATGACCTATCAAGGAGAGAATATGACTTTAAAAAAGGAGATAGAGTCTATGTGGAGAACGGTAATCGACTAAATAGGAAGAAAACAGATGAACTGAGAATTGGACCCTACGACATCTTGAAAAAAATATCTAATACAATTTATGAAGTAGATGCCGGTCACAAGAAGGAAGAATCAAATTTGTTTCATGTTACAAAACTTACTCCATTGTCGATTGAGAAAAGAACAATTACGTGCAATCACACTTGTAATTGTTCTTCTCTCGGCGGGGAGATGTAAAGAAAACCTATAGGTATCCTTTCATTTAAACTCTGCCGCATTATCTATGATAAGTTCCATAGAGGTCGCTGTTAGCTTTCGTATCAAACCTCAAAAGATTTTGAGAGGTTAGATTTGTTTTTGATTCAGTATTTTATTGTAAAAAGCTTACCTGTCGAATTCAGATGATAAACCTGAAATAAGGGCTTTAAATGTTGTTTCTTTTATCCACAGGTGAGTAAATGTATAGTTTATAAGATAATGTTACTAGCAAATTGTAGAAGGAACGTTTTACAAGTAAATAAACCTTTTATCCACAGAAACGCAGTTACGTCTTTATTTCAACAAGTTCGAAACAGAATCCAATAAAAACATTATATATGTATATATATATATATATATATATATATATATATATATACATATATATATATATATATATATATATATATGTAAATAAATAAATATATGAATAAATAAAACCGGAGATATGTAGAATTCGTGGTATAACCTTGTTCTAACTTTCAGATACCCCTGCTTTTGTATAAATATATGACTGAGAATAACTTCCATTTAATTTTATTACATACACCGGAACATTTGCATTGTACAACCTCATATAATAACAACAATTGAATTTATTACCCTCACTAAAATACTGGTAAATCGTATAACTCTCGGAAATACAATAAAACCTACACTGCTCCCCACAATAAACTCACTCACATAAGCAGTAGGAAAACCCACACAAACCCGGCTTCCGCTATTGTGTTTGAAACATATAAATGCTGTTGGATGTTCCTAAGAGTTAATCTTTGCTAATAGCTCACCTGAATATGTTATAATACAACGAAATGTAAATCGTGGTAAAGAACTTAAAGAAAGTAGAAATAATACTACATCACGTAGTTTCATTTAATTGTGGACTAGTACTTATATAAAACGCAATGTCAATAAAAGGTCGAATAAACAACTGAAAGGTCGAAGAAAGAACTAGAAGGTTCGAACAAAGAACGTGTTTATTATTCATATAGCTTATTCTGTGCATAAAATTTTACAAAAAGATTTAAATATGTTTTCATTGAATTCGCAAGTTTAACGGCGTCTTTTTTCAGAAATGTTGGAGAATTTTCTTATAGCTCTTGAAATTTTCTATAAAGTTTGATGCACGAAATCATAATATAAAGTGTCCATCAAATTGAGCAGAAAAAATATTAATATATATGTTTTTGTTACACCTATATGTGTATATTTACATAGGTTACAACAGAGGGCCATGAACTTTTATTCATCAAACTGACTATATTTGAAGCGGGATTTTTGACTGTATTAAAATTATTTCTTGGTTCGTGTTTTGTATAACTAAATCAAAGATTTTTTTTTGCTAAATTGTGATAAAACCACTAATAATATTTTATTACATTCTCTTTGTTTCCAGGGTTATTTTTCCATTCAAAATTTGTTAATGAATTCAACGTTCAACTTGCCACACACCATGCCGTTCTCCAAATGTCTCATAGACCTTGAAATGTTCGAAACAGAAAATCGCTCCCTCGTCGCTACTTGGAAAATCTACATAACGGTCAAAAATGGAAAGAAGCCAAAAGTTCACTGAAATATCTCAAATTGGTTGCAGTATGTCTACGATAATAGAAGCCGAAATGTTAGAAATGTAACTATTAGAAAGACCTAATGATAGTTAACTTTTCGCATATAATACTGGCAGCACACTAATTAAATTAAAATGATTTTTCACAACTAATTTATATAATAAAACATATTAGAACCTAATTTCGCCACCGGTTATTAAAAAATATCTTCGGCGAACTACTGACATAATTCCATAGACCTACTGATGAAGTATATTTTGTTTTCCATATTTGGTAATTTTTCGATGTATTCTTTTTATTTTTTAAAATAACTTTGTCTAAAAAATATGAAAACAATTATTGCATATCCTTCAACATTAGGTGTTCGGAGGGTAGAAAATATTTCCAGTATTATTTATCGGGTTTCTTTTCTACTTATAAAGATCTGGGAAGGTCTAGGTACATATTCAAAAGCTTTGCCGAGTGATAGTTTATGAATATATTCTTGATGATAACTATAGTGTCAGATATCGGTGACAAAATTCTCAGCGACTAAGGGGGCCTTAATTATATTGTGAGCATACTAAAAGTTGCGGCTGCTGGTCCATATATTTTGAAAACTACTGTAGGAGTACTACTACTGAAAACTACTGAAAATTGCTGAACTGGCAGCGGCAGGTCTTACAGGTGTGCTTTTACAGGTTCTCAATTGTTAGTGGTTTTGAAATTTTTAATGCTCATATGTGTTCTTTATTTTTTACAGAGAAAATTAGCTGAAATTCCGATAAATTACAATAATTGCCTTTAAAAAAATCGATCACATTATTTACTACAATTAGGCTTTTTTCTGTTTGTAATTTTAAGGGTTGGTAATATTTTTTGTGAATATTTTAATATTTTATAAAACTTTTCATTTCAGAATAATTTCTATTCGAGTTTTGAACAAGCACGTGAAGTTTAAATTTTATTGTAAAAATTAAATTTGTTTTAAATTTTTATTCTGAATCGACTAAGCACATTAATAATTAAATGTTTTACTGTGAATGGTTCAATATTACGAAATGTAAATAGCGAGAATTATGGGAAAAACAGCCATGCTTTGATTTCGAAAGTTCATAGACAAATGGGAAATAAAAGAAATATGTATTAATAAGAAAAACGTGTGTTACAAAGTCATTTGATCCCACACGTTGTTATGTAGAAATCGCGCACGACAAATGAATTAATGTTTTTCTTAAAATTTACATCAATTGTGGAAAAAGCAATGCAATATGTAAGATTTTAATTTATTTTCTTTTCATTTAATGCCTTAAAAACTTGGAGAACATCGATACATTTTCATAATAGTATGACTAAAATAGTCGTGGTTCCAGCCGAGTCTATTTTTGAACATATCCCTTGATATTTAACTACTGCTTCTTCAGTTAAATTAAAAACATAGAACCATTTTCTTCACATTGTACTTCTATTTTGTCGATCTATTTTTTGTTAAATATATTGCAAGTTGCGATTCAGATTTTTCCAGCATAGTGGCGTTTTTGTCGTGCAGGTACTGTGTACCCTTAATTCCTGAAATTGCTGTATATTTTCCTATTTCATTATTTACAGTTTGTATTACATTTTAAAATAAGTTTTCTTTATGGTACTTGCTAAAGTGTAATTCTTTGAGTTAATGTGTTGAGATTTCAGTGTTAAGCTTTCAATAAATAAAAAAAATAAATACCATTTATTTTCTGTGTGATTGTCCTTCTATAAATTGTTTTAATAATGCCTTATTCATTTTTCAATACCATCTCTATTATTGTGAAAGAGAGAGAATACATCAATTGCCCTGCGTTTCTGTTCATTTACAGTAATCAAACGTATATCGGGATTTGGGTACTAGAAAAAATTCAATGAATCTTAAAATTAGATTTTTTTTACTGTTAACTTGCAAATACGTGTGAACCCTTTATAGTAGTCCAACATTTTTTTTCTATAGAGGACGTCGTAACGAATCATTTAAAAACAACATTGGTTCCGCGAAAATCAATAGTTTAGAAGTTATGATTTTTTTGAAATTTTTTCACATAACCTTTTTACTATTCCACTAAATCAAATAAAAATTGCTAGGGAAGTGGAGAACACATGTAGCTAGTCTGTACCATCGTTTTGAAATTGTTTGTTAAGTTTATTTTAATTTACATAAAAATTGTTTAATTTAAAAAGAAACATTATTAGAAAAAAAACGTACTACTTGCAATTTGCTAGTGACTTTAGACACTAACATAGAATATTCTAATTGTGTGGACATCAAATTGTAATGATGTAGCAATTATAACGTCTTCAGTAATTAACATTATGTGCACAAAGTCACTAAAAACAAAATTGTACTAATTTGCTTAATTTTAAAAAATTAGGATTTAGTTCCTAAAAAAACAGTATCAGTTTAATTTAAATTTAAGTTTTATGCAAACTGATCTCCGATAGCTATAATTTAACATAAAAACACTTACAGCTCTGTCAAAACAAAGAGCTTTCATTATGTTATGCACGTGTAGGGGAGAGACCGGCAACATGCTATTGTTATTGTTTGATACTTGTTTGACTAGTCCCTTTCTCCCTATGGGGCGCTTTTCATTCGAACTAGTCCTCGGTTGTTGGTCGCTTGCGCATACTGCTGCAAAGTAACGTTTTAATTGATTTTTTTTGCGATTTTGGCGTGTTTATTGAATTTTTGTTGCTCATCTGACTATTTGGCTTGGTGATTTGGACTTTTGAGTTGAGCAAGTGATTGGGACTTTGCTTTACCATAGCTAAAAGTCGTCGTCATGGGATTCGCGCACCCTATACACCCCATAACTATGCCATGATGCATTACTTTTATGATGTTGCACGATGAATCGCGCGATGATGAAAGCTGCCAGGTTTCATCTAGAGTATGCAGAAAACCAGCAACAAACTTTAAAAAAAACTGTACAAAACATACTAGCTACATGTATTCCTTGCTTCTATACCAATTCCTTGCTTCCAATTCCTGGTATTCCTTGCTTCTATACATTTCATTCATTTTAGTGGAATGGTAAACCAGAGTGGTTTGTGTAAATAAATAAAGAAATTTGCAGAAAAAAACCTAAAAAAAAATCATAACTTTTAAAATATTAATTTTCGCGAAATTAATGTTGTTTTTTAAATGATTCGTTACGACGTTCCCTAAACAAAAAATAATTTGGACCACTATAAATGGGTCACTGCATATATTCAAATAGCATGTTTTAAGCCATGTTTTTTTTATTACGCGGAGAAATTTTGTTTAAGTAAAATCCAGAATCATGTCATTAACTCTATTTATTTAGCCACATATTTGCCTAATAGACCAATATCAATATTCCTGATTTTAAAAATGTATACACAAATAATATACTTTTAGTGAAGATGGATAAATAAGACAGTCATACCAATAGAGAGATCAGGAAAACAACATTTTTGCGTTATAATGAATTTATAGCTCTGTTATTTAGTAACCATTGCTTTTATTCGGAGTGACTTAATCCGGAAGAAGAATTCTGAATTTTATTTTAGTGGATTCATTGGAGATAATACAATAAAACAAAACAATATAAAATAAAATAAAACAACATAAATTATAATTTATTAAGGTACTTTATGAATCTCACTCTTGAATCTCAAAAATGATATGAAATTCAAATTCAGGACTATAAGGTTAGCCACAATCGAATATAGTAACGTTTTATTTTGAGAGGAACAATTGTGCCCCCTAAGATTTTAAAAACAGTGTGAATCTTGAATTTAGCTCACTAAAGTTTGCCTAAATTAATAAAGTGATGATTTATCTCAAAATTCAATTTCGGCCCTGTAAATTTAGTTGAAATGGTATATTCATGTTTATGATTGGATTTAAATAGTAAGAAACCTGGCCATGAAGAATGTTAATTTAAATGTTTTTTTTACCAGAATTGATTACGGTATTGAAAGTATCTGGTACCACATACTCTATTAATTAAATTCGATAAATGTGTATAATAAACATGAAAATGTGTGTAGTTAAAACTTATCAAAAATATTTATAGGAAAATATACATTGTTAAATTATCTATGAAAGTAATACAGATTGAAAATATCCGTCGAAATTACCGCAACTTTTCCCACTGAAATTGATTCCGAAATAGTAAGTGTTTGTTATCATACATTCTGTATCAGGGAGTAGTTAAATTGGTATTCAGATTTATGACAGCATTTTAAATTCAAGATGGCTATAAACATGAATATTTACAGCGACCTCTGACGATAGCTACATTTCGCGAAAACCACAGAGCAAAGTCACAAACCATACAAGCGCTGAGTTTGTTCTGTAACAATTGACAATTCTGTAACTACCAACAACTGACAATTTGTGACGCCGTTATACAAAATGTATGACGCCGTGTATACCTCACCAAACAAAGATTAGCATATTATTTTCATTTTGGGTGTTGGTAATGGAAATTCACCATTTTGTATATGACGTCAAGAGAAATTTGATACGAAAAAATTCATATGAAAGTTTTTATGACTTTCTTTGTGGTCTCAATTAACAGTAAACGATCGACTTCGGTTGGCATTTTATGATGAAGCCCCATCGCTCGCTAATATTGAGTGTTTAACTAGTTCAAGCAGGATCATATCAATTTTAGCTATAATTTACGCGAGGGATGTTTCTTACCAGCGGGAACTAAAGATAAACATCAATGCTTAACTGCTAATGATAAAGTCTAAAAAGAGAGTATCTGTCCGCAGATTCAGGCAAGTTCAGGTATGGGTATGAGTCAAGGTTAGAAAATTCTACATGGACAATTAAGCGACAAGAAGCTTTGTGCTAAGTGAATACTCCATATTTTGATCGAAACTCAAAAATACCGACAAGTTAATTGTGTTGCGAAATGTTAAAGAAATTTGACGCAGATCACTCAAATGTTGTATTTGATGTCATTATGGGTGACAAAAGCTGAATATACTGTTAAGAATCCGACACTTGCAGGCAGTCTTCGCAGTAGGTGTTATTTTTATGAAGAGTAGCATAAAAAGGTGAAGAAGGGATGAAGTGCTAGAAAAAAGGTGGTTACCTTGTTCTTCAGACAGATAGATTATTATTCAACGACTGTTCTGGATGAAAAGAAAATTACCGTAGACTGATATACTAGCAATTGTTAAAGCTATATGTAGGAAAAAGTTCGAATGCAATATCCTTGCTGTAGAATTTTCCTTCATTACGACAAAGCCTTGCCAGACAATTGACGGAATAATTTACTATGTCGGTTGCTATGAGCCATCCGCCATACCGCCTCGATCTCTCACATCCCACTGTGAGGATAACATTTTCAGATACTGTGGAATGTGGAACGACGCCGTGGAAGAGAGGTCCAAGGAATAGTGGGCCCACTATTTCTGTTAATAAAGCGATGCATAGAGAATCGTGGAGTTACTTTGATCAACATTAAATAAATTACAAATTTGCAACTTAGTTCTATGAGAAGTGATATTAAAAGTCCTTAGAATAACAGAAATGTTATTCTAAGGACTTTTAATATCACTTCTCATATAAATAAGCAATATGCCGTCTGAATTCATAAAATTCTAGAATCTTGAACACATTTTAATAAAAATGCATAGGAAAAGGGAGAATGGGCGACAAGTTAATTTTATTTTCTCTTGGTCATCAAAAACTTATATTTAATGTGATGTGAAGTTATGAACACATAAATTTTGGGTTCTGATTAACACCAGATTTTTTAAAATTTCACTTTGGTATTTTTAATAAAGATAATCTGATCACACTAACCTACGGTGCACAAACCTTTACACGCATTAAAAGGTTGCATATGAAAGTTAACGAACCGACAAACCATAATTTTAAAATGTTGCTATGTGCTTAATTTTTGCGCAAACAATCAATTTTCAATGACACAAATTTATGTTCTGTTTGCGATATCAGTGTTGAAGTATTTACACATTATATGTATGAATAACGTAGAAAAGTCCATTGTTGAAGGCAAACGAAATAATTTTGGCAAACAATTAATCCGGATATCCGTTTTATAAGTAATCAGTTAAGCGGTGAAAAAATTCATTAATTTTCTTTATAAAAATTGCGGTTTTACTTTTAAAAAATTTACGACTTTCATTCTTTTTAAAATCTAGACAATGATTACTCATTGTAATTTAAAATGAGGAAATGAAATGCTCAAATTCGAAACATTTAGTATCTATTAAATAACTGGCTAAGCCAAACCAGGAGATTAGGTACATTTAATTGAAAAACGTCCCGTTAATGATTACATTAATTTCTTATGTCCTGATAATTAATTAATGTGAATAATCGTATGAAAAAAAACGAATAGTTCAGGATTAACCTCCGTTTAATTTGTTTAATACTTTACTTAAGGAATATGTACAATTTTTTTTTCAAAATAGAAAGAAGTGAAACATCATTGTTTAACTGATAAACACTGGAGCTACGGTTCAATTCTTGTAATTTTCTTCAATAAAATGTATTTTTACTGTATGTGTATATATATGTATATATATGTATATATATATATATATATATATACACACACACACACACACACACACATATATATACACACACACACACACATATATATATATATATATATATATATAAATATATTCATTTATGTTTTTATTGCAACAAATGTTTAGCAGTGGTCACCGACCTGAGCGTTGCGGGTGGAACGTACTCTCGATCCAACGCCTCGGGCGCTAAATTCTATATTAGACGTATATAAATGTGCACACATATATATACATACCATGGTAGAAACCCTTTTTTATTTTCATGTCTTTTTATTCTATGAATCTATTTCCATTGAAATATTTATTTCAATTTCTTGGCGACTACAGTATTTTTTCGCCTTTTTGCTGCTACAAAATAAACAAAAACGCTTTAAGCGAAGACCCTATATGTAATGATAATTACTTTTTGGTTCTTATTTTTTATAGCAAGAATGAACGTCTGACTCGTGACCTCGACTTTCAAGCTAAATTGTAATAAATTATTTAAAATATCGTATTTATTTGCTTTGTTTTCAGGGTTACTTTATTGTGTAAAATATGTTCATTATCATAACGTTCGATATGCCCTTATCACACGATATGCCCTTGTCCAAATGCCGTTTGGATGTAAAATTCCTCAATACAGAAGATCGCTCACCCATCTCGATTTGGAAGATCCACTTGACAATCAAAAATGTAAAAGAGGTAAAAGGTCATTGACATATCTCAAATTAGTTGCAGTACGTCTAAAATAATTGAAGTAAAAATATTCAAAACTGTCATTATAGTTAAGCTCTGAAATTTGATAACTTGCAATTTTTTGGTTAAATTCAAATGCTCTTTTGGCAATTAACACAAATAAAAGTCTGAATTTAATCTACATTTGCAAATTGAATTTTTATTTTCTGTTTTCTTTTTGATATTTTAAATTGACAATTGTTAAAGCTTAGTCAAAGTTTTTAATGTCGACAATATCAAAATAGATAAATTAACTTTGCCAGTTTAATATTGTCAATATTAACTGGCAAATGTTGCAAGAGGTAATTATTTAATGACATTTACCTAGATACTCAAATAAATGTAATTTAAGTAGGAGCATCTATATCAAAATTAAAAAGAACGACTCGTAACTTTTTTTCACAAAATCATTGGTAGGTAACAAAGAACGGGATTATTATTAATAGTGCAAAAACGAGAATTACCTTGAAATTGATTAAATCGATGGAAGGAATGGATTACTGGAACGTCCGGCAAAACCGAGAATTATCTTGAAATCGATTAAAACTACTCCGACTTTGATTATGTTTTTAAATATCAGTTATTTCAAATATGAAAATTTAAATAAAATAAAAATTGACGATCTCCTTAAAAATCCATAGTTTAATGTCTATGGAAATAATTAAAATAAAATTGTGCCTGTCAGCTCCGACGCGCGACTGAAGTTTACTCCTTACGATTGTCTTGGAATGTATAAATTAGGAAACACATCTTTTATAATAGTGAAAGCATACACACACACACACATATATATATATACATATATATATATATATGTGTATATATATATATATATATATATATATATATATATAACACACCCATAACTGATATTTATATGTATTGAAAAGGTTTGAACTGAATTATTTGTGACATTTTTCCTTTGTAATAATCTCATTCCTGTAACATTAATAAACACAGTCCATTTTCAAATGTACTGATACTTGTATCCACAGAACTCGTATCATTATGGTGTTCGCAGAAAAGTAGCACCAATTAGAAATCAGGAATCAATTGCCTTATCGTTACTTTAAATTAGGAAGTTATTAATACTTATTTCTTTTTCACAGTTGGTAATGTAATAAATTCTTACCAAAATATATATTGTATTCTGAAAATTATTTATTAGTATTCTAAATATGAATTAAACAATTTTTTATTGAAATTAAATCTGATTATCGATATGATTCCCTTTACTTATTGCTAGAATGTCAAAATGTCTATTAAAATTAGTTTGCACTGGACGGTTCACTTTATCTATACCCAGAATGTTAAAATGTGCATTCAATTAGTTTTGGACTAGATGATATAAGCCAGTGATTGCTTTATTTCTGGAAGTTACCAAAAAGATATTTATTCTTCATGTTTGGTAATTTAACAAATACTTGCAAGAATATATTGACAAATTGAATTCGATTAAAAATAATGACAGAAGCTGCATTAAGCAAAAATTCTGTTCTTGAAAAGCAATGGATGGTCCAATTTGCTCATAACTAAAACAAAAACGTGCATTAAATTCGTTTGGACTAGATAATACAAATCATAATTTCATAGGGTTTCAATATGAAAATCCGGTTTCATTGGTTAATACACCATTTCATTGGATATTTGTTTTATCAATCTTACCAAATTATCTTAGCAAATTGTAATGTATACTTATAGACTCTTATTAACAAAGCATGACAGCATAAATGCGACTTTAACAATTAATAAATAACTCCCACCATTTTTGTGCAAGATCAAAAATATAAACAATAACACACAACAAGATATTGACCATATGATTTAATATTGAAAATTGAACTGTCTATTATGAAATTTAAAAAAATATAAAATAAAACACAATATGAGCAGAAAGATTTATATAAATAAAAGTAATGATAATAAAAATAGTACAAAAGATATATAAATATATATACACCCTATGTACAAAATTAAAATGAAATAAGATACAACAATATTTAAAAACACAAAATAGAATAAAAATGTATAAGTAAAATAATTCATAATCTGAAAACGTATTTAATTTATTTTTCAATTCCCTCTCTGGAACTTCAGCACGAACCTTCGCTTCTTGAGCTTGTCTTAACGTAATTTCCATGCGGATTTCATGCAGCTCACCTTATCTTCGTTGTCTCTGCTTCATTCATGCCTTATTCAATTCCTTCTTAATTCTTCCGTCTGAAGCAACTGACATTGGCTGAAAGTGAGCCGAATATCCGAATTTTGGTGCGACTCCTGGGTATTGGTAAATATGTGTCCACGTCTAACATGGTTTTCTGCATCTCATCCTTAGGCAGACCAGCAGGAACATCTTGATGTTGGCAAAGTTTCGCAGTTTCAGCAAAAACTTCATTTCTACTCGTTAATTATTGCTCAGGCAGATCTGTAGATAATTGATTAATTCAGTGTCAATTCATGAAGATCACAAAATTTACCAATTTTAGAATTCAACACATTTTCTCATACCACTAGAAAGAAAATAATTTAAAAGTCCAATTGAAAGGATTTTAAAAGAATTTTACAATTTGTAATTTTAAAGGTGATTACATTACAATCTACTTTCGTTTGTAATATTGCTGCTTCTGTATTAAATATACATTCGAACAAAATTAACTTCAAATAAATTCATCTAAAAAGTTTCGGTGCCCCGTTACTATATTAGTCAGTTTCTAAAAACATTATAAATTAAAGGTTAATTGTACACTTATCGAAATTCGCATTCTTTACCTCGATTGAATTCCTGGGCAGAATCTTTTGATGGGACTTCCACAATTATCCATGGCGGTATAAAGGAAACGACGGGGCCAATTTGGTCGTCGCTAATCGCGTCCTCCGCAGGTGATTATCCACTACTACCAACTACCTTTTTTGTTTGGCTTTTATATTAAGCTAAAGTCGGCATAGTTGACCTCCTTTTACTTGAAGAAACAAATAAAGTACTCGTTTCTTAGCACATCATTTAAAAAAAAAGTAATTACATTCGTGCCAACAAATTAATTCTGCATTCAACAAACAAACTAATTCAGACTTCATCCTGAACGAGAGTGTAGATCCCATAAAATCCTACTACAGAGATTTAATTTGTCATCAGCTATACGGAGAATAAGCGCTGATCTATTATATTTATATAAAATCATACATTCGCATGTTGATTCTCCATATATATTATCTCTACTCAACTTCAACATTCGACTCAGATCCCGTATACCATTACAGAAATTATTCATACAAGTATATAAAAATAATATTTCTATTTATAACCCAATAATTCAATTGTATTCATTGCATAATAATACTGTTTCTCAACATCCGTCCTTGGACATTTTTGAACCGAAATTATTAACATTTAAAAAGGAAATACAAAATATTTTATTTATAAACCAAAACCAGCTACGATAGATTTAATTTTGTATTCAGTATGTAGAAAATAATATAATTCTAAGTTAACACTAACTTTAATAATTGATAAATACATTTTATAATATTAAATATATTATATAACATAAGTAAGCCTTGAAAATGTACACATAAATACTCTAACCATTTTGTGCATTCATAATTAGGGTTATGTCTAGTTTTATGCTCTGTTGTTGTTATTGTATATTTACGTGACTGTAACTTGTTATGTGAGTCGTTCAATAAGTAAAGAAATAAATTCCATTTTAATGATTAACGTGAACATTTGACTGTAACTTATCCTTTCATTAATAATACCACTAACATTATATGGGTTATATAGGTATCTCGGCATTTTTTTCATATTTACGTTTGCTCCGTCGGTGCGTGTATTTTCAAGCTTATCTTTGTAAGAAACAAACATATGCACTCTGTTTCCTTGTAGTTTTTTTCCTTGTATTTATTTTACCACTTTTGTTAAATGCAATAATTTCAGCCAAAACGAACGACCCTTACAACTGTTAGTAAATAATTCGGTATATCAATTAAAGATGTGCCTAAAATTAGCTCATTACACTGTTTTTAACGCTCCGAACTTTTGATTTCACTACTCATAAAAATTCATACAGGGCGCTATATGTGAAAATCGATTCTTAAGGAGTAAACACCAAAAAAAATAGTTCGATTAATATTTTCGGAAAACAAAATACAAATGAAACCATACCTACACCTTTTAAAAGTTTGTAATGTAATTTGTAATCCGTCTCTTTTGGTATCACGATAAACAAATACCAAGGGAAAAGCCTAGGAATTATTGGCATTGATTTAAATAAAGACGATTTTACTTACGGCAAATGTGTCGTGTTCTTGCATTTTGCAATTCGAAAAAAAAATTCATTTTATCAAAAGGCGACAAATTATAAACATGGTGTATAAAGAAATATAAGCTACATAAAGCTAATACGTGAATTGCTGGATATTTATGGCATTCTGCATTATCCCAGAAAGTCGATGAGTGGATGCTGCAGCGTTTTGCATCGTTTGAACCCGTTTTTATTAAGTTAAATTTTAATAAGTTAACTATATTTTAAAGATCTTAGAGGTTATTAGCAGTGTAACATTATATATTGGTCTCGGCCTTATTTTGTCCACTTCGAATGGCTAGGTACAATTGTTAGAGAACTATTTCCTTATTTATTATCCGCAAAGTTTGAAAACGAACGAAATTTTGTATTTTATTAAAAGTTTTGTAATGTGTAAATATATATATATATATATATATATATATATATGTATATATATATATATATATATATGTATATATACATATATATATATATATATATATATATTCATATATATAATAGGACCATTCATTGATGCCACTGTTTATAAAATATGTTACTGGCAATTCCGTCGATTATTCCGTCAATTACGTCATTAATTCAAAAAGCACAGGGGGTCTGTGGCACGTGAGCTGTCAAGTCGCGTACAAATATTGTAAAAAAACATTCGACTTTGAAGTTATTTAAGCGAATTAATGAAAAGCGCTGTCAAACAATCCCATATTAAAAATATTTTTGGAGCGGCAACGGGAGGAAAAAAATTATAGTTTTTAACGACCAAATATTGTGACGTAAATGTTTACAAAATATTTATTTTTGCTTCTCCTTGTATTTTTCTATACTGACCAAAGTGGTAACTTCTGTTGTATGGAGAAAAACTGTTAAATATTTATTCTAAGAATAATGAGTAGAAAATATAAGTTTCACAAAGCTGTTCGTTTTATAATTCAAATTACTTGACATATAATCAAATAATTTTGCGTTGTCGAAATCAGCCAGCATCCCAAAAATAATTTGAGATGTAAAACTCTTATAAAAATACACAACATTCAAATAAATTTGAATGTTTTTGGGGAGATATTTTCTTTCTGTAAACTCTGCTCCACTTTCTTTTAATTTTGCTTCTAAGTGGGTCAACTTTTTCCAGTCATCTAATTTTGCTTCTAACTGGGTCAAAATGCAAACAAATTTCTTGCAAATAAGTATAGATTTTCCCCATTTTCGACATTCCCACTGAATTCGACATATTGTCTGGAGTTAATAATAGAGTTAAGTGATTATATTAATAATTCCCGTTGCAGATTTCAACCAAGCATCTAATTTCGATCAAGAATAAAATTTTGGTTGTATTAATATATGTCCAGTGTGGAACGTCGAATTCGTTCAAAGCAGGTACTGTAGTTGAGAAATCTTAGTTTTAAATAAACCTGTTTAGTTTAAAGCCAGCCCTGTTATTGTAAACTTTGGCAAACTTATTCAACTTCAAAGGTCTCGAATATCGAGTTTTGGTAATCAACATTTGTTTGCTATCAGTCGGATGTCTATTACGATTATCATCAAAGTTGTAAATAATACAAATTCCGTACAAAAAAGATTCCATGCATTTTCATGTATAGCGACATTTGACATTGAACAATTTTATTATCGTACACGACAATAAATACTTTTTACATATTAATTCGCATGGTTGGAAATTATTACACAGATACGAGTATCTCCTCATTGTTCTGGATTGCTGTCCATCACCGCCTAAGTAATTGACATTGTTAGTAGTGTGACCAGATTATTACCTTAATTTTTTTATATTTTTCGAATTTATTTTTTTTTCCTTTTTTATGAACTATCTTTATTTATAAAGTACCTACTGTGAAAGATGTAGACAAAGCGAATTCAATTAGCCAGCGCCGTTTAGCTGCGATGTTCCGATAGAAGTTCTAGTTGAAAAATAAGAAAACTAGTACTTAGAAAGCTGGGGTTGAAAATCTAGGCTTATATTCCATAATTAATGTAAAGAAATATATTTTAGTGTGGAATAGAAATTTCATCGGTAAGGTCAAGGGTCAAGCCCTTAGAAATCACTGAAATCTGTATATTAGTTTTAAAATTAAACTGGAACTTCGCCACGAGCTACTCATTTGCATATTCATGCAGTTTATTTAAGTAAATGTAGATTTTTTTTATTTTCTTTATCTATTATCAGCATCAACCCATTGAATGATATCAAAATTTATCCATGTTCAGTCATTAATGAAATAATAAAGGAACTGAATATCTAAAGTTAATTTCAGACCAGCTCGCGTATTCTGCCGCATTTTGGAAAAGGGTTCAAATAATGAAAATCATACATTACTCTTTAATTTTCCTCAATAAAAAATTATAACAAACGAAATAGATAATACAATATATAATATATCTTCGTAATATGGAGGAGTGGAGAGGAGTAGGGTGAGAATGTAGGATGGCATCCCAAATCCAGTGAAGAAGTGGAACATTTTTAATATTCGCTAATCTAGGAAGTTTTTTAATTAATTCTGTATTTACACGTGAAAACTGTTGGCAGTTGACGCAAATAGCAATCGTTTGATTTAGTTATAATAGTTCAAAATGTATGATACTGTGTATAGTGTTACATCACATCATATCCGTCAAACAGAGAGTAATATATTATTAGGATTTAATTGTATATTTTCTGTTGGTACAGGAATTTAACCTTATATATTTATATATATTTTATTTTGGTTTGGGGTCTAAATATCACGTCTGGTGGAATTTAAAACGAGACAGTTTTTGTTCTCTATTGTGGTCTCATCGACAGTAAAGTTACGATCGACCTCGATTGTAATTTTTTGACGAAGCCCCATCCCGCTCTAGTGTTTATTACTCTTTAACGTGTCCAAGTATGACCGTGGTAATTTCAGCGATGCTCTGCGTGAACAACGACAATGGAAGTTAAACATCAATTCATGCGGCTCATATCAGCAAATTTGAGTCAATACAGGCATTGGTATGAGGCAAGTAATGAAAATTCTATATGAACGTTCAAGCACCAGGAAGTTTCGTGCCAAGTGTATATTCCGTGATCTGAATAAAGCTCAAAAATGCCACTGTTTTAATTCGGGTCGCGAGATGTTCGAGAAATTTGGCCGAGGTCGCTTCAATGCTGTATTTGACATCATTATGGATGACTAAATGGATATACTATTATTAATCCAAGACTAATAGACAGTCTGCACACTTTTCTTCCGAAGATTGCTTACAAAGGTGAAGCAAGGAGAAAGTGCTGTAAAAAAGATGGTCCCATTTTTCCTCAGACGGACTAGTGGCAGACTAGGTGAGCAATTTTTTATATTGCATTCGGGAAAAATTTCAAGAATAACGTCTTCTCAACAAAATGTTTCTTCACCATGATAATACCTTTGCACTCTCAGCCAGAGGAACGACCTAGTATTTTACTACGTTGGGTGCAGAAATTACGTGTGATCCGCCATACAGCTCCGTCCTTGCACTAAGCGATTTCTATTTATTTCCATGAATAAACGATGAATTGTGGGGAATAAGATTTTCGAATGCCGCGTAAAGTGGAGCAACGCCATGAAAAAGAGGTCTAAGACAGAATGCACCAACTGCTTCTTTCATCGTCTCCATTGAATGAAGCGATACATAAAAGTGTCACGGAGACTACATTAACAAACAATAAATGTATTATAAATTTGTGAGTTGGATCTATTATTCATGCTCTGAAACCTTTCATTGTCGCTTCTTGTATGAACAAGCAATACATACACTAGCATATTTGCTTGAATGTATTTATACTGAAATCTAAGGACAGGGAAGGAATATCCAATAAGTTAAATTTCTTTTGTCGATTTATTGATCACAAAAAATATATATTTAATCCAGTTTGAAATTATGAACAGATAAATCTTGGTTTCTGATCCATATTAGATTTTTAACGTCATTTTAATATTTGTAATAAAAGTAATCTGATTCCACTAATATACGGCCTCTAAACCTTTACTCGCATTACAACGTTGCTTACCAAATTTAACAAACCGACCAATAATTTATTTTAAAATGCTACTATCCAATTATCTTGGCGGGATTTCAATTGCAGGATAATTATATTTTGTTTGCGATCTGAGTACTGAAATATTTGAACATAATCTTTTTGAATAATATGGTAAAGTTCATTGTCGAAGAGCGCAAAGTCAGATTATAAAGGAAACTAATTGTTTCCTTACAGACAATTAAGGTGGAATAAATATTTTACTTGCAATCGACTAAACGGTGAGAAATTGTCACTTTTTTCGTTAAAATATGGCTACGCTTTTAAGAGATTCATAAACTTTTTTTAATTTTTAAATTTAAGGAATGTTTATGCATTTTAATAAAGGAATGAAAAGTGGGCTCAAATTGGAAATAGGTTCTGGAAAATAGTATTTCAATCGAAACCAGGTGATAAGGAAAACAAATTTGAGAAAAGTGATATTAACGAGTATAGCAATTATTAATAGTTTGATAGTTAAGAAATATAAAAAAATATATGAAGGAAGTAGGAGAGGTTGAGAATTAATCCCTAATTAAATAGATTCATTATTAACGAATAATAATTGTTTTTCTAAATGGGAAGCAAATACGCACTTTTGTTTAATGGATAGGCAGTGGGGTTACAGTTTAAATGTTGATTGTTTTCTTGAATTAAATTTACTTTTAGGCTTTTGGAGAAAATAAAATTCTTTCAAATACTACTCTCTAATATTAAATTGTTTTCTTATGCTTCATTACATTTTCGAGAAGCTGTGATTTAATGTTACATCTTTAAAAATGTTGCATTGAGTGACAAGAGTGTAAAAATGTTTTCTGTAGAAACAAATGCTAAAAGTGTTGCTTATTCTGTGTCTATACATGACCTGTATCATTATAAGTCTTTTTTTAAACCGGAATTGGTTATTACTTCTTATATACTTTGACAGTTTAGATTTTGGCTGGTCTTTGTGAATATAGTTCTTTTTTGACTGTTCTAGTTCTTGATAACCTCAAAAGAAATATTCTACGTGGTTGAAATAATTTCCAATGAATTTTTTTCCTTATTGAATATATTTGGCGTTAATTTTGTAGAAATTTATTTTGTATGAAACTACGTGATGTAGTATTATTTCTACTTTAATTACAACCTAGGTTTCATGACATGACAACATCTTCAGGTGGGCAATTAGCAAAGATCTTTGTTAATTGCCCACCTGAAGATGTTATAATACAACCAAACCTAGGTTGTGGTAAAGAATATAAATAAAGTAGAAATAATACTACATCACGTAGTTTCATTTAATTGTAAAATTTCTTCGAGCAACGGTCCGATTTACTTTTTTATAAAAATGTCATATGATAGTATATAATTATCAGTTCAGGTAATTGAAATAAGTCAATGAAATGTTCATCAAATATCTTGATCTAACCATTGCAAGCAAATTCTGAAATTAGTTCCATAATATCTAAAAAGGATTGTTTGTATACCAATGGTGTTACAAACGAATCTAAGGAAAAGTGCACCTTGTTCAAGACGTATTACTTATAAGGTAACTATAGCCAATTGAAGCAAAACAGTTTGTATGTGATGTGGAAAAGACATTTGTTTTTTTGCTTTACATTCATAACTAAGAATATTTTTTTTCATCATTTCGTTTACGCGCCGATGTTTTACTTGACTTGCAACGGCTGGTACCTGGTTCTCCGAACAAGCATAATAAATATCGGTTTTCAATCGGTGGTTGCTGAAATAATTCTCCACACCGTTTGTGTTTATGCGCGACTTAGATAGTATTCCATCACAAATTTCATAAAGAAATACTTTATATAATTTTTAGATAAGACAGAACGATATCTCAAACGATATCGTTTGAGATAAAACATGTCACAGTATAATTACATTTATAATAGGACTTTTTACTTCAAAGAGACAGGTAATTTCCTCTGAAGCTTATATCTTTGTAAGTAAATTTAGTATTACAATGTTATTAAAGTAATCAATAGCGAGTGCCTAGATCCATAGATAATAAGTTGATATCAATTGGTAAAAATAATTTGTAATAGCTTTTATTTCGTAAGATTCGCGTTTCCATAAATTTTCATTTGATGCACGGATAACTTTGAAGAAATTTTGTTTATTTTTCAATTTGCTCTCTGAAATTAAAATCCAGAATCGAAATTGAACTCATGTACTTCATGTTTTTAATCGGGTCACCTTACACTATATCTGTGCTAATTTCAAATTTTTACGTCGAATATTTTCCGAGAAAATTGCCTGTGGCAGACGGAAGAATGGATACCGGAATGATCCATTAAGGTTTCTTATTGGTCATTTTACCATGGGACAATAAAAGAGGAGGATAAAATAAAAGTATTTTTTGCCGATGTTCGTGAATATGATTGATCGAAGCAACATTCATTTATCGATATTTTTTTATGGACAGCCAGAGGCTGGTATCAAGATGACGCTCTTGGGTATGTTCAGGTAAAATGAGAGGGAAAGAAACCACTGTAAAATGCAGAGTGACAACTGGGTATAAAGTAAAATGTATACTTTACAACTGCATGTTGGCTTTTAGCGAAAATGCAAAAAAATGGAGAGTATTGATCGTCATGACTGTGCAGCAAATCGAGCATATGACGGTTCTTCTTGTTAATATACTATCAGAATGGGTCTAAGAACTAAATTTCAATTAGTTTCTTTCAAAACTATACATTTTTGTGTACCGTACTGAGAATCACAGTAAAGCAAAAGTGTTTTTTAAAAAATATAACAATAATTATAATTAAATAGTGTTTACAATTTTTTATTTATACTTACATCGAAATGATCGCCACAAAGGGAATCTTTATTTTTGGGATCAATCCAATCATAATTCATTAACTTGTTCCATTTATTATTATGTCATATTATTTATATCTTTGCAAAGAAACGGGAGGCCACATTCATTTGGTGATTAATAGTTGTGTTATTACATTTGGGCACAATGCCATATTTCACTCATAATTATTACCAATTATAAATATTAATTACTATTAAATACTCACAAAGAAAAGAAACAAAGCAGATAGTTTCAGCGCGCGCACATCGCTTTATTATTTTTTTTATTAGATTTCTTGAATGCTTGATCGCACGGCAAGTGACGAGTGACGTCACGCAGTCGCTTGATCGAATGAAATTATTTTTTGTACAAAGCGTATTATGAGATATATTAATTTTTTTAAAGATATTTTGATATCTTTTTCAAATTTTGTTTATTCTTGTCAAATTTTATTTTCACTTATATAAAAAAAGATAAATTTCCCCATTGCAGAGAAAAGCTGGGTAAGATGGGGTGGTGAGCAAGACGGGGTGAGACTATTCACGTGTTTATAATGAACCAATCACGTTCGCTTTAGAGAACCGACACGGTCGCTTGAATATTGTTTTCGTTACTCCAAAAAAGTGAATTCGGTTAAAATATTTTATAATAACTTTTAGCAGTGCAATATAATTAAAATTTACGAGATTCTTGCAAAGTTTAGGTAAGTTTTAGTTGGCTGCTTAGCCATTTTCAGTTTCACAAACAATATTCGAGCGAAAAATGAAGAAAGTCCGTGAAAATAATAATGACATACAGCATCTAAAGGCACCACTGAGCCCAGTTCACATGTGTTTTTACAAAAAAAAGAGGATAACTTGGTGGATTATTTACTCGTTGTGGAGAGCATGTTTTATGGTCTAACCACTAAAGATTGAAATCGTTCATCAACTTGCTACACGAAAGTATATGTTTACTCCATTTAATACTGCGAAGGCTGCAGCTGGAAAGGACTAGCATCAAAATTGTCTGGCATTACACCCAGAACTATCCATCAGAAAACCGGAAAATACGTCAGTCGCAAGAGCTGTCGGTTTCAGCAATGTAGTTGTCACGTATTTTTTTACTTTTTAACAAATATTTATGACGAGCATAAATTAACTCCGGATCGAATATATAATAGTGATGAGACGGGTATATCAGTAAAACCTAAAACCAGATCAAAAATTATAGCCAGAAAAGGCCGAAAACAAGTAGGCGCAATAGTGTCTGCTGAATGAGGAACAATTGTTATAGTCGAACTTTGCTACAGTGCCACTGACTAATAACTCCGTTTCTTCGAGAAAGCACTCGGGAAAGCACAACGCTCTAAATGACTCAAAGATTGGTACATTTTGAACCAAATTTAGGTGACTAAAGATACCACGTCGGCAGGTAAAAGATCCGCCAAAACCGGCAACGCATCCTTTGAGCATGTTCTATAAGCTTTGGTTAGCGCCAACAGCGACAATCTCTGCATAACCCCTCAAACTTGCTAGAACTTAATGCAGGACGGAGCCTAAACCGATGGCACATAGATGGCACACACCAAGCTTGAGGGTATGATTGTATTGAGTGTATTTATTGGTTTATTTTAGAGTTCAGAGGGAGTACATAACGAAATAATTATTTTAAACGAGAAATTGTTAAATTGGTATAGCCAATCAGGTTCCATGGTTTCCAGAGTGAAAAATAAGATGAATATAATCAATAAAATTTCCTTGTAATATTTCTGGGGTACACTATTTCATCGTTAATTCAATGATTAAGTATCGCGCGGTACATAGCATACCGGGCGCGGCAGTACATAGCATACCGGGTGCCATCAAAGCGATACAATGCGAGGTGAATTTTTAGCATCATGGGTATTATTTCGCAGAAAAAAATATCGATTATATACGAGTACATATAATTCAGTGCTCAATAACTTTTATAAAGGTTCTGTTTATGTTTACGAAACGTTTAAACGTAAAAATGATTAAGAAAATATTAAAGTAAAAAAAATCAATATATTAATTATTTATTCATAATAGAGGCCAAAACAAAAAATGTTTTAGATAATTTTAGTTTGTATTTTCAGAGTAAAAAATTATTAAAATTAATTTTGCAGGAATTGTGGTGTGACATGGAAGGGAATATGATGGCGAAGTTACCTTCGTTGAATCTGAAGAACCTGCTCCTGCTGATGATACTTGTCTACTTCGTGGACACAAATGTAAATTGTATTATCTACTTTGTTGGATTATCTACATCACTATTATTTAAATAATATTGTCTACTTTTTACAATCTGGCAACTCAATAGGTTTTCTTCAATGCGAATAATACTATTTAAAAAACTATAGTATGTGTACCTGCGCTAATTAGCACATCGGTTCACGGCTATGGTTGATAATTACTTTTGTGATGAACGACATTTGCAGGCGACTAATTTATGGATTATGTAATATACAAAATTATTGTTTTGTTTAAATTAATAGTTAACGAAGTAATACAGGAATTTGTTTTATCTATCAACATGAAAAAAAAAATTAAAAACTGTCCATTCCAATTCAATTTCTTTTAAGTTAACTCTTTATAAAGACACTTTTTATAATGGAAAACTCTACATAACGTAAACACTGCTTGATCTTGGTTGGTTCACCCATATACTAATTCACCTTTGTAATAAACCCGCCTTTCTCTATATCAAACAAAAAGACTTTGTTTAGGAGTCAACATTTTTTTATTTTTTATTATCACTAAGTACATATTTATTACCAAAAAGCTCACATAGACTCCGAAATTACCTTTACGGATGCCAACAATTCTAACAATCAATAGACCCAGTTTTATTGCTGTCATTGTGTACAGTGATGACAGCTGTTTTCGTTGGGTATATGTGTTTATTGGGTAAAGTTGACCCTTATTATACCTTACTGGTTTCCTATAATCACTTGATCAGTCATAAGCTGGATTTTAAATAGCAAACGTGGCTACAATGGGAAGAAAATTGTGTGTCAATCAGAAAATTTCTTTAATACGTGCTGTAGAACAAGAGAAAAGCGATCGTATTAAGGAGACGTTTTGGACTTGATCATCAACTGTGTCTACCATTTGGAAGAGCAAGGAGAAGATAATAACGACTGAAATAGAAGGAAGATCCTGTCAGAAGTTAGGAAAGCCAAAATTTCGTATAACATGTTTTATTTACGCACAATAAAAAATTAAAACTCTCTATAACGAAAGAAAATACTCAGTCCATTGAGTTTCATTATAAAGAGTTAACACTCGACCTTCAAGTTGGGTACATACCATATTTATCAGAGAATAAATATATGTGACCATTTTTCATGAGAAGTGCGAACATATCGTCACCTGAGTACATCATGAGAAATCTTCATGTGTTCATTTAAATGTGATGAACTTTAAAAATTTGAAGAAACTCTTTTCGAGAAAGCAGCATTTAAAATTTGGAACGAATTTCTTAAGATTTTTTTATTTTCGCACTAAGAAAATAATATTTTATTTATTTATTTCTCATGTGTTATGAATGATTGTTATCGTTAGGTCAAAATCAGTTCATATATTTTTTCTAGGAATATAATTTTTTTTATTTTCATTTTTGGCCGCTGGAATAAAGAACAGCAACAGTATCGATTTAAAGAAATCTCTATACGTCGAAAAATATCTATACGTCGGTTTTCATCCATTTAATTTTTGTATTTGGTTTGGTTTCATCGAAATACGTCCTGCAAATTCTTAGACATTTAATATATGAATGTTACGATCAAAACCAATAGACGTTTAGCAAAATTATTTTTGAAAATCCTTTTGTCCAATGTATTGTTTTGGTCCCTCTGATTTTTAGTTTACTCATGTTTTTTTAATGATTTTCACTTCAGCATAACTTTTGATTATCTGTGGAACTAAGCACTATTTAAACGGATAATATATGTAAATTTACGAAAGTTTTGACTAAACTGCAATTTATAAGATTTGGTATAAAGCTTTCCGTAGGTATTGTCAAGATTTTCCGACTTCTTATCCTTTTATAATATGACATACTCTTTACATATTTTTCGTAGTTAAGCTTTCAAATGTTTGCTATGGAATAAGTCTTTTTTCATTAATATTTCGAAATTATATTTAGGAAAAAGTTATATTAAGAAAAATTATTATCTAATTTATTCAGCACATTTTCATTTGTTATTCTTGCTATTTTCCTAATTATTGTTGCATTACCTTTGTCCACGATGAGTTGTGAAAGTTTACTATTTTAAATCTAGCATTATTTATGTAATATAAACATAAACATTCTTTTACATTATTTTGATATTTGTTTACCTTGTTTAGTAAAAAAAAGATTTTGAATATAATAAATGGGCAAAAGGGTTAGTAGTATGTTAAAACAATCAAAATACCGACACCATTTCTCAATAATATACGTATATATATATATATATATATATATATATATATATATACATATATATATATATATATATATATATATATATATATATATATATATATATATATATATATATATATATAATTTTACACTCATCGCCGCTACGTTGTACAATGTCGGAAATTCTATCAAAATATGTTTAGTACTCGTCTTACGCTGTACCTACAAATAAATACATTTTTCATCTGACAACCTTTTTATTATCTAAATAGTTAAATGTGTTTGCGTGATGCGCTTACAAGCAGAACGATAAATGAATAAACTCAATAATTAAGAAAATTTAATAAGTTTAATCAACTTAATTTCTCACTTCAGATGTTCATCATGATACCAGAACGAGCTTACGTGGAAGTGTATCGCAAAGATCTTTTAAGCAACGCAAGTACGAGTGTCGGCCGTATACGTCGCGGATCTCCGTATGGAGTCAATTTGAGCTTATATAGTAAATATGAAGTCGGTAACAATTATTCGGTAAGTAAATGTATGATAATTGACTTTCGGCCCCCAACTCCACTATTTCCAAATGAAATTGGAGTGCCAAAATTATAATGCTTTAAAAACAAGGCAAATGGTTCATAGTTAATCCTTTACAGTATACATAAGAAACTTATGGACACAACTGGGTAAACGTAAGTATATAAAGAGCATCCCCAGTGTTTATGTTAAAAAATCATCTCAAATTGTAATCAACACCCTTCTATTCTTCGTCCGTTGTTATGTTCCTATCCCCGACGTTTCAACGACTTTATAGTTTTGTATTCTGTATAGCAAGACGCGTTTTAGATCCACAAATTAGTTAGATCACAAATAAACTAATAGATGATCAAGATTTATTATATTTCACGCAAACATCATCAATGCCGCAATTTTAAGATTTCAATTAAACGAGACAAAATATTTCTTTTAGTGACAACTCCAAAAGAGCGGAAACAGCATGATTAAGTTCTGCTATTTATCTTGATATATAACAAAACTGTAAACTTTTCCTGCCTATAATTTAAAAGTAAATGAAAAAAAAATATTGAGCTATAAAAAATTAGCAATAGAATACAATAAGACCATTTTGAGATTTGTCTGTTTTCTTCTTTGTGTGTTTTTTTGAGTATACTTCGCGCAAACATACGTAAAAGGTACTCATACAATTCAAATAAATTTTTTAAAAAATACGTAGGCGTCAACTTAAACTAACATTTAATTTATATTTTAATCATCACCGGTTTACACAATGAAAAGATAGGAGAATTTAATATTTTATAAAATTCATATATGCACATGGTGTGACTACAACAAAAAAGAAATGCCTAGCTCACGACGCGTACAGATTACAAAAATACATAGTGTATCTGGCACATTAACAGATGGCGTTACGTATATTATAAATCGCTAAATGATATTTTCCACCCGGAAATACATTAACTTATTGTGTATGGCCACGAAGCGATTTCATGTAAACTTACTTTGTTTCCACAGTTTGTTTAACGTTTGAATCTGTTATCCACATTTGTAATTTAATTATTATCGGAGGTTATTTATGTATAATATTTATAGTTTTCATGTAAATAACAAGACTGAAGAATTGGTCAATTCATACATTGAAGGTATTTTCTTAAAAATAATGGGGGGGGGGGGGAGGAGATAACAAAAATACTTGAACACAAAAGTATTGTTTTTTGGAATTACCTGTTATTGGAATTTGTTATTGGACAAAGGTCATTTATATAATTATTGTACTAGACGGTGTTATCTGCTTGAATCTTACAGTTAATTTAAAATATATTCTGAAGTTCCACGAAAAAGTGAAGCCGCGGGCCCATTGAGTATAAAATAATTCTAAATTAAACATATTTTGAATTAATAATAATAAATTAAGTAAATAACAATAAAGAGACTTAATTAATAAAACAGACAGTTGAATAATATTATTTCAAATTAGAACAAAACAATTGCACTTCACATACGCAATTAATCAAATTATCTATACATATAATAATATTGTAAGAGAGATTAATTAAATTATCTATACATATAATTGTAATTCTGTATATTGAAAATATTTTAAAAAAGTGATTGATTTATTAGAAGCCCGAAAAACTTTTTACAATTTTTGTCCGTCCGTCTGTATGTTTATTTGAGCGGATATCACGCAAAATCTACTGGATGCATTTTGATGAAATTTGGTATGGTAATAGCATATACCCAGGAGTAACATAAAAGAGAAAAAAAAATTGTTTTTTTCTCAATTAAACACGAACGAAATCGTGGTTTAAGTCTTTACGTATTCTGTATAGAAGTTGTTCATTAGTACGATTGTTAAACAATTAATTTTTAATAATGAGGTTGATAATAGATTCTCAACCTCATTATTAATTAAGTCATAATTCATTAAGTAAGCAGATGTAGGAAGTTCAATAATGGTGTGACTACCGATATTAATATTGAAAATCAGTAAATTACTCAAATTATGAAGGGCTATAAAACGTGATGTGCCGAGTAAGGCAAAATGAAATGGGGTACTCTCGTCTTTTTGGACTCTGCGCTGGCTTTTTATTGTTAAATAATTTATATTTCTGTGCAGTTCTTTATTTTTGAAGCGAAATCTTCATTAGAGCGCTCGCGTAAAATTTCCGACCAGTGAACGAAGCTGAGGGATCAGGTTCGGGTCGGTGAAGTTGAATCGGGTAAACTCGGCTCCCTTCGGCATCAGTCATGTGAACTACTTTTTTAAGCGTACGAAGCGCAATATTTACAAATATAAAGCGAACTAATTTCATTGGCGTACCCCGCGCACTTTTTGATTTATATTTTATATATTTGTGCATAATTTAATATAATATGCGAAAGTTTTTATAAATAATTAGAGTAATAATTCAAGTGGATACAGTTAACGTTTAATATTTTATTTGAGAGTAGTTCAATGTAATATGCGTATGTTATTGTATTTCAAAATAATAATCTCGCATTTTTCCTGACCCGTCGAACTAGTTTAGAACTTTTTGAGTTCAAATTGAAATCAACCCATTTCTTTTAGTATTTTTGTTTATTTGTCTCTCCGTTTGTCAATATGTTTGTTTATTTGTCTCCGAAAGCGTCAACCAAAAAAAAATCGGCCCATTTGAACTTTGAACTAATTGGGTCAGTCTTTGGTGTTTGGGGTTCAGAAAAAATATAGTTTAAAAGATAGATAAAATATAGTCTAGATATTGTCAACATTGAATTTACCATAAAGTACTTTAAAATCTATTACTAACGTTCACGAAGTCAGCACTGAGTGCGCGAAGAGACTGTCATCGCGATTGAGTATAACATTTAAGCTAAAACATATGATATTTGTGCCACGAAGATTCTTTTATAATACTAATAACATTATTAGAAAAAAAAAACTATTACCGAAAGTATACATGAGCTTAGCCTCAGGCAAAAGCTAATTAGTACAATATAAAATTGAATATAATTAATACCATACAGTGTGTATATTATGGGTCGTTAAATTACAGCTCCAGTTTGTATTTAAGTATATTTGTACTTAAATCTACTATATATATTTATATATATTTAAATATTCGAATATTCTTATGGGTAAACATTTTTTGTCAACAGTTCACCATTTCGGTGTTAGAATTTCTAAGCAATCAGTACAAACCGTCTGTGTTGGTGGTTACGTATAGAGTGTGCGATTACATGAAATCTGGCTGGTTTCACGACGAAATATTCCAAAGCGCAAATGTGAAGAAATGCCCAGTTCCACCGGTAAGTTTTTTTCCAACTTGTTAATTTCTATTTAAAAAAACAATGACCAGGGTCCTACTGCAGATATTATTTTCCATACGTATTCTGTACTTATCTATTACACGCGCTTTCTAGCGAAAGGGAAGCCCAGCAAAATCTGATCACTTTTTGCCAAAATTTTTTTTATTTCCATATAACGAAAAATAAACATTTAGGAGTTGCAAATACTAGTACTTGTATAAAACGCAATGTCAATAAAAGGTCGAATAAGCAACTGAAAGATCGAACAAAGAAATAGAAGGTCGAACAAAGAACGTGTCTATTATTCATACAGGTTATTCTGTGCATAAAATTTTGCAAGAAGATTTAAATGTTTTAATTGAATTCGCAAGTTTAACGGCGTTTTTTTCAGACATGTTTGAAAATTTTCATATAGCTAGAGTTTGATGCACAAAATCATAATATAAATTGTCCATCAAATTGAGCAGAAAAAATAGTAAAATATATGTTTTTGTTACACCTATATGTGTATATTTCCACAGGCCACAACAGAGATCCATGAACTTTTGTCCATTAAACTGACTATATTTGAAGGGTGATTTTTGACTGTAGTAGAATTATTTCTTGGTTCTTGTATTGTATAACTAAATCAAAGATCTTTTCTGCTAAATTATGATAAAATCACTAATAATATGTTATTACATTCTCTTTGTTTCCAGGGTCACCTTTCCTTTAAAAATTTATTAATTAATTCAACGTTCAATCTGCCACACATCATGCCGTTCTCCAAATGTCGCGTGGACGTTAATATGTTCGAAACAGAAGACCGCTCCCCCGTCGCTATTTGGAAAGTCCACATAACTGTCAAAAATGTCAAAAAGCCAAAAGTACACTGAAATATCTCAAAGT